>CM066039.1:315560330-316232829 GCA_033557465.1 Ichthyophis bannanicus | reverse complement strand
AGTGGTTAGTTTGCCCCATGCATGGAAACTAACAAGAGTACATGGGCAAGAGTCAGGAATGCTGCTAGGTGGAAGGCCAAGGTGGACCTCAGTTTATTCCCTAAGAAACATTTATAGCACACGACTGGGATAATCTTACACCCCCTTTTTTTTTCTTGCTCCAATACTTCCTTCTTTTACTCTCAGCTCATTTGGAACCAGTGTTAAATTCCAGTAGAACAGGCCTTCATTCACAAGTAGCAGAGAGGAAAAATAACCTATGGCTAGAACACTTAGATGCAAACTAGGGATTCTAGGGCTCAAATGGCAAAGATGTCCTTTTGACCTCAGACAAGTCACATAACCTGCCATTATCTCAGGTAAAAACTTTGATTGTTTAGTCCTTGCCAGATGAGGAAATACCCACTCTACCTAAACATAATCACAAACCTGAGCTACTACTGAAAAGACCTGCGCTAAATAAATAAAAAGTTGCCAGGTATTTTTTTCCCCTTTAGAGTGATGCACCCTCCCTCCCATTATTGTAGCCCAGTTATTGGAGTCTATGTCCCAAAGACAGGAGTTATCAGGGCTCTGCCAAATCTCTAACATAGGCACTAAATCCAGGAACCAGCTGTCACCCTTACTATATCACTCCCATCCCTAACCTTTATACAACTGAGAACCCAGGTTCTGATCTTTCATTTTCATCCATTATCTGTTTTAACGGCAACCCCCTTCCCTTCTCTTACTTTCCCCACATATACTCACTCAAGCTGGTGCATAGTTACAGCAAATTTTGCTAGTTATAATAAAAAAGATTTATTACATCCTTCCTCTTATTGCAGTTTGTTTTGGATTAACAGCTTTTATGTCTTGTGATAAAAGGTGACATTTTACCTACTAGTTAATGTCCTTTCCTTGAGTCCTGCTAGACAAGTCCAGACAAGTGGGTTGTGTTTGCCTACCAGCAGGTTGGTGGAGACAAAGAACCAAAGAATAGGCCCTGTTTCAATGATATCACTCCTAGGCCTCTATTGGTTTCAGCCACCAGAGTTCTCCTCTGTCTTCATCCCAAAACATATGAGAGAAACATGGCAAGCCCCACATGACCTTAATCATGACAATAACAAGTAATTAACAATAGTGAACTACGTACAGGAAAGTATAAATAGAAGGCTGGCAGTAGATGATGAACCTGCAGAGCCAAGTATAAAAATCATAGTGAACCCAAGGGTACCGCAACAGAACAACAGAGCAAATACAGTTTCAGGGGTAGGCCCTGGACCTTTCTAGCAGGACTCAAGAAAAGGACATTAACTGGTAAGTAAAATGTCACCTCCATATCATCTGCTGGACCAGTCCAGACAAGTAGGACATACCAAAGCTACAAGACCACTGGGCGGGAATAAGACACAGCAGCTCTCAAAAACCTTCAGCCAAAGGTCATGTCAGCCCACACGTGGACACCCAATGGTTTATACTTGACAAAAGTGGAAAGTGATGTCCATGTTGCCACCCAACAAATGTCTGCAGGCGCTATGAAGCTCCACTCTGCCCACGATGATACCTGTGCTTGGGTAGAATGGGTGCACAAATCCTCCAGAACCAGCCAGTTCTGCAATAGATACACCGAGGCAATGGCCTCCTTAATCCAACGCCCCAGAGTCGACTTAGCTGCCACGTCACTCTTGCGCAGGCCAGCAAACAGTACAAACAGATGGTTTGACTTATAAAAAGAATTCATAATCTCTAAGTACTGCAGAAGCATCCTCTGGACATCCACAAGGCAAAGATCCTTATCCTTCTCTCGACACTTCTCCTTAGAGGAGGGCAGGTAGACCACCTAGTTCACATGAAAGAGAGACATCACCTTAAGCAAGAAAGCCTCCTTTGAAAATGACAGATAAGGATCTTGGCAAAACAGAGCCTGCAGCTTGGAAAGCCACCTTGTGGAACAAATCGCGACCAAGAAGACTGTCTCAAGAGTCAAATCTTTCAAAAGAGCACGCTTCAATGGCTCAAAGGGCACCAACATCAAGGCCCTGAGCACCAGACCCCTGATCCCAGAAAGGAACCACAGGCCAGAGGGGAGGATGCAGAGGCAAACCCCTTAGAGAAAATGTGAGACATCTAGGTGCAAGGCTAGATACTTACCAGCCACTGGACCTCGGAAATAGGCCAAAGCTACCATCTGAACTTTCAGATAGCTAAGGAAAAGGCCCTTCTCCAGGCCATCCTGTAGAAAAATCAAGAGATGGCACCTTGGCTGCCTCAGGAGCCAACTGCCAAGCACCACACTGTCACTCAAAGAGGAACTAGACCCGCACATATGCTAACTTTGTAGATCTCCTCCAGGCTCCAAGCAGAGTGGAAACCACCACTGGAGAATAGCCCTTACGTGCTAGCCATCTCCTTTCAAGAGCCAAGCCGTAAGTGAGAAGGGAACTGGGTCGTCCAGGACGATCAGTCCCTACTACAATAGGCCTGGAGATGGAGACAACCAAAGAGGAGGCATTTGCAAGGAGCCACATCAGGTCTCTGAACCACGCTCTCCTCGGCCAATTCAGTGCCACCAGGACAATCCTACCACTAAATCACATACCTCATGGAGGAAACACGTATAGCAAGAGCTAACTTAGTCAAGACTGGGCTAGGGCGACATCCTCTGACCCTACCTCCATGCAGTGACTGAAGTGGAAAACTTTGGCATTGGAATGGGTCACCCTCAGATGCATTTTGGGACAACCCCAGTGGTGCAGAATCAATTGAAATGCCTCCTGACTCAACTCCCACTCTTCAAGATCCAGAGAGTTCTACTTCCACATTGTCCACCCCGGCAATGTGCTGGGCCAACAAGGCTAGGAAGTTCTTCTCCACCCAGGAAATCAGGACAGCCATCTCAAGAGCTACCCCAACATGCCCCGTGCTGCCTTGCCGACTGACATAAGCCACTGCTATGGCGTTGTCTGAAAACACTCAAACCACCCAGCCCTTGACCAGGGGCTGGAAACACAGATAAGCCAACCTGATGACCCTCACCTTGAGGCAGTTGATGGACCACACCACTTCCCTGCAGTTCCAATGGCCCTGGGGCGTATGATCTTTGTGATGGGTTCCCCAGCCCAGAGACTATCATCCGTCATCAGAAGGATCCAGGAGAAATCATTTATCAGTATATCCCTCCTCAGATGACAGGGCTGCTGCTTCACCATCATCAGGAGTGGGAGCCTGTGCTTGAGCTCGAGAGCTCAGGGACCACCGAGTCAGCAAGGACAGCTGGAGCAGTTGCATGCGAGCACACACCCATAGTACCATCTCTATGGTCACTGCCATCAATCTGAGAAGTTGAAGATAATCACAGATGCTGGGAGCCTGCTGCACACAGAACACCGCCAGGCAATCCAACAGTCTTTTGACTTTTTCCTCTGGCAAAACTGTCCACTTGAGTGCCAAAATGCAAGTCACCCTCAAAGTGGTCTCTCATGAGCGTTTATCAGTCTTTTCCTCACAATTCTTCAGAGAGGAGAAAATCCATCCACCATCTGCTGGAGACAAAGAAATGCTGAGTAGACCTCTGGTGGCTGAGGCGAATAAAGGCATAGAAGTGATGTAATTGAAACCTGGGCTTTTCATTGGTTTTGTCTCCACCAATCTGCTGGTTGGCAAACACAACCACTCGTTTGGTCTGTTCTAGCACAATGATAAGGAAGATGGTATTTTCAAAACGAATAAGCCTTAAATCATAAACTCTCTCCCTCTCCATGAGGCTATGAGCAACACCTCTGCATCATCCCTAGGCAATCCACAGTATACAAGATTCAATGCAGGAATGCCCGCACAAGGGGTAAAAACAATAATTTCAGCAGGTGCTCCACCACCTTTTTGAGTCCATCTAAGAACATAAGATATGCCATACTGGGTCAGACCAAGGTCTATCAAGCCCAGTATCCTGTTTCCAACAGTGGCCAATCTAGGTCATACGTACCTAGCAGTCTTCCCAAAAGACACAGGTTCCTCAATGCTTGTATTGGGTCAAGCAGTCATATCCTGGGTCCCTTTTAATAATGGTTTATGGACCTTTCCTCCAGGAACTTGTCCAAACCCTTTTTAAACCCAGCTACACTAGCAGCTTTTACTACATCCTCCGGTAACAAATTCCAGAGTTTGATTACACGTTGAATGAAAAAATATTTTCTCTTATTAGTCTTACCCTGTAGCTTCATTGCATGTCCCCTAGTCTTTTTATATTCTGATGACGTAAACAATCAATCTATATTTACCTGTTCCAATCCATTCATTAATTTATAGACCTCTATTATATCTCCCCTCAGCCATCTCTTTTCCAGGTTGAAGAGCCCCAACCTTCTTAGCCTCTCTTCATAGGAGTATCTTTCCATCCCCTTTACCATTTTGGTGGCTCTTCTCTGCACCTTTTCTAATAACGCTATATCCTTTTTAAGAAACGGCGACCAGAATTGCACACAATATTCAACGTGCAGTCGTACCATGGAACGATACAGAGGCATTATAATATCCTTTGTTTTATTTTCCATTACTTTCCTTATGATACCTAGCATTTTATTTGCTCACTTTGCCGCCGCAGAATCTGGGCGGAGGGTTTCAACATGTTATCCACAATGATGCCTAAATCGTTTTCCTGGATAGTGGTTCCCAATGTGGAACCTTGCATCGTGCAACCATAGTTTGGGTTGTTTTCCTAGGTGCATAACTTTGCACTTGTCCACATTAAATTTCATCTGCCATTTGGATGCCCAGTCTTCTAATTTTTCAAGATCCTCTTGCAATTTTCCAGAATCCTCTTGAGTTTTAACAACTTTAGTTTTGTGTCATCTGCAAACTTGATAACCTTACTCGTTATTCCCTTTTCCAGGTCATTTATGAATATGTCAAAATTCAGCAGATGTCAAAAATCAGTTGACCCAGCACAGATCCCTGGGGTACTCCACAATTCACCTTTTTCCATTGGGAAAATTGGACATTTAGCCCTACCCTCTGCTTTCTACAGTATCTTTTAACCAGTTCCTGATCCACAAAAGTACACTGCCTCCTATCCCATGACTTTTTAGTTTTGCCAAAAGTCTCTGATGAGGGACCTTGTCAAAGGCTTTCTGAAAGCCCAGATACACTATATCAAACGACTCACCTTTGTCTACCTGTTTATTCACAACTTCAAAAAAACATAAGAGATTAGTAAGATAAGATTTTCCTTGTCTAAAGCCATGTTGGCTGTCTCCCATTAAGCCATGACTATCTATATGATGAGTAATTTTGTTCTTTATAATAGTTTCTACCATTTTTCCCGGTACTGATGTCAGGCTCACCCGTCTATAGTTTCTCGGATCACCCCTGCAACCCTTTTTAAAAATTGGCGTTGCATTGGCGATCCTCCAAACTTCAGGTATTACAGATGATTTTAATGATAGTTCTGAGATTACTAATAGCAGGTCTGCAGTCTCATATTTCAGTTCTTTCAACACCCTTGGATGTATACCATCCGGTCCAGGTGATTTACTACTCTTCAGTTTATAAAATAGTTGTAATACATCTTTCCCGTGTATCGATATTTCTTTCAATTCTTCCGCAGTATCACCTTTAAATACCACTTCAGTCATGGGTAACATCCCTACATCTTCCTCAGTAAAGACCGAAGCAAAGAATTCATTCGGTCTCTTCGCTATAGCCTTGTCCCCTCTTACTGCCCCCTTTTACCCCTCTATCATCTAATGGTCCAACTGACTCACAGGGTTTTTGCTATGAATGTACTTGAAAAAGTCTTTATTATGCGTTTTTGCTTCTACAGCAAGTTCTTCTCAAATTCTCTCTTTGCCTGCTTTATCAGTGCCTTACATTTAACTTGCCAGTGTTTGTCCTGTTTCCAGTTTTCGTCATTTGGCTCTTTTTTCCATTTCCTGAAAGATGCTTTTTTGGCAACAACAGCCTCTCTGACCTCACTTTTAAACCATGCTGGCAGTTTTTTGGACTTCCTTCCACTTAAAGCGTGGAATACAGCTGGTCTGGGCTTCCAAGATAGTATTTATAAATAACACCCAAGCTTGATGTAAGTCTTTGACCTTTGCAACTGCTCCTTTTAGTTTTTTAACTATTTTCCTCATTTTATCATAGTCTCCCTTTTGAAAGTTAAAAGGTAGTATTGTGGATTTCCTTACCATCCCTCCTCCATTAATTAAATCAAATGCGATCATGCTATGATTGCTATTGCCAAGTGGCCCCAACACCCTTATCTCTTGCACCAGATCTGGTGTTCCACTAAGGACTAAGTCGAAAATGGCTTCCCCTCTGGTCGGTTCATGAACCAGCTGCTCCAAGAAGCAGTCATTTATTTCATCTAGAAATTTTATCTACCTAGCATGTCCTGCCGTGACACTGACCCAGTCAATACTGGGGTAATTGAAATCACCCATTATTATTACCGTTCAGTAACTTTTGTTAGCTTCTCTAATTTCTTTGAGCATTTCATCATCCATTTGTTCATTCTGGCCAGGCAGTCGAGAGTACAACCCCACTGCCATCGCCTTCCCCTTTTTATATGGAATTTCAATCCATAGAGATTCTACAGCAAATTTTGTTTCCTGCAAAACTTTAATCCTTTGTGACTCAATGCCCTCTCTGACATAGAGCACAACCCCTCCACCAATTTGATGAGCTCTATAATTACAATTTGTACCCAGGTATCACAGTGTCCCACTGGTTGTACTCCTTCCACCATGTCTCTGAGATACCAATCATATCTAACTTCTCATTTAGTGCTATATATTCTAACTCTCCCATCTTATTTTTTAGACTTCTAGCATTTGCATACAAACATTTTAGAGACTGTATTTTATGCATATTAATCTGGTTATCAGTAGGCAGGGGGAGTTTGGAATCTTTAAGCTCTGTCTGCTCTGTACTCAAGGGCATTTGGCTACCTTTGTCTTTATTGGAACCTCTTTGCTGATGTGCCCTAACTTCATTTTTTGGTAGTATTATTCAAGGATACATTGTTCTGAACCATGCACTCTTGGACAACTGTCAGCTTTCCCCTATTATCTAGTTTAAAAGCTGCTTTATCTCCATTTTAAAGGTTAATGTCAGCAGCCTGGTTCCATCCTGGTTAAGGTGAAGCCCATCCCTTCGGAAGAGCCCCACCTTTCCCCAGAATGTTCCCCAGTTCCTAACAAATCCAAAACCCTCATCCTTGCACCATTGTCTCATCCACGCATTGAGAGTCCAGAGCTCTGCCTGCCTTTTGAGTCCTGTGTGTGGAACGGGAAGCATTTTGGAGAATGCTACCTTGGAAGTTCTGGATTTTAGCTTCCTACCTAAAAGCCTAAATTTAGCCTCCAGAACCTCCCTACCACATTTTCCTATGTCATTGGTACCAACATGTACAAAGGCAGAAGACTCCTCCCCAGCACTATCTAAGACCTTGTCTAGGTGGCGCGTCAGGTCCGCTACCTTCCCACCAGGCAGGCATGTTACCAGGCGATCCTCACATCCACCAGCCACCCAGTTATCTACATGCCTAATGATTGAATCACCAACTATAACGGCTGTCCTAACCCTTCCCTCATGGCACTTGGCCCTGGAGAAACCTCTTCGGTGCAAGAAGGTTTTACATCACCTGGAGGACAGGTCCTAGCTACAGGATCACTTCCTGCCACACCACAGTGATGCTCTCCTGTCACGTGACCTCTCTCCTCCATGACAACAGGGTTGCTGCCAGACTGGAAGTGGGACTTCAGGACTATATCCCTGTAGGTCTCGTCTTTGTACCTCTCTGTCTTCCTTGTGTCTTCCAAGTCTGCTACTCTTGCCTCCAGAGATCAGACTCGTTCCCTGAGAGCAAAGAGCTCCTTGCACCTTGTGCACACGTAAGACCCCTCACCAACTGGGAGAAAATCATACATGTGACAGTGCAAAAGACTGGAAAGCCCCCATCTCACAGCTGGACTGCTGTCTGCATCTTCGCTTTAAGATTGTGTTTAGATATTTAAGTTCTTTACTTACTAAAGGTTGCTAGGGATACTTATACTAATAAAACTATACCTAATTTGTTTAATGTACTTTGTTCACCTGAAGTTTAATTAATCTCAAGTCCTTAATGTATGCTGATGAGAATAAACAGCTGCTCCTAAGAGTGAATATGGCACCTCCTTTCCTTTAAGAGATTTAAGCACCTATAAAGCTATGATTATCCAAAGGGTAGGTGGGTGTTGGGGAGGGAGGGAAAGAAGACTTATTAAAATCTGGCTGCTACACAGTACCCTGTCCTGTGCTTCTAAGGTAATCTGTGACCAACCTCCAAGGGGAGTTCCAAAGCCCTTGCTTTGACAGAGGGAGTCTTGGGTTCGAAATTTAACCAGAAAGCTCTCTGCTGTGTTTAAAATTTAAACTGCAAACCCTTGCTGCTACTAGGCCCTGACTGATTTACAATTACACTAGGCTCACAGATTATTCAGCTTTAATCTAAAAAATTATTTTTCCGCCAAGATTTAGAAAAATTACCAAAAGTAAATACTTACAACTGCAGATCTCTCTCCAGGAGTCCACAAGCACATGAGCCCCAAAAGGGAAGGTGGCTGCAGAACTCTCCCCCTCCCCCCCCCCCCACACAACCTTCCCACCCCCCATAGGTATAGTTCTTATCTTATATGGTATTATTTTAATTATTTATGAATGTTTTTTTATCTTTATTTATAACCTCAGCCCTTTATTGTTTTTTATGGTTTACTAATGTACTTCATTCCCAATAGGGACCATCATTTACATTCTTATATTTGTCTTTATACATAATAATCAATTTAACATAACCGTCTATCTAATCCATGAGCCCAAACATGGCATACCTATCACAAATATGTGGTCTTGCACTATTTTGGTAGGTACTTTACAAATTATAGTACAGTAAGTAATTTAACTACAATAGGGCTCCATCAGTTTTACTTTTTTTGGTCCTTCCTCTTTCCCACTCTCCCCCTCCCCCTCTCCTCGGGGCCTTTACAGAATACACTTTTAACATTTTAAATAGGATGCAAACGTGGCAGTATAATTTAAAAACTTCCAAGTAAGACCTCCCCCTATTCAATGTTTCATTTATTTTTAATGCGGAGATCTTAATTTTATTAATCTTTTTATTTTTGTTTAAGTATTTTTACATCTTTTAGCGACATTATCAGTAGTTTTAGTTAACCCATTCAATAAGATATGCACGATGATTCTAAAATGCTTTTAAAAATAAGGTCCTGGTTTGGCCACATTTCTTCTTACGCTTTTATTTGTATTTAGTTTTAATTTCACTCATGAAGTACATACGGCTGTCAATGCATATCACATTGTTATAAAGTTTTTAAATATAAGTTTTATAAATGAAGGATTGAATGTCCCTGCGCCAGAGAGCATGACCTATAAGATCCTTGGTTATATTAAAAACACACACACTATTACCTTTAATGTTTCTACATAAGCACAAACATTGTGATCTAAGGTGTACTTAGTCTTTTATTGCGACTAATATCATTTTCAAACATTATTTATATAGGCATCATAGACATTATTTGCTATATATTTAATCCTACTCTTTAAAGAATGGACTGGCCTTTAGCTTACTCAATACAGTGGTATTTAAAACTCAGGACATAGTAATGGGTCGGGGGGCCCAGCTGATTCAATACAATCGTAATGCAAACTGACATTACAGTAATTAAATGTACATTCATATAGCATGTAATACGTGCTTATGGAACAAATCATACAGCATTCTACAGTAGTTTACTGTTTCAATTCATTGATATCCTGAAATCTGCTTTAGGGACAATTTCATACACACTATTTAATATAGGCAGATCCTGTTGGAAATAAATAAAATTTATGATGACAGCAACTAGTTTAAACCTACTCCATTGTTCAAGCTGTTTTTCCGCACCAAAAGCACATTTAAATAAGGTGGTTAAATGTGATGTAAGCCTTCATAGGATGATGACTCAGCATGCAAAGTTTACTACAAGGTCAGTAGCTGCTATTCACAATCCCTCAGGGTGATATTACACACAGATTTTTTAAAGTTCAATAATCATTTTTTAGACACTTTAAGTCTAATATTATAGTTTTTTATGTCCCCGAGAGGTCGATTTACTTTTAAAATCCATAGGAGTTTCTAACTCCTTAAGGAAATTAGATCATTGATTTTGAGACCCATAACGATTTGTAATCTTAATGCTTGCAATAACAATATCTTGAAGTTGCATTTTACATCTCAAATTAATAAATAGCATTCCCTAGTTCATCAAATACATGGAGAGACAGCATTCATACAAGTCATAGCTTGTCTAGGAAGGTACGTTGTAATATCAAAGGTTGTTGGTTTAGTATCCTCTCCTTTGCAATGAATTGAGAAATTTCACTTAGTGACTGCTAAGAAATGCAGTCAGTGAGGGTAGGAAGGACTGGTCTAGCAGGATTCCAGGAAAGAAAATTAACGGTACGTGAAATTTCTCCTTCTACACATCCTGCTAGACTAGCCCTCATAAGAGGGCAGTACCCAAGCTACCCCACAGTAGGGTGGGCCAAGACAGCCACTGCCATGACACTGGCTCCAAAAGCCACCGTATTCCGAGCTTGCAGATCAAGGCAGTAGTTGCTGGCGAAAGTGAACATGGAGGACCAGGTAGCCACCCGACAAATGTCCACGGGATTGACCCAAGACCATTCCGCCCAGGATGTGGGTTGTGTCCTAGTGGAATGGGCCTGGAGGCCCAACGGTACTGGCTTCTTACATAAAATGTATGCGGGTTCAATGGCTCATTTTATCCACCATGAAAGCTGTGAGCCCTTTGCGTTATCCTGCAAAGAGGACAAAAAGGTGGTCGGATTTCTGAAAGGAATTAGTTGCACTCAGATAACGGCAAAGGACTCTGCTGACCTCAACCGCCTGGAGAGCCCAATAGGACTCCCCCGCATTCATCCTTCGAAAAGACTGGAAGTAGAATAGGCTGATTAAGATGAAAAACCGAAATCACCTTTGGCAAAAAGGAAGGAACCGGGCGGAGGGACAGGCCCTCTGTGCAAAATGACAGAAAGGGATCCCAACAGGAGAGTGCTTGCAGCTCAGAAACATGTCAAGCAGATGTAATAGCCACTAAGAAGGCAGTCTTACAGGATAAGTGACGGAGAGATGCGTCCTTGAGGGGCTCAAAGGGCAGCCTCCGCAGATTCTGCAGAACCAGAGACAGATCCCATGAAGGGACAGTTGGCCATCAGGGCAGCCACAAGGATCTAATGCCACACAAAAACCGGCAGATTATCAGAATGGGATGCTAGAGTGGCCAGAAATGGGCCTCTGGAAACAAGTGAGGGCAGCCACCTGCACCTTCAAGGTATTGAGCGCTAGCCCTTTGTCATAACCATCTTGTAAGAAGGCGAGGATCTCAGTAATCTGTACATGTCAAGGAGAGGGATGGTTGCAATCACACCAGGCTTCGAAGAGGCGCCAGACCAGCATGTAAGACAGGGATGTAAACCAACGAGATTGCAGTAGTGTCTCGATGACCCGTTTCAAATACTCTTTCCATCTTAGGTGGTGCCTCTCAAGAGTCAGGCCGTAAGCAAGTAGGGTCTTGGATCATTCACCCAGACTGGTTCCTCCTGGAGCAGTCCTCTGCGCAACCCCAGGGACAACGGACGGACCCCCAGGAGTTGGACTAGATCTGCAAACCACGGGCTGCATGGCCAGTCAGGGATCACTAGAATCACGGCGTGCTGGTGAGCCTCTATGCGGTGCAGTAATCTCCAGATCATCGCTCAGGGCAGGAATAAACACAGTACTGCTGTCGGCCATGGTTGCACTAATGCGTCTTAGCCCTGAGAGCTGGGCTCTCGTCTGGCACTGAAAAAGATCAGAGCCTTTGCATTGGCAGTGATCGCCATCAGTCTACTGCCGGCATGTCCCACCGCTAGACGATGCGGCGGAATGCCCAAGGGGCAGTTCCCATTCTCCTGGATCCAAGGCATGACAGCTGAGGAAATCAGCTTGAACGTTGTCAATGCCCACTATATGCTGGGCGGACACCATCAGAAAATATTTTTCGGCCCATACAAAGATGAGAGCCATCTCCTGTGCTACTCCCAGACACTTCATGCCACCCTGGCTGTTGAGGTATGACACTGTTGTGGAGTTGTCGCAGAAGACCCATACAGCTTTGTGGATGACACAGAAACATAGAAATATGATGACAGAAAAAGACCACATGACCTATCTAGTCTGTCCTTCCATATCAACAACTACAACAGTTCCCTTTTTACCTTTAGAGATCCTCTGTGTTTGTCCCATGCTTTTTTGAATTCAGTTACTGTCCTCATCTCTACCACCTCCACTGGGAGACTATTCCATGGATCCACTACTCTTTCCGTAAAGAAATATTTCTGCATATCACTCCTGAATCTATCTCCCTTCGCCCTCATCCCATGTCTCCCATGCGGGAGAAAGTGTCGCAGAGTTAAGTGGACCACTCGGGCTTTGAGGCAGTTGATGGACCATGCAGCATCTCTCTGAGACCATGGGACTCGGGGCCGTGCCGTCTTGAAGAGTGCGCGGAGTTGAATGGCAAATCTGTGAAAACGCTCCTGCGTGAGATAAATCCTGCCAAGCTGGGTGTTGAAACAAGAAACTCCAGATCCTGAGAAGGCCGGAGGTAACTCTTGTCATGACTGACTACCCAGTCGAGGCCTTGTAAGAACTGGATGACGCGGTCCACCGCCTGGCTGGCATCAACGTGGATCCATGCTCTGATGAGCCAGTTGTCGAGGTATGGGTGGACCCGAATCCCCTCGAGATGCAGGGCAGCAGCAGCCACTACCATTAGCTTGGAAAAGGTGCATGGCGCTGTGACCAAACCAAAGGACAGTGCCCAAAATTAATAGTGATGGCCAAGAATGGCAAACCAGAGGAACCATTGGTGGTCGGCACAGATTGGAATGTGTAAGTAAGCCTGGGCGAGGTCTATGGAAGCCAAGTATTCCCCTTGTCGGACCGCTTAAATGACAGATTAAAATGTTTTCATGTGGAACTGTGGGACCCGTAGTGAATGACTGACCCCCTGAAGATCCAAGATGGGACACCACAACCTGTCCTTGTTGGAGACTACAAAGTACATGGAGTAGCGGCCGAGCCCCCTTTCATGGTGTGGCACAGGGCAGATGGCCTGCAGGAATAAGTTGCTACAGTGTGAAGAGAATGGCCCGGCGCTTTTGGGCCATGCATGGAGAAACAAGGAAGGTGTCCTTGATGGGTCTGGCGCACCCGAGGACATAACCGTGGTGCACGATTCCTAAGACCCAGTGATAGGTGGTGATACTTGCCCACTAGCAGGGGAAAAGAGCTAATCGCCCCCCCTCCCCAATCGGTGGAATCCTGGAGTGGGATCCAGAGGCCCCAGTGGGACTGGCGGCGTGAGCTGGAGAACTTTGTAGCCGAGGAGGTGAAGGAGTCCTTTGCTCTCTGAAAACCCCAAAAAGGCTGGGAGGTGGGAACTGTCCTGTTGGAGATCAATGAGGAGGCAGGTCTGCGGGGGCAATAACGATGAGACTCTTCGAACTGGGACCTTGCTGCCAAAGGAGCTGCACAAACATTGTTCCTACGGCGTGAAAATGCCCATAGTCTGTCCCCGGGGAGCTGTTCGGTTGCTCACTTTGAAGAGTGTTGTCATTTAGCAGATCAGTTTTTGTGGAGAGTGCAGGATCAAGTTTCATTGGATTGGTGAGATGGGGATTATCAGAGTCATCTTAATTATCTTGAGCAGAGATGGATCTATTGTGTAAATTCATTAGAGCCTATGGGTTTAAATAATCAGATTGAATGGACCTCTCTGACTCATGATTAAGGTCAGTTGTGTGAAGAATAGGGTGATGGGCTGTGGGCTTTATATTTGGCCGTGGCTATTTGGAAGATACTAGCCTTTGAGCTAGCTTTTTGTGCAGTTATATTTTGTTAGGATATCTCCCAGAAGCAAGACATGTTTGTCTGAAATGTGATATCATGTCGGAGATTGTGAATGGAGTTTGTGTTTTGTGTGATATTAATTTTGATGAACAATTTGTGAGTATGTTACACACTTTCAGATGAGACCTGTGAATGATATTGCTGGGATTTAAATGATATACAGATATTCCCTAGCGTTTCTGAGGGTTTCTCTGTTTGTGGTTATTTGTCCGTGTTTTGATATGACTGCATGTTTATAAGCTGTGAGGTTATTGTACTCTGTTGGTTACTAAGCCTTGATTATATTTTCTTGGGAGTTTGTGAGAATTGTTGTATTAGAGACTGCATCGGTAGACCAATGCCAAAGCCAGAGCCAGCAGCGAGCTACCATGGCAGCAACGACGGAACGTGCCACAAGTCGGAGTAAGTCATAGAGGGCATCAGCTAGAAATGCAACAGCAGACTCCAGTTACGCTGAGGTGGAGTCCTTCAGCAATAGCTATATCTAACGGAGAAGGGCCCAAGCAGCCAGTCCACTACAGGCCGATGCCTGTAAGGCAAGAGTAGACAAAGAGAAGGTGGTCTTCAACAGATCCTCCACCTTGGATCGTTCTGGTTGTGGAGAGCTGCATGGCCTTCCATGGGATGGTGGTGTGCTTGGCAGCAGTAGTGACAAAGGCATCCACTGTGGGAAATCTGAGCCATTTGTCGAGATCAGCTGGAGACCATGCTTAAAGCCGGCTCAAACGCCATCCCAGCCGAAGAAACGTATCCGGGGATTCCCACTCAAGAGCCACTATCTGTTGGAGTTCTGGGGGGAAGGGAAAAGCCTTATTTGGCTTTTTGTTGGCTGCCAGGATCAGATCTGTGACACGTTGGAGTGGGCAGCATGACCGACCCATCAGTGATATGGATCTGTGAAATAAGGGCAGACAGCTCCTCCTTGTGAAACAGTCAGACATCATGTGAAGCCTGTTGATCATCATCCGGCTCTTCCAAAGGTGACCATTCGCCATCCTCTTGATCTGAGATGGAATCTTGGCTATCCGCTTCAGAGAAGTGGTCCATGTTCAGATGTGGAGGGGAGTTTGCAGTCCCCTGCTTTTCAGGAGACCGCATTGGCCAACCATGTCGCTGCCCCAGATCCCTGGGAGTCGCCAGCACATTAGCGTGTCGCAGCTGGCCTGGGGGTCTATGGAGGACAGGAGGTGATGCCCCATGTGCCACTGCTGTCTTACTCCTCCAAATCTCCCATGCCCTCTAGAATAAGGACATGAACCGGGCTGACTGGATCCTCGGGCAACTGAATTGGTTTGGAGCTATGGAAGGAGGTGGCCTCTCCCACAGCAGAGATGGCAATAATGTCAGGTGGTGGAGCAGGTGGTGCTGCAGCTGCTGAAGGCAGAAATGTCCTACCCTCCAGAGCTCCAAGAGTAGAAGTGGAGGGTTTACCTGGGTGATCAGCGCATGCGGCAATTAAGGCTGGCAAAGCTCAGACAGAATGAAAAACAAAACTAACAGCACTGTGAGCCAAAGAGGCTTCCTGGAGATGTTCTTCTGAGAAAATGTATGTGAGTTTTTGGAAACTCAGTTCCAGCAAATGCCCGAGTCAAGCGGTAGTACACATACATTTTGAATTGTTTTATAGAGGTGAGGTCTTTTCAATATATAAGAAGAAAGGCATTTCAAGAGTTTTTCATTTAGGAACCAGTTTGTTTAAGAATTAATGAACATGTGCCTTGAATAACCAGTTATAGATCACTATGTTTCTCTTTTTGAAATGTGGCTATGTTTTGTAGACAATGCTCGGTTTGCTTGGTTGAGAACATTTTGAATTGTTCCACAGAGACAGTGCTTGGTTTGCTTGTTTGAGGACCCCCTGAGGAAGAAATGAAACGTGCGGTACCAGAGAGGTCGCGTCGGGGATGACAAGCAACTTGCAGTAAACCCACAGCACGATTGCTGTCTACATAAAGCAGAAAAAAGCTTCAATTATCTAAGATAAGTTCTGGTTTCAAATCTAGTTTTAAATTGTTTGGTCGGAAAAGGTGTGAAGATCAAAATTTGGAACCTGATGAGTGGTCATTGATGTGATCGGAGTTTTTGCAGCTTTGGAGCAAATTGCCTCATATTGCAAAATATTTTGAGCTGAGACCACAGGTTCATATTATAGGAACAGTATTGATAACTTTGGCACCTTGACCACACATATAGTACAAAACCGGAATCTTGTCTAGATTAACATGGAGGATTTTCCCATATATATTAACACCACGTGCATGAGACATGCTGTGCCGGAAATGGGCCACCGAAGGCAGGAAAGGCAAAGTTTACCGGGAACGCAATGGTAAGAGCGATGGCAGAAGCTGTAATCCCCAAGGCGCTGTTACCAATCAGAGTCGGGGGGGGGGGGGGGGAGGAAAGGTGATCATCATTCAGTGTGATCTGAGATGCTGCCAACTGTGAAAATACAGCCTGACAGCCTCAATAGTCTGCTTGCTTACGCAGGGAGAACAGCGCTTGCCTAACACTGGGAGAAGCCGCGACGAGCGACGAGCACCGAGACAGAACACAAATGCTGCATCCCCCTGAGCTGGCAGAGAAAGTCCTCATAGCCAGCCGCCTGAGCCCATAAAAAGGTGGCAAGCCGGCCTGCTCCTCATGAACAGTGGCTGCCTGCAGGAAACTGTTCTGTGCATCTGCTCCGTCGTATGGGAAATCTGTACAGGGGCACCTCTTGTGCTCTGTAGAGACCGCCACAATTGCTAGATTGATCCCAACAGAGAAATTAGAGTTAAAAGAAAGGGGAGACATCCAGCATGTGCTGGAGTCAGAGAAATGCTAAAGGTGACACCTAGGAGAAGCATGTAGGTATCAGGGCATGCTCAGTGAAGCCTTTCGTATTGTCTGTCTCAAACATCTGCTGGCAGGGTTAATATAACCCACTTGTGAGGACTGGTCTAACAGGATGCTTGGAAGCTCTCTTTACATAAATTCAAATACATACAATTTTAATATCCGATGTGTGGCATATTCTTTTAGATTATGTGGGTTGATCGTGTAGTAACTAATCCAGGTCAACATAGTTATCCAGTATAGATTTTATATTTTATTTTCTATTTGAATTCTTGGTTAGGTCACTTTACCACCTGTCCAAATGAGATGGTCTTGATAGTAACTTAACTTTGGCTTTTAAATGTAACATTTTTAGTACTATCTTATCAGATATCCTCATCTCATTATTAATAGCTAATTGTTTTGTTTTAAAAGCTTTTTTGTGTTAGTAATAGGTATGGCATTATTTATTGACACCATTCAAATGATTTGTTTTATCCTTTTGATGTTTTTATTATTTTAATGTCATATTTAAATTATAAACATAAATATAAAACCTTTGATTTTACATTTGATACAACTATCTCTGTTTGTAGGCCAGAAACCCCTGACGAAGGCAGTGCAGACATAGATGTGTTGGGTAGTAGCACCAATAATCCTCTGCAATAACATTATGTTGTTTATACACCTCACTCTTTGACTGGTATTAATTATAATGAGGACTTGAGTTTAAGCTTTAAAACCACCAATTTATTTTCCTGCATTGGAGGGGGGGGGGGGGGTGTAAAGAAAAAGATTTGAACCCCAGAAAATCTCCCCATTCCCTAAAACTCTCAAGAGCCCTCCCCATCTCATCCTATACTCAGTTTTTGTGCCTTTTACTATTAATCATTTGCTACAAGACATACGCAGTGCTATATAAACATATACAAATTCACTGACTACACTTAAGTGACAAATCTACATATTTAATTCTACATCTGGTATGGAACTCAGATAAACACCAATTTATTGTGCCTTCAAAGAATCCCATTAGCTGAGAAAGCATACTCACCTGTAACAGGTGATCTCCGGGAACAACAGGAATTTAGTCTTCACATATGGGTATCGTCGGTACCAACAGAGCCTGCGCGGGAACGCTCCCCAGCGTCCAATAGGAACGCTTTTGGGACCATCCGTCAGCACATGCATGCTGCCTTCCCGCTTTTCCAACTGTCCCTCTTCAGTTAAGTTTGTAGCTGAGTGAAAGGAGAAAGAGACAGAGAGACAACTCCTAGGGGAGGTGGGTGGGTTGTGAAGGCTAAATTCCTGCTGTTCCCAGAGATCCTGCTACACTGTCTCCAGGAACAAGCAGGAATGTAATCTTCACATATGGGGACTCCCTAGCTGAAGATGCCACGGAGATGGCCCCAGGAAGCTGCCACCTATTGTGAGGTGGGCCATGCTTCCTCCCATGGATCTCTGACATCCCACCAGGGTTGGTGGGTAGGAGTTGAATTAAGTCTGGAAGAGATGCTGAAGAACAGCTTGGCCAAAGAAGGCATCCCGACGGGAGGCTTTATCTAGGCAGTAGTGGGCTGTAAAGGTGTGTACCGAAGCCCAGGTGGCTGCTCGACAGATGTCATTGATAGACACAGAAAGTTAGCCAGAAGCTGCCATGGCTCTCACATTATGCACTGTGACATGGCCTTGGAGAGGAAGACTCTTACTCTCATAAGCAAACAATATGCATTATGCAATCCATTTAGATAGAATTCTTTTGGAGACTGGAAGTCCCAAATGACTAGAATCAAAAGCAATAAAAAGTTGAGAAGACTTTCTATATTGCTGTGTTCTTCATAAGTAAAAAGCCAAGGCTCTTTTATAGTCCAAAGTATGAAGGTTCCTTTCTGCCTTAGAGGCATGAGGCCTCTGAAAGAATACAGGAAGGTAAATCGATTTAAATGAAAAGGTGAAACCACCTTTGGCATAAAATGTGGGTGAGTTCTGAGAACAACCTTATCATAGTGAAACCTCGTGTAAGGAGGATCAGCCACTAAAGCTTGCAATTCACTAATGCAACGTGCGGAGGTGATTGCAATCAGAAAGATGACCTTCCAGGATAAAAGCTTTAGAGCTGTAGTGGCTAAAGGTTCAAAGGGCGGGTTCATGAGCTGTCCCAGAACTAGATTTAAATTCTATGACTCCGGTGGTGGCCTGATGGGAGGCTTTGTTAATAGAAGACCTCTCATGAATCTCACTATGAGTCGATGAGAGGAAATTGGCTGTCCATTTAGAGGCTTATAGGAAGCTGCAATTGCACCAAGATGGACTCTTATTGAATTGGTCTTTAGACCAGAATTTGATAAATAAAGTAGGTACTCTAGTACCGATTCCAAAGGTATCACAAGGGGGTTTAAGCCCTTTTGAGAACACCACATAGTAAAATGTTTCCAATTAAAGGCATAAGAATGTCTTGTGGAAGGTTTTCTAGAAGCTTGAAGGATATCCTTTACCTGTTGGGAAAGGTTACGATCCTGCAGGTCTAGGCTTTCAGCAACCAGGCCCTGAGATGCAGGGACTGGGGATTCGGGTGCAACAGCATCCCATTCTCTTGGGAGAGAAGGTCTGGAGCACAGCCTAACTCCAGAGGTGCAGCTTGAGAGATATAGGAGCAGGGGATACGTTTGTCATGGCCACCGTGGCGCTATGAGGATCATACAACCTGTCTCTCTGAAGCTTGAAGTGTTTTGGGGATGAGGGGAACGGGTGGGAAGACATAGAGGAAGTCCTGACCCCAGTGAAGGAGGAAGGCGTCCCTTGCCTGGCAATTGTGAACTGGAATTCTGGAACAGAACTGGGGAAGTTTGGCATTCAGTGGACTTGCAAAGAGGTCTATGTCTGGGGTCCCCCAGATCTGAAATATCTTTGTCACTTGGTCTAGGTGGAGAGACCATTCGTGAGGCAGCAGTACTCGACTGAGTTTGTCTGCCCAAAGGTTTTGAATGCCTGGAAGATATACCACGAGAAGGTGAATTTGATGTTCTCTGGCAAGGGCCCATAGTCATAAAGCTTCATTGCATAACGACAGAGAGCCTGTTCCACCCTG
Organism: Ichthyophis bannanicus; assembly: GCA_033557465.1. NCBI lineage: Eukaryota > Metazoa > Chordata > Amphibia > Gymnophiona > Ichthyophiidae > Ichthyophis > Ichthyophis bannanicus. The sequence goes on along the minus strand of CM066039.1, from coordinate 316,212,928 downwards.
CTTGCAGAACATGGCTACTTGATTGTCCGTTTGGACTAGGACTGTCTTGTAGCTGAGCTGGGCATGGAATACTCAAAGAGCTAGATAGATTGCTCTTAATTCTAGGAGGTTTATGTGAAGACAAACCTCCTGTGGAATCCAGGTACCTTGGGTAGAGAGATGATGCAGGTGTGCTCCCCATCCCACCTGTGATGCATCTGTTGTTAGGGTGGCCTGGAATAGGGGTTGTTGGAAAGGAGACCCCACTAAAAGATTCTCCAGTGATTGCCACCATTGTAGGGACAAGATCAGTCGTTGAGAGTTTGATATCTTGTCTGACAGATGTCCTGTGGCCTGTGTCCACTGTGTGGATAGGGTCCACTGGGCTGCTCGCAGGTGGAGGCAAGCATAGGGAACTACATGAACTGTGGATGCCATATGTCCCAGTAATTGTAGCAGTTTTAGAGCAGTTATGGAGGATTTTCCCACTGCTTGAGAAGCTAGTTACACTATGCAAAAACATCGGGGCTGTGGGAGGAAAGCCCTTGACTGTCTGGTATCTAAATAAGCTCCTATGAACTCCAGGGACTGGGAAGGAACAAGTTGGGATTTTGGGAAGTTTATTACCTATCCCAAGTATTGGAGGATTCGCATTGTGTGAGACAGTGCAGAGCTGGCGTCTGCAACTGTGGGGGCTTGAATGAGCCAGTCGTCCAAGTATGGGAAGACGAATATCCCACGGGTTCGCAGGAATGCAGCTACTACTACTACTATACATTTTGTGAATGCTTTTGGTGCCAAAGCCAGACCAAAAGGAAGAACCCTCTATTAGAAGTGTTTTTCCCTTGAAAAGGAATTGTAAGAATTTCCTGTGATCCAGATGGATCAGAACGTGTGCATATGTATCCTTTAGATCTAGAGAGCAAAGCCAATCCTGACTTTGAAGGTATGGCAGAAGAGTTCCCAGAGAAACCATTTTGCACTTTTCTCAGAACAAATATTTGTTCAATTCTCTGAGATCTAGAATGTGTCCTCCTGTTTTCTTTGGAATAAGAAAATAGAACCCTGTACCCCTGTTGGAGAATGGGTACTTCCTCTATTGCTTCTTGGGCAAGGAGTGTTGAGACTTCTTGATCCAGTAGATTGTCTGCAGCAGTTTGGGAATTGAACTGTCTTACAATTGTAGGAGGGGGCATGCTATGAAAATGAAGCTTGTACCCCTCTCCTAAAATGGAGAAAGTCCCATTTTCTGCTGTTGTTTGGTGCCATTTGTCAGCAAAATGACACAACCTGCCTGGAATGTTTAGGGGTTCTGGACCCTTCAGAGGAGGAAGGCCAAGCTCTCTAGGAAGGAGTCAAAGCCCTTGAGGGGGCTGAGCCTGTGGAGTTGATTGAGCTCTTGGGCCTTTTGGCCCAAGACCTTGCCCTTGCTGGGTATAGGACAGATAAAACTTCCTCTTTTTGCTCAAAAAGGGATTTTTATAGGGTTTCTTTTTGGCTGGAGTGGCTGTAGATTTTGACAATCTGTCTAAAGTGATATTGTCAGCATCTATCTCATTAGCCTTTTCCTGCCAAAGAGGTTTTCTCCCGTGCAAGGGATGTTTCCTAATTTATCCTGTACCCAAATCTGATGCCTGAAGCCAGGCAATCCAACGTGCACCAATGGCAATAGCAGAAGTTCTGCTGATGCATTCAAAGCAGTCAAAGGCTGCACGATTTACAAACTTGGAAACGTCTTGAGCATGCTTGATAAGAGTAAGGAAGTCTTGTTGTTTGTGATCAGGGAGAAGGGCTCATAAGCTCCAAATCTCCTGTGACTTCCTTGAGGAACATTCCCATATACAAAATATATGAGCTGATCCTAGCTGAAAGCATGGAGGCCAGAAAAGAGTCCTGCATTAATGACTTGGAGGATTGGATGCATGTCTCTTTGCACGTTTCATCCTATGCATGGCTGACTCCACTACCATTAAATGGTGTGGCAGCCGAGTCTTTTGAAAGCCAGGACATGGTGGAACTCGATACATGGTATCGAGTTTCCTAGAATGAGGAGATGTGGTCAAAAGGTGTTTCCCACATTCTGGGCATCAAATCATGAAGAATTTCATGAATGGGCAGAGTGGCTGCCTCTTTGGGAGCCTTAGGGTATTGGAGAATTTCAAATTCCTTTGCTCTAGGTTCCTTTTCAGGAGCTACCGTGATTGAAAGGCCTCGGGCCACATCACAAATAAAATCCTGAAAAGACATGCCCCTCCAGAGGAGACATTCTGCGTTGAGGAGAAGAGGAGTCTTCTGGGAGAAGCACTCTGGTACCAGCAGAATTATCAGAGTCCTCAGAATCAGAAGATTCGAAGTATCTCTGATCCCGATGTTCATGCAAAGCACGCTATCGGTATCGATCGAAGTCCTACTGAGTTGGTCCGGTACCGATCTGTCGATGCCAGAAAAAGTTAGCATGGGAAGAATTCCCACCGGGGCAGGTACAGTCAGTGCTGGTAACCAGCATCAGTATCCGTTGAACTGTCAGTAGCAGTGTTAACTGTACAGCAGATGAAAGGAGAGCTGCAAGACCATGTTTGATAGCGAGGAACCTCTGGTCTATCGACACTGCTGATGCCTGTGTGTCGGTACCAGTAGAAGCGGACGGAACCCTTGAGCATGGCTCCAGTAGTTCTGCCAAGGTCGAGGCCTCGAGAACATCCTGGAGTCCCCATTGGTGCTTTGGAGACCAAAGCCTCCCACCAGGGCTGTTTTGCCGGTGTAATTTCCTCAATGGCAATGCCAATGGCTTCTCGATGCTTGGAAGATCTACCCTTTGAGGACCAGCTCTTATGTTTAGTTACTTGATATCCATGGGAGGAAGAAGAGTCTCTGGAACACACTGATGCAATGGACATGGCATCTGAAGAGGGTACCAAGCTTTGCAGCCCGGTTCTGTTTTCCTCTTTTACTCATCCCCATAAGAGAGACACATTCCGATAGAGAATGGTCAGGGCCTAAACATTTTGAGACACCAGCCATGGGTGTCAGTGACAGAAATGGTACCACCACACTTAGTACTTTTTTTTTTTTTAAACCACTAGCTGGTTTTTCCATTTTTTAAGAAAATAGGGCTTAATGCCCAAAATGGAACCTAGCACCAAAAAGAAAAGGTTTCTGAAGAGAAACAGTTTAAAAAATATATATTTTTTTTTTTTTTAAAGAAGAAAACTGGTGGTACCAGTAGGTGTCGAGCGGAAGCAGACCTGACCACAAGAAAACAAGTTTAAAGAAGAAATTTTCTGCAGTGACAGGGTGTGTCCTGTCAGCTCCGCGGAAAACAAAACTGAAGAGGGACAGTTGGGAAGGCAGCACAGATGTGCTGAGGGATGCTCCCAAAAGCGTTCCTACTGGATGCTGAGTGAGCATTCCCGCAGAGGCTCAGTCGGTACCGACGATACCCATATGTGACTACATTCCTGCTTGTTCCTGGAGATACATCCAAATTTCCATCTTACAAACACACACAAAAATAGAAAACCTACTCACAACCCTGCATAGATAACATTAAGCACTAATATGTCATAATAGCTGGCAATGGTTTAAGTAATGGGAACCTATACACATCTTATACTAGGTGATAAAACAGCCTCTCTCAGCCCTCTCCTGGGGGTTGCACGATTACTAGTGGTGATTCTGAGAGAGTTCAGAAGCATTGGCTTAAAGGGCAATGCGAAGTGCTTATGTGATTTGGGGATGATGATGGGGGGGGGGGGGGGACGACAGCTCCCATCCCACCCACAATTTTTAAGACAGATCAAGCTTCTGATAGGACCTTCACCATTTGAGCTCCACTGTAGCTTAAAGATGACATAGGAACTTGGGACCAAACCTCAAAGGCACCTAGGTGTTTAACTGTGGGAGAATTCCTACCAAAGATGTCATTGGACAAAAAGGTTAGAATTGCAAGTTGCTGTCCTGTAGCTTAAAAGATGACATCTGGATTTGATGTGGGTTAAATCAAAGACAGCTGCTGTAGATTGCATTAAGTAATTAATCAGTAGAGATTTAACACTTCAGCACAAGTTGCATGAAGTAGAACAGATACCATAGCTATAATTAGGGCTTGTGCTTTTTATTTAGAACCAAAAACCTAACATCTTACAAATGACATCACCCAGTCATGGAGGGAAAAAAAAAATCCCACCAAATATCATGCTACAGCAGTAAATGTATCCTGCTATCGCGATGCTCCATCCAAGCAGTAACGCCACTTTCCCAGCTGCTGTGATCGGCGAGGTTGAAAATCCAGTACCAGAAGAACAAAGTCAAACTGGTAGGGCTACAGTGGAAGTTTTTGTATGAATTCAGCTAGTAGGGTTTTTTCCCTGTGTTCTATAAATTCAGCTAAAAGTTCCAACATCAAGCTATTAAAACAAAACAATTAACTGAGGCAAGGTCTTTCTGCTGTAAAATCCTGATAATAAATTGTAATGGATAGTAATAAATAGGAATTCTAGCTAATAAACTAACTTTAATTATTAAAAAAAAAAGCACAAAACAGGCTTTAAACTTAAAAGCTCCAAGAAAAAAATACTGATGATGTGGTAGAAGAGGGGATCAATTTCAGTCTCTCTTGCAACTACACAAAGCTTACACAAACATCACTAATAGCAACATATTTGGATTTATTTCAGTCTAAAAACAGGGGGTTTCTCAACCTAATTCTTGACACAGCTCGCCAGTTGGGTTTTCAGTGCATCTATAATGAATATGCATGAGATTTATATACAATGGAGGCAATGCATGCAAATCCATTTCATATCTATTCATTGTGGATAGCCTGAAAAATGAACTGGCTAGGTATGTCCCAAGAACAGAGTTGAAAATCCCTGGTCTAAAGCAAATGATCAACTTAAACACTTATAGATCATCTGATTTGCATTTCATAAAGATAGAACAAACAAGCTTCTTACACAGTTTTGTTGTAAGTTTTTTTATTGTTAGACATTTTGGCTTGAGAACTATGATTTTCTTCTCTTTAAACTTGTCTTTCCCAATCTCTTATTTGGCCTTGGCCTCTGCCTGGTTTAACTCTTTGAAGGCCTCCTTTAAATTTTTAATCCACATTCTGCAGCTGGGTTAATTCTTGCATATTTCAGGAAAATTGTGCCCATCTTATTCAATATGTTCTAATAGTGATCTTCCTTCTGTTATGGTCATGTATTATATACCATTTGATAGGAATATTTAGTCAGAATTTTGGATCCCAAGAGGTTTGGGCTCGGCCTGGAAAGGGTTAAATTAGTATAAGAAAACTGTTATTATAAACATTAGTACCCTTAAAAGTTTTCCTTTGCTTAATCTGGACGGATTTGTAAAAGAACTTGTATCATTTTAAAATTTTTATCAAACTATGTTAAGGTTCTCCTCATCTTTCTTCCCAGCCATTTCAAAACCCCCCTCGGCATACAGAACAAAGATAGAAGGGACCTTAAAAAAACAAACACACACCTCAGCTGCACAGCTACTCTTCCGCCAGCAGAGCTATGCCCAAGTTAATTCCTCGTCTCAAGTACTTCACAGGCTCCCTTATCCATTTAGGTGTACCGTTCAAAACTTCTGACCTACTAGTGCATTCATTCTACAGCTCCTCACTACCTTTCCTCTTATCTCACCCTACAACCCCCTCCTTGGAAACTCTGCCCCTCTGGCAGATCCCTTTTAGGTGTGCCCTTCTCTGTCACTGCCAACTCCAAACTTCATTCATTTCACCTTGCTTTTCCATATGCCTGGAACAAAACTACCCAAGTCAGTATGCCAGGCTCCTTCTCTGGCCCTATTCAAATCCAGGCTAAAAACCTACCTCAAAGGCTGCTGCCCTCTCTCCTGTTCACCACTTGTGTATCTTACCATACCCTAGGTCTTCAGTTTTGTAATGTTGTCCATCTCGATTAGATTGTAAGCTCTGATGAGCAGGAACTGGCTCATATCTATATGTACAGTGCTGTGTACACCTTGTAGTGCTATATAATTTAGTGTCATTTTTTTATTAAACAAAGGACTTCAGAAACACTAAAGTGATGAGGTCTTTATTTACATAATTTCCAGTAAAGCACTTTACTTTAGTGGAATAAACCTGGATGAGTGGGTGGCACCAATACCAGGTCGGCCATGTTTCACTGGCTTGTATGTGATTGAGAATTCACCCAAGTAGTGGCCAATCATCTCAGGCTGCAAGGAGACAAAACAATAGTTTTATCCACACATCATCATAAATCAAAATCACATCCTGCAAAAACAAACACCTGCCTCTTCCTATCTACTGTTATCCCTGATCTGACAGGGGTCACAAGAGGGCACATCCCACCCACAGGATCATCCTCCTCCCCAGTTCCATGCAGCTAAAGACCAAAATGCTCTGTCCAGTCTGCCCTGCAGTAGTTCATCCACTTTGGGGAGATGTTGGGTTCCACAGAGGAATTTGTATGCACATTAGTTTCTTTTTAAAAAACACATGAGATGTGATATTGCTCCCACCTGAGGGGCTGCTCTGGGCTAGGGGAAGGGTGTGTGTAAGCCAAGCTACCCCCTAGATTCTCCCAAAGCAGAGAGCAGAAATTCTTTTGTGCCTCTTGTCAGTATGGTAGCTGCCTCTGCCAGGAGGTCTGCTCTGGACAGTGCAGACTGGCTAAAAAACTTCCAGAAACCTGAAACTCAGTCACCACACACAGAGAGGTCTGCTCTGGATGGGGCTGACCTGAAGAGTTAAATTCCTTAGTGCTGCCACCGCCAGAGAAAAATCTGCTGCAGTATGGGCATCCACCACCAGCAAAGGAAGTTGGTTTCTTGTAGAGGGAAAAGAAAACATGAGGAAAATTAAAGGAAAAAAACATAAGTGAGGAGCAATATCCATGCTTGGCTGTGGATGAGGAAGACGGGGGGGGGGGGGGGGTGTTAGGAGGATTCACTCACACATGGGAGATGAAGTCCGACCCGGTGCTGGCAAGGTGTGACTGATTATATGCTGCTTGTCTATGGAGAAACCTTTACTGAAAGTCTTCTCTCAGCTACCTGCCTTCATGAAAACATTCAGTGCATACAACCAATTCCAGAACAGATTGACCAACAGGAATTTCAGCCGACCAACCAATGTCCCAGGTGGGATAGAGCAGCTAGCAGTGCTTCCCTAGGAAAACATGACTGCAAGTAGCAGCCGCTAAGAGTGGAGTGGCCTAGTGGTTGGGGCAAGGTACTTCGGGCCGGAAGGTCAGGGGTTCAAATCCCACTAGAGGACAGCAACCTTGGGCCGGAAGGACTGGGGTTTCTAGTCCCACAGGTGCTCCTTGTGGTCTTGGGCAAGCCACTTAACCCTCCATAGCCCATGTTCCCTGTAAAATAGTTCTCTGTGTGCTGTGCTTTCCTGTCTAATCAATGTGTTTATACCTCAAAAATTTCCTGTCATGATTTGACAATTTCCAATCTGTAATCAAACCGCTGCTGATCGCTGGAAGTAGCGGTATACAAATGTATACGAAATAAATAAAATAAATAAATAAGAGGCTACAGAGAGTTCTGGTTACTTCAGAGCAACAAATGACTTGCACTACATTTATGCACCGCCGCCCCCCCACCCCCAGTGGTTGAACACCTCTTCTAATGGCACTGCCCCCTTGTACATACAGGGATTTCTTTTTTTAAATGTATTCAGTTCACCTAGTTAAATTCATGTACAATAGGTATTTTCCTGTCCCTGTAGGGTTTACACTAAGCTTGTACCTGAAGCAACAGAGGGTAAGTGACATGTTCAAGATCAAAGAACGGTAGTGGTATTTCAAGTGACTTCCCCATTTTTCAGCTCACTGCTCTAACCCATGCATATAACATGTAAACTGTTGATTCCTCACCTTGATTTCTACTTGGTTGAATGTTTTGCCATTGTAGACTCCCACCATGCTGCCCACCATCTCAGGGAGAATGATCATATCACGCAAGTGAGTCTTGACCACCTCAGGTTTCTCCAATGGTGGAGCCTCCTTTTTGGCCTTACGCAAACGCTTCAACAGAGAATGCTGCTTGCGCCTCAGACCCCTATTCAGCCGTCTGCGCTGACGAGCGCCGTAAAGCTGCATCAACTGTTCACTGGAGTAAAATAAAAAGGGTTTAAAGTGTAATCCAAACCAAACAGTAAGAAAAACATCCTCTCCACACTTTTCAGGACAGCTCAAAGCTGAGAGATAAGAGGCAAGCCTAGCAAGTACAGAAACACCAGTATACTAAAAGTCTCCACACACTGTACACAGGACATGTCCCAGAAAAAGAATGACAGCAGATGTGGAAAGAAAAGCCCAGCTTCACCTATTACGCTGCCAAACACCCCGGTAATCTTGGGCTTTCCCTTCCCTCTCACCACAATCCCCTATGCTTAAACTACCCCTTCAACTGCTGATGCCTAACTTTAGCAGAGGCTGTTCTCTGTATCCACCACATTCTGTTACAGAGTTTATCCTCCCCCACCTTTTTTTTTTTCTTCTTATTGAATAACGTTTGATGCTTTATTTTGAATGTCACACTACAGAGTCAGTTCTCAATTCAGTCAGTCAAGTTTCCAGGGTATCCACAGTGAACATACATGATAAAATTTGTATGCAAATCTATGTCATACATGTTGATTGGCTGGGTGTGTTAAGAACTTCTGCTCTAAAATGTGTATTTGTTTTCTAGTGCACTTTCCAAACTGTCTTAATATAGGACATGACAGCAGACAGACTGAAGTGGCAGATTACTTCCCCACATGTTCTAGAGGTACCTAGCCTGTAGTTCAAGCATGAACCAGATCAGCACACTCTGCAGATCCAATGCATACAGCTCATGTACATCACGGACAATCCTGAACTGTTCAGTGTCTCCCCAAACAGTGTTGGAAAACACTGCTCTAGTGCAATAAGTGGAATCTGAAGGATGCATTCTCTGAACAATCAAGGAAGGAGCCACAGGTTTGGGATGACATTAGCAGTATCACCCAGATCCAGAAAATTGCTTTCCAATTATACTCAGAAGAGCTTTTTAAACCCCTCTGAGCATTCAAACCTAAGCTCCTGCCAGGAAACCTCCCCTTCAGGATGTCCCATCCAGGGGGGCCTGTTGGATGTGCAACAATCAGCTCTCCACAAGAAAAGTAAAAATCAGAGGGGGGAAAAGAGATGTCTTATTTATATATACATATACACACACACACACCTGTACTCCTTTTATTCTCTTCCAAAAATCCATAAGTCTTTAGTATCCCCTCCTGGCTCGCAAATAGTGTCAGGAAAAGGGGGGGGGGGGGGAAGCGTCACTGCTAGAGTGTTTTATAGATTTCTGTTTAAGATAAGCTCCTGAATACCATGACTTGGCAATGCATATATCTTTCATAAGGGACAACCACAGCATTTGATGTCAAACAATGCTGTCTCTGAAAGGCCCAAGAGCTAATTATAGCCTTGGCCTCTGCCTGGCTATAGAAAGTTTCATTTTCTATGCAGACAGTTGGAATTGTCCTCATCGTGGAGTTTCTAGGAAATGACATAAGGTCTAAGCAATTGGTTTTTAACCTACAAGAAAGTACACCTGAATTCCCCTGAAGAAGAGAATTCGAAACACGGCCTGTGTCGGGCAGTAAGGCATGTTCTAATCAACTGTAATAAAGGTTTCCTTCTTTGTAATCCATGTCTTGGTACTGGGTGTCTTCTGTTTACATGGTGCTGTGCTTTTTTGGTGGACCCTTCAATATCTCATGCATATTCATTGTGTGTATCCTGAAAACCCAACTGGCTGGGGAGGCCCCAGGACAGGTTTGAGAACCCCTAATCTAATACGTTATAACGGCCATCATATCCAGGTAAACTAAAAGCTAGTCTGCCCATCAGGCAATGCTTGTGGCTAAGAACAATGTTCTACTATGGAGGATTCCAAATGGTCAGCTCAAGACCTTGAATTGCGTGCCTATGAAAAGAGGGGTTTTTTTTTGTTTTTTTTTAAAGCACATATAAAAATGGGCATTATAGGACAACAATGCTTGTTGACTTATTCAACGTCTCTAAAGTGATATGCCCATCTGTGTATTGCCCTACTCTTTAAAAGCCATGAATATGAAAGACAAAATTCAGGGTCAATGGAAAACATTATGGGTTCATCCAGCATTTAACACATTTGGAAGTATAGTCAATTGGGTAATAAAATCAGGATTTCAGAAAAGAAAACGTGAACAAAATGGTCATCCCACAGGTACTCCTTGTGGCCTTGGGCAAGACACTTAACCCTCCACTGCCTCAGCTACAAACTTACTGTAGATTGTAAGCCTTCTGGGGACAGGGGAATGCCTACTGTGCCCAAATGTAACTCACCTTGAACTACTACTGGAAAGGCATGAACTAAAATACTACTAAATAAGATAAATACCACTAGGCATTACAGAAGCCATAGATCCATAGTTTGATCACAAAAGATGCAAGGACTAGCCCTTTCTAAATTATGATTAATGCAACACATTACACTAGATGTAATTCAGTTTGATATATGATTTTTTTGTAATCGTCCAAAACGTTTACATTAGATGGATGACTTTTCCAACCAAAGTCCAAATAGCAAAACACAAATCAAAAACGTAACCTATTCAAAAACACACACTGCTGCTCATTGAGGAGAAACATACGTTTCAATTCTTATGCTGATGTTGTCATTGATCATATATCCCCACGAGCTGGAGGGGGCCAACTCTGCAGTGGACTTTAGATTATCAGCAGAGATGTACAAGTATTTTTTTGACCTGGAAATTTTAGTCCCAAAGGGTATGAATTCAGATATAAATTGGATATCTAATATGAATGATGAGAAAAATCAGCCATTAGCACGTACAAATGGCAATTGAGTACTGCTTAAAGGATAACGGTGTGGCATATTTAAACAGACCAATGGGAAGGAGTTGAACACAGAGTCTGAGACGCCAAAATGAACACTTTGTTATTCCCATTTCTAGATCATGTATGTTAAAAAGCAGCAGGTCCAACACAGTTCCCTGAGATATTCCACTATCTACCTTTCTCCATTGAGAAGATTGGCCATTTAGCCCTACTCTGTTTTCTATCTTTTAATCAGTTCCTGACCCACAATAGTACGACACTGACTCCTATCCAGCGACATTTTAAATTTCCCTCGGAGGGACTTTGTCAAAGGCTTTCAGAAAATTGAGATAAAGGTAAGCAGGTTGATAAACTATATCTGTTTATTCGTACCTTAAAAAAAAATAAGATTAGTAACAAGATTAGACTTTCCTTGACTAAATCCATATTGGCTTTCTACCATTAAACCATGGCTTATCTACGTGTTCAGTAATTTTGTATTTTATAATTGTTTCTACCATTTTGCCCGGTACTGATATCAGGCTCATTTGTCTGTAGTTTCCCAGATCACCCCAGAACCACTTTTAAAAATTGGCCACTCTAAAATCTGTAATACGTGAAGATTGGAAACGATAGCAATCTCATTTCGGTTCTCTCAGTACTCTGGGATGTATACCATTTGGTCCAGGTGATTTGATACTCTTTAGTGTATCAATTACATCTTCCTGAGTTATCCTTGAATGGTTGTCTTATAAAAAGGTAGCTGCTTGGCTCAAGGATAACCACCTTAAGTTAAATCACAACTTCCCATTGCTTTCACTGTTCCTTGATGGCTCTCCCAAACTCTGTTTTGTCAAATAACTAGGCATCTTCATTTATTTAGCAATGCTTATATATACCGCTTTTCACTGGGTCAAAGCGATGTACATTCAGATACAGTATATATTTCCCTTGTTCCTGAAGGGCTCGCAATCTCTGTTTTGTACCTGAGTCTTCATGGACAATGAACTTTCCTTGAGACTGCAAAGGAGTTCAGCAGTTAAGAAATCTTTGCCCCAAGGCAATTTATACTTCTTATGCATATGACTGCTCAAATCATTGGTTTTATTATTGCAATAGCATTTAGGCAGGTCTTTATGCAACCTATTTGAAACAACTACAGGGAACCAGTGCTAGGTTGCTTACTTGTAAATTGGGTTTCTCTGTAGACCTCAGACTAATGTAGACACTGAAAATTAGATCAACCAACTGCTGCCAGCAGAGAACACTGGGCATGTGCTGCTTTTCCCATGTTGTCACCCTACTGTCATTCTATAAAGCTAGCTTATTTAGTTCCGAGCTGAATTTTTGTCAAGAGGGGACATTGGGTTTGCATTAGTCTGTAGATCCCCCCACCCACCGCCGAGAACCTCCATTACAGGTAAGCAACCTAGCTTTCTCCATAGACCAGACTAATATAGCCAACAATGAAGATGACTTCAAAGCTCAAGGTTGCTTATGTTAACAAATCCTATGGCTAACAACCCATAAATTATTCCGGATGGATAAAGAACAAAAAAGGTTTTTGAAGAACAGTTGAACAAAAAATACTGTCCAATCTGGAAGAAAAATGTCCAAATAATGCTTGGTGAAAATATGAACTGAAATCTATGAGTGATACTGTTCTTATATGGAAAAAAATTTTACTTGCTGATAATTTCCTTTCCTGGAATCCTGCTAGACCAGTCCAGACTAGTGGGTCGTGTCCCCCTGCCAGCAGATGGTGAGAGAAATTCCTGAAGCTTTGAACTCCTGCTGCTTGTTATGGTTATACTGAAACTCCCCTTGGTGGATGGGTTTTTATACCAAGGGTAATGTCACAAACAGCCAAGGAAGCACAAAAACAGACCAAAAATGAGTTCAGAAACAAATATAACAAGCTAAACTGAACAATGTGAAACAGGACCCGCAGGCCAAGGAAGTATGCACATGGTGAGGTACAGCAATGTCAGACTAAAACAGTTTAGAGGGGTGGGTCCTGGACTGGTCTAGGATTCCAGGAAAGGAAAAAAAAAAAAAAAAAAAAAAAAAAAAAAAAAGCCAAACCCCCCCCCCCCCCACAATCAGTAAGTAAAATTTCTCCTTACAAATACATCCTGTAGACCAGTCCAGACCAGTGGGGAGTACCATAGCTAAACCACTCCAGAGTGGGAAGAAACAGCTGCAGCTAAGACAGAGGCTCCAAAGCAAGCTGCTTCTCAAGCTTGGGCATCCAAGCGATAGCGACATGCAAAAGTAGAAAGGGAGGACCAGGTGACTACGCTGAAAATACGTGTGGAGCTACTCGTGAGCATTCTGCCCAGGATGTAGCCTGTGCTCGAAGACCTACGGGTACAGATTTGTTCAATAAAATATAAGCTGATTCAATGGTCTGCTTGATCCAGCATGTAAGGGTCATTTTGGAAGCAGCTGCTCTTTCGTGGACCAGGAGCCAGGTCAAAAAGGTGACCGGAGAGAAACTGTATTAGGGCGTTAAAACAGTTACCACAAACTCACTATCAACATCCAACAGGTGAAGGACGCTGTTGTCACCCAAAGACTGCTCCTTGAAAAGGGAAGGAAGTACAACCAATTTGTTGACATGAAAATCCAAAAAAGATTTTAGTCAGAAAAGGAGGGCACTGTTCGAATGGTAACCCCCTCCAGGGAAACAGAGAAGGATCCCGGCAAGAAAGTGCCTGAAGCTCCGAAAGGCACCATGCCAAAATGACTGCTATAAGAATAAGTTGTGAGTCAAACCTTTAAGAGATGCCTTACGAAGAGGCTCAAACGGGGCAAGGGTGAGTGCGTGAAGCACTAAGGACAGATCCCAAGAAGGGATTTCAGGGAGCAAATGCCCCACAGAAAACGGAAAACGTCTACAAGAGAAGCAAGAGACCGCACATGGAGAGTCCCCTGAAAGCATGTCAAGGTCGCAATATGCACCTTTAAAGAATTAAGAGTGAGACCCTTATCGAATCAGTCCTGAAGGAAGGAAAGAATGTCTGGAATATCAACTTGCCAAGGGGAGAAGGATCTCCTAGAACACCAAGAAAAAAAAATAGCTAGATCTGAGCACAGGCACAAGACAGTCAAGCACGTAGTAGAGTGACCACTACTTGCAGCGAGAAACCTTTGCGATGCATGCAATGCCACTCAATAACCAAGTTGTAAGCGAGTAAGGAGCAGGGACATTCATGAGAACCAGCCCCTGAAACAGGAGACCTCTCTGGATACCAAGGTGTAGGGGTGCCTCCTGCAGGAAGCAGAGGAAATTGGCATACCATGGACACAATCTGGGGTCACCAGCACTACCCGTCTGGAGTGTTACTATCCAGAGTACTCAGCCAATTAGCAGCCAAAGAGGAAAGATGTAGAAAAGCGGGTTTGAGGACCAGGTCTGAACCACTGTTCCCTCTAAGCTGTGCATGTGTGCGCACGCACACACCTCGCCGAGCGAGCGCACATACTTTACGGCTCTGATTCTGATAGAAAACACCACAGACGTCTTAAAATTTAAGAGTTGTGATTGTAATTACTAGAAATTTCCCGCTTCATTTAGTAATCATCTATTTTCATTTAATTTGATTAAAATCAATGTGGTGTACATACTGTATTCTGACGTGTAGTCAAATTTTAAAGTCTATAACTCCAAGTGTCGTTATGTGGCGCACAAAAATTTAACCTTCCTTCAAAAGCTGCACACAGCTGATATTTTATGCGCACACAGCCTACAGAAAATTAGAGGGAACATTGGTCTGAACCAGAGCATCTAGGCCATGAGAGCTTGGTTCCTTTTGACAACTGCAAAAGATTGACATCTTGGCATTGGAAGAGGTGGCCATTAGGTCTAGAGTCAGATGATCCCCACTGATGCACAATGCTTGCAAACACCCACAGAGTTAGCTCCCACTCGCTGGGGTCCATAACAACTCAGGAAATTTGCTTGAATGTAACTCCATCCCCACAATGTGTTGCGCAGAAAGAGCCAGGTGGTTGGACTCATTTCCAGGAGAACTCTGGGACATCTGGTCCCACCTTATCTGTTGAGAAGTCAGTGCTGGAATTGTTGGAAAGTACTCAGACTGCTCAACCTTGGAGGTGGGATTGAAAGAATAGTATAGCCAAACTAACCACCCAGCTTCAAAGCAACTGATAGTCCAAGATCCCTGCACTGTCTGTCCCTGGCATTGTGGTGACTACAAACCAACATGGAATTTCCAAGGGAACGCCCTTCAACGATTGATGAGGACAAAGCCACCACCGAAGTCTGCAGCGAAGCACTGAAGATAGGGGTAGACGAATCTGATAGTCCCGGGTGGATGGGGACCAGTGCGACAGGAGATAATACCGAAGCAGACTCATGTGAGCACAGGCCCAGGAGAGTACATTGAGAGCAGAAGCCATGGTGCTGAGGAGCTGTATGTAATCCCAGGTAGTGTGAGTTACCAGGCACCAGAAGGCATGTACCTGAACACAAAGTTTCTTGCACCTGTTGTAAGAGAAGATGACATGACCCATTCTCGTGTTGAAGCGGGTGCCGAGGAATTCCAGAGACTAAACTATGCACAAATTGCTTTGGGCATAATTGACCACCCAGCCAAGATGGTCCAGAAAGGAGAGGACCTGAGAAATTGCAGAAGTAGCCTCCTCTAAACTCGTTGCTCTGATCAGTTAATTGTCTAGATAAGGATGAACCCAAATACCTTGGCGCCACAGAGAAGTGGCCACTACAATCACCTTGGAGAAAGAGCGAGGAGCTATGGCAAGACCAAAAGGCAGATTGTGGTACCAACGGGGGGCACGAACCACGTGCTGAGGACCCAGTAAGAGACGTGGGAAGCGATGGAAGACCACTTTATTAATAATTAGACCAAAGCCTAGGCCCGACACAGGCCGTGTTTTGTATTCTTCCTCAGGGGCAGGCTACAAAACAGCAGCAAAATGTTAAAACAATATAATAAACATGTATGTATAATTAAAAACTTAACAGTACATACTAAATAAATACATTAATTATTACCAACACAAAGATCACAAGATCCAAGAAAACCAACGAGAGATGTATGACGAATATAACATCAAATAAACAGAAATGAAAATAAGCATAATAAATAAACAAATCAGTGATTAGTTAAAGAGAAAAAAAGGTGATAAAAGATCAGCACAGCACCACCAATAAGAAATAGTTATTGTACACATACAAGCATTTAAAATCATACTACATCAATGATACATATGTATAAAAAACATATATAAAAAAATATATATAAAATAAGATGAAACCAAATATTTATCTTATGAACACATAATCATAAGGGACAATTATAATCAACAAGGCCAACCAGTGTAAATGAAAAACCGGAGTAATGACAAACAATATGGTACGATTACATAGTTATGTATTGAGTACTAGATCATAAATAAAAGGTAAAAAATATGAATAAATAAACATAGATAATATATTCGAAAACATATTAAAAAATAAAAACTAAAGATAAAAGATAAATAATAAAATATATATATATAATAACTAATAAATAAGTAAAAAAAAAAAAAAAAAATATATATATATATATATATATATATAATAAATTTAAAAATATATATTTAATTTAAAAAAATATAATAAAAAAATAAATACAGTATTAGTATTACCAATAAGAAAAAATAAAAACAAATATACACTGGAAGAATGATCTTTATGTGTTGGTAATAATTAATGTATTTAGTATGTACTGTTAAGTTTTTAATTATACATACATGTTTATTATATTGTTTTAACATTTTGCTGCTGTTTTGTAGCCTGCCCCTGAGGAAGAATACGAAACACGGCCTGTGTCGGGCCTAGGCTTTGGTCTAATTATTAAGAAAGTGGTCTTCCATCGCTTCCCACGTCTCTTACTGGGTCCAAGACCAAAAGGCAGGGCACAAACTGATAATGTTGACCGAGGACTGCGAACCTTAAATACTTCTGATGATCTTGATGGAATGGAATGCAAAAATATGCTTGCCAGGTCCAGGGATGTGAGAAATTTGCCTGGCTGAATAGCTTCAATGACTGTTCTGAGGGTTTCCATCCAGAACCGTGACACCTGAAGACAGAGACAGACTCTGAGGACCAGGACAGGACGAAAGGAGCTGTCTTTCTTGGGAATGACAAATTAAATGGAACAGTGACCAGAACCTCTTTCTGAGGGAGGAACTGGGCATATTGCATTGAGCTAAAGGTGGTGGTGGCGAGTCAGGCATACAGCCGCTGTCTTGGCCGCAGAACTGCTTGAGCTCGGTGAAGCTGAGAGCATAATCCTGTGTTACTACCTTGAGTACCCACTAATCCAATATCATCTGTGTCCATGCACGGGAAAAATACCGTAAAGCATCTGTCCACAGGAGGCAGCCCAGAAACAGTCAATGGGAAGATTTAGCAGAACTGGAAAACCTGTTGGACGAGGGGAAATTGTCCCAGATGCGACAGATACCCCAAAAGGACAGACTTAGAACCAGCCCTATTTGAAGAAGAATTGAATTTGCCAGGACAGTAGTGATGAACATCTCTGAAGCAGACTCTATAAGATGAGGACACAGACAACAAACATGGCGGGACAAAAATTGGATTTGGGCTTATCCTCTGCAAATGCTGAAGCTTGGACTTCCCCCAAATCCTTCACAAGTTTTTCCAAATCCTCACCAAAAAGAAGACGGCCCTTGAAAGGATGTTTGGCGAGATGGGACTTGGAAACAGCATTTGCATTCCAATGACTGAGCCAGAGAGCTAACACTGAGCCACTGTAACTGCAGCCACAGACCAAGCAGATAAGTGCAGCAGATCATAAAAGGCATCTGAAAGAGAGTCACAGTGAGACTCTAAAACGAGGCATAGCCAGAGTACGTGCAGCAACTGAAGCCATCAGAGCAGAGCATGTGCAGTGAGACCACTGCAAACAGAGGCCTGCAATGTCAATGATAAAAAAGTGGTTTTTAAGAGGCCTTCCACCTTGTGATCTGTCTGATCATGGAGGGCAGTGGCACCCTCCACAGGGATGGTTGTGTGTTTAGTGACTGCAGTGACCAGGGAGTCTGCTTTAGGGAAAAAACGCAACCACTTACCAAGATCATCTGAAGACTAAACGTAAACATGCCCCAAGTGACAAGCGGAGCGTAGAGACACATCAGAAGAATCCCACTCTAAGGAGATCATCTTTTGTAGTTCTAGGGGAAAGGGAAAAGTCTTTGAATGTTTCCTGTTGCCCACAATGAGGTCTGCCTGAGGTTTAGAGAAATCCGAAGGCTGTTGCACGTGAGTCTGAGAAGTGCACAGCCTCTAATTTGAGCAATGAGAGCAGGAAGCTCTTCCTTACGGAATATCAGATATCCTGACCATATTCGAGGTTCCTGGTTGTCTTCCAATGGCGAGAGCTCCCCTTCTTCCCAGCCAGACTCAGAAGTGATAGAATATTCATCTGAAGGACCACCACCATCTTTCCCTGCAGGGTGCGAGTCCCCTGGGAGAGAGGAGAGATCCCTGGCCAGATCTAAAGAAGCTCCAGCCAAACTTCAGCAGATACACTTTCTAGATGGAGGATCAGCGGCAGTCAGAGTAGCGAAGTCCCCGGGTGCCACATATCCCAGGCCTGATGGAATTGTTGCATAAACTGGAAATCAGAGCTGTCAGCTGAAGTCTGCATACGCTGACTAGAGTTGTAGAGGGTGAGCAGGCTGCTCAGGCAACAAAACTGGAGGACATCATGAGATCTAGCATCAACCTGGAGGCAACCCAGAGGGAGCTAAAGCAAGAGACCTGGAACGGCTACCGTAAACAGGACCTGCATATGCAGAAGGACCCCCCCCTCCCCTTATCAGAGCCACAGGAGGAACACAAACTACCTGTCAAAGTCTTACATGTCTTCCCACAGCCCTAGCAGCACTTTAGGGAAGCAGCCATTTTCACAAACAGATAAAACAGATAAAACATGTAAATAGTTGCAGTAATGACGTCCCATGTTTTATCCAAGTTCTCTGACCTTGTTCTCTGTAAAACCAAACAGTTTGTTGTTCTGGTCTGTTATATTGTGAACTGCGCTGATGCTGAATAGAGCGGTATATAAGAGCCTGTAATAAATAAATAAATAAAATAAAAAGAGAAATTCACAGGAAGAGCCGGGGAGCCAAAAATCAGACTCCGAAGAAAGAATGGCAGCTGTGGCACAAAGGTTATGGCAGTAAACAGCAAAACAGAGCCAGGAAGCAGCCATCAACGGATCATGTTAAGGAAAAGCAGAAAATAGCACACCAAAAAAAAAAAAAAAAAAAAAAAAAAGAAAGGAGCCGCATGCGGTTAGAACAAGATACCACCGAAAAACAGATTGGGATGCTGCTTTAGAAGAGAACTGTGAAAGAAATAAAACACTTGCTGCTCTCAGAGGGAGGGAGGGTCTGGAGAAGAAAAAACTGCCTGACAACTTCATCAGCAACCGAGTCCTTGAATGTTTTTTTTGTTTAAAAAAAAAAAAAAAAGTAAAAAACAAAACAAAACTAAGGAGTGAGAAAAACAAAAGGTGACTGCCAACTTAGCTGATACAAGTCTTGCTTGCAGAACAGAAGTCTGAAACTGCTCTTTATAAGCAGGAGCACTCCCCTTCAAGAGGTGCTCTAATGGTCCCCTTGACCAGGAGAAGCTCTGGAAAGTGAAGAAAGGAAAACTGGTCGGCAAAGAAGGGGCACCACAATGTGCACAACTACCAAAGATAGCTACACTGACATTCTCGAACACCAGGGAGCTAGGAGAAGTCCACCATCTGCTAAGACAGAAAATACTGAAGCTCCCCTTGGGGGATGGGTTTTTATACCAAGGGTGATGTCACAAAGCTTCAGAAATTTTTCTGTCTCACCATCCACTGGCAGGGGGACAGAACCCACTAGTCTGGAGTGGTCTATCAGGGTGTATTCGGAATTGCTATTAAGGTAGCTTTCACTTGGAGACTATAAGCAGTAACATTGCCTGGTGCACATGTGCGCTTGTTGGTAACAAAAATTATGCAATCTGGGATCCAGTTAGACATGGTATGTTTAGAAACTATAGAACCCATTGTGGACAAATGGAAAGAAATGAACTAGGAGACCTTGCAGAAATTCTTAGTTTGGAATAGTTAGTAGAAAAGTTCTTCTCTACAATCCTAGACATGCAGTGACTTTTCCCTAACAGTAGAATGTGTTTTCAAAGCGATGATGGGAAGAGCTATATATTGATCAATGTTGAAAACTGATAAACCTCAGGTAAAAGAACTTGGGGTGTGTGAAGAATTGCTTGGTTAGGAAAGAACTGGATATGAAGAGGGATAAGACACGAGGGCTTATATTCCCCCTATTCTTCTAGCTGAAGTAATTGCAATCAAAACAGAAGGGTTTCCAGGACAGAAGCTTTAGAGAGACATATTAGATACAGGTTCAAATGGTGATTCCACAAGTTGTGAAAATATCACGCTTACATATCAAGCTTGAACTGAGGGATGCATATTTGTCAGTCCCTTCTTTAACCTGGAAACTAAGGGGTGGAAATGGACTGAATTAGCTTTTAATCCTTGAAGAGAACCAGGGGGTATTCTAGAAGAATGGTAGGTGAAGATGTGATTGATCTACCCCAAGTGCTGTGCACCACTGAGAATAAATGACCACTTTCACTGAGTTTTTGTTGTTGAAGGTCCCCATGAAATAATGACATCTTATATTTGTTATTGCAAATTATCAAACGAATGAGCATCTGAATTACCTGCCCTTCCTGGGATAGTTCTTCAAATGGGTTAGGTTTTGCACATACTATGGACGTCGTGAACCTCACTTCTAAGCCAGTGTGGAGTATGATCTTAGTCTCTCAAATTTACTGCTAATGCTTGGCGCAATACTTGCATTGTGCTAAAGACAGTCTCTTGCTGGGAGTTCGTAAGATGTAACATGTATGGGCAGTTTGTCAAGATGTGCTTGGAAATTCTTTATTAAGCCTGTGGCTTGCAGTACAATGGGAAATATTTCTGTATCTTTCTGCCACATTTTATTGGTCTCTGCCATGTGAAGAGAGCGGGGCTTTTGTAGGAAAACAATATTGTCTTGCGCTACTAACAAAAGCCATGGGAAACTTGGCTTGGCAAAGCCAGTGGAGGGGGGAGGGGAGGGCTAGGCTATGAGAATTAGGTGAATCAAGTCCTGTATTACTTTTTTACAGTTAGTTTATTCAACTTTATGTACTGCCTATAGCAATTGCTCTGGAGATCAGGGGAAACCCAAGGAAAAACACAGATAAGCCTCTGTTCCAAGGGATGAGGAATGCATCTGGAGTAAAGCTGTGGCTGGATGAACATCTTGAGCAAAATGTTTTCCATTTCTTGTTGTACTCCGTTCCAACTGAACAACCCCAACACCAAAATATCTTCACTGCTATCAAGTTGCCAAGGGACCATTTGTAAGATTAATACTTCTACTTAAATACTGGCCAACTGATTGTGAATGCCTGGCAGATAGGTGGCTCATAGGTAACTTCCCAAGGAGACAGCCAGATGCCACATTCTCAGACTTTGTCAGGAGGCTCTGAGGGAGCCAGAACCTCCTGGTTGTCTGTCCCGATGAGAATGATCTAGTTTGAGCTCAAAGAGTGGCATAGTGGTTGGGGCAAGGTATTACAGGCCGGAAGGTCGGTGGTTCAAATCCCACTAGAGGACAGCAACCTTGGGCTGGAAGGACTGGGGTTTCTAGTCCCACAGGTGCTCCTTGTGGTCTTGGGCAAGCCACTTAACCCTCCATTGCCCATGTTCCCTGTAAGTATTAGTGTATGTGTCTCATATCCCCCTCGTGTTAAATGTATCCCCCAACCGCTTTGACCCCGTGAAAAGCGGGATATAAATGCAGTAAAATAAATAAATTTTGAAAGTTTGGAAAGCATAAAAATATTACGCATAAACTAGCTTTAACATACTGTAACTGCTTTGTGTGTGACCATAGTCCTGAAGTTTGAACTTGCTGCAAGGGTGCCTGCCAACTTCCATTGGAAACATCCCTAGTTAAGGACAGCTTGGTGCGAAGGAACGTGGAGGGGAAAAACCTTGAGCCAGGTTAACTGGGCCTTGCCACCACTGCACAGCAAGATGAAGCTGCTGGTCAACTGCAAGTCTTCTAGAGCAGGCATGTCCAACTTCAAAAAGGTCGTGATCTATTTTTTCCAGCCAAAAGTGCTGGTGATCTACCACCATGAAAATTAAGTTTCAAATTAGTTTCAAATTAAATTTTAACCCAATAAAAGTTGGAGGATTCCCCCCCCCCATTTTTAATGAACCTTCTGTCATTTACTTGGATGTGATCAGCTGTTAAGCAAAAACAAAACAGACGAAGATCCAGTAAGAACTGTGAGGGGAAACGGAAAGTACATTTTTTCTTAAAGTTTTATTGAGTAATAACTAACTTTTATTGAATAATTTGTGTTAAGTTTAGGTCGAGTATTGATCCAGGCTGATCTTGCACAATCTTTAATATTTCGCTCTTGCTCATTAGTGAGACGTCTGAGCCTGCATTTCATCCACCAGCTTTTTGAAGTTGGGTGAATATTGCGTGACGGCCAGTCTCGGGGAATCCTGGAGATGTTCATCTGTCATGCTGGAACGTTGTGTACTCATTTTCAGATGGGAAAACACAGATTCACCCAAGTTGAACCGAAATAGAAGTGGTACAGCTTCACTGCATCTTCTCAAATTGGGAAATTTGTCTCTAGGCACTAGCTTCCAAAATGATTCTTGCTCAGCACGGGTCTTGAAAAAAAGGTCATTTTTAAGGGTTAATATTTCATTTTCAAGAGATGACTTGTTCAATGAGTAATTTTTACTGATAGCAGCTGCAGTTTCTTTAATGTCCACATCTACTTTGAATGACAAGTACTCCACAATTGTTCCAATTTTTTGGAAGTCACAGAATCTATTTTCGAATTCCTGGATAACAGAACAGATTTCTGTCACATACTTCTCGTTCTGAAAAACAAAAAATTTGGATATTGTCCCAGATAGTCCTGCATATTAGGAAAATGATCAAAAAGTGTTTTTTGCAAGGTCAGTCATCATTAGCTCAAACTTGCTCTTGTAGGATGAAACTGTACTCATCTCGCCAATGCATTTGTTTTTATCTTGTAATTCAAGGTTCATATCACTTAGTTCGCCTGTAAAGTCAGCGAGAAGTGCCAGATCACATAACCACTCCCCATCTTCCAACTCTGCTTGGTCATATCCCCTCTCCAAAAAAAAAAAATTTCATTCAGCAAATCACAAAATCTTTGCAGAAATTTGTGCCTACTTAGCCATCTCTGTGCAAGATGATTTCCGCTGCCCCTTCATCAAGAGTAAGATTGAAAAGCCATCCTTTGAAGTGATCTTCCATGAACTGAATTTACAATTTTGAAAGTATGTCCATGACAGTCTTTGTATTGAGTCTCTTGCTTGCCAAAACGTGCTGGTGAATGATGCAGCGGTAAGAAAGGAAATCTGGGAAGTTGTCATGCTGTCTACAGAGGGCTACGAAAGCCTTAACCTCACCTGTCATTGCTCTTGCTCCATCAGTAGTGATGGAAACAAGTCTATACAATGGAAGATTACACTGTCACAAAAAAATGCAAAGAACTGAATATTTCCTGACCGGAAGTTCTCCCTTTTAAAGAAATCATTCCAAGTAGTTCTTCTTTAACAGTGAAGTCTTCAAAAACCATCCGGATAAAGACTAGTAACTGGGCTGTCTCTTATGTCTGTAGATTCATCCAGTTGGAGTGAGAAAGCAACACAATTTGAAACATCCTCCAACAATTGTTCAGTTGTGTCTCCACATATCTTTTCTATTTGCTGCACGATGGTGTTTAACAATTGTACATCTTGAATGGCAGCTATGATCTCTTTCTTATTTTTAAATCCTTCAAAAAGATTGTCAGCTGCTTCAAGAAAACAATCTTTTACAGATTCCCCTTCAGTGAAAGGTTTGCATTTCTTTGCAATCAGGTTGCTGACCTTGAAGGATGCTATGGTTGCACTGACCTATTGTGACCTTGGCTTCACCATCAACTGTTGCTGAGTAGCCAATTTCGATTTAAGTTCTTTGCAGTTTCAGTTTACGAATTTCACTTTTGGGTGGAAAATCAGCATCAAACTTATTGCTATGCAGAGCCTTATATGACGTTCCAGATTACCCTTTTTGGGCAAGGATACTGGGGCATTACAAATTAGACAACACTTGTCTTTCACCATGATGAAGAAGTAGTCCATTTCCCAATCAATGAAAGTGGTAGGTTTTGCTCTTCTTTGGAACACTCATCTTCGTTATACTGGGGTGGCTGGATGTAAGAAGGCCAAATCTGCTAAGTTAGTATAAACACTGGCTGAATCTGGTCCAAAACTGTCACAGTCCCAAAGTATTTAAAGATCAACAGGAAATGAAGACCTCTGGATGATGTGCAATACAAGGACTGGAGATGCCAAAACCACACATGCAGTTTTAAAAGTAAAAATAAGAATTCATCATCCTGGCACCAATAATCAAATACCACCAAACAATCATCAAAAAAACTCAAACACCTGTCCAGCAAACCAGATAAAATCAAATACCGCCAAACAAGTTCAAATATCACCACATGCAATTTAATAAATTCTGCACAGTGTAGAATCAATGCAGAGGCAAGGCAAAAGTCACAGTGGTTTGAACCAATTTGAAGGCAAGGCATAGGCAAGTTAGAACAAAATTGGAAAAGCCCACCAAAATCACCAAATTCTTGACACTTTGCTGTGTCTGCCCGAAAATGTTTAATGAAAGCAAACTTTAAAAACGAACAGCAACCAGCACGCGACACAACTAATACGGTAAGTGTATACAGGTAAAGCCTGGGTGAATGGATATCGCCTGGTATAACACACACTTCTAAGGGGTGTTGGGGTGGGGGCAGGAATGGGTGATTCTGAGGCAGACCAGATATGACACCGGGCCTGTGGCATCTCATCACGGCATGTGGGTGGCAGCCCCCTGGGGTACCCACAAACTATTGTCACAAACACAACAAGCGCCCCAATACACCCGCAGGCAAGATTCCCACAGGCAGGGAAAAAAGACAGGCAAAGGATCAGCAGCAAGCCCTCGGCTGACGACCTGCCGGCATGAGTTCTCTCCTAGCGACGAGGCAAGCTGCTGGAGAGATGGAGCCAAGTAGGGCTGGCGATCTACCTCCGACTCCTCCACGTTCTACAGGTAGATCACAATCTACTTTTTGGACATGCCTGTTCTAGAGAGTGGCTGCAGGCGCTAGTTCCATTAAAGCCAGAGAATCTCCCGGAGGCGATGCATAAGTTGCAGCCATATGAACTAATGGTCTGATAGCTGAATCTTCTGACTGAGGGAAATAATGGTTGGAATGTGCGAGTCTGAATGAACACTCGATCTCTGACTGTCTAACCAAGCCCCTATAAAACTCCATGGTTTAAGTCGGTTGTGGATAGACTTTTCTAGATTAAGAAATCCAGGGATTGCAAAATCTCCAATGTGGTGATATGTATTGCACTCTGCACATCCCCCTTTCATAGAGCTGTGACTATTTTATTTAGTAGGTTTTCTATACCGCCTTCTCTTATAATCAAAGCGGTTTACGGATCAACATTTCAACTAGCCAGTGGTTGAGGTAGGAGAGCACACAGATTCCCATCCTGTGAAGATGAGCAGCCACCACTGCTAAGAATTTAGTAAATAGCCTAGGTGCCAAAGAGCAAAAGGGACACACCTTGTACTGGTAAGTGTTGATTCTGAAAAATAAACCTTACATACTGATGTCACCTCAGGTGATTAGGAATATGAGCATAAGCATCTTTTAGAGCCAGGGAATCCAACCAATCACCGTCTCAAGAGTTGTAAGAGGGTGCCCTTTTTGAACTTCTTTCCTCACAAGCTTGAGACCCATGAACTCCAGCATGGATCCTAAACCCCTATATTCTTTGCAGAGTAGAATTACCTGGACACATCTCCCTCTATTGATTCTGCCCTCAAAGCCTGTATGTCCGTGACAAGAATGTTATTCTTCCTCATTTGCCAATGTTTGTTGAATTGTGGACTAAGTGGAGGCATTTGGATCAAGTTTATTCTGAATCCAAATTCTCTCATCTGGATCACCCATTTGTCCACTGTGATCTTTTTCCAGTGCTTATTGAAATTAGTTTCCTTCCTACCTTTGGACAGTCAAAATGCAGCACCCACTGTGAAGTGTGCTCCTTCAGCAGATGACTGCTGCTTCCTCCCTCTCTCTCTCTCTCTCTCTCTCTCAAGTATTTGAGGCGGTTGATATGATGTAGACAGCAGCTGTTGAGTGGCAAGAATATGACTGAAAACCTTTTGGTGTAAAACTTGTAGCAAAAGCCTTATCAGTCCCAGTCTACATGTTTGCAATTGGGACTTCCCTGAAGAGAAATACCTTGCTGATTTCTGCCAGAGTTCTCTTGGGGCAGACCAGTGTTCTTTAAATTTGTCTATGACCTTGTCTCCACACAAACTGTCATTTGTGCAGAGAAAGTTAGCAAGGCACTTTCTACATGTCCTCCCGAACAACTGATAGCCTGAGCTATGCCATCCTGTATGCTCCTATGACACTTGCTGCTATCCCTGCTGCAGACAAGGTGGAAAAAAATCCTCTTAAGTTGGTGAGAAAATAAGACAGAATGGAGTATCTGTCACTGTAAAGAGTTAACATGTTTGAGTCTTTCATTTGAGAATGCTGAAAATGCAAGATAAGGAGCTGATGAAGTGATTCTAGACCTATGCCTTGCTCTTTGAAAGACTTTTTTGCCCACGGTGTCCAAAATTTTGGAATCTTTGCCTGGCGGTCCTAAGGACTATAATCTTACGGTTTTAAATCTCGAGTGTTGACTCCAAGACCAGGAAGTATTGACAGTTGTGCTGTCCCCTGAACATGCTTCGGATCTATATGCTTCAAGATCGCTTGAGTGGATAGGGAATTCTGCAGATTTGGAGGAGAACAATGAACTGAGGAAAGTTACTAGTTTAAAGTGCATCCATGGAATGAAGGATTCCCTCAAAATCATGTCTGGTGATCAAGGATTAACTAGCGTCTCAAGCCCTCTCCAATTTTAAAATAAATTTTTGGACGTTTCTCCTACAATGGTTGGAGGATAAAGATATTTTCTGTCCGATTTGAAAGGTCCTGTTCAATTTCCTCTGACAAGATTCCCAATCCAGATGCAATGAAGGCAAATCCTGTGTGTTGGCAAAATGGATTTGGTAAGTAGAGTGCAATCAACTTCTATTTCAGAGTGCACTATGATAGACAATTGGTTGTGCTGAGTGTCAAGTGGAAACTCTGTTCAGAGAGATATCTATGGTGTAATGAGGGGGTGGAAACTGCTAACAATTCCAGAGAGCCTGAAGTAATGAATTATTAGCCAAGCTCTACTGCATTTCAGGAAAAGAAAAAGAGCAATGATTGAGAGCTTGAGTCTTGAACCTTTTGTTGAGAAGTGTGATGATTTTTCACTTTCCTTTTAGCTGGTACTTTCTACAGCTTTGAAAGGAGACTTGTGCTTTTGCAGTACTACCCCTTTAAGGATGGGCTTAGCAGAAGTGTTGGCATGGTGTTTCTCCTCAGAGTGGAGGCCATAATTTGTGTGAAAACTACACTTTCCAGCATGAGGGAAGTGAAATGGTTTGCTTTACTGCACAAACTTGATACTGTGTTTAACTGCAGCCTCAGGGCTGCACAAACCATAAGGAAGGACTGCTGTCTCTGGCAAGTGCTGACGATTTCACCTTTTTATGCAGTATAATGTGTTCTGTTGGCTGTTGTACGCTTTGCTGTGGGCTGTGCCCGCACTCGACTGTCCTGGGGCAAAGTTACTAAAGTGCTGCAAATAGCACAAGACAAATGTGTGATTATCATGCAAATTTACTGTGGAGGGGCATAGCCACAATAGGGAAGTAATGCTGTGCTAGGCATGCCACTAGTGTGTTAGGAGGGAACACACAGCTGGAGCCTAGGCACTGGCCACACTAGGCACCTCACTGGTGTGGTAGAGAGAATGTGCACTACAATGTGCACCTTGCAATTCTTTGCTACCAATGTGATAGTATGGCCAGCAGTAGGCTACCAAACTCCTCCAAAGATATAACAGCAATACTTGGACCACTACCCAACAGGGCATACAGTAAATGGCCAGAGATAGAGGGCTGACCTGGGAATAGGCACATCCTGCTGCATAGCTCAAAGCAATCAGTCAAAGTAGAAAAGGGTGGGACATGTAGAACTCCAGCAGGAGTAACAGATAGCAGCTAAGATACAGCAAGGCAGTAAGATAGGAAAATTGTGTATACTGGATGGGCCAGTTGGTCTTTGCCGTGACTATTTATATTGCTACATATATTACATAGGTCTTTCAGTTCAAACTTCTTGTAGTCACCTGTAATTGCATTTGCTCTGTAGTTCCTCATCTCAACACAGATTTCTTGCACCCTTCTCTATTGCCAAATCTCAACTGTGCGCATACTACCTTTCTGCATCAAATGTCCAGAATAGACTTACAAAGGTGGTGCAATATGCTTCCTTACTTTCCATAATCAAATACCACCTCTCAGGACATTTAAAAAGACTAATTCTCACTGAACATGGCCCTCTTGAATTATCTGCATTATGAACAAAAGGACCTTAAACTCTTATCCGTTCCGAGTA
Organism: Ichthyophis bannanicus; assembly: GCA_033557465.1. Taxonomy (NCBI): domain Eukaryota; kingdom Metazoa; phylum Chordata; class Amphibia; order Gymnophiona; family Ichthyophiidae; genus Ichthyophis; species Ichthyophis bannanicus. The sequence continues at coordinate 316,184,338 of CM066039.1, read as the reverse complement.
GATAACCCCTTCCCTTCAAGGATCAAACAATCTTATGGAAGCCTGTACAATGTTATGCATACTTATACTGCTATACATTCGGGGGATGGGTCTCTCATATATACTTGGATATAATGCAAATCAAACGTCACTTCTGCTGGAATTCTGCAACAAAACTCAAACCTGTGTCAAAAGGTCTGAATTATGAAAAATTATGCTTTTATTTTGACAAAGAATGCATTGTTGAAGTGATAATTTAAAAATACAATACAGAAAAAACACACAAGTGCAAAATTTGAATTATTGTGCGCAAAATTCTAGCGGGTATAAAGCATCAGTGCTTTATCAATAGAACTTTACGGTTTTAACAAAAAGAGCTTACTCCCTCAAGTGCAAAAAAAAAAAATAAATAAAATCAATCCATCCATCACTGGATGGACACTAAATATACCACCTTAGGTCTCCAACCCACTACTTTCTCAATGCCTCCCCTCCCCCCCCCCTTTGCTGGGCTGCATAACAGTATACTAACAAAGATTGGCAGGTAATGCCTGAAATTACCCACCCTGCCTCAATGCAGAAGCCCCGCACTAAAGCTCTAGTGCAGGGTTTCCCCAACACAAGTTTACTGTGGCTGTTTTTGCTCACCAATGCTGTAAACAAACAGCCTGCAAATGAGCTGTAGACAATGAAACAAGGAGCGCAAGTCAGACATGTGTAAAAGGGCCTGCATGTTTGGCGCCTGTACTGAAACACTTGTAAACATTTCCCTTCTGGTCAGTGCGCGAGTGGGAATTGTCTCACACATCAACAGAAAGGAAAATAAAGATGACAACCCGACCCCCCCCCAAGCAAGCAATTAATGGTGTTCTGTGGTAGGCCTCCCCATGAGCCTCAAGCACCCGGCACTCTCCCCCCCCACCCCACCCCACAGTACCAAGACAGGCGTAATGCACCTGCCTTCATGTTGTCATCTTTGAAAATTGCAGAGTTTGACTCTATGCAGTGTATCCTGGGACACACAGCACAGGGTCAATTAGTCTGCTGACCCTACGCTGTGCATCTCAGGGGGCACAGGTAGGGGGGCCTCAAAGCTAATGGGGATGCCCAATTCCACATTTTGCAGGCATGCTGCACCCCGTGGGATCAGGTGCCAACATTTTAGATACCAGCACAGAGGCAGGAGTATAGGGGCATTGCTCCTGCTTCCCAACATTAGACGGTATGGGGGAGTGGCATTCTAGGGTAAAGAGGCCCCCCCCGCAAACCACTGATGAAAACGATTAAACAATCAGCGTTTACTCAGAGAGCCTCTAATTAGCTAAAAAAAAATAGAACGTGTAATGTGCTAACACAAAAAACCTGAAACCCTACTTATAACTGCATCCAGAACGTTTTTAAATTCTTAAGCCAGTAGTAGATCCCTTACTAAGACATGTCCAAGAGCTGATCCAGGTCCACCCCTCTGTAGGTGAATTTCCTGAACGTTCTTTTCTTTTTCTGCTCCACTTCCGCCTGCAATGACAAAGATGCGCAGACTTCCATTTAAAAAAAATAAAAAGTTAAGTAAAATGCATCATCCGCTAGAGTCCTGAAGCCCCAGCCACGTAAGAAACCAACATACAAACATTAAAGAGAAACATCTCCCGAAATAAGGAACAGAACCCCGAACCCGGCGAAGGCACAACGTCCTCAAGAAACCATCAGCAGCCCCCTTTTCCCGAAAATAGATGACACTTAGCAGTGACGGGTGACACGGCTGCTTATAGCACAATACAGAAGCGCTCTCCCCATAAAGGACGCAATCACACCAGGAAAGTACGCCTTAAAGCAACGAGGACTGTTAGAAGCCCCACACCAACCATCATTAACGGATGCAAACGGATTGCATGAGGACACAACACCAACCTACCATTTCTCTCAACAGGTCCTCCAGAAAGGCCAACTTCCGCCCGAGGAGTTCCAGAAACGGCAAGCGTTTCTACTACTTCCGGCTCCGCTAACCTGGCGGCCCCTATTGCGTCATCTCCGGCGATTACACTTAGCGTCTGAGGGCCGTGGCGCTTTATGATGATTTATATAGAGGCGTAGCCTAGTGTTTAGAAGAACCACTGTCGCCTACCCTAGTGGCCCGAAAAGATCAAGGGTTCAATTCCCGCTAGCGCTCCTTATGGTTGGGCAAGTCTCTTTACCCTCCATTGCCTCGGAAGAAAAAGCCTAATAATTTACCTCCGGTGATGCGTTGCCAGAGTCAGCATTGACTTGAAAAAAAAATCTCGAAGGTCACGACAATTTATAATGAATACAATTAGACAATTTATATTCTCTTTGTCATTGGGGGTTAAGGGCAATAACAAGTTACGACCAACATAACCTTAAACACTTCAACCTACAACATCCAACACACAATGGAAATAACGCAATTAAAAAGGTCATTAATTAAAAACAACAACATCTTTCTTAAAGTATAATCATAACTTTTCCTCATCAATCTCATACGGAGTCATTTAAAAGAAATGGGGGGGGGGGGGGGGGGGTAGAGGGGAGGGAATTTTAAAGAGATGTTACACCTTCGGCTTCTTTGACAATCGACTCCGGCTCAGTATAACTTGATCTTTTAGTCCTCTCTCTCGGGATGGCAAATTGTCAGTCTCCAACGATGTCACCGATATCGTATCTATTTCTCCAACATGTCTCCTTACAGATGTTTTAAATAAATTCTGACTGTAACTCATATTTTTTGTTCATATTTTAAGTAAAAATCTGTTTTATGTTAACCACACTGATAACAAATAGCGCAGTATATAAGAACTGTTAAATAAATAAATAAAAATTTTACTGCGACCATGTCCAGTATTCTGATGAGCCACAGCACAATAGTGACCCCTGTTTATTCCATTTCAGGGACTGGTAGGAGAAGCTGAACTTTGATCATGGAACAACTTTCCATAGGTTTCAAATTTGCATTATTTTAACCAGCTTTCTAGATTACCAGATGATGCTTAATCCATTCATAATACACTTAAAGCCCAAATTTAGATAATTTGTGTAGATTGGAAAATGGACATCCAACTCAGTATGTTCACAATTTACAACAGGGGAGGGGGAGGAATCTTTCTTTTTGAAGTGTCCCTGAAAGTGCCTTATGTGTTTACTGATGCTATGCACTTAGAGAAGTTTTTGACTGATCATAATATTTCCTCATGTTTCCTAGTGGAGTGGATGGGTGTGAACATTTAGGATTGATAGTCTCAAGTTTTTGGGAGGGTTATTTACCCTCTTTATTTCTTCTAAGTTTTTTTTTCTTATGTAAGACAGCTTTTGTCTCGTAAATTGGGCTGGTATGTCTTTGCACTGATATTGATTTCTGTTTGTTACTATTTTTTTTTTTCAGTGTACCAAGCTTACTTCTGTATGCAGGTTTTTGGATTGCATTGTCAATTTAAAAACCTCTAAAAAATATTTACACGGAAATTTAAGGAAAAACAATCCCCCCCCCCCCCCCTAGCTGATTCACCCCAGGCCTAAGCAACAAAAACTCCCTTCTTCTTTTCTGGGTGTCACGTGATAGATCAGGAAACATACGGACAAATTCTAAGTAGCTATTCACAGTCAGACACCAGAGCCAATGATACTAAAAATGTTGCTGGTACCACAGTCTCAAAAATAGAAGTGTCCAATAATAATAACATTCAAAATATCCATAGCCACAGACTCTGCAGAAGTTTTCACATCCAAGCCCTTAGGTTTCTTGCTGGAAGGTATGTAGTGAACATAAGATATGCCATACTGGGTCAGACCAAGGTCCATCAAGCCCATTATCCTGTTTCCAACAGTGGCCAATCTAGGTCATACGTACCTAGCAGTTTCCCAAAAGACACAGGTTCCACAATGCTTGTACTGGGTCAAGCATTGATATCCTGGGTCACTTCTTAATAATGGTTTATGGACCTTTCCTCCAGGAACTTCTCCAAACCTTTTTTAAACCAAGCTACACTAACAGCCTTTACTACATCCTCCGGTAACAAATTCCAGAGTTTGATTACACGTTGAGTGAAAAAATATTTTCTTTTATTATTCTTAAATAGTTTACCCTGTAGCTTCATTGCATGTCCCCTAGTCTTTCTATATTCTGATAATGTAAACAATCAATCTGCGTTTACCCGTTTCACTCCGTTCATTAATTTATAGACTTCTATCATATCTCCCCTCAGCCATTTCCAGGTTAAAGAGCCCTAACCTTTTTAGCCTTTCTTCATAGGAGTATCCTTCCATCCCCTTTACCATTTTGGTGGCTCTTCTCTGAACCTTTTCTAATATTGCTATATCCTTTTTAAGATACGGCAACCAGAATTGAACACAATATTCAAGGTGCGGTCTCACCATGGAACGATATAGAGGCATTATAATATCTTTTGTTTTATTTTCCATTCCTTTCCTTATCATACCTAGCATTCTATTTGCTCTCTTGGCCGCCGCTGCACACTGGGCCGAGGGTTTTAACATGGTATCCACAATGACACCTAAATCTTTTTCCTGGGTGGTGGTTCCTAATGTGGAACTTTGCATCGTGTAACCATAGTTTGGGTTGTTCTTCCCTAGGTGCATAACTTTCCACTTGTCCACATTAAATTTCATCTGCAATTTTGATGCCCAGTCTTCCAATTTATCAAGATCCTCTTGCAATTTTCCACAATCCTCTTGGGTTTTAACAACTTTAAATAGTTTTCTGTCATCTGCAAATTTGATAACCTCACTCGTTATTCCACTTTCCAGGTCGTTTATGAATATGTCAAAAAGCAGCAGACCCAGCACAGATCCCTGGGGTACACCACTATTCACCTTTCTCCATTGGGAAAATTGGCCATTTAGCCCTACCCTCTGCTTTCTATCTTTTAACCAGTTCCTGATCCACAGTAGTACACTGCCTCCTATCCCATGACTCTTTAGTTTTGCCAAAAGTCTCTGCTGAGGGACTTTGTCAAAGGCTTTCTGAAAGTCCAGATACACTATATCAACTGACTCACCTTTGTCCACCTGTTTATTCACACCTTCAAAAAAACATAACAGATTAGTAAGACAAGATCTTCCTTGTCTAAAGCCATGTTGGCTGTCTCCCATTAGGCCATGATTATCTACATGCTGAGTAATTTTATTCTTAATGATGGTTTCTACCATTTCTCCCAGTACTGACGTCAGGCTCACCGGTCTGTAGTTTCCCAGATCACCCCTGGAACCCTTTTTAAAAATTGGTGTTACATTGGCGATCCTCCAATCTTCAGGTATTAGAGATGATTTTAATGATAGTTCACAGATTACTAATAGCAGGTCTGCAATCTCATATTTCAGTTCCTTCAACACCCTTGGATGTATACCATCCGGCCCAGGTGATTTGCTACTCTTCAGTTTATCTAATAGTTGTAATAAATCTTCCCGATGTATCGATATTTCCTTCAATTCTTCCACACCTTTAAATACCACTTCAGTCATGGGTAACATCCCTACATCTTCCTCAGTAAAGACCAAAGCAAAGAATCCATTCGGTCTCTCCGCTATCGCCTTGTCGCCTCTTAGTGCCCCTTTAACCCCTCTATCATCTAATGGACCAACTGACTCACATGTTTTTTGCTACGAATGTACTTGAAAAAGTCTTTATTCTGCATTTTTGCTTCCACAGCAAGCTTCTTCTCAGATTCTCCCTTTGCCTACCTTATCAATGCCTTGCATTTGACTTGCCAATGCTTGTGCTGTTTCCAGGTTTCGTTGTTTGGCTCTTTTTTCCATTTCCTGAAAGATGCTTTTTTGGCAACAACAGCCTCCCTGACCTCACCTTTAAACCATGCTGGCAGTTTTTTGGACTTCCTTCCACTTTTCTTAAAGCGTGGAATACAGCTGATCTGGGCTTCCAAGATAGTATTTTTCAATAACACCCAAGCTTGATGTAAGTCTTTAACCTTTGCAACTGCTCCTTTTAGCTTTTTCTTAACTCTTTTCCTCATTTTATCATAGTCTCCCTTTCGAAAGTTAAAATGTGGTACTGTGGATTTCCTTACTATCCCTCCTCCACTAATTAAATCAAAGGCGATCATGCTATGATCACTATTGCCAAGTGGCCCCAACAACCTTATCTCTTGCACTAGATCTGGTGTTCCACTAAGGACTAGGTCTAATATGGCTTCCCCTCTGGTCAGTTCATGAACTAGCTGCTCCAAGAAGCAGTCATTTATTTCATCTAGGAACTTTATCTCCCTAGCATGTCCTGACGTGACACTGACCCTGTCGATACCAGGGTAATTGAAATCACCCCTTATTATTACTGCGCTGTAACTTTTCTTAGCTTCCTTGATTTCTTTGAGCATTTCATCATCCATTTGTTCATTCTGGCCAGGCGGTCGTTAGTACACCCCCACTGCCATCACCTTCCCCTTTTTACATGGAATTTCAATCCATAGAGATTCTACAGCAAATTTTGTTTCCTGCAAAACTTTAATCCTTTCTGACTCAATGCCCTCTCTAACATAAAGCGCAACCCCTCCACCAATTTGATCAGCTCTATCATTACGATATAGTTTGTACCCAGGTATCAGTGTCCCACTGGTTGTCCTCCTTCCACCATGTCTCTGATATTCCAATCATATCTAACCTCTCATTTAGTGCTATATATTCTAACTCTCCCATCTTATTTTTTAGACTTCTAGCATTTGCATACAAGCATTTTAGAGACTTTATTTTATTCATATTAATTTGGCTATTGGCAGACATGGGTAATTTGGGATCTTTAAGCTCTGTCTGATCCATACTCGAGGGCATTTGGGCTACTTTACTCTTTTTTGGAACCTCTCTGCTTTTGGTAGTATCCTTCAAGGATACATTCTTCCGAACCATGCGCTCTTGGGTGACTGTCGGCTTTTCCCTATTATCTAGTTTAAAAGCTGCTTTATCTCCATTTTAAAGGTTAATGTCAGCAGCCTGGTTCCATCCTGGTTAAGGTGAAGCCCATCCCTTCGGAAGAGCCCCACCTTTCCCCAGAATGTTCCCCAGTTCCTAACAAATCCAAAACCCTCATCTCTGCACCATTGTCTCATCCACACATTGAGACTCCGGAGCTCTGCCTGCCTTTTGGGTCCTGTGTGTGGAATGGGAAGCATTTCAGAGAATGCTACCCTGGAAGTTCTAGATTTCAACTTCCTACCTAAAAGCCTAAATTTAGCCTCCAGAACCTCCCTACCACATTTTCCTATGTCATTGGTACCGACATGTACCAAGACAGCAGACTCCTGCACTATCTAAGACCTTATCTAGGTGGCGCATGAGGTCCGCTACCTTCGCACCAGGCAGGCATGTTACCAGGCGATCCTCATGTCCACCAGCCACCCAGCTATCTGCATGCCTAATGAACGAATCACCAACTATAATGTCTGTCCTAACCCTTCCCTCATGGGCACATGGCCCTGGAGAAACATCCTCGGTGCGAGAGGGTTTTACATCACCTGGAGGCCAGGTCCTAGTTACAGGATCACTTCCTGCCACACCAGGGTGATGTTCTCCTGTCATGTGACCTCTCTCTTCCATGGCAACAGGGATGCTGCCAGACTGGAGGTGGGACTTTAGGACTATATCCCTGTAGGTCTCGTCTATGTACCTCTCTGTCTTTCTTATGTTTTCCAAGTCTGCTACTCTAGCCTCTAGAGAACGGACTCGTTCCCTGAGAGCAAAGAGCTCCTTGCACCTAGTGCACACGTAAGACCTCTCACCAACTGGGAGAAAATCATACATATGACACTCAATGCAAAAGACTGGAAAGCCCCCATCTCGCTGCTGGACTGCTGTCTGCATCTTAGTTGTAAGTTTGTGTTTAGATCTTTGAGTTCTTTACTTCCTAAGGGTTGCTATGGATATTTATACTAATAAAACTGTACCTAATATGTTTAATATACCTTGTTCACCTGAAGCTTAATTAATCTCAGCTCCTTAGTGTATGACTGATTTGGGTAATGAGCTTCACCTGAGATCACCTCTTGTCTTTTAAGATGTGTAAGTACCTATAAAGCTACGATTATCCTAGGGGTGGGTAGGTGTTGAGGAGGGAGGGAAATAACACTTATTAAAAGAGGGCTGCTATACAGTACCCTGTCTTGTGCTGCTGAGGTAAGCTATATTCTGATTTGATTTAAATTATAGCTCTTTGCTGCTGCTAGGCTCTAACTTATGAAATTTAAACTACAAGCTAAACTCCTAGAAAGCTGAGGATGAGAATCAACTGGAACCCCCAAAGTTTCAAGAAGATAAGATTTAAACATATCCTGAACCGTAACCAAAGGGGAACGGGAAATTCAGTAGTCTCAAATTCAGAGCCCTGTTTTGGTTTTCCATCAGCTCTACTTTAATTTTCTGACCTGTCAAGTCTTTATATACAGTGGTAATTTGTTTCTCCAGCTGAACAGCCTTCTTGTCAATAATAGCTCTTGACAGTGGAGGAGTGGCCTAGTGGTTGGGGCAAGGTACTTCAGGCCGGAAGGTCGGGGGTTCAAATCCCACTAGAGGACAGCAACCTTGGGCCAGAAGGACTGGAGTTTCTAGTCCCACAGGTGCTCCTTGTGGTCTTGGCAAGCCACTTAACCCTCCATAGCCCATGTTCCCTGTAAAATAGTTATCTCCAAGTTATAATGCCCTGTTCAATGTAATTTCAGTTTGTTCAATGTAAACCGCACTGATGCAGAATAGCGCGGTATATAAGAGAATGTAAATAAATAAAATAATAAATAAATAAATAATAGTCACATGAGACTGCAGAGCTCCCACAGACCCCTGGCATTTCTGAACAGCCCCAGAATTGCCACAAATTAACTGCAAAGTAGCATTTGTCTGAGTCACCAAGCACTCACCAATATTTTTAAAGCTGTCCAAATAGAATCCAAAGTAACATTCTCCGGACGTTCTAAAGAGAAGGGTGCCATAGTAAAAAGTTCAACTTGAACTTCAGGTAAAGCTGTTGGACCTCCCAGCTACCCCCCCCCCCCCCTGATGCCAAGAGAATTCAGCCACTCAGCCCCGCTCCTAAGCTCAAACTTGCAACTGAGGACGATGACCCCGGCGGACAAACCTCTGCCGAAATTGAATCAAGCCCATTCACTCCCACTGAAGGCACAACTTTCTCTGCATCAGATCCCACGGATCCAGATGGGCTCAAAGTAAAAAAGTCTGTAGGTAACGTGGGCGGGAGCTGCAGATCCGGAGTAAGGTCAAACCCTGAGGAGGACACCGGACTACCCTGCCCCAGCGTTGACACAAGCGGGTTAACTCCGGATATTCCCCAATGTTCTCTGTGCAGTTCTACATAGGAATCCATTGGCCCAATTGGGGTAACAGCAGAAAGAGACTGCGATGGCTGGGGAGGGTTCCCCTGCAGCTTCCCCTTTCACTTAGGCATAACCAGAAGGGAAACAGCTCATGCAGCAGGCAGATGGCAGCCATCTTGGATCCTCTTGCCCTGAGTGGCTTGCTCTTTTTCAGCTTTAGCTTGAGTTTGCATACTAGTAGTTGGTGATCTGTACCACAGTCAGCTCCATGTTTTGTCTTTGTTGATGTTATAGAGCTTTTCCATCATTGACTTCCACAGATGTAGTCAATTTGATTTTTGTACAATCCATTGGGTGAAGTCCATGTATACAGCTGCCGCTTGTGTTGCTGGAAGAAGGTGTTTGAGATGAATAGATCACTGGTTTTGCAGAATTCTATCAGTCTTTCTCCAGCTTCATTTCTGTTGCCAAGTCCATATTTTGCCTTCCTTTTTTGTTGCCAATCTTTGCGTTCCAGTCACCCATGACGATCAGGATATCCTGTTTGCATGTTCTGTCGATTTCAGCTTGTACTTGCTCATAGAACTCATCAATTTCATCCTCTTCTGGGGCTGTTGTTGGGGGTACATACTTGAATTATAGTTGTGTTGATAGGCATTCCTCGTAGATGAATAGAAATTAAACTGCATTGTATTTCATTACAGTTCTTGCAAGTTTTTCTTAATTATAAATGCAACACCATTTCTTCTTTGTCTTTCATTTCCAGCGTAGTAAACCATGTGATCATCATCTGATGCAAAGTGCCCAATGCCAGTCCATTTCAGTTCGCTGACACCCAACAGATCAAATTGTACACATTCCATTTCATTCTTGACCACCTCCAACTTCCCTTGGTTCATGCTTCGTACGTTCCATGTCCCAATATGTAAGATATCTTTGCAGCTTCTGATTCTCATTTCATGCGCAGCTACATCAGCAGTCAGACGTCCCGAGGACTTTGATCCAACCACATCATAAATGCTGGCTTTACTCTGAAAAGTCTTTAGCTCTTCCTCAGTAGCCAGTTGAGTGCCTTTCTACCTGGGGGTCTCATCTTCAGCACTATAGTGCAATTTGTTTTGTTGTGACTATCCATTGGTTTTTCATGGCAAGATACGGAAGTAGATTGCCAGGCCTTTTTCCCACGCAATTTAAGTTTAGTGTTGTTGCCGTTGTCACAGAAATGTGATTCTCCATCGCCAACACTGTCCATTCTGCTGCTGCCCAGATGGGTGGTTTGTCTTGGTCTGACACCTCAGCTGAGACATGTCCTGTCCATCAGTCGTTAAACTACTGATAGCTTAGCCCTCGGAATCACTGATGCACACAAGCCCTCACAGCACGACAAGCTGCAAACCAAGCGAGGGTTCAAATGAGTAGTTAGTTGATATTTATGCACAGGTCAGAGCAGGTGTAAATGTTATCTGGGAAATATTTGGACGTATACATGTAATTCTGATATAAGAAATGTAAAACATATATTTACACAAGCTTTTCTCAGAAGTTGAAGGAAAGTTACATTCAAGCAAAGTAGGTATTTTCAGATCTGCCTAAAAACATGCTCCCTTCAACTACAAACATGCCACAGATATATATTCATAATAGCAATTTTTCTAAAATCACTTTTACATGTCCATTTACAGATGTAAATAACACCTAATTATTGGAATGGAGGAGTAGCCTAGTTAGTACAGCAGCCTGGTGGCTAGAAAACCAGGGTTCAAATCCCACTGGCATGTCTAGCCACTTAACCCCCCAGTGCCTCAGGTACAAATTTAAAGTGTAAGCTCTCTGAGGACAAGGAAATACCTAAAATTCTTGAATATAACACACCTTGAGCTAACTACCAAATAAAATTAAAAAATCCTTCTAAAATCACCTCCTTAACCTTCAAATTCCTGGCACACTCTGTCTCATTGTTCTCCTAGGACAAGCAGGATGTGTCAGCCACACCTGGGTGACGTCATCCAACGGCGCCATGACGGAAGTGCTCTATAGCTCAGAAGCTTCTGAGCATGTGGGAGGTCCCACCTCACTCAGCCCGTCCCTAGCCAGCCAGTTCTTTTTCTTCCGCCCTGCCTCAAGACGGAATTTCTAGCTCTCCATTACAAAATATAAAAATCCTTCTAACTTCATGCCTAAACCCGGCTTCAAGAAGTGTTCCCTCTGCAATAGAAAGATGAACTTATCAGACACTCACCAACTTTGCATCGGATGCCTAGGGTCCTCTCACCAGGTAGAGAATTGTGCCAGCTGTGCCCGGATGTCTCCCAGGGCAAGGAAGCACCGGGAGCACGCCCTGCAAGATTTGCTCTCCTCCACTGCCTCGAGCGTAGTCCCTGCTAACCGGGACAGGGAGCATCACCGGGAGCATCACAAGAGTAAGGACTCTCCCAGGCCCGATCTGCCTTCCAAGTCAGCAGACCGTTCCCGGCCTGAGAAGCGGCACAGGACTGACCCAGGAAAGGCTCCTTCTCACCGGGGATCAAGCACTGCCGCTCCCGCTCGTCTGCACGCTTCCAGAGAGGCCTCTACCCTTCGGGTAAGCCCTCCTGTGGTAAGCAGCGATCTAGCCTGTTCTCCCCGGCCATGCGGTCCCCCGGAGGCCTCTCAAAATGGCGCCGTCATTGCTGACCCATCTGGCTCCGCCTCCGGACACGACCCCTCTTCCGGGATTGGGCGCAGCAGTCCCTGCTCCGCCGCAAGTGACCAGCGCCGACAGCCTTCCCCCATGCCAAGCACTTCCTATGCCGCTGCAGAGGAGCTCCGGTCCAGCGCGGGAAGCAGGTTTCGGGCCGCCGAAGTTCAGCGCAGTCAGCCCTCCCCCCTGCATTGCTCATCCTTGTTTCCCGCGGCAGAGGAGTCCCGGAGCGGTGCGGATGACGGCGATCGGCGCGGGAGTAGTGCGGACGTCAGCCCCCGGCGCGGGAGATGCAGACACCGCTCCAAAGACCTTGACTGCGCTTCTTATCAGCGCCAAAGGAGCCCCAAACGCCGCTACAGCGGCAGAGATTTACAGCGCGATGGCACCGAGAAGAGCAGGAAGAGGACAGCAAAGCATAGGCATCTAACTCCATCGGGGTCAAGAGATTCCCGCAGTGGATCCCCCCGTAGGCACAAGAAGAGCAGGAGATCAAGCTGAGGATGTAGCAGGAGATATAGGAGCAGTCGGTCTTCAGACTCCACCTCCTCCACAATCCTTCATCTGCTCACTCGCCTTGTGGAACAGACTGCCCCCCAGCGATTGGACCAGGATCATGCACATGTTTCCCCTGGGGCACGGCTGGGCCCGGAGCGTTCCCCCTCTCCACGAGCCCCTAGCCGATCGCCCTCCAGAGCACGATCGCCTTCCCCAGCACTGTCTAGAACACAGCCTCCTTCCCCGGTGCAGCAGGACTCCGAGGGAAGCGATGGGGAGGAGTTAAGACCAGACTCTGACACCTCCAAAAACCAAGCGGACGAGATGGAGAATCCACCGGCACCAGTACTGGAGGATCTCACATATCCAAAATTTCTTCGGAAGGTGGTTTCCAAGCTCGGGCTGGCCACAGAGGACACACCAGATGAGCAGGAACCTGAGGTCATGAAATACCTCAGTGGCCCTAAACCAGCCATGGCCCTTCCCCTTCACCGCAAGTTGAAGGAGAAACAGTTGACACTCTGGCAGTCCCCAGCATCTGGCCATCCTTGCTCCAGACGCCTGGACAGTAAGTACATCATCCACAAGACACCTGGGTTTGACAAGCCTCAACTACCCCACCAGTCAATAGTGGTGGCATCAGCACTCAAAAGAGTTAAGTCCACGCGTGTCCAAGCCGCACATCCACCGGGCCGGGACCCCAAGCGTCTGGATGACATGGGGAAGAGAGTATTCCAAGGCGCAATGCTTAGTGCCAAGATAGCAGCGCATCAGTTTCAGCATGTTCTATTCCAAGATGCCATCCTGGCTGACCTCAAACGCCACCTACAGGATCTCCCCAAGGACTCACGTGCATCCGCCTCTACCTCCATCCAGGAGCTAGCTGAGTGCAGCAAGCACCTGATGAGTACAGCCTTTGACTCATTTGACACAGCTGTACGGACAGCGGGCACGGCCATATCGGCTCGTCGCTGGGCATGGCTTCGTGCATCGGGGCTCACTGACAACACCCATGATCGGATCGCCGATACACCCTGTTCGGGCGACTCCCTCTTTGGAGACAAGGTCACTGACACGGTGAAAGGTCTGAAAGATGACTGCACCACTCTGAAGACCCTGGCTGCGGATGGGATCGAACGACCCTCCCTGGTCTCGGAAAGGAAGCTACTTCCGAAAACCCTTTTCCTCTTCCAAACAATATTATGGCTCTAACCGACAGTGGCAGACGCCCAGGTTCAAGCAGACTTATCACAAGTCATCCTTTCAGAGACAGCAGCCACGACAACACAAGCAAAAACAAACCAACCCCTCCCAAACCGGGAAAGACTCCTCTTCCTTCTGACTACCCGGCCTGGCTGGAGATCACCACGGACAAGTGGGTCATTCAAATAATACAGACAGGCTACCGCTTGAGCTTCTCCTCCCTTCCACGGCAGCAGAAGCAACCCACCAGCCAACCCTCACTCCATCAGGAACAACCACTCTCGGAGCTCCTCCAACAGCTTCTCCGGGCCCGGACAATAGAGAGAGTGCCCACGGACCAAATCAACACTGGATTCTACTCCCGGTACTTCCTTATCCCCAAGAAGTCAGGGGGCCTCCGTCCCATCCTGGACCTCCGAAAGCTGAACTTCTTCATCAGAAAGGAAAAGTTCAGGATGTATTCGCTCAACTCCATCCTTCCTCTCATCAGAGCGGGCAGCTGGATGGCTACACTGGACTTACAGGATGCCTACTCCCACATTCCAGTCCATGCCTCCCACAGGAAATACCTCAGGTTCATTGCTATGGGATGCCATTACCAGTATCGAGTGCTGCCCTTTGGCCTATCACCAGCACCCAGAGTTTTCACGAAATGCGTAGCGGTTGCCGCTGCACACCTCCGCAAGCAAGGCGTCGCCATCTTTCCTTACCTGGACGACTGGCTCCTGTCGGCGAACTCTGCCCACGAACTCCGCAGAGCAGTCCTCCAAACTGCACACCTACTAGTCAGACTGGGATTCCTGCTCAACAAAGAAAAGTCACGATTCGAACCCGTGCAGCGGACGGAGTTCATCGGGGCGATAATCGACACCAAAGCCTGCAAGGCTTTTCTGCCCGAGATCCGGATCAATGCCATCGTGCAGCTGGCAAGGAAAGTGTCGGCGGAGAAGCACACTTCAGCCCGCGAGATCCTGCGCCTACTAGGCCACATGGCGGCGACGACTTCAGTCCTCCCGCTGGCGAGACTCCACATGCGCACCCTTCAGTGGCACCTGCGGACCCACTGGAAGCAACTCTCCCAACCACTCACTACCCGCGTACCGATCACGGTCAATGTTATCCGGAGCCTACGTTGGTGGACAAATTCAAACAACCTCTCAGTGGGCAAGTATCTGCAACCCCTCACTCACCAGCTCATCCTCACCACGGATGCATCCTCAACGGGATGGGGGGCTCATCTACTGCATCTCAGCACCCAAGGAGCCTGGACCAGAGCGGAGCGTGCCCTCCACATCAATGTTCTCGAACTCCGGGCCATCAAATATGCCCTTCAGACATTCATGACACACCTGGCGGGGAAAGCCATCTTGGTGCAAACAGACAACCAAGTTACAAGCAAGGAGGCACGGGATCCCGCACACTATGCAAGGAAACCCTCGAGACATGGACCGTAGCTTTATCCAACAACTGCATCCTGCAGGCGACCTACCTCCCCGGGGATCAGAACGCCTTAGCGGACAGGCTCAGCAGACAGCTCCAACCTCACGAGTGGACGCTCCACAGGGAAGTGACAGCCAACCTCTTCCAGCGCTGGGGAATTCCCCAGATCGACCTCTTCGCAACCGAAGCGAACACCAGATGCACCTTGTTCTGTTCCAAGCACCCGTCGCAGCAGAGAGTGGCTTCGGATGCGTTTGCCATACCTTGGGGGACGTGGGACTTAGCGTACGCATTCCCTCCAACTCCACTCCTGACAACCACGATACAGCACATCATCAAGGAGAAAGCACACGTAATCTTGATCGCTCCCTACTGGCCGCGACAGATGTGGTTCTCTCTACTGCTGCAGCTCGCCCAAGAACCCTCAATTCACCTTCCACTGCGACCGGACCTGTTAACCCAGAACGGGGGCAGAACCTGGCACCCCAACCTCCAGACACTAGCCTTGACAGCCTGGAGGCTGAAAGGCTGACGTTTCATGATTCAAACCTATCCTCTGAGGTGCAGCAGATTGTGCTGGCCTCGCGGAGGCCATCAACCAGAAAGGCCTACAGCCTGAAGTGGAAACGCTTCAGTATATGGTGCAAGGACCAAGGAGTCCTTCCAGCCTCTTGCCCGATACCCACTGTCTTAAAGTACCTCGCCTTCCTCTTCAGCTCCGGCTTGAAACCACAATCCATCAAAGTACATCTCGCGGCCATTGCCTCTCTACATGAAAAGCCGGATTACCCAAGTTCAGGCTCCATTTCCGCGCTTCCCATTGTGACGCGTTTCATGAGAGGGCTTCGAAATCTGCAACCTCCGGTACAGAAACCGGTACCCTCATGGGACCTTAATGTAGTCCTGCACCAGTTCACACAGGAACCGTTTGAACCTTTGACAACAGCGCCCGGTAAATTTCTCTCTTGGAAGACTCTTTTCCTGATCGCCATCACCTCAGCCCGGAGGGTCAGTGAGCTGCAGGCTCTGGTAGCACACCCGCCATACACAAAGCTCTACCACAACCGGGCATCCCTACGGACTCACCCCAAGTTTGTGCCCAAGGTCGCCTCCGCTTTTCACGTGAACCAGGCGGTGGAGCTACCCTCCTTCTTTCCAGCCCCACACTCTTCTCCCGAAGAACAACGTCTTCACTCCCTGGATTGCATACGTGCCCTACGCATCTACCTCGACAGGATGTCTGCAACTCGACTGGGGACCCAGCTTTTCATCTCCTTTGACCCAAACAGGCCTGGCAGACCTGTCTCAAAACGCACGCTCTCCCGTTGGATCTCAGCTTGCGTTGCCTATTGCCTTCAGAAGGCGGGCGCACTCCCATCTAACAAGGCGAGTGCGCACCAGCTCCACGCTATAGCCGCTTCTCTGGCCTGCGCACAGGAGGTGCCGGTGAGCGAAATCTGCAGAGCCGCCACCTGGTCCTCACAATTAACCTTCCAGAAACACTACTGCCTTGACATGCATGCGGAGAACGACGGCTCCTTCGGCCGGGCAGTCCTATCCGCTGCTACGACACCTTTGATGGTGCGGCCTACGGAACCTGCTCAGTGATGAGTGGAGGGACCATAGGCCACGCATACCTGTTGCTACCAAACCTGATTAGTGTTGTTTGGACTACGTGTTGTGTCACAGAGTTGAATTGTTTGCACAATTATTGTTTGCATTGGTTTGCATTGTTGAATTGACTGCAAATTGCTACCTCACAGTTGCACAAATGATATGCACTTTGTTGAATTATTGCATTATGCTACCTCACAGTCACGCAAATGATATGCACTTGTTGTTTTGCATTGTCGAATTGATTGATTCTTGCTACATCACAGTTGCACTAATGATATGCACTACGTTTGCACAGTTGATTCCACCTCTTGCGGTTGCACATATACTGTTCCAGTTTAATATTCACCTCATGGCACATTGCCGAGGAGTTGCACTTGTATTACTGTTGGATTATTCAATAAACACAATTGCTGTTATACGCATGCCTCCCTCATTCTCCACAGCGTGAATGCGTAGCTTGGGAGACACCAGGTGTGGCTGACACATCCTGCTTGTCCTAGGAGAAAACAAAGTTACTTACCTGTAACGGAGTTCTCCGTGGACAGCAGGATAAGTCAGCCACACGATCCCACCCACCTCCCCTGCATGAGGGTGGCCTGCTCCGCACCTAGCCGTATGGGCATAGCTAGTTACTTACTGGCCGGCTAGGGGCGGGCTGAGGGAGGTGGGACCTCCCACATGCTCAGAAGCTTCTGAGCTATAGAGCACTTCCATCATGGCGCCGTCGGATGACATCACCCAGGTGTGGCTGACTTATCCTGCTGTCCACGGAGAACTCCGTTACAGGTAAGTAACTCTGTTTTCAAGCTCTAAACACAAGGTGGTTTTCTCAGGTGAAAAACACAAAAGGCAGCACTAGGAAAGTGAAGGCCCTCATATCCTCTCTCACATTTGCAAGAGGTTAAAGCTAGTATTCAATATTAGATAAAATGGAAATCCAGAAATAAAATAGGTACAACAGCATTTATGCCTACCCAACTAAATTATCAACAGTGAGACAATGAATCATAGCTATAACCTTTTCACATTATGATTATTCAGTGTGGAGGATTCTGTGAAAATAAAATGTTACTGTTAAATTGTGGTGTAACTGAATTATTGTAACTAGATAAAGGCACTTGTATATTCCAGAAGAGTTTGGACAACCCTGAAGTTGTGAAGTACCTTATAAATGAAGAAAGCACCAGGCACTAGCTATGGCTTTTAAAAGTCTCAGGTACTACTACTATTACTGAGCATTTGTATAGCGCTACAAGACATACACAGCACTGCACAGACATGTAAAAGACAGACCCTGCTCATCAGAGCTTACAATCTAGTCAGGACAGACAACACAGAAGGTGCAGATAGGGATAAAACAAGGGGAGGTGTGAAAGAAACAGAGATCAGTTTATTACAATTTTGTTATACCACCCTTCTAGGGAGTAGCCTATTGGTTAGAGCAACAGCCTACTACCCAGAAGATCTGGGTTAATTTTCCACTGGCACTCCTTGGGTAAGTCACTTTACCCTCCATTGCCTCAAAAGAAAAAGCAAGGTTACTTATCTGTAATGGGAGTTCTCCGGGGACAGCAGGATAAGTCAGCCACTCCTGGTGATGTCCTCCGATGGCACCATAGACAGAAATGCAAGCCTTTCTGAGCATAAGTAGGTAACCATACCCACTAGTCCACCTCTAGCCAGCCCAGTGTGTCCCAAGCTGTGCCTGTGTGGCTAGGTAGACGGGCTCTCGGCCAGCCTCCTCTAGGAGAGGCAGGTGGGTTTGTGTGGCTGACTTATCCTGCTGTCCACAGAGAACTCCTGTTACAGGTAAGCAACCTTTCTTTCTCCATGGACAAGCAGGATGTATCAGCCACACCAGGTGCCTTCCTAGTTGTGCACTAGTGCACACACTGTGGTGGACGAGGGAGAGGCTAGTGATAGGGTTTTGCCATTTTATTGCATAACTCAATGGAACCATCATAGTCCATAAACAGGATGGGATAGAACTTGTAACATGGCAACAAGTGGAACAGTTTTAGTGAAATAGTTTTAACAAGAGCAGCGCTCTCGCATGGTAATGTTACACATGGTAAGAATGCAATGGCAACAAGCAGGGCAAGTCAATGCAAAACAAGCAGGACCAGCAATGTATAACAGAGCAGGACAAGCAACAGGGACAGTGGGCTAACATGGCTTACAGCAAAGCCAACATGGCCAACAACAACCCCATGGGTAGTGTGTCTATAACAGTGGCCAACGTTGCCTAAGAATGAGTCCGGTCTGTGCCACTCTGCTGGGCAGCTGTTGCAAGGACGGCTCAGCCAAAGGAGGTATCTGATCGTGCCTAAGTCCAGACAGTAGTGTTTCTAAAGGTGTGGATGGAGGACCAGGTGGCAGCTTTGCATATGTCCATCAGGGGTACCGAGCGTAGGTTGGCAACAGTGGCATTCAGTACTCTGAGCTGGTGTGCCCCAACCTTTGTTGGTGCCTGAGCACCTGCCTTGTCATGGCAGAAAGTGATGCAGTCCAATATCCACTGTGACAGTGTCTGTTTTGTGACAGGTCGACCTGGCCTGTTTGAGTCAAAAGATACCAAGATTTGTGTGGCCCCCCAAAGGGGTTCTGTCCTGTGAAGATAGATGCATAGGGCCCTGGTGCAGTCCATGGTGTGGCGTCTCTGTTCCTCTGAAGAGGCATGAGGTTCTGGGTAGAAGCTGGGTAGCTCGATGGCCTGGTTGATGTGGAAGGACACAAACAAAAAAAGTACCCCACCTGCAGTCCGAGAAACACACAAACAAAAGCAGGCAATGAGGTCCCTTGGAAGAAAACAACTTTATTAGATCCGCTCTACACATGTTTCGGCCAATCTGGCCTTCCTCAGGGGACTGGGACCACTAAAAACAAAAAAAATACATAAATAAACAATTATAATAATAAACAAAACAATACTCATGGGGTGGGACAAGGATAAGCTGATGATAAATATAAACTTACAAAGATAAATAAATGAAAGGATTAACATACAAATGATAGTATAGTCAAAATTGATCATGTACAAATTAAAATTAACATTAACCATAAAACATTAAAGGTTAAAACCAGAAATTATTACATGTATATAAAACAAAAAAATACTGTCAATAGCCCAAATAAATAAGGTGATGTGTATATAAGATGTAAAACATGTAAATAGTAACAGAGAATAAAAACTCACCAAAAGCTGAGAATTGGTAATTATGTACCAACAAAGGGTAACCGAACAAATTGCAGAGAACTAAAAACAGAAGAGCATGTATATTGGATTATATACAAAACATAAAGTCCATCAGGAATAATGTAAAAACAGATTGGAATGACATAAAAGGACAGGCTGTTGGAGAGAAGAAGGGTGCCCAAAATACATAACAGAGTATAAACAGCAATTAGCAGTTTGTAAATCATCTAAAATTGTGGGGAACGACCAATCTTAGATGGCTACTAAATAGAAATCCAGTGTGCATATCTGTGGGTATTCAAAACATTTTAAAGAAACTGATAAAGATAAACAAGAGTGTGTAAAAATGTGGGAAAACTATATGTATTGGTCATCTATAAGGTGGGTATGCCACAGGAGCTTGCAGCTCGTTGATATGTCTGGCAGAAGTGACGGTGACGAGGATTATATCAGTTCAAATGGCTCCAGTGTCAGTTTGTGAAGGACAACATGGAGGTCCCAAGGTGGTACTGGAGGTCGTACTGGGTGCCTCAGATTGGCCAGTCCTTTCATGAAGTGGGTGACCAGAGGCAGAGTGGCAATAGAGTTGTCACTTGCCCTGTCATGAAAGGCAGCTGTGGTCGAGTGGTGCACCTGAATGGATTGCGTTTGGAGTCCGTATTCGAAGAAGCTGGTAAGGTACTGGAGGACCTTGGGGATGGGGCAGGAGGCCGGGTACAGCTCATGCGAGGTGTACCAGATCCTGAAGCATTTCCACTTTAGGCTGTGTGATTTTCTTGTGGATGGCCATCTTGCCATGAGGATGACCTTTTCGACTTCTGAAGGTAGGCTGAGGAAGGCGAGGGTCAACCGCTCAATCTCCAAGCTGTCAGTGCTAGGGCATGCAGGTTGGAGTAGAGTGTGGTCCCATTGTCCTGGGTGAGGAGGCCCAGCTTCTGGTGAAGTCAAAGTGGTGGTTCCCATGCAAGGTGGAGGAGGAAGGGAAACCATATTTGTCGGGACCACAAGTTTGATCTGCAGCTTGTCCTGAATGATCCTCTGGAGAGTCTTGAAGAACAGAAGGGTGGGCTGGAAGGCCTAAACTAGTGACCACTCCCCCCCAGAATATGTCAAAGGCATCCATGGTTACGCTCGTGGCTGACAGGCACTTCAAGCAGAAGAGGTGGCACTTCTTGTTATGCTCAGTGGCAAAGAGGTCAATCTGTGGGTGGTCCCAGTGTTGGAAGAGAGTTTCTGTCACCTCGTGGTCGAGTGTCCACTCGTGGGGGTATGGCTCAACTTGTCCACTAGGTCATTCTGCTCGCCAGGGAGGTAGGAGGCCTGGAGCCAGCATCAGTTTGTGAGGGCGAGGGACCAGATCGCCAGCGCTTCCTTGCACAATGTCCGTGAGCCTGTGCCCCCTTGCTTGTTGATATAAAACATGGCCACTTGGTTGTCTGTCTGCACCAGGAGCATTTTGCCGGAAAGTCTGAAGCGCATATCGGATCGCCCAGAGCTCCAGCATACTAATGTAGTGTGCCCTCTCCTCCACTGTCCAGGCTCCTTGGGTGTGGAGGTGTAGCAGGTGGGCTCCCCATCTCACCATAGAGGCATTGGCGTGATGGTGATCTGATGGTGGGGCTGTTAGAGGTCCCTGCCTTCTGTGAGGTTCTCTGGAGTGACCCACTAGCCTAGGTCCTTCTTGGTCCATGCATCCAGTGGGATGTGCGTGGACATTTGTTGTGAGTGTTGGTTCCAGTGTGAGTGCAGGTTTTGCATGTGCAGCTGTGCGAGTGGGAGGACTTGAGTTCTCACTGCCATGTGGCCTGAGAGAGGTAAGAAGATCTGAGCCGTTGCATGCCCTGCCGAGGAGACTTCTTGAGCCAATGTAGTGATCCATGTCACCCGCTGCACAGGGAGGAAGGCCTTGGCTGCCCTGGTGTTGATGTCTGCCCCAATGAATTCCAGATGTCAGGAGGGACTGAGATGTGATTTCTGGTAGTTCACAAGGAATCTGAGAGAGGATAACAGCCCAATGGTTTTGCGGACTGCTTTCCCGCATCCCGTGCACTGAGGGAGATGATAGGAGTCAGTCGTCGAGGTATGGAAAGACGTGAGGGCCTTGCTTGCACAGGTGCACTGCTGCAATGGCAATACACCTTGTGAATACCTGTGGGGCCAGGGACAGACCAAAAGGCAGTACTCGGTATATGAAATGACTGTCCAGGACCTGGAATCACAGGTATCACTTGTGCATAGTTTGTATGGGGATGTGGGTGTCGGCATCTTGCAGGTCCAGGGAGGCTAGCCAGAACCCTGCCTGGATGAATGGAAGAATGGAGCCCAGGGAGTACATCCAGAACTTCATCTTGAAGATGAATCTGTTTAGTTTCCTGAAGTTGAGGATGGGGCGGGACCCCACTGGATTTCTTGGGAATCAAGAAATACCTGGAGTAAAACCCAGTGTTGATTTCATCTGGCGAGACCTGTTCTATTGCCTGCATCACCAGGAGGTGAAGCAGTTCCGTTGTCATTGGCAGGACTAGGTGTGGTGGCGTCTCGCTGACAGGCTGCGAGCATTGACACGGAGGGGGCGAGACAAGAACCAGATGCGGTTTCCCTCCCCGATGATCTGGAGGACCCACTTTTCAGTGGTGATGCATTTCCTGAAGCCCAAGAAGGCCAGCAGTCTGCCCCCCAACTGGGAGAGTGGCCTGTAACAGCTTATTAAAAGGAGGGTGCTTTCTTTGCCGAGGAGGGAGGAGTCTGCTTCTTCTGTCTTTGCTCCCTCTGGTGATGCTTCTGCTGGTAGGGGGCCTGGTATGCATGCTCTTTGTACCAGTGCCCTGCTATTTGCTGTTTGAGCTGTATTTCCTGGAGGTGGAGTATGGCTTACGGTGATAGCCCCCTTTTTGGGTGCTGGTACTCGCTCAAAGCCATCTTCAGCCAAGGTCTGCAGGGTGGTGCAGTGCTCTTTCATGTCATTCACTGTGTCGTTTACTTTGTCCCTGAACAGTGTGTTGCCAGTGCAGGGTGTATCTGCTATGCATTCATATGTGTCATCCTGCAGCTCCAAGGCCTGCAACCACACTAGGCGTCTTGTAGAGATGTCCATACTGGCAGTGCAGATGGCGGTGTCGAAGGCATCGAACGCTGTGCTCACCAGATGCTTGCTTCCTTATGTAAGGTCCGCATGGGTGGTCACAGCAGATGCCTGCAACTCCTGGGGCAAGACCGAGATGGTGTTCTTTAAGGTCCCCAGCAGGGCATCTTGGAAGAGCACGTGCTGGAATTGGTGTGCCACAATCCTGGCTATGAGCATGGCACCCTGGAACACTTTCTTTCCCACGTCATTCAGGAGTTTCAGATTCCTTCTGGATGGGTTGATGGCATGGTTGCAGGAAGATTTTGCACACTTCAGAGCAGATGACACCACAATAGATTGGTGGGGAAGTTGTGTCTTGGTGAAACCCGATGCTGGCTGGACCTGGTACTTCACCTCTAACTTGTTGGAGCACGTGTGGAAGGAGGCATCTGCCAGAGCTTGTTCTGGGTGTTCAGCAGGCAATGGTGGATTGGCAGGGTCACTATCAGCTTAGGAGCATCCAGGTAATTGAGTACCTTGGTGCCCTTTTGATCTGTAATGTCTGGGAGAGTGAGGGCCAGCATAGCCACCACCTTCCACAGGAACTTTGGATAGGTGAGCTCTTGGGGAAAGGGGGGTTTGTGGTGGTGACAGTTCAGAGCTTGTAGCCAATGCTGGGAGAGAGCCCTCGGTGGAGACTCTCGAGGCAGTAGAGCCCAACACTGCTGCCTTTTCATCCTCCTCTGTGCCGCTTTCGTCCGATCTAAGGCCCATGGAGGGGTATGAGGAAGCTGGGGAGAAGCCTTCAAGGAGGACCTGAACATCCATGTTGGTTGGCAGGGCTACCCGCAGGCATGTCAAGGCCATAAACTGTGGGCATGGTGGCTTGAGCAGGCGCATCTGTGTTCCCTGTGGTGGCAGGGGTGTGTGTGTGGGGGGGGGGGGAGCTGCTTGGAGGACCTGCTGGAGAAGGTGAGAGAGGAGCTTCAGAATCCCTGAAGTGCTGAGGGTCCCTTCTGCACTAACCTGGCTGGTGCTTCTGTGGGAAAGGAGAGGGGATCGGCTAGAGGAGGATCCATGCTGTCTCCGCCTCTTCTTGTGCCTCCTCCGATTGGTGTCCCGACTGCAGTCTCTGCTGCTGCTGGAGCGCGCCTGTCTGCCCTTGTTATGGCTGGAGCATGCTCTTCCCTCTCTCTATTTGTGGCTTCTTTGTCCCAGGGAGGCATGGCGTGGTGATCATGGAGATCTCCTATGTCTGGGCAGGTCTTTTCCGGCACTATGGGGCAGCCAGGGAGCCCCCCCATCGGCACGGTGATGTCAATCAGGGCTCCCCTTGCTGCCATGGCACCGGCCAATCAGATGGTGTGGGGCAGAGCTTGGTGCCGATGCAGCTTCCTGGCACGATGATGCTTCCTGAAGAAGATGGTAGCTCCCAGGGAAGGTGTCCAGCTGTTTGGGAATGGTTGAAGCTTTGAGGGGGAGCCCAAAAGGAGTCTGCTGGGCAGCCGAGTCGCGCTCTCAGTCTTTGCGGCAGAAGCATCCTCTCTAGTAGCACGGCCGGAGATGGAGGCCCCTGGAGGCACATCCCGGGCTGTAGGTGGTCTCTGCTGCATGTGGCTGCGTTGGTCTTCTGGGGAGATAAGCGGGGTTGCCACAAGGAAGTCTTTGAGCATATGGCTTCTGGATTTGTGACCCTGGGGAGACATCTGGGAGCAACATTGGCAGTCCTGGACCTGGTGGTTGGCTCCCAAGCACCACATGCACAGCTCATGTGCGTTGGTGCTGTTCATCTTCTTACTGCATTTTGTGCAATTTTTAAACCCTGGTTTTGCTGGTTTTGTCATGATGGCTTTCCAATCCTGGTTTGATTTAAGTTTTTCTTCCAGACAGATGTTTTCTTTGGTTTGATTATTTTTTTTCTTCTATATTTGTTGATTCTTTGGAGAGCTGAAAGTCTGTCTTGTTGGCAAGGCAGAAGAAGAAAGACTGAGCTGACTAAGGGTGGGCCGGTGGCTAGGGCTACCTGGATTGCACTTCTGTCTATGGTGCTGTTGGAGGACATCACCAGGTGTGGCTGATTCATCCTGCCGATCCTTGGAGAAGGCCTGGTAATCTACTTCCAGTCATACCTTGCCAAGAAAACCCAGGGGCTGCTGGGTGCCAGGAATCAGCATTGACTTGAAGGCACTTCAAAAAAGAAAAAAGGGCATCAGAGTGGTTTATAATAAAATAAAGGAAAATTGAAAAGAACTCCATTAAAATCTTAGAGCCTGATATTGATCTGGGTAGGCTATGTGCCCCTACGGCGCATAGCCCTGCCTGCTGACCCTTAACCCCAGATATTCAATGCCAGGGTCAAATGCGGCCACATATGACCCCAGCATTGAATATCTGGAGATCGCCCCAGAAGCCACAGTAGCTAGCAGGGCAACAGTGATATTGCATGCTGCCTGTTCAGTTCCTGCACCTTAAAGATAGGCAAGGGTTTTCCTTGCCTATCTTTAAGGTGCAGATCGCTAATCAGGCAGCATGCAATATTGTCGCTGTCTCCGCTCCGCCCCAGAACACCGCCGACACACCCTGATGCTAACCAGATAGCATTGGGGCACATAGGGATAGTTAAGAGGATATTCAACAGCACTAACCGTGTAAGTGGAGGAGTAGCCTAATGGTTAGAGCACTGGCTTGGAAACCAATAAACCAGCGTTTGATCCCCACTAGCATGCCTTGAACAAGTCACTTAACCATCCATTGCCTCAGAAAAATCCAAGTTATCATGTCCCTATTTAATGTACATTACCAAATTTAAGTTACAATGTAAACTGCTTTGACTGAAATGATAAAACTATGACCAGTCTGTATAGGCAAGATACATCTGCTATCCTTTTGGGGGAAGAGGGCATCTCAGGATGTGCAGAGGCTTGAACAAACCACTAGAGAGAGATTAAACAGCTGTTAGGTAGCAGGACTGGGGAGACAGGTCTAGCATGGCCAGAGAGGATTCCTTCTGCCTTTACCTTACCTTTGTGCTGGCTGAGACTTAATTTAGAGTTCTCTCAGTCTGCTGAGGTTTGGACAGCTGTGAGAGAGGAATGCTTTCTTTTTTTTCTTTTTTTTTTCAGTTCTTGGCCTGGAGGATGAAGGGGAAGCTGTAGTCCGAGTTGTCTGTGGCTGGGTGGGAAAATCTGACATAGAGTGAGGAGGAGTGGGGATGGAGCAATGGTCCTGGGTCTGAAGCAGCTGTGTTCTCTGTGCAGTTGTTGCCACCAGGGAAGAGACTGGCTGAATTCAGAGCCTTGCAGGATTCCACCAGAAAGGCTTGTTTGAGCCCAGCAGGGTGCAGGTAGCTGGCGATGCCATCCATAGCTCAGCCGCAGCCATGAAAGGATGGTATACTGTTGTAGTAAGGCAGAGAGAGGAAAGATCACGTCCACAGTGGTAGAAATTATTTTCTTCATTTTTATTTAAGACATGTCGTGAAGAGGAGAGGAGAGCTGTAGCCACTTCTGTCAGTGGGTGATTGTCGTAAGGGAGGGGCTAGTGGAATACAGGAACACATGTGCAAGCTTGGGAGGAATCAATGATTTTTTTAAACTAGGGGAGAGCTCTGGCAAACTGGCTCCATTGGCGATGTCACCAGTGAAATGTCATTGCATCTCCCTGCTTGTCTGCGGAAAAAATTCCAATCTGTAACCCCTCTGAACAACATCCAAAACCCATTAGTCAGACGTAATCTGGGTCCATGCTTCATTAAACTCAAATAGTTGACCCTCTACCTGCTCTATTGACATAGGGACCCTTAAGCCTTCATTGTGAAGCTCTAGAGGTTTCCATGGCTCTCTGGCCTTGGGAACCCCCATTTATGTCATACCAAAAGGAGGGTTTACTGGAAAATCGAGACCTCTGGAAAGAACTCCCTTTGCCAAGCCTATTATGGTTACCAAAAAGATCACAGTCTAGTAGAGCCTCCCACATTGCACTCAAGTGAGAGAGTCACCCAAAGGTGGTCATTCACAAGCAAAACCAATCCTTTTCCTTTCAATCAGATCCTTATTTGTTCAGATTCTATCAGAGCTGAAACAAATCCAACCACCATCTGCTGGAGACAGAAAAATACTGATTTTGCCCCTAGAGTTCCAGGCTGATAGAGGCATGGAGATGATGTCAATGAAGCCTGACTATTTCATTGGCTCTGTCTCCACTCATCTGCTGGTAGGGGAATATAACCCACCTGTCTGGACTGGTCTAGCAGGATGATATGGAATACTACAGACTTTTAAATAAAGGGTATTAATGAACAAACCAACATTTTTCAAAGAAGGAGAAGCTGTAAAACTAGAGGGCAAACAATGAAGCTGCAAGGTAGACTTAAAAGCAACATCAGGAAATACTTTTTTCACTGAAAGGGTGGTGTATACTTGAAATGCCCTCCTGATGGAGGTGGTGGGGGCAAATACAGTGACGGAATTCAAAATGGCATAGGACAGACACAGTGGATTCCTTTATAGCAAGAGGATGAAATCAAAGCAAACTTAAATATATTTTATACTTCAATAAATAGAGGGGGGCTGACCTGCACAAAGCGGTAGTTACAACCACTTTAGCCACCTTACTGGTCATATACTATGCTATGTAAGTAGTTAACAGCAGTAATACTTTAGTGTTAAAAGTTTTTTTCCCAGTAATCTGCTGCTTTATAATTACCATATATTGGGATAACATTCAGTCCCCTCTTCATAGGTTGTGTGGTCTAATATATAATTGTAGCGACTATGCAATCAGATGGACTCACTACACTTTGGAACCAAGCAGCTTTATCTAAATATAGAAAATGAGCATAAGCAAACTTCATCTATAAGCCTTCAATGGAAATTCTTCAGCCAGTGCACAGTGCTCACAAAAAAAGCCAACATATTCCATATACAGAGATTTCTAGCAGTCGTACCTGCTCTCATTGCTGAAATTCGCTACAGCTCGTGCCATGCCAAATTTGTTTATATTTGTTTATTTCTTTTTCAGATAGGACACACAGGGGCCAGTTTTCAAAGCTCGTATCTGGATAGTCCCCCAGCAGCACTATCCAGATAAAATGGCTGGATCTTTCCACAGATTACCCTGGCACTCAATGGTTTAGAGCAGGGGTGTTCCATGGGCATTGCTGGCAGGACCATACCAAGCTAGAAATGCATCATGTGTGACTAATGAATCCAGTGCCCCCCACCCTACGATCAGTAACTCACTCTTTTTGAACTTTCTGGAAGCCCATTGATATCAGTGCCCCCTTCTGTGCTTGCACCTTGTGCATCCACACC
The DNA here is from genome assembly GCA_033557465.1 of Ichthyophis bannanicus. NCBI lineage: Eukaryota > Metazoa > Chordata > Amphibia > Gymnophiona > Ichthyophiidae > Ichthyophis > Ichthyophis bannanicus. The sequence continues at coordinate 316,156,050 of CM066039.1, read as the reverse complement.
ACTCGAACAGCCCCTGGTACCGCTCTGATTGCTAGAGTGGTGCAGCCACTATCCCAATAAGATCAGTTGAAAATCACTGCTATCAGGATAGTTTAAACCACTTGAAAAGCAGGCCTAAACTGATGTCTGGATAAGGCTGGCTGAACAATCATTAATATCCAGCTAAGGCCAACACTAATTCAGATAGTGGCTGCCACTGAATATCCAGATGGTGCAAACACACTCTAACTAATATTGCTGATTATTGGGTTTACATTTAAACACCATGGCTGACCACCACAATATTTAGATATCAGGCAAATCATTTTCAGATTGCCTATAAACATTCAAACTATACATACAATATTGCTGATGTTGAGAAGCAATGCAAACAGAAATGAACTGTTGCTTACTGCTCCATAATATGATTGCCCCCCATATTTCTTGACAACCCTCCATCCATATGCCGTTCATCTCATTTTTAGATACCCAACACCATTCAATTTTCATTCATTCGGGTTTGACATTCCATTTGTACATTTTCAGCTCACAGGGGGAGAGGGCTGTTTCACACATTAGTTGCTTCCATTGTAGGGGGGCATCCTCTTGAGCTTAGCACTTCAATACAGCCCTCCTAAACAATGACAGCGCAGTGTATGTAAACTTTTTCTTCGCTCTTGGGTGTTTTCATTTTAACCTATGACAGTGTGGTGCGTGTAAAACTTTTCTTTGTTCTTGGGAGTTTTAATTTTAACATTGTCAATTCCTCAATTAACACTAAGCTCTAGGTCCATTCCATTTTGATTCCTGGGGTCCTCTTTATTTCTGCCAACACCTGCCCACAATGGCATTAGCTTAGGACATTATATAAAGGAATGCAGTAATACACCCCCATCTCTCATCCCACAATTTCATTCAGGTCCCTGTCTCTTTGATAATATAGGATACATGCAGCAGTCTGAATTGTGCTTCTTCATATACCACATTGGTCAAATACTGATATACATTTCCATCCCTATGGTGTTAATATTCTGCACTATGTGTCTTGACCACGCCATCCAGTTTTCAGACTACCCACTCAAAGTTTTGCAAGTGTCTAATTTGCAGGTAGTGAAGAAGCATTATTGCTTACCTGTAATGGAGGTTCTCTGGAGACAGCAAAGGTATGTAGCCACATTTCATTGGTAACATTCATGATGAAGCTAGAGTGCCGGGCTCTCTCCTAGCTCAGAAAAGTCTTTTGGTCTTCTAAGCATGCATACACCCACGTTTGTCAGCCAATTGATAAGAACTGAGCATCAGAGATGCAGTTGTGTTGATTCTTTTCGCTGCAGACAAGCAAGCGGATGCAGGAATACTTCACTGGTGAATTCAGTGCCAAGGGCTGCTGTCTGGAAAGTTTGTGTCTGTGCCCTGGGCCAAAGTTGGGAAGTGGACATGAGACAGGCTAAGTCGCAAACAGGTTAGGGGGGACTGCTTGCCCGAAGGCAAGATCCTATGCTGAAGAATGGTACAAGCTGTAGTGCTGAGCAAAAGTGTGAATAGTTTGTAAACAATGAGCAGTATATCAAATATAATAAACAGGAAGACCATGTGGCAGCCTTGCAGATGTCCACTGCAGAAACAAGTGAGGCTGGCTATTTATTTATTACACATTTCTATACCACCCCCTCCAGAGATCAGGGACAGTTTACAAGGAATCAACATGTTACATATAACAGGATTTGAACTTTTTACATTATAACATTATTAGTCATAGACTTAACTAAACCAGAGAAACTATATACATATAACTATAAATACATGTTAACCGGGCTTATGAGAGTGGGATACAGTGTGTCGGGGGGGGGGGGGGATTAGGTGCATAGATGCTGTCATTACATGCATGGCTAAGGTATTTGTGAGTTTAGGCAGGTATTGCCAGTTCCATAGTGAGCGGTGAAGAGGTGGGTTTTGAGGGTTTTTCTGAAAGTCTGAAGGTCTTTAATTGCTCGGAGTGAGGGTGGGAGGGAGTGCCATAGTTTGGGGCAGAGAAGGTGAAAGCTCTGGAGCTTGTGGTCTGTTTTATTTTGCAAATTGAGCTGGGGATCTCAAGGGAGTGTAGTGCATTTTCCCTTTGAGATCTAGTTGGCAGTGGGGTCTGAAGGAGTGTCAAGAGGGCAGATGGCACTATATTGCTGACCAGTTGTCATGAGAGTCTTGTATTTTATACGGCTCAGTATTGGGAGCCAGTGGAGGTTATATAGAATGAGTGTGATATGATTGGTTAGAGGTGCCCTGCAAATGACTCTTGCTGTAACATTTTGTGCTCTTTGGAGGATATTGGGGATTTTGGCTGGTAGACCTTGTAAAAGACTGTTACAGTAGTCGAAATGGGGGGTGATAATGGCTTGGATTACTGATCTGAAGTCATGTGACTGGAATGGTCTTATGTGCTGAATGGTCTTTAGTTTGTAGAAGATTGTTTTGAATGTTTTTTTTTAGGTGGGGGATCATGGATCAAGAATTATGCCAAGGTATCTAACTTTTTGTTTGATTGAAAGGATGACATTATTGATGTCAATAATTTGGGGGAAGGTTGCATCTTGGTTCTTTGTGATGTACATGGCTTCTATTTTTTTGAAATTGATGGTGAGGTTGTTGGTGTTTAGCCAAGATTCAGCTTCCCTGATGCAGTTGGATAAGTTGTTAAAGGTAGGGTTGTTTATGTCTATGGGGAGGGATAACAATGTCATTGGCATAGATATAATACCCTATGTTAAATTTTTTTAATACATTGGTGATTGGCTGTAGGTAGAGATTGAACAGGAGGGCTGAGAAGGTGGACCATTGGGGTATCCCTTGATCCTGTGCGAATGTAACTGGGGGTTCATTGTCTGTTTGGATATGTAGTTTACAGCTAGAGATATAAGATTTAAACCATTGCAAAACCATTCTAGCTAGACCAATTTGTGCAAGTCTTGATATGAGGGTGTTGTGGTTAATGTTGTCAAATGCTGAGGCTATGTCTATAAAGATAAGTATGCACGTTTAGGGTTGTCTATGCCTCAGATAAGGTGGTCGAACAGGGCTACGAGGAGGATTTCGACTCCATGGAAAGGGCAAAAAACAAACTGTTGCTCATCTAGGGGGGCATTGAGGTCAATGTAGTCTTGCAGGTGGATTTGGATGATTTTTTTCAATGGTTTTGGCAACAAAGGGGATGCTTGCTATTGGTCTGTAGGAGCTTGGTTTATTTGTGTTGAGCGTCTTGTTCTGTAGAATTGGGCATATGGATGACATCTTGAGGTCCATGGGCATATCATCTTGAGAAAGGGTTTGGTTTATTATGTGGAGGAGCTATGGGGCTAGCTCGGTTTTTACTGACTTAATCCAGGAGACCGGACATGGGTCTAAGGGGGATGTAGTAGTGTTGATGCTTGATATTGTGTTTAATAGGTGTCTTAGGTCTATTTCATGGAATATTTCCCATGCTGTGGGGTTTGTGAGGAGGTCTGGGAGGGAGGGGGTGTTAGTAATGTTTTTGGTTTTTAACTTGTCTGCAAAGTAATCCGCAAGTATTTGGGGCTCTAGGGTGCAGGTTTCTGATTGATGGCGGCTGTTTTTGGTTAGTGATCTGACAATAGCAAACAGTTCTCTCGGGCAGTTGAGTGCCCAGTTTAGAATCCTTGTGTGGTAGTCTTTTTTAGCCTTGTTGATTGTTTCTTTGAAAGTGGTGAGATGGGTGAGGTATTGTTGTTTGTGCTCTAGTGATTTGGTTGATCTCCATTTTTTTTCTAGCTTTCTCATTTCTCTTTTTAGGTTTGCTAGCTCTTGGGTGTACTATTTTTCTGATCTTCTGGATGGTTGCCTGGTGGGTTTACTAGGGGGTGACGCTGCTTTTTGTATGGTGCTGTTCCAGATGTTTATTGATGTGTTGGGATCCAAGGAGTCTATTGTAAGATTGGGTAGTACACTTTCTAGAAAGGTTTCTTTGTCAAATCTTGTGAATCACCTGGTTCGAGGTGGATCAGGTTGGGTGGTGATGGGGGGGGGGTATATTTAATGGGATATGGAAAGTTACCAGGTGGTGGTCTGACCAGGGGACCTCTATGGTAGGGGGGGGGGTGCCTCCTGGGTGGTTTGCAATGGAGGCTGGGAGAAAGACAAGGTCAAGGCTGTTTCCCTTTCTATGTGTGGAAAGTTTTATAATTTGTTGATACCCCATGTCGTCCATTGCGTTGTGGAAGGTGGTGGTGTGGGAGGGGTTGAGAGATGGTAGGTTAAGATCTCCTAGGAAGATGTGTGGTCTTCTGAGGAGGGTAGTGCAAGCTTCTCCAGAATTGGGTTTAAGTTGCTGTGGTCAGGTGTTGGGGGCCTGTATATGAGGCAAAGAGAAAAGGTTTTATTTTCAATTGTAAGAATGTTCATACCATCTAGATTGCTAGATTATGAGGGGGTGGCTTTGAGCTCTTTTTTGCATAAGATGAGGATGCCCCCTCCTCTGTTGGAGTCCCTAGAGCAGATAAACAGATCAAATCATTGTATTTGCAAAAGGTTTATTAGGACATTGTCTGTGGGGGAAAGCCAGGTCTCTGTGATGCAGAGAATATCTGGCATCTCATCTTCTATTAGGTTTGTGATTATTGGAAGTTTATTCTTCACTGATCGTGCATTGTTGTTGCTTTAACTTAGTGAGGGTGAGGACCAATGTGTCCTGGAGCTTGCTCTTGGGCCTGAGTAAAGCAGAAGGAAGGCAGGCAGTTATCCAGGATGAAATGGTGCACTTGGAATCTAGCTGTCCTGGATTGTGTGTAACGAAAAGCTGTGATGAAGCTCACAAGTCTTTTGTTGCTTGCAGATAATACAAGAGAGCCCTCTTGCAATCCAAGTAATGGAGGGCTTTTTCTGGGGAGTTTACATGTGGTCCTGAAAGAATACAGGTTACACAATGGATTGATTGAGATGGAACTCTGAGATGACTTTGGGAAGGAATTTTGGATGCATACATAGGATCAGTGTGTTATGAAGGACCCAAGTGTAGGAAGGGTAATGAACTAGTGTTTGCAGCTCACTAATCCTTCTTGCTGAGATTATCATCAAGAGGAACAATGTTTTCCATGTAAGGTGTTTCAGAGAAGCAGACCCTAAGCTTAGATAGGACAATGTTGAGGTCCCATATTGGCGTCAGTGGTTTGATTGAAGTCTTTGTGTTCATCAGTCCTCTCATGAATCTCTTCATGAGAGGGTGCACAGAGATTGGTTTCCCCTCTATAGGGCTGTGACAAGCTATAGCAGAGAGATGGTATCAAACAGAGGTAGTCTGGAGACCGGAATTCGATAGGTGTAGAAGGTATGACAGTACTTGACCGAGAGAACAGGAGACTGGTTCTGGATTAAGAACAATGTGCAATGTATCCTGTTGTGAAATGCAGGGCCTGCCCAACCACTAGGCAAACTAGGTGGCTACCTAGTGTGGTAACTTCTGGAAGGCAGCAAAAGCAGGGCATTCTAAGCTAAATAATAGATTTTCACAGCCAGAGGAGGTGTAAAGCTTGAGGTTTGCCTAGGGCACCAATATCTTGAACCAATTCTAGGACCAGCCCTGGTGAAATGAAACCATTTTTGATGGTAGGAGCTTTGGGCTGCTGGCTTTCTGGAGGCCAAGATGATAGCATGTACTTTGTCAGACATGGTAGTGTTAAGCACTGTTCAATTTCCCGGCTGTCAGGGAGAGTCTACTGAGATTGGGATGAGCAAGCGCCCATGGTGCGAGATGAGTGCCTAGCAACAGTGGCACCTCCTCCATCAGGGCGAGGAGATGCAGAAACCATGCTTGTCTGGATCATTGGGGGGGAGGGGCCACTAAAATGACTTCGGTCCTATCCTTCTGTATTTTTAGTAGGACTTGAGTGGTTAATAGAAACAGAGGAAATGCATAGAAGATAGTGACTCCAGGAAACAGTAAAAGTGTCATGTGCCCATTGGTGCTTGCTTGGACAGATGGAGCATAAAAGGGCATTTGGCATTTTTGGCATAGACAAAAAGATTCACTTCTGGTGTACCCATTTCTGAGAAACTGTCAGATCCAAGGACCACTTGTGTGGTTCTAAGCATCGGTTGAAAGCATCTGCCAACTGGACTCAAACCCTTGGTTAAGTATTTGGCCCTCAGTTTGGTATCAAAGGAATGGGTAAAGAGCCATAGGTACATGGTCTCTTGCCACAGATAGAAGGAGCACGACCCACCTTGTTTATTGATATAGAACATGGTGATTTGGTTGTCTGCACTAGCAGTATCCTGTAGTGGATCCAATCCTTGAGGATATTGAGGGCATAGAAGACTGCCCAGAGTTCTAGGACATTGATATGCAGAGTTTGTTCCCATGTTGTCCAGATTCCATCAGTCAATAGGTGCATCCCCCTAGCAATAGTGGAGGTAGTGGTTGTGAGTATGAAATGATTATTTAACTAGGCTTATATACCACTTTTTCTACAACTCAAAGCGGTGTACATTCTGGTACTGTGTATATATTTCTCTTGTCCCCAAAGGGCTCACAATCTATGGTTTTATACCTGAGGCAATGGAGGGTTAAGTGGCTTGTCCAAGGCCACAAGGAGCACCGGGGGGACTAGAAACCCCAGTCCTTCTAACCCAAGGTTGCTGTCCTCTAGAGGGATTCAAACCCCTGACCCTCCAAGCTTGAGGTAACCTTATGAAATGGGCATCCCCTGAAGAGGTTGCTCAGCATGCTCCACCACCGAAGGGCATAGTACAGTCTCTGAGTATTATAGCCGACCAAAGAGATCTTTGTCCACAGGGATGGAGAATGCAGACTCCAGTGCAACTTGAGATACCACTGCTGGTGGTCATATCCCAGGTGGGATATTGCATTTTAAGATGAAGTCACAGGAAGGCAGCATCAACTGATGCCAGGGTTTTCCAGATGGACATCTGGAGATCCTGAAAGATCTGATGAATCAGCAATGTTATTACGTCCTTGGGGGATGCTATAAGCTCTGAAGCTGGACTAGAAGTCTCATTTGTTAGCTGGAGTCAGAAATTTGCTGAATGCAAGTGCTCAGGCGATCTTCTGCAAGAATTTGGGATAGGAGTTCTCACTGAGGTGGGAGAAGCAGCTCCAACGGTTAGCACTTAGGCTGCCACTCAGAGGCGAGAACAGGAGGCACTGGAGAATGAGCAGATGTTATTCTCGAGGGGTGGAGAGGTGTGCCAATCAACAGTAAAGGAGGATCTGAAGCGAGGAGAATCGTGAATGTCATCTGTCACTGAGGGTGGTGCTCTGGAGGGCAGTCCCACAGGAAGCGGAGACTGGGAGTCTGAGGAGAAGTGCTCTGCAGGGTGAAAAGGGAGGTGATTAAGGGTGGAATCCTTGATGGTGGTTGCTCAAGCATGGCAACAGCAATTTCTTGGCATCTTGCTAGGAGGGTCATCCAGGGTGGGATCTGCAGATTTCCTTTTGTGGCTGCTGCTGTGCTTACCATAGAAACATAACATCAGAAGTACTTGCGGTTTGCGGTCCTGATGGGCATTTTCAAGTTTCAGGCTCTGCTTTTTGGGCTGGCCACAGCACCAAGGGTTTTCATTAAGGTAATGGTGGTAGTTGCTGCAACCCTGAAGAAGCAGAGAATTCTCATGCATCCTCTCTTAATGGTTGATTCAAGTGAAGTCCTTGCAAAGAGAGTCAGCAGGCCATGGAGCACATGGTGCAGTTTCTCCAGGAAATGGGTTGGGTCATCAATGTTGCAAAGAGCTGGTTGGAACTTCTCAGCCCCTGGAGAAGCTCAGTGCTTGTTTTGACACCAAGATGGACAGGGTTTCTCTAATGCAGAAAAAGGATGCTGAAGTTCCAGACTCAAATCCTCTGGAGTGGATGTTGATCAATGAGTGGCTGGGGGCTCCCTGTCTGACTCAGTTAGCACGTCGTCAGTGGACTTAGGAACAGAGCTGGTGGTCAACTAACTACTTGGAGATGAGAGTGACATTTCTGGCTCTTAAAGACTTCCTTCTGTTGGTTTATTGATGGTCAGTATGCAATTAATTGAACAATGTGAAGGCTGTCACTTACATGAATTGCCCGAGCAGTATTAGAAGTGATCTGATGTAGGAGGAAGTGGTTCCCCTTCTCAGGTTGGTAGAAATGCACCTGGAGGGGTTGTCTGCTTTGCAGGTGGCCAACAAAGAGAATATTTAAGCCAATTTTCTGAGTTTGAATATGTTGGATCCAGGAGAGTGGTCCTTCATGCCCTCAGTTTTTCAGTTGATTCTCCAGCATTGGAAGAAACTGGACATGGACCTCATGGCATCACCGAAGAATGTCAAGGCAAGCAGGTTTTTAAGTCATCAGAAAGAGCACATGTCCAAGGGGCTGGACGGCTTGGTTCAACAAGGGCTTCAGAAAGTTTTTTTCTGTGTCTTTCTGCTGTGACCTCTGGTGGGCTAGGTGTTAACAAAGAGTCTCATCTGGAATTAGTTGTCTTGATGGCTACAGATTGGCCCCAGAGACCTTGGCAGACAGCCTGCTATATCAGGGGCAGATTCCATAATTGACATAGCTCTGTTCTTGTTTTCAGAGTGGCTCTTGAGAAGGGGAGACTGAGGAAAGTGTAGTTACTCACCTGTAACAGGTGTTCTCCAGGGACAGCAGGAATCAGTCCTCACTTATGGGTGACATTGGCACCGACGGAGCAATTCCACAGCTTTCAAAGAAAGCTTTTGGGATTGCTGCCATGCATGCGTGGTCCTTTTCCCACCCAAAGGTGCCATCTTGCTCAGTCAGGTCCCCTAGCTAGAGCCCTACTAAGCAGATGGCAAGGGAAGGCCAAAATTAGCAACTCTTCAGGGGAGGTGGGAGGGTAGTGAGGACTGATTCCTGCTGTCCCTGGAGAACACCTGTTACAGGTGAGTAACTACGGTTTCTCCAGGAACAAGCAGGAAGTCAGTCCTCACTTATGGGACTCCCAAGCTACAGGCTACCGAACCGGTAACCCAAAAATGCCTCTGTCAGGCCGTGAACAGAATCGATGCCTGAAGGAGCTCGAGTCTTTGGGACCCCAGGGTGAAGCTTTCGGTAGCCGAAGAAGGGTCGGAGGTCAGGAGTTGCTTATACCCCGAACAGATTATGGAGTACAGCCTGGCCGAAGGTGCTGTCCCGTCAGGACTCCCTCTCCAGGCAGTAGTGCGACGCAAAAGTGTTTGCTGAAGACCTGGTCACAGCCCGGCAGATGTCCAATAGAGGCACTGAGCGTTAGCGAAGCCACCGAAGCTGCCTTGGCCCAGACACTGTGTGCGGTAACTCGCCTTCGCCATGCAGTCCTCCACCCAGATGGAGAGGGTACTCTTGGTGACTGCTTGCCCCAGGCGGTTGGGATCGTAGGCAATGAAGAGCCGATCGGACCTGCAATGAACCTGGGTGCGCTGCAGGTAGAAGACGAGAGCCCTCTTACAGTCGAGTGTATGTAAGACCGTCGATGCCCAGTCGGCATGAGGTCTCGGGAAGAAGGTCAGCAAGACTATCGCCTGATTGAGATGAAAATCCGAGACAACCTTCGGCAGAAACTTGGTGTGGGTATGGAGGACCACCCTGTTCCTGTAGAACCTGGTGTAGGGGGCCTCAGCCATGAGGACCTGGAGTTCACTGATTCACCGAGCCGAGGTCAGAGCCACCAGGAAGATGACCTTCCAGGAGATGTGCCGAAGCAAGCATGTCGCCATCAGCTCGAAGGGCGGCAGCGTAAACTGCATGAGCACGATGTTGAGGTCCCACTCCGCCGGAGGAAGTCGGATGGGAGGCTTGGAGAGTAAGAGATTCTGCATGAAGCGGGAGACCAGGGGCTATCCCGAGAGGGATTTACCCTTGATGGGGAGGTGGTTAGCTGAGATGGCGCTCAGGTGCACCCTGTCTGAGTTGGACTTCAGCCCCTCCTTCGAGAGGTAGAGGTGGTACTGGAGAACACACTGGAGAGAGCAGGAAAAAGGGTCAATCTGAAGCTCAGAGCAGATTGAGAAACACCACCACTTAAAGGCATAGGCTCGCCTTGTCCAGTCCTTCCTTGATGCGAGGAGAACCTCCTCGACCTCCCCTGGGAGGTGCAGCTGGGCTAAGGAGACCCGTTCAGCTGCCAGGCTGTAAGGGACAGTGAAGCCAGGTTCAGGTGGAGCACCCATCCCTCCTCCTGCGTTAGAAGGTCCGGGGCGCAGCCTAGGGGGATTGGAGGCTCGGAGGAGAGCCGGAGCAGGAGAGGGAACCAAGGCTGTCGAGGCCACGAAGGAGTCACGAGAATCTTGGAAAATTGATCCTGTTGTGCCTTGTGCAGGGTCCTTGCAATGAGAGAAGTTGGGAGAAAGGCGTAAAGGATCCCGGAGACCTAGCTCAGGAGGAACACAACCGGAGCCACCCTGCTCGGGTGTGGAACCGGTCCACAGAATCGGGGGAATTGTGTGTTCATCGGACTGGCGAACAGGTCCATGGACGAAGTCCCCCACTGATAGAACAAAAGGCTGGCCACCTCCGGGTCCAGGTGCCACTCGAGTGGGCAGAGAATTTGGCTGAGTTTTTCCACAAGGACATTCTCCTGGTCCGGGAGATCGACCTCTCTGAGGGCTATGCCCTGTGAACGGCAAAGGAGCAAAGGAGGATCACCTCCCAACATAGGGGGTGAGAACCTGTCACCCCTTCCTTGTTTATGTAGAACATAGCTACCCTGTTGTCAGTTTGCACAAGCACCAACGTTCCCCTCAGGTGGTACTCAAAGGCCCTCAGGGCCCACCGAACCGCCTGAAGCTCGAGCAGATTGATCTGCTGCTGAGCTTCCTTGGGCAACCACTGCCCCTGGGTGCGTAGACCGCCGCAGTGGGCTCCCCAGCCCAGCAGGGAGGCATCCATCATCAGGACAAGCTCGTGCTGCGGGGCTTGGAAGGACATCCCTTGAAGGAGGCTTCAGGGATCCTGCCACCAATCCAGGGAGGTGTAAAGGTTGAAGAAGATCCAGACAGAATCCCGGAGGCGACCGGAGGCCCGGCTCCATTGAGCCCTGAGGCACCATTGAGCTGCCCGCATGTGTATGCGGGCATGAGGGACATGAACTGTGGAGGCCATGTGCCCCAAGAGGTGCAACATGGCTCGGACCGGAATCCAAACTCGGCTCTGGACCTTGGCCGCCAGGATGCAGAGACGGTCCGCACGATCCCAGGGAAGGAAGGCGGTTGCCTGCTCCATGTCGAGGAGTGCACCGATGAACTCCAGGGTCTGCACCGGTTCGAGGTGGGACTTGGAGTAATTGACCAAGAAGCCGAGGCGTTCGAGGAGGAAGATTGTGTGTGATGCCGTGAGGCGGGTTTCCTTGGTCAATGCCCCCGTAAGGAGTCAGTCATCTAGATAGGGGGGAAAAAAAAAAAAAAAAGAGTATGCCCTGCCGCCGGAGAAAGGTGGCGGCTGCGGAAGGACACTTGGTGTAGACCCACAGAACAGACGCGAGCCTGAAGGGGAGCACCCTGTACTGGTAGTACTCTCCCTCTCTGCACCTTGAAGCGCAGGTACTGCCTGTGCTGGGGGTGGACCAGAATGTGGGCGTAAGCGTCTTTGAGGTCCAAGGAGCATAGCCAATCGCTCTGCTGGAGGAAGGGCAGCAAGACACTAAGTGACAGTATTTTGAATTTCTCCCACACCAGAAGCTTGTTTAGGTTCCTGAGATCGAATATAGGGCGTAGGCCCCCCATCGGAGTAGAACCTTAGACCTCAGAGGTGCGGCAGTACCCTTTCGACTGCCTGCTGGCCGAAGAGGTTGGTCAGCTCCTGTTGCAAACAAGCCAGGTGCGAGGGAAGCCGAGAAGGCACCGCTGGGGAAAAGGGAGGAGGGAGCCTGTCCAGATGAAGACAGTAACCATCCCGGACAACCCTGAGAACCCAGGGTGTCTGATGTGATCGATGCCCTTTGGGGCGCAAAAAGGAACAGGCGTCCCCCCACAGGCCGAAACCCTGCTGGGGGGCGAGAGGCTATGCCATCGGCGTCAAAAGCCCTGTGCGGGTTGAGGTGGCGCCGGTGGTTGGGCTTTAGGCCCTTTAGGCTTGCGATGGCTGTGTGCACCCCCCTTACCCTGCGTGCCGATGGGCGGTGCAGGGGTGAGCGAGTAGGGAGGATATCCCCGGTAGGAGAGAAGAGGTCTTACGTGAGAAGCGGGTTTGAGTTACAAACTCAGTTTCAATTTTGGCGGCCTTATTGTCCATGGGCTTGCCAAATAGTTGTTCCCTGAGGCAGGGGATATCCAGGAGTTTCTCCTGGACCCATTGCTCCAGGTCCAAGGACTGCAGCCATGCCTGGCACCTAGCCCCGATGCCGGCCACCGCTACTTGGGCAGAGAATTCAAACCTGTCATACACGGCGTGGGAGAGGTATTTCAAGGAGTCCGTAATCGACCTCAGGAGGGTCTGGAACCTGAGGAGTTCACCCACAAGACCTGCGTACAATCCGCCGAGCCTTTTGGCGAGGTTGCACAGAAGCATGCCCATATCCAGTCGATATGCTTGAATATGGCATGTCAGCATGGACCCTTGATAGGTCTTGCGCCCCAGGGCGTCAAGGGCCCTGGACTCCCTGCCCGGCAGTACCGAAGAACGTGACTTCGGGCTCTTTTGCTTCTGCATCGCCGATTCCACTACCATGGAGGTGTGAGGGAGCTGGGTCTTTTGGAACCCCGAGCCACCCTGGACCCTATATACATGGCATTGAGGCGTTTGCTCATGATGGGGACCGAGGCCAGCGCCTCCCACATGCGGAGGAGCAGCCGGGACAGAATGGGAGGCACTGGGACCGTAAGAGACTCCCAGAGCAGGGACTCATACTGTAAGATGTCCTCTGCCCTCAGCTCTTCCTCAGACTGGTCAACTTGAGGGCCCGCGCCATGTTTCTCACAAACACCAGAAAGGACGTATGCTCGGGAGGCGAACGTCTCTGGGAGGTGGGTGGGGACGGGTCCGAGGGAAGATCCCTGTGAGCGCGGGTCTCCAGGGAGGTATCCCCATCTGACTCCCAGCCTGAGAGGTCCAAAAAGGAGTCCGAGTCAGGCTGGTCGCCCTATCCAGAAGCCGAGGCTCTGGAAGACCTCGCCCCTGAGGAGCGGGACAGCGAACGAGACCGGTGCCAAGGACCCTCACAAGGCCCATGGCTTTCGGGGTTTCCAGGGTGGGTTTAGGTGTCCCCCACAGGGGAACCTCGGTCTCGAGGCGTGAGCCAGCCATGCTAGGCAGAAGCTCTGCTAGGCAGCTAAGGCGGAAGAAATGTAGCGCTCTAGTACCAGCATTCGTGACTCCTATGCGGACGTGGGTCCCTGCGATGCCAACACCCGGGTTACTGGGTCTGGCGTGGAAGAGGAGAGGGGGTCCTCGCTGGGACAACCCTCAGGAGACTGGGCGCCATCGCCGGAGGCCACCGTGTCTGTACAATGTATCTTTCGAGGCCGCTCCTTGTCCGACTCTCGGGAACGCCAGGGAGGGCTGAGCGACTGAGCACGGGAACGTTCACGCTTGTCTGGAGCCCCCGACAGCAACTTCAAGGTCGTCTTCTTTTTGCGCCTCTCCACCTCAGGGGATCCCTGATCGGAGTGCTGCCTGGACAGCGGAGCCGAAGCAGAGGATCTCGCAAATGGAGGGATGGCCGAAAGATGCCCCCAGGGACTCTGGGCTGCCTTACAGAAAATGTTGTCGGACTTCTGTTACGACTTAGCAGGGCCTTGGCTGACATTTTCTTACAGAGAGAGCAGAGCTGCAGGTTATGGTCGGCCCCCAGACACCGGAGACAGCAGTCATGGGTGTCTTTGAGCGACATATTTTTTGGAGCACCTGTCACATTTTTTAAAAACAGTGGCCATTGGGGCAAAAAGGGCCTCTGCTACAGGGGCGGCTCTATAATGAGGCTGAGTGAGGCGGTGGCCTCAGGCGGCAACTTTTTTTGGGGGGGCGGCAAAAATTGCCCCCAAAAAGTCTACCTCACTTGTCCTTCAAAAAAAACCCCAAAACGATGAGAGGAGCCACTACCGCCATGGCAGCAGCAGAATGAAGTGCCCCACGGCCGCCCCGGCAGAGCCCTCCTATCTCCCTCAGCACCAGCTTTTCAGAGCCGCAAAGGGAGTTTCCCTTTCTCGCAGCTCTGTTAAGCCCCCCAGCGCTGATGGGAAACAGGAAATACCTGATGGGGGGTTAGAAATGGAAATGGGCTGATCAGGAGGGGGGGGGGGCTAGAACTGGAAATGGGCTGATCAGGAGGGGGGGGGCTAGGACTGGTAATGGGCTCATTGGTGGGGTTAGGCCTAGAAATGAGCTGATTAGGGGGGCTAGGACAGGAAATGGGCTGATTGGGGTGCTAGGACTGGAAATTGACTTATTGGGAGGGGTTTAGGACTGGTAATGGGCAGATGGGAGGCTAGCACTGGAAATGAGCTAGGACTGGTAATGGGCTGATTGGAGGGCTAGAACTAGAGTGGGCTGATAAGGGGGATAGGACTGGAAATGGGCTAGGACTAGAAATGGGCTAATGGGGGAGGGGAGGAGAGTGCTGCTGGCCCTGGTAGAAAACTAGGGGCTAGGGCTACAAATGGGCTGATGCGGGAGTATGATAGAATAGGACTGGAAGGGAGCGGATAATGAGAGGGTCTGCTAGGGGAAGAAGGGGGCAGGAAGGGAGCTGACATGGGGGAAGGAGGGGGCTGGAAAGGAGCTGACACCTGGGATGAACTGAAGGGGGACTGGAAGAGAGCTGACACTTGGGGATGGGAGTGGTAGGTGGTTGGGTAATGGGGAGGAGGCTGGAAGGGAATTGACATGCACATGGCACTGGAAGGGGGATGGACAGAGGATAGGGAGACTGGAAGGGAGCTGACTGGGAGGGGGGTGGCACAGAGTGGACGTCAACTGATATCTGGGATGGTATTTGGACTAGAAGGGTCTGGACAGTGGGGAAGGATGGGGACTGGAAGGGAATGGACACCAGTGGCAGTCGTGGGAATTCAAGGCGGTTGACATTGGAAGGTACTGGGGAGGGAAGGACTGGAAAGGGGGCTGATGCTGGGGAGGGTTACTGGAACTGGAAATGGGCTGATGGAAGGAAGTGAAGGAAACAAAAGAGATAAGAAATGGCAGATGGACCATAGACCACAGAAAGAGCTAAGAGAAGACAGGAAAGCAGAAGCCTCAGATCGGGACCAGCATGATCAGAGAATAAAATGGTCACACAACAAAGGTAGAAAAAATAATTTTATTTAATTTTAGAGATTCGACTTTGTGTGCTATTTTTATATTTTACACAGTATTGGGGAACTGCATCTCTTATTTATCTGATGTTGCATTGCATGTGGACTCTGGCTTCTTGGGGTTTCAATTTAAATTTTGTCTACATATTTTTATTTTTATTTTAGATTGTGGTTACTTATTCTTACTTGGTGAGGGTCGATGTTGAGAGTGTGTGACTGAGGTCAGGTGTTCTGTTAACATGGAGTTTGTACATAAAGATCTATACTGTACTGTAGTAATTTGACTTGTTCAGCTTTTCAAATAGGTGTATGGATGTTCCAGGGCCCACTGTAGTATTTACAGTAACACTTTTTTTGGATGGGCTCTTTTGTGAGTTTTGGAAGTTTGTGCTGATATGGTATGGTAGGTTTGCTCTTTGTTGTAGGGTTTTGTATTAGTTCACAATATGCCTGGTACTGGAGAATAGTGGTGGTGGTTGTTGTTGTCAGTGAGATGATCAGAATCAGATTTTCTTTTTAAATATTGAATTCTGTGGATGAATGTCCTGGTTCTGCTCTGCACCTACTGTGGATGCAAAATATATGTTTATAAAGAAAAAGTAAGATCCATAACGCAGTTTATAACAAAATCAAAATGAGTTATAATTTAGTTTTATAAATTGTGCTGTTGGTTCTTGCTTTTAGTTCTTTGGTGTGCAAACGGGACTGTACGTAGCCCTGTGCAAGCGGTGCAGCTGCACAGGGCAGAAAGGCTTGGGGGGCGCATTTCGGCTGTCTGCTGTTGCCCTGCTGCCGCTGGCAGGACAATAGCAGGCAGCCAAAATGCACTCCCCAATCCTTTTCACAGCACTTTAAGCAGGTCTGGTCCCTCTTTCCTTCAACGCGATGTCAGAGTAGGGAGGGACAGATCTGCTTAAAGTGCTGGTGCCTTTCAAATTGGGCGCATGCCCCCCTCCTCCTCCCCATACCTCCGTCCAGCGCTGCCTGCTCTTTCCCTGCTGCCAGTGCTGCCGTGAAAAAAACAGAGGGCGGCAGCAGCAGGGAAAGAGCAGGCAGCGCTGGATGGAGGTATGGGGGGGAGAGGGAGGGGCGTGCGCCCGAGCTGCAAGTCGCACAGGGTGCGATTGCAGTTCGATACGGCCGTGTGCAAACATCTTGCACTTCCTCCATATAATCTAATCGACTTTTTGGTTTGGTCTAGTCTCTAATTGGATTTCTGAAAAAGCCCCGCCCCCCTCTAAAGGTGGCAGGGGCACCATTTCATACTTTGCCTGAGGCAGCAGATTGCCTTGAGCTGCCCCTGCCTTGCTAGGTCGAAGACCCTCGAGGCCTGCGGTTGAATAGGGCGCAAAAAGGCCCGAAGAGAAAAATTTTTCCAAAAAGGCTGGAATAAAGGACGTCCCTTCGCTCGGGGAAAAGGAGTGAAGGGGAGGACGGGAGAGGACTAAAACTACTGGAAATAAAGAGGGCCAGAGGCCGAAACGAAAACACTTTTTCAGAGTGACGAGGATGTGCGTCTGAAGAGCTCCGCGGAAAAAGGGAGACTGAGCAAGATGACACCTTTGGGCAGGAAGAGGACCATGCATGTGTGGCAGCAATCCCAAAGGCTTTCTTTGAAAGTTGGGGAATTGCTCCGCCACCACCCATAAGTGAGGACTGACTTCCTGCTTGTTCCTGGAGAAGAGAAGTTATTCTTCTCAAGTTATTGCTACTTTGCTAAGGACATGAAAGCAATCTCTCTCTCTGGCCTATGTGTGGGTGTGGGGAAATTTTGAGGTTTGGTGCATGGAGTGTGGCAATTCCCTGGAGTTTACATCTCTCCCTCGCAATTTGGCTTTTTTTTGCAGGACAGCCTGGACAAGTGTCTAGTCTTGAATTTACTGAAGATAGAGGTGGCGGCACTAGGCTGTTTTTGATGTTGGATTCAGGGCAAATTTCTTTCAACTCATTCAGATGTGGTGCGCTACCAATGAGAGGTTAAGCACTTGAAACCCCCTCCCCTCCAATCACCCACTCTTGCTTTCTTGGGATCTGAATTTGATCAGATCCTCCACTTGAGCCATAACTATTAAGGCTCTTACACTGAAGGCAGTGCCTCTAGTGGCAATTTTCAGAACTGCAGGTGCTGTCCTGTGATATCCCAGGAGGTGGTATGTCAAGCAGTGCCATCCTCTCTTCCCAAGTTAGTCTCTGAATCAAACTATCATTCTTTTGGGGTTTTCCAGGATGGAGGATAGTGAGTAGGTGCAAGCTTTGCATATGTTGGATGTTCACAGCTTGGACCATCTGTCTGAATTGCTTGGGGGAGCAAGGAAAGAGCAGGGGGTTTCCAAAGTTCCCATAGCACGCTAGATCAAGGAAGCCATTTATTTATCCTTACTTAAAGAGCAGATGACCGTGCTGAGGCTGAAGGCCCGCTCTACTAGGGCCTAGGCATCATCCTGGGTGGAGCATGGTCTCATTCCACTGCAGGAATATTTGTAAGGCAAAGATGTGGTCACCCCTGCATTCATTTGTGCAGTACCATAGAATGGATGTGCAGGCTAGGCAGGATGCGGTTTTTGGAACCCTTGGTGTTGCAATCTGGGCTTCTCTTCCCACCCATTAAGAACTGCTTTGGTACTAACCACACATCTGGACTGGACAGATAAGGAAAGTGGAATTAGGCCTCACCTGCTAAGTCCCTCCAGTCCAGCCCAGGAGGGTTGTTGGGCAGGACCGGTTGCAATTAGATGTGGCATATAGGGGGGGCAGTCTAGGGTCACTGGTATCCTTGCCTCTTTTTGTTTTGCTTATGGTGCATAGATTAGAGCCAGCCCCTGAAACCTAGGTCACATAGTTACTTTTTTAGGTTTTAAGGCCTGAATTACTAAGACTGTTTTCCCATTTTCTATGTGAAAAAGCAAATACATCAGGCCCCATTCCCCTTCTCACTTTCCCACTGATTCTTTAAGCTATGCCTATGCATGTGTATGTGTATGTGATGCAAAGGTGGGGTGCAGAGGAGTGAGTGGGTAGGGGTGTGGGGGGCTTCATTCTCCAATTGCTTGCACTCTTCCTTCTCCTGATGTTCCTACCCCAGCCCCATCTCCCTTCCCAGACTGTTTCCCCTTCTTCCTCCCCCCTTGCACTCACCCCCTGCCCCCTCCATCCAACCCCCCCCCCCATCATTCTTCCTTAAATCAAATCTGCTACCCCCTATACAATTTCTTCAGCCTCAGTACTCTTAAGTTGTTTTTTTTTTATTTTTGCAGACTCCATGGGTAGTTGCAGCACTTCTGCCCATGAAAGATGTGATTCCTGTGGGCATTAGTGCTGCATGATTGCGGCTGTGACTGGTGCCGTCTGCCTGCGGGGATCTCATCTCCCATGTACAGCACTTCTGCTGGCAGGGATCACCCATGGGAAAAAGTGCTGCAAAACCAGCACTACTTGCCTGCAGAAGATGGGAACCCTGCAGGCAGACAGCACCAGTCTTGGCCACAGCCATAATGGTGGCCTTTTACGGCCATTCTGCCCACAGGCAGACAGCACTGGTCTCAGCCATGATCTTGCAGCACTTCTGCTCGTGGGAGATGGGATCCCCGCAGGAAGACAGCGGCAGCCTCAGCTGTGGGCAAGACTTTTCTGCCAACATGTGCTCTGATTTTTCAGTCACCATGGTGACCTGGCACCTGAGATTTGTCAAGCCCTGGATTAGGGAGTGGGAGTCTCCATTGTGGGGGGTGGGGGGGGAGATGTTTCAACTTCTCCATTAATTTGTGTTTCTTAATCTGTCTGGTCATCGAAATACTGTCTGGTTGCAGGCTGCACAGAACCCTTATAGGGTGATGTTGTTAAACCCATAGTTCTCAGTCTCTATCTACTAGTAGGAGTGAGTAAGTTAATGCAAATGTACTGGAGAGACTCAAGGAAAGAAAATTAGTACGGAAGGCCTAATTTTAATTTATGGGTCTATTCAGACTGTACACTACCTTCTTTTAGAATGAGTAATTTAATTCCTTGGAATAATTTTTCCCTCTGGGAAGGTTTTTTTTTTTTAATGGGCTGTTTCTAGATGTAAATCTTCTGTAAAACATACACATAGATCATCAAGTTTAAAGCTGGTGGCAGCTAGTGGTGCATCTAAATGTAGAAATAAAATGAAACACAGCACACTATAAATATCTTTGAATAAGCTAGCTGTTGCCCAGGGCCAGCCCAAGGGTTTCTGCCACCCTAGGCAGAAACTCTAGCCGCCCTGCACTCCCCCAGCTGCTGCCAATTCTGTCTCAGGAGGGAGAGGTGGGCAGTGGCAGTATTTCTAAAAGTGGCGGCTTTATGTCACCGCTTTTGGAAATATTGCCATTGCCCGTGTCCCTCTCCCAAGATGGAAGCGACGACAGTTGTGGGGGGAGAGGTGGTGGGGGAGCAGCAGCAGCTGGGGGGGGGGGCAGTGCGGCCAGTCATGTGTGCCGCCCCCACCTGGGCCAGCCGCCCTAGACAGCCACCTAGCTCACCTAATGGACGGACCGGCCCTGCTGCTGCCCTAGAACATATCAAAGGGTTTCCATCTATGGACAGTGACCCAGGCCCAGAAAGCACAGTTACTTACCTGTAACAGACATCAAGTGCTTTAGATGCACGACCTGGCGGATAAGAAGAGTGCTTCTTCTTGCTTCTTACCTTCCTCATAGCTGATTCCACTACAAGGGAATGATGTGGAAGTTGGTTTTTCTGAAAGCCCGGAGAGGGAGGCACTTGATACAGAACATCCATGGCTGTGGAAGGCGCAGGAACCCTTAAAGGTGATTCCCAAATCCTCAAAAGAAGGTCCTACAAAGAATGATGTAAAGGAAGCATTATATTTTCCTTTTCTGCAGGATCTTGGTTAAGAGTAGAGCCAGGAATAGCGATGGCAAGAAAGGTTGCCATGTCAAGGAGAAATTTCTGAAAAGAAGGATCCCCAATAGGAACTATTCCTGGGTAGGCTGAGATTGAAGAAGCAGCTTGAGCACCAGAAGACATACTGGACTTGTGCAGAAAAAGAATCCTGCTAGATGGAGAACGATACTGACAGTTCTGATTCGAGGCAGTTAGTACTGCATCATCGGTTCCCGGTATCGATTCCAAGCTCGGCATAGAAAGGATTGATGGCACTGATGGAACTGCAGGAATCGACATCGATACCGATACCGGTATCGGACACGGTGATACCATCGAAGCAGGTATCGGAGGCTGCGGAAGCGGTACCGAGGTAACCAGAGAGGCTTGGTAAACATCCCCGTAAAGCATAATCGGGAACGATATGGGTCGGTTCCCAAACGCGCTGGTACTAAGTCATCTAGACTGGATATCGATTCCAGACTCGGCATCGAGGAGAGCGGGTCTATCGATGCATGCCTAGAAGGTATCGACATCGGTGGTGGTATCGGCGATGCTGATACAGGAAAGTCAATCAGAGAAGTATCGAGCGGTACCGAAGGTACCGAGGCTGTCTGATGACGATCCCAGGTGAAGAGTGGAACACTCGACACCGATGCCGATGCCGGGGTATCGGTACCGCTCGAAGCCGGTACCAACCCCGAGCATGGCGAAGATAGAGGAAAGTCAATCTGGGTGGTATTGATCGCTCCCGAAGGTACCGAGGATAGCAGATGACAATCCCTGGTGAAGAGTGGAACACTCGACACTGATGCCGATGCCGGGGTATCGGTACCGCTCGAAGCCGGTACCAACCCCGAGCATGGCGGGAATACAGGAAAGCCAATCTGGGTTGCATCGATCGGCCCCGAAGGTAACGAGGACACCAGATGACGATCCCTGGTGAAGAGTGCAGCACTCGACACCGATGCCAGGTTATCGGTACCGCTCGAAGCGGATACCAACCCCTGGCATGGCTCAGGTATGTTCTGTGAGGGGTGAGCCCCAGGAACAACCTGAAACCCCGTGAATGCTTTGGAGCCCGAAGACTCCCGCCGGGGCTTTATTGCCAATGGAATCTTGAGGGCAAGGCCGGAGCCGTCAGCATGCTGTGCATGAGACTTACCCTTCAAGAATTGGCTAGTCTTAACAGACTGTTTGTGGGTTACCTGATCCTGGAGAGAAGAAAAAACCGGTGTCCTCATCTCAGGAGGAAAAACGGCATCGAGGGAAAGTCGAAAAAGGGAAGGTCTTCTCCCAACAGAACAGCCTGATGGTTCAGGGGAAAAAGGGTCAGGACCCAAACAGGTGAGACACCAAGACTTGGAGTCTAAAAAGAAAACTATATTTCCACAATGAAGGTACTTCTTAGGAGAAGAAGGCTCCATGTTGGAGAGGCCTGGTAGGCCCAAAAGGTTAAGACAAAAAACTGAGGAGAAAAAATGTTTGTAATTTTAGAAAAGAAAAGAATAAAGCACCGGCGGTACCGGTATCGGCGGGAAGAACAGCCGCGACCACAAGAAAACAAAGAAATAAAAATTTTAAAGAGAAAAGTTTCTGCGGTGACAGGAAGACGTCCTGTCGGCTCCGCGGAAAAACGAAAACTGAGGAGAGACAGTGGGAAAGGCGGGAAGTCAGCGCACAGGCGCGAGGGATGCTCCCAAAAGCTTTCTGATTGGATGCTGGGGAGCATTCCCGTGCAGGCTCCGTCGGTACCGACGTACCCATATGTGAAGACTCATTCCTGCTTGTTCCTGGAGATTAACTTTTTCAGCTTTTACTTTTTATTTTTGCTCTAGTTACAGAGCAACTGTGTCTAAAGTTCAAGAAACTTCACTGACATCGCAACCTGTTGCCAAAGCTGTAAAAGGAAAGGTGACATTTTACTTTCCAGATAATGGCCTTTCCTTAAGTCCTGCTAGACCAGTCCAGACAAGTGGGTTATGTTCCCCTATGAGCAGATTGGTGGAGACAAAGAACCAATGAAAAACCTACATTTCAATGACATCACTCCTATGCCTCTATCCTTCTCAAACACCAGAGGTCTCTTCAGTATTCGTCCCAAAGCATATGGGAGAACATGGCAAGCCTAACACAACCTCAATGTGGGCAACAATGAACAATCAAACAGTAGCGAACTATGTACAGGAAAGCATAAACAGAAGGCTGTCCATATAAGATGAACCTGTGGAGCAGAGTATATCTATCTATATATATCAGAGTGGACCCCAAGGTACTACCGCAGAAGAACAGAGCAAACTGTTTCAGAGGGCAGGCCCTGGACCAGTCTAGCAGGACTCAAGGAAAGGACATTATCTGGTAAGTAAAATGTCACCTTCCATATCATCCTGCTAGACCAGTCCAGACAAGTGGGACGTACCAAAGCTACGACTCCACTGGGCAGGAAGTAAACATAGCAGTTCACAAAACTTTAGAGCTAAAGGCCATGTCCACCCAAGTGTGGACATCAAAGTGGAAATACTTGACCAAAAGGGAAAGTGCTACCCACATTAACGCAAGACAAATCTCTGCAGGGGCTACCGAGCACCGTTCTGCCCACGGAGATGCTAGTGGTTGGGTAGAATGAGCATGCAAACCCTCTGGAACCATCCAGTTCCGCAACAGATCTGCTGAGGCAACAGCCACCTTAACTCAACGCCCCAATACAGACTTAGCCACCGCCTCATTTTGCATGGGCCAGCAAAAAGCACAAAAGGATGGTCTGACTTACGAAAAGAATTCATAACCTCCAAGAACTAGAGAGGCACCCTACGGACATCCACAAGGTGAAGATCCTGACCATCCCCCCGACCTTGCTCCTTAGAGAAAGAGGCAAGCAAACCTGGTTCACATGAAAGGCAGAAATCAGTTCAGGGAAGAAGGAAGGCACAGACCGAATGGAAACGGCTTCCTCAGAAAAAGATAGATAAGAATCTTGTTAAGACAGAGCCAGCAGCTCAGAATCCTCCTTGCAGAACAAATTGCAACCAAGACCACATCTTGAGCATCAAATCCTTCAGAATAGCATGCTTGAATGGTTCAAGGAGTCAGACATCAGGGCCCTGAGTGCCAGACACAGATCCCAGGAAAGAATTACCGACTGGAGGGGAGGATGCAAACGCCAAACTCCCTGATGAAACTGCAAAACATCCGGATGTAAAGTTAGAGACTTACAAGCCAACAGACCTCTGACATAGGCCAAAACTGCCACCTAAATCTTCAGGAAGTTAAGGGAAAAGGCTCTTTACCAGACCGTCCTGCAGAAAATGCCAATAGAGAGGGCACTTTGGTCGCCTCAGAAGCCGGCTGCCATGCACCGTACCAGGACTCAAGGCATCAGACCTGCACTTATGCCAGGTTGATAGACCTCCTTCAGTTTCTGAGTGGACTGGAAAACCACTGCCAAAGAGTAGCCCATACATGCTGTCTCTTTACAGGAGCCAAGCCATAAGCGAGAAGGGAGCCGGGCTATCTAGGACAAGCGGCCCCTGACAAAACAGGCCCTGAGATGGAGGCAAACTAAGAGGTGGCTCTTGCAGGAACCGCATCAGATCTCTGGAACCACACTCTCATCAGTCAATCCGGGGCCGCCAGATCCTTCTCGGATGACACTTCATACGCCGAATCACACGCGCCACCAGGGGCCACAGAGGAAACATACACAGCAGATGTTGACTTGCTGAAGGTTGAGCCAGGGTGCAGACACCTTTAGACCCTATCTCCGTGTGGCGACTTAAGCAGCAGCACACTTTAGCAATGGAGCGGGTCACCATCAGATCCCAGCTGCGCAGAAACAACAAACATTCCTGACTTAACTCCCACTGTCCTGGAACCAGAGTGAAGCTGAGAAAATCAGTTTCCACAGTAGCCACCCCAGTAATATGCAGAGCTGACAAACTAGGAGATTCTTTGCCATCCCGGCAAACAGAAGAGTCCATCTCCAGGACTACCCCAGCACTCATGTTGCCTTGCCAAGTGATATAAGCCACTACTGTGGCATTGTCAGAGAACACTCATATTGCATGGTCCTCAACTGGGGCTGGAAGCACAGAAGAGTCAGCCTAATGGCCCTTGCTTCAAGGCAGTTGATAGACCACATGCTTCCCTGCGATTCCAATGACCCTAGGCCACAGAAGGATCCATGAGCAATCATCGACAGAAGGATCCATGAGCAATCATCCAGCGGAATGCCCTTCCTCAGAAGACTGGGCTGCTGCAACCACCGCAGGCTGGCCATTGTCATCATTGGGAGCGGGAGCCTTATTTTGAACTGCTGGGAACTCGGGGACCACAGAGTCAGCAAGGACCATTGGAGTGGCCACAAAAGATCATGCACCTACAGCACCATCTTGATTGTTGCCACCATCAATCTGAAGAGTTAAAGATAATCCTGGACTCTGGGAGCCTGCTGCAAACAGAACAGTGCTGTGCAATCCAATAGCCTTTGACTTTTTTTCTGGCAGGAAGACATTGCACACCTGAGTATCGAAATGTGCTCCCAGGAACTCCAGGGACTGGGAATGCAACAACTGGCTGTTTCCCCAAGTGATCACCCAACTGAGGCTTATCAGGACGACACCACTCAGGGAGCTACCCAAGACCCCTCTGAAATAGAATGGGCTCAGATGAGCCAGTAGTCCAGATATGGGTGCACACAAATCCTTTGGCACCATAGCGTTGCAGCCACCAATACCATGACCTTGGAGAACGTCCTTGGGGCATTAGAGAGTCCAAATGGGAGGGCGGTGAACTGAAGGTGCGAGCCAAGCATGACAAAATGCATATTTTGCTGATCCCCCAGATTGGGACATGAAAATATACCTCAGCCAAATCCAGACACGCCAGGAACTCCCCCTTGGCACACCACTTGAATCATGGATCGCAAAGTTCCCACCAGAAGCACAAGTACTCGACGACACCCAGAATGGGCCAGAATGTTCCTTCCGTGTTGGTACCACAAAACAGACGGAATATCCTTGTCCCGATCATCCAGGGAAGGAAGACCATAGCAGACTCCAAAAGATGGGTAGAATCATCCGGCGGAAGAGACTGAATCCACTGGAGCAGGGCTCGAGATGTCAGGCCTGCACATATCACAACTGAAGAATAGCATCTGTCGCTGCAAACTGGTTCTTCAACACAAATCCACCTTTCGGTCCAGAGTATCCTTTAAGGCTAATCCGCCTTCTACAGGAATAGTGGTCCAACTGCTCATCGCCATGATCTGTGCATCCAACTTGGAAATATCAAACCACACAATGCACTCCTTCTCTGGAAGATCGTACATCATCTTATACACCCTTAGCCCCTTAGGCAGGGAGTTGGAGGGCAGGGAGTTGGAGGAATCCTACTCTGACCGGAACAGGCCTTTGAGCATCTCCGGGAATGGGAAGACAGTAGTGGATTTCTGCACCCCTTGAAAGAGTGGATGCATCCTCAGTTTCTGCTCTGTGCCTGCAGCATCCGCCACGCTCAAGGTGGATAAGACCCTGGGAATCAATACTTCCAATTCCTCCTTCTGGAACAGGCGGATAACATCGGCCTCCTCACAATCCTCTGAAGGCGAGAGTACTCCTTCATCCACATGAGACATCTGAATCCAAGCCACAGTCCAAATCTCATGCAGATCCCAGCTAATCCCCATCTCCAGGGGGGCACCCTTTGCCAGGGACTCTAGAGCCATAGTCAATCATACAGGGCTTCCACTTTCAGCCTGCCCCTCACAAGATTGCGCTTAGGGGAACCCAGAGTCCGCAGGGTCTGAATGATCAGGCCTGTTATATAAAGGAAAATAATTCCAGGGAGGACAATCCGGACTCTGGAAGCTCTCCTCGCAGAAAATGAGCCCTCCTACATCAAGGGACATAGTTGCAGTCAATCCCCTAGAGATCAGGGAGCGGCACACAGCATGGTTGTCAGAACCTCTGGTCAGCTGGTTATCCTTACCCACAGTGCCATCCACCACCTCCTGCCCTTAGGTAGGAAAGGCCAGACTAACCACATCCTCCAACGTACAGTGGGGGAGCAATCCCTCCAGGGACAACTCAGGAGCTGCCATGCTAGAAGAGCAGAGTCCAGAAGCCAGAGATGAGGAACCATGCTTGCCAAAGGCCAAACAACAATTCCTGGAAGAAAACGTAAGAGTTAAGGCAAGTATCACAACAGTGCGTGCTAAGATTGCAGCAGCCAGAAAGCATGCATTAACTGCTTTTATTTCAATGTGCATTACTGGCGCTAGGGTAGGAATGCACGTTTGAGCCACTTGGGCAGAACATACGTACAAGCCGGCGCAACAGGTGCACAATAGTTGAAAATGCTACTGGC
Organism: Ichthyophis bannanicus; assembly: GCA_033557465.1. NCBI lineage: Eukaryota > Metazoa > Chordata > Amphibia > Gymnophiona > Ichthyophiidae > Ichthyophis > Ichthyophis bannanicus. The sequence continues at coordinate 316,129,602 of CM066039.1, read as the reverse complement.
GTGTGCAGAAAACTCCCACACCGTGCCAATGGTCACCAGCGGTCTACCCTAAATTGCATCTCACACAGACAGAATTGGGAGCCCCCAACAAGGATGAGATCAAACCTTGGTACTCATGCCCTGAGAGCTCCAAGCAGAAGATCTGTGCTGGGCTCAGCTCTACTCCCGATACTGTTTCAATTGTTTGTGCTGCACTATGTTTAAGGTGGCTGGCAAGTAGATCCCCCTGAGAGCCTTCTGCAATCTTCGGAAAAGAGAAGGGGGGGAAAAGAGGAGCAGGGAGGGAACAGAGGAGGAGAGAGGGGGTGTTGAGGTTGTGTGAGCTGCTGCACTCTTCCAAATCCTTCCAATTTCTTGCTGCTTAACAGGCTCTTATAAGTGCATGGAGTTGAACCAATTTTCCCTCCTCCTATAGCTTCTGAAAAGGCTGCAATCTAGTGGAGCCTCCCACATCGTGCTCCAGTGAGAGTGTTACCATCAAGGCAGACGTTCACAAGCATTTAATCAATCTTTTCCTCTCAATCTTCAGAATTTTCTTCAGTGAGAAGAAAATCCATCTAACCATCTACTGGATACAAAGAAATACTGAAGAGACCTCTGGTGGCTGAGGCTGATAGAGACATGGGAGTGATGTAGTTGAGACCCGAGCTTTTCATTGGTTTTGTCTTCACCAATCTGCTGGTAGGAGAACACAACCCACTTGGTCTGGACTGGTCTAGCAGGACAATATAAAAAACACAGTTACTTACCTGTAACAGGTGATCTCTGGGAACAGCAGGAATAAGTCTTCACATATGGGTACGTCGGTACCGACGGAGCCTGCGCGGGAACGCTCCCCAGTGTCCAATCAGAAAGCTTTTGGGAGCATCCCTCAGTGCCTGCGTGCTGCCTTCCCGCCTTTCCAACTGTCTCTCCTCAGTTGAGTTTCACAGCTGAGACAAAGAGAGAGAAAGAGGAAAGGAAGATAGATAGAGAGATACAACTCCTAGGGGAGGTGGGTGGGTTGTGAAGACTTATTCCTGCTGTTCCCAGAGATTACCTGTTACAGGTAAGTAACTGTGCTATCTCCAGGAACAAGCAGGAATGAGTCTTCACATATGGGGACTCCCTAGCTGTAGATACCAGGGGGAGATCCCATAAAATGCGTGTCCCTGGGACAGGACTGCACTTCCCACACATGGATCTCTGGCATCCCATGAGGGATGGTGGGTAGGAGTTGAAAAGAGAGGAGCTGTAGGAAAAACAGCTAACATAAGGACTACAGGACAGGAGTCCTTGGTATGTATGATAATTACCATTAAAAATATTGAATGAGCAATCACAATATGGATCTTACCTACTGGATTGCAGGAAGTAGAGAGGCTGATGGAGTCTACTGGAGATTCAGTAGAGGAATCCTCAAGGTGACCTCACGGCAGTGAAGGTGTAGGTCCAAACCTGGAATCAGCAGGTGACCCAGGTGTCAACTGGGGTAGTATAAAAACGGCAGGTCTTCAGTGGAAAGCTTTATGGGAAAAGCTGAAAACTCTTTTAGCTACGGAGTCATTAACATTTAGGAGTAAAAGAGGAAGACTGACCGATTTGGACAACTAGCCCAGTCCTGGAGGGAAGAAGGGGTATGGGAAAAAGCCCGTATTCCCTAGGAGGACAGATGCGTGAAGGGCTGAAAACCTCAGAGCTACTGAAGATCTACGCTGTCTTTCCTAGCTAGTGAGAGATAGGAAAGATATTGAAGCATGGTGCTTCAGGGATAGCGAGACCTAGAGTAAAGTGGGAGCTGTCAGTACCACAATAGTGGTTGTGTGCATAATACCCCGACATACTGAGGGACAGTATGAACATATACACGCCCACTGTCTGGAACCTCTAGGAAGATAAAAACTTTTATAGCATAGTTAGGGAGATAAGTATGTAAATACATATCTACTTATAAGGAAGCATCTCGACAGATACACACATATATATATATATAGGGATATATATATATATATATATATATATATATATATATATATATATGTGTATATATATATAGGGGTATGACATATGCACACACAGCTTAGAGACATATGTATCTATAGAAGTATATAGAGATATATACATACATGAATATGTATGTCTGAAGATACATGTCTGCAACTAAGCAGATAGAGATATGCCCATAAGAACATTCACATGAGAGATGTGAAGGAGAAAGATATCCTCCATGCTTCCAGAAAACCTTCTACTAGATGTTCCTATGCTTTTAAATGGAAAAGGTTTTCCATTTGGTGTACTGAGAAGGGTCTTGACCCTCTAGCACTACCTTTGAATTCTCTATTGGAATATCTCCTGCATCTCTCCAATGCAGGCCTTAAGACGAATTCAGTAAGGAGGAAGGTTTGAGAAATGAAGTTTGTAGCCCTCCCTTATGATGGAGAGGGTCCACTGCTCTGCTGTAATTTGCTCCCATGTGGGAGCAAAATGAGCTAACCTTCCTGGAATGGTGAGAGGCTCTGGCTGTTTTAGAGCCAGAAAGGCTAAGTTCTCTAGCATCAAGTCAAAAACCCTGAGGAGGCTGGGTCTGCTGAGTTGCAGCAGCCCCTGTAGGCGTAGGCCTGGCCTGTTTAGGTTGCTGACGCTTAGCAGCAAAGCGACCTGTAGATGATTGTTGGTCAGAAGCAGGATGGAATCTGCCTTTTTTGAAAAAAGACTTCTTGAAAGGTTTTTTCTTGGCAGGAATGGAGGTTGACTTTGAAAGTCTATCCAAAGCAGAATTTTCTGCATCCATTTGAGTGGCTTTTATTTGCCATTCATTGCCAAACAGGTTTTCACCTGTACAGGGAAGATTTCCTAAGCCATCCTGGACCCAAGATTCTAGATCAGAAGCCTGGAGCCAAAACCCCATGCTCTCTAGCAAGGGCCCATAGTAGAAAGCTTCTCTGAAGATTGCAGAGAGCATTATGCAGGAGAATTGGGAAATAAAACTGGCTGTAGGTCAACTCTGCTGCCAAATCCAAGAAAGTGGAGATGGCAAGAAAAGAAGATAGTGTGATAAGCCTGAAGTGGTTAGGATTATCCAAGATAGATGAAAGCACTATCTTGGAATCACTACTAAGGCCAGACAGAAAGTAGTGGAAGACAGACTGGAAACTTGTGGAAAAGTACCAGTAGTCCAATCACTGGAACTCCTGCATGGGCAGCTGCTGAATGAGACAGCAGAGAGAATCGTCCTGTGTAAAACAGAGAGACCAGACAAAAGGAGAGGAGAATTCCTGTCCCTGTCTGATGGGCTGCCCAGAGAAAAGAAGGGAATTTATTCAAGGGAAAAAAACTCTACACTGGAATGAAAGGCTAGAGAAGCCCTGCAGTGATATGGTACCACTCATTCAGGGGGAACCCTGGATGAGAGGGTAGAGAAAGAGGAGCTGAAGGGTGACTTACCATATAGTAAGTCTGCGGAAGGAAAAAATTCATGTGGGGACAGAAAAACTATCATGGGATAGTTGTTAACTTCTCTTCTTGGTAGGAAGAAGAGGAGAAACCTGTGACCCATAGACATGAATATCCTGACAGCTCAGCATATCTAGGAGGAAAATGATGTCCTGAAGAAAGGAATCCATGTGTAGAGTTTTGAAGGAAAAAACAGTGAAAAAACGTCTGCTAAGAAGAAGTTAACTGTAGGTTATAACCTTCAGGAACCTATGGTTGCTGGGTTTGTTCAGCCTGGCTAGAGTTTGGATTCTTCAGACCAGGGCGAGGTTTCCCCTGCTTGGTAACATCTGTATAATGGGCAGGAGAAGAGTGAAACCTTCTTTTCCTAGGGAAAGAAGGTTTGGTAGGGCATTTCCTACGTACTGGGGAAGGAGAAGGCTTAGGATAGCACCCAGAAACAGGGAAGTCAGTGGAGCAATGAGCAACCTGACGTAAAGACTCCCTATTGAAGAGATTTTCTCCAGTACAAGGGGTATTACCCAGTCTTTGTTGTGCCCATCTGTTCAAGTCTGAAGCCTGGAGCCAGGCTCTACGTCGTGCTCCTATGGCTATAGCAGAGGTTCTGCTAACAGACTCAAAAGAGTCTAGAGAAGCATGAGAAAGAAACCAAGAGATATCTTGGCTATGACTAAGAAGTAAGGAATAGCCTGCAGCCTTGGGCTCTGATAGAAAAGGAGTCAAAAGAGATAATTTCTTTGTGACCTCCTGGAGAGATAGACTCATATAAAAAAAATATAAGAGATAATCCTTGTTGCCAGCATAGATGTTTGGAAGGTTTGACGTCCAAAGGCATCAAGTGTTCTAGATTCACGACCTGGCGGATAAGAAGAATGCTTCTTCTTGCTTTTTACCTTCCTCATTGCTGATTCCACTACAATGGAATGATGGGGAAGTTGAGTCTTTTGAAACACTGGAGAGGGGGGCACCTGATACAGATCATCAGTTGCTGTAGAAGGTGAGGAAACCCTTAAAGGTGTTTCTCCCATATTCTCAGAAGATCCTGCAAAGAATGATGTAAAGGAAGCATTATATTTTCCTTTTCCGCAGGAGAGCCTTGAGTAGGATCATAGCCAGGGATAGGAATAGCAAGGAATGTTGCCATGTCAAGGAGAAATTTCTGAAAAGAAGGATCTCCAATGGGAACCATCCCTGGATAGGCTAAAATTGAAGCAGTAGCCTGGGCACCAGAGCCACTAAATGGAAACTGGTACTGGCAGTTACGACTTGAGACAGTCAGTACTGCATCGTCCATGCCAGGTATCGACTCCAAACTAGGTATAGAAAGGAGCGATCCTGGTGAAAAAGGCATGGAAGTGGCTGGTCCCGATGTTACTGCAGGAACCGGCAGCTGTGCCGGAATCGGAGGCGATACCGTAATCGAAGCAGTCATCTGAGGCTGCTCAAGCAGTACCGAGGCAACCAAAAACCCCTGGTGAGTATCCTCGGTACTGCGCATCCAGAATCGATAAGCGTTGGTTCCGAGATGCGTTGGTACCCAGTCTTCCAGACTAGATATCGATTCCAGACTCGGCATCGAAGGAAGCGAGTCTATCGATGCATGCCTAGAGGGTACCGACGTCGGTGGTCGTATCGGCGATGCTGCTGATACTGGAAAGTCAATCTGGGACATATCGATCGGTCCCGAAGGCACCGAGAATGCCAGATGACGATCCCTGGTGAAGAGTGGATCACTCAACACCAGTGCCGATGCCGGGGTATCGGTACCACTCAAAGCGGATGCCACCACCTAGCATGGCTCAGGTATGTTCTGTGAGGGGTGAGCCCCAGGAACAACCTGAAACCCCTGAAAGGCTTTGGAGACCGAAGACTCCCGCCGGGGTTTTGAAGCCAATAGGGTCTTGAGGGCAAGGCCGGAGCCGTCATTATGCTTGGCATGAGATCTACCACTCAAGGATTGGCTAGTCTTAACAGACGTTTGTGGGTTACCTGATCCTGTAGAGAAGAATTGGTCGGTGCCCTGACACTGGAAGGGAACACTCAGTATCGAGGGAAACTCGAAATGAAAAATTTCTTCTCATAAGATTGTAGCCTAATGGCTCCGGAGGAAAAGGGTCAGGACCCAAACAGGTTAGACACCAGATATTGGAGTCTAAAAAGAAAACTGTATTTCCACAGTTAAGGCACTTCTTAGGAGAAGGCGGCTCCATGATGGAGAGGCCTTACAGGCCCAAAAATTTAAGACAGAAACTGAGGGAAAACTCTCCCTGAGTTTGAGAAAAAGAAAAGAAAAAACCCACCGGCGGTACCGGTGGAGGCGGGAAAAACAGCCGCGACCACAAGAAAAAAAGAATTAAAGAAAAAATTTCTGCGGTGACAGGAGGACGTCCTGCCGACTCCGCGGAAAAACGAAAACTGAGGAGAGACAGTTGGAAAGGCAGCACGCAGGCGCTGAGGAATGCTCCCAAAAGCTTTCTGATTGGACGCTGGGGAGCGTTCCCGCGCAGGCTCCGTCGGTACCGACGTACCCATATGTGAAGACTCATTCCTGCTTGTTCCTGGAGATACAAAGTTACCCACCTGTAGCAGGTGCTCTCCATTGGCAGTGGGATGAGTCCTCTCATTTGGGTGATGTCACCAATGCAGCCCATGTGGGCTCTCTGCTACTTTTTCAGAAGTTTTATCGGCACGTGCGCACCTGTTCCTGCTTGCTGCCGCCATTACCACCATACCTGAGGAGCTCAGTCTACCTAGAGAGCTTAGGCAGCCAACTCCAAAGGGAAAACGGAGGGTAGTGAGGACCTGCTGTTCGTGGAGATCATATGCTACAGGTGCATAATGGCTTTTTCCATGGACAAGCAGGATAAGTATTCACATTTGGGAATCCTCAGGTGCATATTACCTCAAACAAAACAAATATGCTGCAAGTGGCTGACATGAACAAATATCTTTGATGTCAACAGGACTTTTGGGGGAGGGGGAGTGGAGTTGGATTCTACCTTCCAAGAGATTACAAAGGTCAAACTGACCAAAACTGCTATCACATTGGGAGTCCCTTTCCAAACAGTAGTGAAATGGGAATGTGTGGACAAAGGTCTAGGTTGCAGCTTTGCAAATTTCCTCCATGGAGGCTGACTGCAGATGAGACACTGATGCAACCCTCAAAAGTCCAGCCTATCCAGGCATAAGTGAAAGAGATGCAATCTACTAGCCAAATTGAAAAGGAGTACACTTGCATGGAGTAGCTCCTACTCTCGAGGGTCAAAAGAAACAAAAAACTGGGTGAACTTTCTAAAGGCTTTACTCTGCTACAGCCAGACTTCAAGTCAGCCTTGTTTTTTTAATATGTGCCACACTCTTTCCCCTTTGTGGGAATGAGGTTTAGGGAAAAATGTCGGAAGGACTATTGACATACACAAATGCACTAGTGTTTGAGGGACCTGCAAGGACTACAGAAATTAGAGCAGCCTCTTCCCAAAGGCAGGTCTAGCAGAATTCCAGGAAAAGGACATTATCAAGTAAGTAAAATTTGAACTTATCCTGCCAGACCAGTCCAGCCCGTGCTTCCTCCAATGTACTCAATACCAAGATCAACCAGGCATCAGTCAGTAACGAGGCCTATTTAGGCCTCGATGATACTCCTCTCCCACAGGTGGCTTCAGTTTCCAGAATCTATTCTATGGCATGATGCTGCTGCTTTGGAGGCATCTGAGTAAAGAACTCCTCCAGGAGCTTATCTTGGTCAAACTCTCCTCGAGGGCTATCAACAAGCCCAGTATCCAGTTTGCAACAGTGGCCAATCCAGATCATAATTATCTGTCAGGTTCCCAAAAAGTAGACAGATTCCATGATAGGTATCTTGCCATACTCTAACCCCCTCATTTGCGATGATTTTTTTTTTTTTTTTTTTTTTTTTAACTTCAATAGATTGTAAACTCTGATGAGCAGGGACTGTCTCTTACATCTATATGCACAGTGCTGCACATACTTTGTAGCACTATACAAATCAGTAGTAGTCGGAGGAGGAGTGGAAAAACACACAGCAGGGACTTTGGCAGCCAAGGTTAAACTAGAACCTCAATGCTGATGGAGCTAGCCTCCTGTTGCCTGCTAAAGGATGCCTGTACAAGACTGTCTCAATTATTTATTTATTTATTTAACTGTTGAGAGATGAAACACCTGAGGATCTAGCGCCTGCCCGGCTGCCTGCCTCCCTCCCCAGGTTGAGGATGTGATGGCTGAGGGAATTCACCACAGCAACTAGCTCATCTCCTGAGCCACTGGCACGCTCATTTAACATATACCACCACCGACAGAATAGTTAAACTGCTTGGCCCTGTACCAGTGACTTGAATTATTTTATCTTATTTAACAGGTTTTATATACCACTTTATCAATTCAATCAAAGTGGTTTACATTGTAACTTAAACTTGGTAACATAAATTAAACAGGGATATTGATAACTTGGATTTTTCTGAGGCAATGGAGGTTTAAATGACTTGCCCAAGGCCACAAGAAGCGCTAGAGGGAATTGAACCCTGGTCTCTAGGTTCCCAAGCTACTCCTCCACTCCACTCTATGGAGCGAGACTAGATAAATGACCTGAATTACTACTGCTTATCATTTGTATAGCACTACAAGGGATATGCAGAATATACAAAGATATGTAAGAGACAGTCCCTGCTTATAAGAGCTTATAATCTAGTCAAGACAGACAACACAACAAGTGGGTACTAGGCTATATCTAAAGGAATGGTAAGGAAATGCATAGGTGGTGGACAAGAAACTAGGGGGATCAGGATCCAAAAGCAGTCTCAAAGTGAGTTTTTTAAGCCTGGATTTGAACAGGGCGAGGGAAGCCTGATGTACCAACTTAGGTAGTTTGTTCAAGGCATAAGGAGCAGAAAAGTAAAAAGATTGAAATCTGGAGTTGGCAGTAGATAAAAAGGGCACAGATAGAAGGGATCTGCCAGCAGAGCAGAGTTCCCAAGGAAAGGTGTAGGAAGAGAAGAAAGGTGTAGGAAAAGAGCAGCAGAATGAAGGCACTTATAGGTCAGTAGTAGAAGTTTGAAGATGTGGAAACAGAGAGCTAATGAAGTGAGTTGAGAAGAGAGATGACATGAGCATAGCGATACTGGCGAAGATTAGCCATGTAGCTTAGTTTTGAACAGATTGAAGTAGGGAGAGGTGATTCAGAGGAAGACCAGCAAAGAGGAGGTTGCAATAGCCTCGAGGGGAGGCAACAAGAAAATGGATAAGGGTCTTAGGTATTGTGGTCAGAAAGGAAGGGATGAATTTTGCCAATGTTCTAGAAAAAGCAACATATTTTAGTTATCTAGTGGAGAGGAGAGGAGGGAGGACTTAAAGATGACCCCAAGGTTGTGAGTGAAAAACAGGGAGGCATGTTATCCACAGAAACAGAGAAAGGGGGAGGTGGGCTTAAGTGGGGGAAGATAATGATCTCAGTTTTGGCCCTGTTCAATTTCAGATGGTGGTAGTGAGACATCCAGGCACTAATGTCAGATAAGCAGGCAGAGAGATTTCATGTGCAGAGAAGTCGATCTGGAAGTCATCAGTTTAGAATCTACAGATCATCAATGGACCAAGCCACTTTGAAGGACTACAAAAGGGGACTGCTACTTCTGGAGAGAGATCTGCAATTGTAAGTATTTACTTCTGGGAATTTTTCTAAATCTTGGGGAAAAAGGAATTCTTTAGATTAAAGCGGATTAATCTGTGAACCCAGTGTATTTGTTAAACCAGTCAGGGACTAGTAGCAGCAAAGAATTTTCAGTTTAAATTTAAAACACAGCAGAGAGTTTTCTGGTTAAATTTAGACCCCAATACTCCCTCTATCCAAGCAAGGGCGGTGGGACTCCCCCTGGAGATTGGTCACAGATTACCTTAGAAGCACAGGACAAGGTACTGTGTAGCAGCCAGCTTTTCATATGTCTTCTTTCCCTCCTTCCCCAACACCCATCCACACCTGGGATAATCGTAGCTTTATAGCTGCTTAAACCTCTTAAAGGACAGGAGGTGCCATATTCACTCTCAGGTGCAGCTGTTTATCCTCATCAGGCATACATTAAGGACCTGAGATTAATTATGCTTCAGGTGAACAAAGTACATTAAATGTGTTAGGTATAGATTTATTAGTATAAGTATCCCCAGCAACCGTTAGTAAGTAAAGAACTTAAAAATCTAAACACAACCTTAAAACAAAGATGCAGACAGCAATCCAGCAGTGAGAAAGGGACTTTCCAGTCTTTTGCATTGAGTGTCACATGTATGATTTTCTCCCAGTTGGTGAGGGGTCTTACCTGTGCACTAGGTGCAAGAAGCTCTTTGTTCTCAGGTAACGAGTCCAATTTCTGGAGGCTAGAGTAGCAGACTTGGAGGACATAAGGAAGACAGAGAGGTACACAGACGAGACCTACAGGGATATAGTCCTGAAGTCCCACCTCCAGTCTGGCAGCATCCCTGTTGCCATAGAGGAGAGAGGTCACGTGACAGGAAAGCATCACTCAGGTATAGCACAAAGTGAACCTGTAGCTAAGACCCGTCCTCCAAGGGATATAAAACACTTTTGCACTGAGGTTTCTCCAGGGCCATGTGCTCAGGAGGGAAGGGTTAGGACAGCCGTTATAGTTGGTGATTCAATCAATAGGCATGTAGATAGCTGGGTGGCTGGTGGACGTGAGGATCGCCTGGTAACATGCCTGCCTGGTGGGAAGGTAGCGGACCTCACGCGCCACCTAGACAAGATTTTAGATAGTGCTGGGGAAGAGTCTGCTGTCTTGGTACATGTCGGTACCAGGGGCGGCCCAAGGGGGGTGCGGGGCCATGTGCGGAGACTCGGTGCGGGGCCTCATTTGCATAAGGGGCCTCATTTGCATAAATATTTGCATAATGTTACCATACACTAACTTTTAGTATACATGCCTCTTCATGAGTGTATGGATTAAAAAAGACAAAGATTTCTACATTACTATAATCCAGTGCCAACCGCCAGGCACATTAGGAACTACTACAAACACTGCCCATTTAGAACCCATAGCAAACCCACCGTATCCCAACAGCACTACCAGGACTCATAAAGCACCATACACTACCTATCAAAAGGCAACACTGCAAATATTAAACCAATACATTTCAGAGAATAACAATACATGACCTACTGGGGAAAGAGAACAAGTGACAATGTCAAATAGGAATTACATAAACAGAATACCTCAGCTCAGTTACACATGCAGAACATAGACTATCACCAAACAAGGAATCACAATTTAAAAACAGGAAGACAATAATTAAACTGGGAACCCTAAAAGCCAAACTTGGAATGTACAACAACAATGTAGAAATAAAACTATAAATTAATTTCCTCTTGTACTAAACAAAGCACAGACATTAATGATGCACATTTCCCAGAGCTGACATATTCCAGTTAATAAATTCAAAATAAAGAGATATCTTTGTACCTTTTGTGCATTTTTTTTTCAGTTGCAATTGTTCCAGCCACTTTCTTCTGGTTTATTTGTGTCTTCTGCTATCTCTCCATCGTCTGCTGTCCATTTGTCCTTTCTTCTCTTCTAGTTTTTTCCATTCTCTCTCTACATCTGCTTTAACATAATAATCTTTCTCCTTTTGCTCTTTCCTCATTCCTATTTCATCCACTCAAATTTTACCCCTCCATCCTCAATCCCCACTTAGTCTCCCAATACCCGGCCAATTGTACATTTTTCTTCCCTCCCACACAAAATATTTTTCCCCTCTACATTTCATTCTCCCAGCCCCATCCCCTTCTAATCTCCCCCAACATCAGCTCCCTTTTAGTTCCAGCCCCACCCAGTATCCGCTCCCTTCTAGTCCCCACATCAGCCCATTTCCAGTCCTAGCTCCCCCATCCATTTCCAGTCCTATCCGAGTCCCTTCATCAGCTCATTTCCAATACCAGCCTCCCATCAGCCCATTTCTAGTCCTTTCCTAGCCCCACCATCAGCCCATGTTAAATCCTAGCTCCCCTCCACTCAGCCCATTTCTAAACCAAGCCCCCCATGAGCCTACTTCCAGTTCTAGCCCCTCCATGAGTCCATTTCAATCCAAGCCCCCACCACAGCCCATTTCCAATCTTAGCTCCCCCCAACACCCAATTCTCAGTTCTATCCTAGCCCATCCATCAGCCCAGTTCCTGTCCTAGCTCCCTCCCCTCAGAGCCCATTCCAAGCCCCCCTTCCCATCAGCTATTTGCAGTTCAAGCCCCCTTCCACTCAGCCCATTTCCATTCCAAGTCCCCTCCCCATCAGCTATTTTCAGTTCTAGCCCCCCACTTCCCCTCAGCCCATTTCCATTCCAAGCCCCGTCCCCATCAGCTATTTGCAGTTCAAGCCCCCCACTTCCCCTCAGCCCATTTCCATTCCAAGCCCCATCCCCAACAGCTATTTGCAGTTCAAGCCCCCTTCCACTCAGCCCATTTCCAGTCCTAGCAACCCCCCCAACCCATTACCAGTCCTAGCCCCCCCATAGCCCACTCCCAGTCCTAATCCCACCAGCCCATTTCCAGTCCTAATCCCCCATCACCCCATTTTGAGTTTAAGCCCCCCAGAGCCCATTTTCAGTCCTAACCTCCCCATCAGCCCACTCCCAGTCCTAATCCCCCATCACTCAATTTTTAGTTTAAGCCCTCCCATAGCCCATTACCAGTCCTAACCCCCCATCAACCCACTTCCAGTCCTAATCCCACCAGCCCATTTCCAGTCCTAATCCCCCATCACCCAATTTTTAGTTTAAGCCCCCCCAGCGCCCATCACCACTCCTAACCCCTCCCCAGCGCCCATCACAACTCCTAACCCCCCCAGCGCCCATCACAACTCCTAACCCCCCCAGCCCAGCACCCATCACCACTCCTAACCCCCCCAGCCAGCCCAGTGCCCATCACCACTCCTACCCCCCCAGCCAGCCCAGTGCCCATCACCACTCCTAACCCCCCCAACCAGCCCAGTGTCCATCACCACTCCTAACCCCCCCCCAGCCAGCCCAGCCCATCCCATCACTACTGCTAACACCTCCCCCCCCCAGCCCAGCCCAGCCCAGCCCCGCCCATCAAAACTCCTAACCCCCCCCCCAGCCCAGCCCAACACTACTCCTAACACCCCCCCCCCGCCCAGCCCAGCCCAGCCCATCACTACTCCTAACACCACCCCCCCCGCCCAGCCCAGCAGCACTTCTAACCCCCAGCCCAGCCCAGCACCACTCCTAACGCCCAGCCCAGCCCAGGGAAATTTTTTAAAAAAAGAAAACCTGTTTCCTGCCGCTGTCGGGGCCGCCGCGGCAGAATCGAGCGTGCCGCGGGGCCCCCTGTACCCACCCGGCAGAGCCTGTCCTCCCTGTAGCAGCTCTCTCTTCTGAGCTGCAGTCAGACGCGCCGGCTTGCAGAGCGCGAGGGAAGAGTTTTTCCCTCGCTGCTCTGTTAAGCCCGCGGGGGCTGATGGGAAGTTCCCATCAGCCCCCGCGGGCCGAACAGAGTCGCGAAAGGGAAACTCTTCCCTTCGCGCTCTGCAAGCCGGCGCGTCTGACTGCAGCTCAGAAGAGAGAGCTGCTACAGGGAGGACAGGCTCTGCCGGGTGGGTACAGGGGGCCCCGCGGCACGCTCGATTCTGCCGCGGCGGCCCCGACAGCGGCAGGAGACAGGTTTTATTTTTTTTTTTCAATTTTACTTTTACAAAAGAATGTTTTTTGCGCGGGGCCCCCTGAAACGCGGGGCCCTGTGCAAAAAACATTCTCGCTCAATGGACGGGCCGGCCCTGGTCGGTACCAAAGACACAGGAAAATGTGGTAGGGAGGTACTGTAGGCTAAATTTAAGCTTTTAGGTAGGAAGTTGAACTCCAGAACCTCCAGGGTAGCGTTCTCCGAAATGCTTCCTGTTCCACATGCAGGACCCAAAAGGCAGGCAGAGCTTTAGAGTCTCAATGCGTAGATGAGACGATGGTGCAAGGATGAGGGTTTTGGATTTGTTAGGAACTGGAGAACATTCTGGGGAAAGGAGGGGCTCTTCCGAAGGGATGGGCTTCACCTTAACCGGGATGGAACCAGGCTGCTGGCATTAACTTTTAAAAAGAAGATAGAGCAGCTTTTAAACAAGATAATAGGGGAGAGCCGACAGTCGCCCAAGAGCACATGGTTTGGAACAATGTAGCCTTGAAGGATACTACCAAAAGAAAGAAGTTAGGGCATATCAGCAGAGAGGTTCCAATAATACAAAAGTAGCCCAAACGCCCTCGAGTACGGAGCACGATAGCCAGATTAATATGAATAAAATACAGTCTCTAAAATGCTTGTATGCAAATGCTAGAAGTCTGAAAGATAAGATAGGAGAGTTAGAATATATAACACTAAATGAGAGGTTAGATATCATTGGTATCTCAGAGACGTGGTGGAAGGAGGACAACCAGTGAGACACTGCGATACCTGGGTACAAATTATATCGCAATGATAGAACTGATCAAATTGGTGGAGGAGTTGCGCTCTATGTTAGAGAGGGCATTGAGTCAGAAAGGATTAAAATTTTGCAGGAAACAAAATTTCCTGTAGAATCTCTATGGATTGAAATTCCATGTAAAAAGGGGAAGGCGATGGCAGTGGGGGTGTACTATCGACCGCTTGGCCAGAATGAACAAATGGATGATGAAATGCTCAAAGAAATCAGGGAAGCTAACAAAAGTTACAGCACAGTAATAATAATGGGCGATTTAAATTACCCCAGTATTGACTGGGTCAGTGTCACGGCAGGACATGCTAGGGAGATAAAGTTCCTAGATGAAATAAATGACTGCTTCTTTGAGCAGCTGGTTCATAAACCAACCACAGGGGAAGACATTTTGGACCTAGTCCCTTAGTGGAACACCAGATCTGGTGCAGGAGATAAGGGTGTTGGGGCCACTTGGCAACAGTGATTATAGCATGATCGCATTTGATTTAATTAATGGAGGAAATGGTAAGGAAATCCACAGTACTACATTTTAACTTTCGAAAGGGAGACTATAATAAAATGAGGAAAATAGTTAAAAAAAAAAACCCCTAAAAGAAGCAGTTGCAAAGGTTAAAGACTTACATCAAGCTTGGGTGTTTAAAAATACTATCTTGGAAGCCCAGACCAGCTGTATTCCATGCTTTAAGAAAAGTGGAAGGAAATCCAAAAAACTGTCAGCATGGTTAAAGGTGAGGTCAGAAAGGCTGTTGTCAAAAAAGCATCTTTCAGGAAATGGGAAAAAGAGCCAAATGACAAAAACTGGAAACAGCACAAGCACTGGCAAGATAAATGCAAGGCACTGATAAGGCAGGCAAAGAGAAAATTTGTGAGGAAGCTTGCTATAGAAGCAAAAACACGTAACAGACTTTGTCAAGTAAATTTGTAGCAAAAAAACCTGTGAGAGAGTCAGTTGGACCATTAGATGATAGAAGGGTAAACGAGGCACTAAGAGGGGACAAGGCCATAGCAGAGAGACTAAATTAATTCTTTGCTTCGGTCTTTACTGAGGAAGATGTATGAATGTTACCCATGACTAAAGTGAAACTGTGGAAAAATTGAAAGAAATATCGATACACTGGGAAGATGTATTACAACTATTTGATTAACTGAAGAGTAGCAAATCACCTAGACGGGATGGTATACATCCAAGGGTGTTGAAAGAACTGAAATATGAGAGTGCAGACCTATCATTAAAATTATCTGTAATACCTGAAGATTGGAGGATGGCCAATGTAACACCAATTTTTAAAAAGGGTTCCAGGGGTGATACGGGAAACTACAGACCGGTGAGCCTGATGTCAGTACCGGGAAAAATGGTAGAAACCATAATAAAGAACAAAATTACTGAACATGTAGATAGTCATAGCTTAATGGGAGACAGCCAACATGGCTTTAGACAAGGAAGATCTTGTCTTACTAATCTGTTATGTTTTTTTGAAGGTGTGAATAAACAGGTAGACAAAGGTGAGTCAGTTGATATAGTATATCTGGACTTTCAGGAAGTCTATGACAAGGTCCCTCATCAGAGACTTTTGGCAAAACTAAAAAGTCATGGGATAGAAGGCAGTGTACTATTGTGGATCAGGAACTGGTTAAAATATAGAAAGCAGAGGGTAGGGCTAAATGGCCAATTTTCTCAATGGAGAAAGGTGAATAGTGGAATACCCCAGGGATCTGTGCTGGGTCTGCTGCTTTTTGATATATTCATAAATGACCTGGAAAAGGGAACAACAAGTGAGGTTATCAAATTTGCAGATGACACGAACTATTTAAAGTTGTTAAAACCCATGAGGATTGTGGAAAATTGCAAAAGGATCTTGTTAAATTGGAAGACTGGGCACCCAAATGGCAGATGAAATTTAATGTGGACAAGTGAAAGGTTATGCACCTAAGAAAGAAAAACCCTAACTATTGTTACATGGTGCAAGGTTCCACATTAGGAAACACCACCCAGGAAAAAGATTTAGGTATCATCGTGGATAACATGTTAAAACACTTGCCCAGTGTGCAGCGGCGGCCAAGAGAGCAAATAAAATGCTAGGTATCATAAGGAAAGGAATGGAAAATAAAACAAAGGGTATTATAATGCCTCTGTATCATTCATTCCATGGTGCGACCGCACCTTGAGTATTGTGTGCAATTCTGGTCGCCGTATCTTAAAAAGGATATAGCGTTATTAGAAAAGGTACAGAGAAGAGCCACCAAGGGGATGGAAGGATACCCCTATAAAGAGAGGCTAAAAAGGTTAGGGCTCTTCAACCTGGAAAAGAGACGGCTGAGGGGAGATATGATAG
Organism: Ichthyophis bannanicus; assembly: GCA_033557465.1. NCBI lineage: Eukaryota > Metazoa > Chordata > Amphibia > Gymnophiona > Ichthyophiidae > Ichthyophis > Ichthyophis bannanicus. The sequence goes on along the minus strand of CM066039.1, from coordinate 316,113,350 downwards.
AGGTCTATAAATTAATGGAGTGGAATGGGGAAACGTAGATCGATTGCTTACATCATCAGAATATAGAAAGACTAGGGGACATGCAATGAAGCCACAGGGCTAATAAGAGAAAATATTTTTGCACTCAACGTGTAATCAAACTCTGGAATTTATTACTGGAGGATGTAGTAAAAGCTGTTAGTGTAGCTGGGTTTAAAAAAAGGTTTGGACAAGTTCCTGGAGAAAAGGTCCATAAACCATTATTAAAAGGGACACGGGATATCACTGCTTGACCAAATACAAGCATTGTGGTACCTGTGTCTTTTGGGGAAACTGCTAGGTACTTAGATTGGCCACGGCTGGAAACAGGATAATGGGCTTGATGGACCTTGGTCTAAGCAAGTATGGCATATCTTATGTTCTTGTGCTGTTCGATTCAGGCCGTGGGTTCCCTAGCCCACAAAAGGCTGGAATCCATTGCTAGGATCACCCACAGCAGCGCCTCCACGTCTATCTTCTGGACCAATTTAAAGCATGAAGTTCCTCACTGGGGACTCCTCCCACAGGGGAGGAGCCCAGGAAGGTGGAACTCATGGCCCCGTGAAATTTGCAACTAGCAGGATAGGAGCACCCTCTGGAATGGGCACATTTGGCCCCTTGCCCAGGGAATAAGATTTAACATGGCCACTAGTGACCTCAGGAGTTGTAAGTAATCCCAGGCTCTTGGCACCCAAGCAGCTCAGGCTGCTCCAAGAACTTCATTTGCCTCTCTTTGGATGGGCCAATCCTTCCCAGGTGGGATTCAAAATGCACCCCAAGGTATTCAAGAGTGAGTCTGAACCAGATGGCTCTTGGACCAGATTACCACCCAGTTAAAGCCCTACAAAAGCTGTCGCACTCTGGCTGTTGCAGCCCAACTGTCCAAAACAATGACTTGGTGCAGATCAGATAGTTGTCCACACAAGGATGAACTCTCATCCCTGTGCGCTGCAGTGCCATCACCACTACTCCCAAGATCTTGTAGGATGTCCAGGAATTGTGTTGAGACAAAAGTGCTGGGCCCGAAACTAGACATGTCTGACCAGATGACCATGCGCAGAAACCTCTACTGATCCCTGCAAATGGGAATATGAAAGTACGCCTCAGCCAAGTCCAGGGACTTCAAACTCACTCACCCGACTAACCTCTCCAGAGTGGCCTCTGTCTTTTTCAGTGGAAACCCACTCAAAGAAATAATGAATGCATGGAGACAGATACTGCACACTCCAAAGCATAGCCATATCGCACATGTTGAACAACCAACGATGCTGGATGATTTCAGTCCATGTCTGGTAAAAAAAAAAAAAAAAGCAGACGTCGCCGCATACTCAGGACACCTCAGAACCCCTCCCCCCCCCCAAATGTAGGTAGGATCTAGAGGTGTTCTGGAGTCATTATCCTTGGGTTTGGACACATAAGCATTGGGCTATCCTCTGGCCACTGCTGTGACTTAGTCTTTCCCAAGCTTTGACATGCTTTCCCAGTCCTTCCTAAAACATAAATGTTCCTTAAAGGGAAGCTTCATCACATGGAACTTGGAGGCTGCATCTGTGTTCCACTGCTATAGCTAAAAGCTATCAGACCGCTGTAGCAGCCCCATAGACCTTGACGACAAATGAACCTAGTCAGGCACAGTCAAGCCAGAAAGGCTGTCCCCAACTCCCATCTGAGTGCTCCCAGATGGATCCAATGCACAAGGGCCCTAGCAATGCGACCCCTGTACATGGAGGTTTGCAGTCTTAACGCTGAAGCTGAAAAGACTGTCTTTAAAAGTGTCTTGACTTTACAGAGAGTGGTCCAGAGTGTAGCTGTTAGCGTACCAACTTCCATGGGGATATTGCAGTGCTTTGTGATTGCTGTCACAAAGACTTGCCCCTTTGGAAAACAGAGCCACCCAATCCATTTCGGTCTGCAAGAGGCCATACAACCTGCCCAAAGCTCCAGCCCTCTTGGGGAGTTCCAGAGGTAACTTGTAGGCACATTATGGTAGCCCAGGCTCAATTGGGCAAGCATCCTGCAGGATAGCTGCCTAGTAGTCATCGAGATAAAATCCTACTACTCCAGTGAGAAACAGCCTTCAGGATGGGATCCCAGGAGTAAAAAACTACGCTACTGGAAAATGTGGTCTTCAGGCCTGGGTCTCAGGAGTAAAGATCCAACTGCACCAACCTAGCAACCACCATCTGCTGGAAACAAATACTGAAGAATGCTCCTAGCTGCACCAGTCTTAATGCCAGTTATGTCATCACTAGAATTTTATAGTTTTTCTGACTCCACCATCTGCTGGCAGAAGGGACTAAACCCACTTGTCTGAACTGGTGTAGCAGGATGATCTGGAAACAAAGGTATTCAAGGTCAGGCCCCAAATATTTTAGGCACCATTTTGGGTGTAGGTCCTAGAGCATGGATGCACTTTTTGAAACCATTCACAGGTTTCTATGACACTGCAGTCAAAAATATAGCCAAGGCAAAAATCAAATGCAAATGAGAAAAAAACATTAAGTAAATACTTTCCCAGCCAGGTGCATCTGAGGCCTAAAAATCCAATGCAACACCAAAGGAAAAATTAAGGAAACTTAACACACATAAAAACATGATGGCAAAAAAAAAGAGACCACATGGCCTATCTCGTCTGCCCTTCCATATAAACTACAATAGTCCCCTTTTTACCTTTAGAGATCCTCTGGTTTTGTCCCATGCTTCTTTGAATTCAGATACTGTCCTCATCTCTACCACCTCCACCCAGAAACTATTCCACACATCTACCACTCTTTCCTTAAAGCGTAGTTACTCACCTGTAACAGGTGATCTCCGGGAACAGCAGGAATTTAGTCGTCACATATGGGTATCATCGGTACCGACGGAGCCTGCGTGAGAACGCTCCCCAGCGTCCAATAGGAACGCTTTTGGGAGCATCCCTCAGCACATGCGCACTGCCTTCCCAACTGTCCCTCTTCAGTTAAGTTTGTAGCTGAGTGAAAGGACAGAGGGAGAGAGGAAAGAGAGAGAGAGAGAGCGAGAGAGAGAGAGAGACAACTCCTAGGGGAGGTGGGTGGGTTGTGAGGACTAAATTCCTGCTGTTCCTGGAGATCACCTGTTACAGGTGAGTAACTACACTATCTCCAGGAACAAGCAAGAATGTAGTCCTCACATATGGGGACTCCCTAGCTGAAGATGCAAGGGAGATAGCCCCAGGAAGGTGTCACCGTCTAAGGTGAGAATCCTTCCTCCCATGGATCTCTGGCATCCCACCAGGGTTGGTGGGTAGGAGTTGGTTTAGGTTTGAAAGAGATTTTGAAGAACAGCTTGGCCAAAGAAGACATCCCAAAGGGAGGCTTTATCTAGGCAGTAGTGGGCTGTGAAGGTGTGTACCGAAGCCCAGGTGGCTACTCGACAAATGTCATCGATAGACACAGAGTGGAGATTAGCCATAGAAGCTGCCATGGCTCTTACATTATCAGCTGCGACATGGTCCTGAAGAGGAAGATCCTTACTCTCATAAGCAAAGGATATGCATTGGGCAATCCGTTTAGATAAGGTTCTTTTGGAGACTGGCAGTCCCAAATGACTAGGGTCAAAAGCTATAAAAAGTTGTGAGGACTTTCTATGTTGCTTTGTTCTTTGTATGTAAAAGGCCAAGGCCCTTTTACAATCCAGAGTAAGAAGGTTTCTTTCTGCATTAGAGGCGTGAGGCCTGGGAAAAAATACAGGAAGGTAAGTTGATTGATTCATTCAAATGAAAAGGCGAAACCACCTTTGGCATAAAATGTGGGTGAGTTCGAAGAACAACCGTATTATGATGAAACCTAGTATAAGGAGGATCAGCCACTAAAGCTTGCAATTCACTAATGCGACGGGCAGAGGTGATTGCAATTAGGAAGATGACCTTCCAGGTCAAAATCCTAAGAGCTGCAGTGGCTAAAGGCTCAAAAGGCGGCTTCATGAGCTGCCCGAGAACTAGATTTAGATCCCATGCCACCGGTGGTGGCTTGATGGGAGGTTTAGTTAATAAAAGGACTCATAAATCTTGATAGGAGTGGATGAGAGGAAATTGGTTGTCCATTTAGAGGCTTATAAGAAGCTGCAATTGCACTAAGATGGACTCTTACCGAATTGGTCTAACCCAGAATTCGATAAGTGAAGGAGGTACTCTAGTACCGATTCTAAGGGTATGACCAGGGGGTTTAATCCCCTCTTGGAGCACCATATAGTAAAACTTTCCACTTGAAGGCATAAGATCTTCTTGTGGAAAGTTTCCTAGAAGCCTGAAAGATATCTTTTACCTGATGAGACAGGTTGAAATCCTGGAGGTCTAAGCCTTCAGCAACCAGGCCGTGAGGTGCAGGGACTGGGGATTCAGGTGCCATAGTGTCCCGTTCTCCTGGTAAAGGAGATCTGGAGCATGCCCTAACTCCAGAGGTGCCGCTTGAGAGAGATGCGGAAGCAGGGAATACCACGTTTGGCGTGGCCATCGTGGCGCTACGAGAATCATGCGACCCCCGTCTCTCTGAAGCTTGAAGAGTGTTTTGGGGATGAGGGGAATGGGTGGGAAGGCATAAAGGAAGTCCTGACCCCAGTGAAGGAGGAAGGCATCCCTTGCCTGACAGTTGTGAGCCGGAATCCTGGAACAGAACCGGGGAAGTATGGCATTCAGTGGACTTGCAAAGAGATCTATGTCTGGAGTGCTCCAGAGATGAAATATCTTTGCCACCTGGTCTAGGTGGAGCGACCACTCGTGAGGTAGCAGTACTCGACTGAGTTTGTCTGCCCAAAGGTTTTGAATGCCTGGAAGATATACCACTAGAAGGTGAATTTGATGCTCTCTGGTGAGGGCCCGTAGTCGTAAAGCTTTATTGCATAACAGAGAGCCCGTTCCGCCCTGCTTGTTCACATAGAACATGGCTACCTGATTGTCCGTCTGGACTAGGACTGTCTTGTAGCTGAGCTGAGCGTGGAACACTCAAAGAGCTAAATAAATTGCTCTTAATTCCAGGAGGTTTATGTGTAAACCAACCTCCTGTGGAGTCCAGGTGCCCTGGGTATGTGCCCCAACCCACCTGTGATGCATCTGTTATTAGGGTGGCCTGCAAGAGGGGTAGATGGAAAGGAGACCCCACTGTCAGATTTTCTAGTGATTGCCACCACTGGAGGGACAAAATTAGTCATTGAGAGATTGTTATTTTGTCCGACAAATGACCTGTGGCCTGTGTCCACTGTGTGGAGAGGGTCCACTGAGCTGCTCGCATGTGGAGGCGAGCATATGGGACTACATGAACTGTGGATGCCATGTGTCCCAGTAACTGCAGTAGCTCTCGAGTAGTGAGGGAGGATTTGCCTGCTGCTTGGGAAGCTAGCTGCATTATGCAAAGACACCGTGCTTGTGGAAGGAAAGCCCTTGCCTATAAATTCTAGGCGTTGGGAAGGAACTAGTTGAGATTTCAGGAAGTTTATTACCAATCCCAAGTATTGGAGGATTCGCATTGTACGGGACAGTGCAGTGTTGGCCTCTGCAACTGTGGAGGCTCGAATGAGCCAGTCGTCTAAGTAAGGGAAGACGAAAATCCCCAGGGTTCGTAGAAATGCAGCTACTACTGCCATGCATTTCGTGAATACCCTTGGTGCTGAAGCCAGACCAAAAGGAAGAACCCTGTACTGGAAATGTCTTCCCTTGAAAAGGAAACATAAAAATTTCCCGTGATCTGGATGGATGAGAATGTGAGTGTATGCATCCTTTAAGTCTAGAGAGCAAAGCCAGTCCTGGCTTTGAAGGTATGGCAGAAAAGTTCCTAGAGAAATCATTTTGAACTTCTCTCGAAACAGATATTTGTTCAATTCTCTGAGGTCTAGAATGGGTCTGTGTCCTCCTGTTTTCTTTGGAATAAGAAAATAGGGGGAGTAGAACCCTGCACCCTGTTGAAGAATGGGTACTTCCTCTATTGCCCCTTGAACAAGAAGTGTGGAGACCTCGAGATCTAGCAGATTATCTGCAGAGGTTTGAGAATTTAATTGCTTTAGAACTGTAGGAGGGGGTATGCTGTGAAAATGAAGTTTGTACCCTTCTCCTACAATGGACAAAGTCCGATCTTCTGCTGTTATCTGATACCATCTGTTGACAAAGTGGCATAACCCGCCCGGAATATTGAGGGGTTGGGGACCCCTCAGAGGCAGGAAGGCAAAGCTCTTTAGGAAGGAGGCAAAGCCCTTGAGGGAGCTGAACCTGGAGAGCTGGTTGGGCTCTCGGGCCTTTTGGTTTCTTTTGCTGTCTAATTTGTCCCTTTTGGGCAACCTGACCTGGAGTCTGACTCTGCTGGGTATAGGAAGGATAAAACTTCCTCTTTTTGCTAGAAGAGGGTTTTTTATAAGGCTTCCTTTTGGCTGGAGTGGCTGTAGACTTTGACAATCTATCTAAGGTAGAATTGTCAGCATCTAACTCGCTAGCTTTTTCCTGCCAGTTCTTGCAGAAGAGATTCTCCCCCGTGCAAGGAATGTTGCCTAACTTGTCCTGTAGCCAAGTCTCCAAGTCTGATGCCTGCAGCCAGGCAATCCGTTGTGCGCCAACGGCAATAGCAGAAATTCTGCTGATGCATTTGAAGCAGTCAAAGGCTGCACGATTGACAAACTTGGAGACATCCTGAGCATGCTTAACTAGAGCAAGAAAATCTTGTCTCTTATCATCTGGGAGAAATGGGCTCATAAGTTCCAAGTCTTCTGTGACTTCTTTGAGGAACATTCCCATATATAGGATATATGAACTGATCCTAGCTGAAAGCATGGAAGCTTGAAAAGTTCTGTGCCCAAAAGCATCCAGAGTCCTGCTTTCACAACCTGGAGGATTGGATGCATGCCTCTTTGCACTTTTCATCCTATGCATGGCTGATTCCACTACCATTGAATGGTGTGGCAGCTGAGTTTTCTGAAATCCAGGACATGGCGGAACTCGATACATAGTATCAAGTCTCCTAGAGTGAGGAGTAGTCAGAGGTGTCCCCCACATTCTGAGCATCAAGCTATGCAGAATTTAATGGATAGGCAGAGTGGCTGCCTCCTTAGGAGCTTTAGGATATTGGAGAATTTCCAATTCCTTTGCTCTGGGTTCCTCTTCAGGAGCTACTGTGATTGAAAGACCTTTGACCATATCACGGCTGAAATCCTGAAATGACATGTCCTCTGGAGGTGACATTCTGCGTTGGAGAGAAGAGGGATCTTCTAGGAGAAACCCTCTAGTGCCAGCAGAATTGTCAGAGTTTTCGGAATAGGAGGAATCAAAGTATTCCTGACCCCGATGCTCTTGCAAAGCATGATCTCAGTACCGATCGAAGTCGGTACCAAGGTGACCCGGTACCGCTTTGTCAATTCCAGCCAGAGATGGCATGGGAAGAGTTCCCACCGGGGCCGGTACCGGCATCGATGTCGGTACTGGTGCCCTTGGGACCACCGGTACCGCAGCTGAAAGAAGAGCTGCGATACTGCGCTCAATAGCAAGAAACCTCTGGTCTATCGACGCTGCTGATGCCTGGGTGTCGGTACCGGTAAGAACGGCTGGAACCCCCGAACATGGCACAGCTAGTTCTTGCAAGGTTGATGCCTTGAGAACATCCTGAAACCCCATCGATACTTTGGAAGCCGAAGCCTCCCGCCAGGGAGGTTTTGCCGGTGTGTTTCCCCTAAAGGCAATGCCAATGGCCTCTCGATGCTTAGCAGCAGAGCTACCCTTTGAGGACCGGCTTTTATGTTTAGTTACCTGAGATCCATGGGAGGAAGAAGAGGTCCTTGACGATGTTGATGCAATGGATCTGGCATCTGAAGAAAAGAGGGTACCGAGCTTTGCGGCCCGGTTCTGTCTTCCTCTTTTGGTCATCCCCACGCAGGAGAGACATTCAGTTGGAGAATGATCAGGTCCCTAAACATTTTAGACACCAATCATGGGTGTCAGCGACGGAAATGGTACCGCCACACTTAGTACATTTTTTAAAACCACTAGTTGGGGAGACCACGTGACGCATGAGCGAGTAAGAGGCTTCTCTGCTCGCTCCCGGGCTGCCCCACTATTATATTGATCTTTTCAAGAGTATTCCCCAACGAACGATACTACAAAGCACACGATTGGTAAGGTGTGTGACTCTGGAGGTGGTTGCTGCAAAAGCTACTTAAAAAAATGCCTCTCCCAGCACGAAAGGAGTGGGAGAAAGCTCCGAAGATTGGGGCCTCCTCTGCTGGGAAGCTGACATCCAGCATGGCGCAGCCGCGATCCCCGGGTGAGGAGAGTGTGGAATCAGGGTCCAAGGAGCTAGCACGGGAAGTGACAAAGCTCTTGGAGCCGAAGTTCGACCTGATTCTCACTAAGCTAGAGACGGTTGGAGAGACATTGACGGAGTTTGGCCAGTGAGTGGATGAGCTCGAACACCGCGTGTCAGCGCTAGAAGATACAGAGGGGAGTCAGGCCCGGGAGCAAGCTACGCTGCATAAAGCAGTTGAGGCGCTACGAGATAAAGTAGATGACTTGGAAAATCGATCTCGAAGGAACAATCTGAGGCTCGTAGGAATTCTGGAGTCCAACACCGAAGCTATGCTCCTGCCCATTGTGGAAACATGGCTCCCACGGGAGCTGGGACTTGAGGACCTAGTGGGCGAAGTGAAAGTAGAGCGGGTGCATCGCGTTGGGCCTAAGTCAGAGAATAAGCAGCGGCCCAGAGTGATTATAGCACGTATAGCACAGTTACTTACCTGTAACAGGTGATCTCTGGGAACAGCAGGAATAAGTCTTCACATATGGGTACGTCAGTACCGACGGAGTCTGCGTGGGAACGCTTCCCAGCATCCAATCAGAAAGCTTTTGGAAGCATCCCACCACGCCTGCGTGCTGCCTTCCAGCCTTTCCCAACTGCCTCTCCTCAGTTAAGTTTTAAAGCTGAGACAAAGAGAGAGAGAGGAAAGGAAAGATAGATAGAGAGATACAACTCCTGGGGAGGTGGGTGGGTTGTGAAGACTTATTCCTGCTGTTCCCAGAGATCACCTGTTACAGGTAAGTAACTGTGCTATCTCCAAGAACAAGCAGGAATGAGTCTTCACATATGGGGACTCCCAAGCTAAGATGCCTGGAGTCCCAGCATGTTATAGCTTGGAACATGCTACATCTCATATCGCCAGGCATCCTGAGGATGGAGGGTAGGAGTTGAAACAGAAAGGTGCTGTAAGACAGCTAACCTAGCATAGGACTGCAGGAAAGGAGTCCTTGTCTGGGTGATAATTATCATCAAATATATTGAAATGAAATATTGCAATATGGACCTCCCCTAACAGGATTGCAGGAAAGTATAGAGGTTCATGGGATCTACTGGGGAATCCAGTAGAGGAACCTCAAGGAGGACCTCACTGAAAAGTGGAGGTAATAAACCTGTAGGACAAACAGTGGAGGTCAGAATCCTGAAAGATGAGAGGTAACCTTGTATCCCAAAAAGAAAGGACAGGTGTCTGAGGCGTTAGAGCCTCAGATTTACTGAAGATCCGCCATGTCTTTCCCTAACTGGTGGTAGCTAGGAAAGATACTGGAACATGGAGAGCTTCAGGGGTACCTAAACCTTAAGGTTATGGTAGAAAGTTGTTAACTACCACTGGAGTGGTTGTGTGTGTAGCACCCCAAACATGCTGGAACAGCATGAGTATGGGTAGAGCCCATCTGTCAGAATCATATAGAGACATATATATCTATATGAGCATAGACAGTCAGATAGATAAGTATGTAAATACATATCTACCTATAATGATATCTCAACAGATACACATATATATACGTGTATATATATATATATATATATATAGACATATAGAATATATATCTATAGTGAGATATAGAAGGGCATAACTTATACACACACAAATAACAGACATATATATCTACAGAGATGTATACAGATATATAGATATGAATATATAGGCCTATATATAGATGTCTGCAATTAAGCAGACAGAGATATGCCAATAGAAGTATATTCACATAGGAGATGTGAAGAGGAAAGATTCATCTAATAACAAGAAGGTAGAACCTACTTGAGAAGATATATAGAGAATCTATTCCCCCTGGTTATGAAGGAAGGAGTCAGGGGAAAAATCTCCCTGACAAGGAACAGACTAGATTGCTGTAAGAATGCTAGCTAGTGAAATAACCAGGATGATTACATGAAAAGCAGAGGATAATATCAGTCTGCAGGCAGCAAGTCCCGAGTCCTCCAGAACTCTAGCATGGTAACTGGACAGAGAACGCATAGGATTGAGATACCATGTTGACCTACTTGAGGGGCAAAAAGGAGATCATGCGTTCTTTAGCTAAATATGCGCTGTCCATGACGGATTAGGATACCATGAGGACGAGCTGCAAGGAAAAAAAGAGCATATTCCCGGTGGGAATCCTGAGGACCAAACCAGGGAATTGAACAACTCTTTAAGCTTTCACGTAAGAGGAAGGCCCATGTCCTTTGTTTTAAAAAGGAGATAGAAGGGTAGGAAGAACCCTTCCAGTCATGAGGGGCATGACTGAGGGAGCCTTTTCCAACCATCTAGGACAGCTGTTTGAGAAAATCCTAATGCTCTCTAGCAAGGGCCCATGGTGGAAAGTTTCTCTGTAGGATTGCAGAGAGCATAATGCAGGAGAATTAGGAGATAGAACTGGCTGCTGGAAAAGCCAGTACCTACGTCAACTATGCTGCCAAACCCAAGGGAATTGGAGATGGCAAGAATAGAAGACAATCCGAGAAGCCTGTAGTGATAAGATTTCCCAAGAAAGATGAAACCACTGTCTTGGAGTCACTACTAAGGTCAGAAGAATGTAGTGGAGGACAACTCTGGATGCTTGTGGAGAAGAACCAGTGGTCCAATCACTAGGGCACCTGCATGAGCAGCTGCTAGTAAGACAGCAGAAGAATCTTTCTGTTTAAAAACAGAAAGAACAGGAGTAAGAAAACTCTGGACCTGTCTGAAAAGCTGCCCCAAAGCAAAAATGAAGAAGGGAGTTAACTCAGAGAGGAAAACTCCACACTGGAATAGAGACAAAACTAGAGGGGTTGAAGAAGCCCTCCAGTGTAATAGTACCACTATTACAGAGGAAATGCTTGGTAAGAGGGTAGAGAAGATGGAGCTGAATGGAGACTTACAAGTGGTAAGTCTGTAGAAAGGAAAAATTCATGCTGGTACAGAAAACTATCGTTTGATAGTTGTGAAACCTCTTTCCTTAACAGGAAGAAGAGGAGAAACCTGTGACCTATAGGTATGAATATCCTAAGAGCTCGTATACAGAGAAAAATGGATGTCTTGTGAAAAGAGATCCATGCCTGGAGTTTAGAATGAAAGCAGTGGAAGGCTTCTACTGAGAAGAAGCCAACTGCAGGTTCTAAACCCCAAGAGGCACAAAAATATGATGATGATTAATCAGAAACCCTGCAGTTGCTGGGTTTGTTGAGCTTGGTGAGAGTTTGGATTCTTCAGACCAGGGAGATGTTTCCCCTGTTTGGGAACATCTGTATGATGGGCAGAAGATGAATAAAACCTTCTCCCCCTAGGGGAAGAAAGTTTGGTAGGGCATTTTCTACCTACTGGGAAAGAAGAAGGCTTAGAACAGCCATTAGAAACAGGTAAGTCAGTGGACCACTGAGTAACCTAACGTAAAGACTCCTTATTGAAGAGATTTTCTCCAGTGCAAGGAGTATTACCCAGTCTTTGTTGTGCCCATTTGTCTAAGTCTGAAGCTTGGAGCCAGGCTCTAAGTCGTGCCCCTATAGCTATAGCAGAAGTCCTGCTAACAGACTCAAAAGAGTCTAGGGAAGCACGAGTAAGAAACCAAGAGATATTTTCAATATGACTAAGCAGTGAGGAATAGTCTGCACTCTTGGGCTCTGAAAGAAAAGGAGTCAAAAAATGTAATTTCTTTGTGACCTCCTCAAAAGATAGACTCATAAAAAATATATGAGAGAATTCTTGCTGAAAGCATGGATGTCTGGAAGGTTTGACGTCCAAAGGCATCTAGTGTCTTAGACTCACGACCTGGCGGATAAGAAGAGTGCTTTTTCTTACTCTTCACCCGCCTCATTGCTGATTCCACTACTATTGAATGATGAGGAAGTTGAGTCTTTTGAAACCCTGGAGAGGGGGGCACCTGATATAGGAGATCAGTTGCTCTGGAAGGTGGGGGTACCCTTAAAGGTGCTTCCCACAGTCCTAGAAGGAGATCCTGCAAGGAATGATGCAAAGGAAGCATTATGTTCTCCTTTGCTTCGGTAGAAACAGAACCTTGTGTAGGATCATGTCCAGGGATAGGAATGGCAAGTGATCTTGCCATATCCAGGAGGAAACTCTGAAAAGAAGGATCTCCAAAGGGAACCTCCCCTGGACAGATTAGATCTAAAGAACTAGCCTGGGCACCGAAGGATCTATCTAAGTATGTAGGAATATAAGATCCTGCAGGGTGCAGTATGGGATCCTTAAGGGATGGTCGCTGGTACTGGAGGTCAGGACCAGCGACAGTCAGTACCACATGGTCCATGCCAGGTATCGACTCCAAACTTGGTATAGAAGGGAGCGATCCTGTTGAAAGAAGCATGGAAGGAGCTGGCCACGATGCTACTGTGGACACCAGTACTGATACCGGTACCGCTGTCGGAACCGAACCGGACACCGACATCGAAGCAGCAATCGGTGACAGCCCAATCGGTACCGAGGTAACCGAAAGCCTTCGGCAGTCATCCTCGGTACCGAGGGTTCGGTACCGATAGGTGTCGGTACCAAGACGTGTCGGTACCCAGTCTTCCAGACTAGAGATCGATTCCAGACTCGGCATCGAAGGAAGCGAGTCTATCGATGCACGTCTGGAGGGTACCGACGTCGGTGGTAGTATCGGTGCTGGTACCGATACTGGAAAGTCAGTCTGGAACGTGTCCACCGGTCCCGTAGGTACCGAGGACGCCAGATGACGATCCCTGGTGAGGAGTGTTTCATCCAACACCAGTGCCGATGCCGGGGTATTGGTACCGCTCGAAGCGGATGCCACCACTGGGCATGGCTCAGGTATGTTCTGTGAGGGGGAACCTCAGGAACAACCTGAAACCCCACATAGGCTTTGGAGGCCAGAGACTCCCGCCGGGGTTTTGAAGCCAATGGGCCCTCGAGGGCAAGGCCGGAGCCATCTACATGCAGTGAATGAGACCTACCACTCGAGTGTTGGCTAGGCTTAACAGACTGTTTGTGGGTTACCTGATCCTGTGTAGAAGAAGAAATGGTCGGTGCCCTGAGGTTGGAAGGGAACCGTATGTCGAGAGAAACTCGATGCTGAAAACCTCTTCTCAGAATACCGTTGCCTGAGGGCTCCGGAGGAAAAAGGTCAGGACCCAAACAGGTTAGACACTAATTCTGGGAGTCTAAAAATAAAGTTGTACCGCCACAGTTTGAACATTTCTTGAAGAAAGTGGCTGGCGGTTCCATGAGAATATGGAGAGGCCTGACACTAAGGAGAAAAATATTCCTTAAAAAGAAGATTTTACAGAAAAGAAAAAAGAAACACCAGCGGTACCGGTGGCGTCGGGGAAGACAGCCGCGACCACAAGAAAACTAAAGAATTAAAAGAAGAATTTTCTGCAGTGACAGGAAGACGTCCTGCCGGCTCCGCGGAAAAACGAAAACTGAGGAGAGGCAGTTGGGAAAGGCGGGAAGGCAGCACGCAGGCGTGGTGGGATGCTTCCAAAAGCTTTCTGATTGGACGCTGGGAAGCGTTCCCGCGCAGACTCAGTCGGTACCGACGTACCCATATGTGAAGACTCATTCCTGCTTGTTCCTGGAGATATTGAACTTCCAACATAAATGGCGGCTGCTGCAGGCATATCGGAAAAAGCGGGCCTTAATGATGGACAATCATAAAGTACTTCTATTTCAGGACTACTCCGCCGCTGTTGCAGCGAAGCAGAAGGAATTTTCGCCGATCTGCTCTGCCTTATTTCAAAAGCAACTCCGCTTTACCTTGGCGTTTCCTGCAATGCTCCGCGTGCAGCACGAAGGAAAAAATCATGTCCTGACAACAGTAGCGGCTGCCCGGAAGTTTATGGAGGACCTGGAGAAGACAGAGCCGGACAGCAGGCGGGAGACTTGAAGAGAAGAACGCCAGGCCACGGGCAAAGGAAAAGATACCAGTAACTAGCAGAAGGGCCAGAAACTGGAGTGGCCTATAGAAGGGAGTCTGGAGATAGTGGGTCATGTTCTAATGTGTTACACGATACTTAGGATGCAGCAGGATATTGCATGAGGCCATAAGTTTTTGTTTTAAAATTATTGCTGTGGGATTATTTGGTCTCTGCAGGGGAGTGAATGTGGACTCTGAGCCATGCATAGCTAATAGAGTGTTTTGCAAAATGAAATTAGTTCTTACCTGCTAATTGTCTTTCCTTGAGCATTCTCCGGGCCAGTCCAGGGAAGGTTAGGTTGTCAATCCCCTTCAGCAGCTGAGGACATGAAGACATCATGTTTTCTTGAGCGGTGAAGCCACTCCCCCTGAGGTCAACAGCCAGTCTTCTCTTAACAAAGCAGTGAACTAGTAAAGAACTGAAAACAAAAGGTTAACCCATAAAAACAGATCATGTTCTATAGTCCTTTAGGAAAGAAGAAGCAAACAACTCGTGCTTCTTAAAAATTCAGTTTAAAAACTTTTTTTTTTAAAAAATGATTCACATCTAATTATGAGAAAGAAACACAGTAGCCCCAATACACCCCCTTCGCACGAATACGTACATTGCGCTATGAAACAACGAAAGGGTGGGACCTTGGACTGGCCCGGAGAATGCTCAGGAAAGACAATTAGCAGGTAGGAACTAATTTCATTTTCCTTATCGCTTCTCCGGGCCAGTCCAGGGAAGGTTAGGGCAGTACCAGAGCAGTACCTAAACTCGGGAGGGACCCGCCAGCCCCGCAACAAGAGCCAACGCCCCCACTTTTGCATCTTCCCTGGCCTGAACATCCAATCGGTAATGCTTTGTAAATGTATGCAATGAAGATCACGTCGCCGCTCTACAGATATCTACTGGAGGAACAAAAGCAAATTCCGCCCAGGACGCCGCTTGAGCTCTAGTGGAATGAGCTTTCAGTCCAATTGGAGGAGAGCGTCCTCCGGCCTGGTAAGCTGCTACAATAGCACAGCGTACCCAACGAGCAATCGTGGACTTCGAAGCTGGCTGCCCTTTATTGGGCCCAGCATACTGTACAAATAATCTATCTGTTTTTCGAAAAGGCTTCGAAATCTTAAGGTACGCCTTTAAGACGCGACCAAGATCCAGTTTTCGGAGAGCTCGATCAATTGGAGAACTTGATAAATCCGAAAATGTGGGTAAAACTACCGACTGATTAACATGAAAAACAGATAGCACTTTCGGCAAAAATGAAGGAACCGTACGTAATAATACTCGTTCAGGGAGAAATTGCAAATAAGGCTCTTGACAAGACAAAGCCTGTAAATCGGAAATCCTCCGCGCTGAACACAAGGCTACCAGAAAAGCCGTCTTCCATGAACACTCTCGTGGAGACTGCGAGGAAACCGATGCCAATGGCGATTTTGATAACGCCTCTAAAACGATATTCAAATCCCACGGAGGCACTATCTGACGCAGCAAAGGACGAAGGATCTTAGCCGCCCTAAAAAATCTTTGCACATCTGGATGCAACGATAGCCGGCGGTTTTGGACCAATCCCCTAAAACATGCTAGTGCGGCCACCTGAACTTTAAGGGTATTAAGCGCCAAACCTTTATCCAAACCATCCTGGAGAAATAAAAGCAATTGAGGTAAGGTAGCCGAACGAGGAAGAACGTCGTGCCGTTCACACCAATCCTCGAAAAGCCGCCATATCCGAACATACGCAAGGGATGTCCCCGGCCTTCTAGATCTAAGTAAGGTAGCCACTATGGAACTCGCATAACCTTTGCGGCTTAAGCGAGACCTCTCAAGAGCCAAGCTGTAAGCAAGAAGCGATCCACCTGTGGCATGAGTACGGGTCCCTGATTTAATAGATTGACCCGGACCGGAAAACGCCAAGGAGGAGCTATCAGGAGCCAAATTAGATCGGCATACCAAGGACGTCGAGGCCAATCTGGCGCAATCAGAATCACAGAACCGCGGTGTCCCGCTATGCATTGAACAACCCGACTCACCATCGGCCATGGAGGGAAAACATACAAAAGAGTGTCCACCGGCCAAGGCTGAGCTAGAGCATCGAGCCCCTCTGACATGTGTTCCCTGCGTCTGCTGAAAAAACGGTTCGCCTTGGCATTGTTGAAAGTCGCCATTAGATCCATAACCAGTTGTCCCCACTTTAAGGTCATTTCGTGATAAACTGCTACGTTCAACTCCCATTCTCCTGGATCGAGGACAGTGCGACTGAGATAATCGGCCTGAACATTCTCTTTGCCAGCCACATGAGCAGCCGACAACGCCAGAAGACGGCCCTCTGCCCAAGCCATCAACTCTTGACATTCGTTTAGAAGAGAGGAACTCTTGGTCCCCCCCTGCCGATTGATATATGCCACTGTAACAGCATTGTCGGAGAACAACCGGACTGCCTTCCCCGTGAGAAGGCATTCGAAGTGCTGTAGAGCAAGCCGGGCAGCGCGTAGCTCTAGCATGTTGATCGACCACGATGTCGTCTCTGGAGACCAAGATCCTTGAGCTATTTGCGACTGACAATGCGCTCCCCAGCCCGCTAGACTGGCATCTGTGGTGACTAAAACCCACGCGGGCTCCTGCAAAGGAACGCCTGCTCTGAGATGTACGGGGTTCAACCACCATTCCAGACTTTTTCTTACCGGCTCCGGACAAAACCGGCGCTGTGATAGTGGATGCAGCTGCGGTGACCATCGGGAGAGCAAAGCCTGTTGTAACGGCCGCATGTGAGTCCTGGCCCACGGAACCAGATCCAAGGCCGCCGCCATGGAACCCAAAAGCTGCAAGTACGTCCAAGCCGATGGAGCCTAAATTCTCAAAAACGCTTGCACTTGTTGCAAAATTTTGTTTACTCTGTTTTCTGGCAAGAAAACTGCTCCTTGAGCCGTGTCGAAGAAGGCCCCTAGATAAGTCAGCTGCCGTACTGGCTGTAAGTAACTTTTGGCCTGATTTATGACCCAGCCTAGTTGTTCCAAAAGTTGAACAACTCGAGCCGTTGCCGCTACGGAGGCCAAATGAGAATCAGCTCTGATAAGCCAATCGTCGAGATACGGATGAACACGGATACCTTCCTTCCGCAGTGCAGCTGCTACCACTACCATGAGCTTTGTGAAGGTCCGCGGAGCCGTGGCAAGACCGAACGGCAACGCTTGAAACTGGAAATGACCCATTGGAAGGGCAAAACGTAAAAATTGCTGATGAGATGGCCTGATGGGAATGTAAAGATAGGCCTCTGTGAGATCTATTGACGAGAGGAATTCTCCGGGACGCACTGCTCGAATCACAGTACGCAGCGTCTCCATGCGAAAATGAGGCACCCGCAAAGCACGGTTGACGCCTCTGAGATCGAGAACTGGTCGAAAAGAACCTTCCTTTTTGGGGACCACGAAAAAGATCGAGTATCGACCGTGACCGTACTGGTCTCGCGGCACAGGGACTATCGCCCGAAGCTGTAAGAGACGCAAAATCGTGTCTGAAACGGCTTTCTCCTTTAGCCCCGGCGCACAGGGAGACAGTACAAAGGCGGGTGGCAAAGGGCAAGCGAAATCCAGCGCATACCCCTTTTGAATTATCTCTAACACCCATTTGTCTGCAGTGATCGCGGTCCAGGCTGACAGAAAATCCTGTAGGCGCCCCCCTACAGGCACCAACGCCTGGACCAACAGACCTTCATTGTGGTTTCTTAGCTGCGGATTGAGAAGCAGCGAAGTAAGATCTGCTGAAACCTCTGGCTCCTCGAAAGGACTGACCGCGAAATGCCGCACGGCCTCTGGAATAGGGAGCAAAGCGCGCCCCTCGAAATCTCCTGACGTCTCGACCGGCACCCCGGAGAGCTCCTACGCCTCGCCCGGGCTTTGGTCTATCCTTTGGCAAACGCCCTCCTTTAGAATCACCAAGATCCTTAACAATCTTTTCTAACGCCTCTCCAAAAAGTAACTTTCCTTTATAGGGCAATTTGCTAAGTCGCAACTTAGATGACACATCTGCTGCGCAGTTACGCAACCATAAAAAACGCCTGGCCGCGACCAGTGACGCCATGGTCTTGGCGGCAATCCGCAGTAGATCATAAAAGGCATCTGCCATATAAGCCGCGGCTGATTCCAATTTCGCACTTTCCGCTCCCTGCATTGAAGCAGAATCTCCGGATAAGTCTCCTTGAAGCCACCGAATGGACGCCCTAGATACATATGCTCCACAAACAGCCGCTTGCAGAGCTAAAGCGCTAGAATCGAACGCTTGCTTAAGAAGAATCTCTAACTTTCGATCCTGTAAGTCCTTAAGAGCGGCTGCTCCTTCTACAGGGATAGTAGTTTTCTTTGTCACTGCCGATACTATCGCATCCACCTTGGGCATATGTAATAAATCCTTCTCCTCTTGCGGCATAGGGTAAAGGCGAGCTAAGGCGCGGCTCCCACGGAGCATAGCCTCCGGACACTCCCATTCAGATTCAATCATTTGCTTTATCACCCGGTGCATGGGGAAACAGCGTTGTTCCGCTTTAAACCCCTGCAATAACGGATCCTCCAAAGGTTCCTGAGAAGCTGATGGAGGCAACAGGTGCAAGGCAGATAATGACTGTGAAATGAGAGCTGAAAGTTCTTCTTTACGAAAAACACAGAATATATTAGGATCCTCCCCTGGTGCAATTTCACCCTCTTCCAGCTCTTCCGAAGCCAGGTCCAAGCCTCCTTCCGACAGACCTTCCGTTTCCCCCTGACCCAGGGGCACAGAGAGCTGTGAAGTAAAAGGGTCCAAAGGATCCTTAATGACCTCTTTAGGCAAAGAAGGACCCTCTCCAGGATCTTCTGTAACAAAAACACCTATAGGAACTGCTGCAGAGTCTTTAATGGTTCCCACAGAAGCAGAATGAGAAGATCTTATCAAAAATGCTCTGTGCATAGCCAAGATAAACTCCGGAGAAAAGAAAGACAATATGCTTTCTTGTACTTCTGGCAGAGGCTGCGCAGGCTTCTCCTGACGAGAAACGTCCTTAGAGGACTTAGTCTTCCTTTTGGTAGGCCGTTGCTGTTCAGCCGTTAAAACAGCCGGCGCACCTAAAATGGCCGCTTTTCCCGCCTTTTCCGCGGGCAAAGCCGGCTTTTCTAAATCCAATGATATTTTATCTGCCATCACTCTAATTTAACTACCTAAACAGAATTAAAGAGAAAAAACACATAAAGCCTTCAACGTGCCGCGCTACGGCAGAGGGCAGGAAACAGAGCCGCTCGCTCAAATCACGCCGTTGAAAAAAACGAACGCTGCTCTAGCTACATATACAGCCTGTCAGGAACAGCTGAATCGCTGAAGTTTTGTTCCGCTGCTAGCGGAAGAAGGAGAAGCACGGCTATGGCAACTGCAGAGGAAGTACTAGGGCTCCCAGGTTCAATCTGCTATGAGAGACGGAGACGGCTTAAAAAAACAGGCAGGCTCTACCTTAAACCATCGTGTTAACAAGTGCTCGACGTCTCTCTGCCGGCAAAGACAGGTAAGGGAAAAAATGTTCTCTTAGGACTATAAACTAAAATCAGCTCTGCTAGAGCCAACTTGAAGTGCAACAAATAAATGAAATAAAAATCAAACACTTGAGGGAGAGAGTTAAAATCGATCCTCTTCAGCTGCTGAGGACTGAAAGACTGGCTGTTGACCTCAGGGGGAGTGGCTTCACCGCTCAAGAAAACTTGATGTCTTCATGTCCTCAGCTGCTGAAGGGGATTGACAACCTAACCTTCCCTGGACTGGCCGGGAGAAGCGATAAGGAATATGTTGTTACTGTTTAAATGCATAGATATTGTTTAAGGGCATAGCCCATGTTTAATGCATAGGTATGGCCATAATCCATAAACGATTGGGGTGGCTTCATTGAGGCAACAACATAGACAATGGGGGATGGTGAATGACTTACAAAGATGGGAGGGGCAGGGCAGTCCTGCAGCGCACGGCAGTGGGATCCGAGACTGGCGCAGGAAGCCGTGAGTAGAATGGATAGCGATTTTAAGAGGGAGGGGGGAATATGGGACAGGGGAGGGGGGGCAAGGGGGAAGATGGGAAGGGGGGGAGGACTACAGGGGGGCTGGTGGGGAGAATGGGTGGAGGTTGCCTATAGAAGGGACAGAGCCGTAAAGGGGACGGAGGGAGGGGGGAGAGGGTGGAGAGGACGTGGGAGGGATGTGGGAAAGTGCAGACCAAATAGAAGGGGGTCTTGGCAGTGGAGAACTCTTAGGAAGGCCAGAGAGAAGTTGGGGCTGGGCGGTTCACAGTCAATCGATTTGAGATATGGGCTACGATGGGTTCTGAGAGGAGAGATGAAGGCTGATGGGGGCTGACCTGCGATTTATCTCATGGAATGTTGGGGGCCTAGGTACACCAGTAAAACGCACTAAAGTGTTGCAGGCCCTAAAGAAGCAGGGAACGCATGTGGCATTCCTACAAGAGACTCATCTTAGTGAGAGGGAGCATGCCAAACTTAAAAGAACTTGGGTGGGGCAAGTACATGCGGCAGCAGAGGCAGGGGGGAGGAAAAATGGGGTTGCGATCCTGTTCCATAGGCAGCTGAAAGTGGATGTTATCAGGGAGGATAGCGACCCCATGGGGAGATCCATATGGGTGCATGTGCAGATCAATGGAGAAGAAATGATATTGGGGAATGTGTATGCCCCTAATGTATATAACCATGGGTTCTTCAAGTCCCTGGGGCGGAAGATGGGTAGTATACCTAGAATACCAACAGTCTTAGCTGGGGACTTTAACTGTCCGCATGATCCCTTGTTGGATAAATCGGCTGCGCCTTCAGGAGCGAGGGGCTGGACTTCACGTGGTATATCGTACCTATGTCAGATGGGGGGCCTGCTAGATGTGTGGAGAATATTACATGGGGGGGGGGAGCGAGACTACACCCATCTGTCTAGAGCCCATCGCACTTGGTCTAGGCTTGATTATATATTGGTAACTCAGGCGGATTTTGGTAGAATTAGTAGCGCAGAGATTGGTCCAATACAGGTATCTGACCATGCAATGGTGAGCATTAGTTGGAAAGGGCATCCAACTAAGAGCAAGGAGCCACGTCAAGCCAAACACACAGTCAGAGAACGTGGTACAAAACCAAGGATAAGGATATGTATCAAAATTTTATTAACATTGCCAACCCGACACAGGCCGTGTTTCGTCAGAACTTCCTCAGGGGTAAAGGCAAACTAAAAACAAACAAATAAATAAATAAAAATATAAACATTATACATTTAAATAGTCAGACCTAACGCAGATATTCAAATCAAATAAAACCAAAGATAAAACTGAATAAATAACATCTAAAATCAAAATGTTGGAATGCTAATTAAGAACATTATGAACTGAAAATATAAAATTGCACACAATTGCCTCTTTTGTCTTTTGGATTTAATATATTCATTATGATATAATTTTTTATGGTCCTGTTTATTTTCCCTCTTGGATCACGTTTATCCAGATGATGTGTATTACCCCACTATGTTCTCGCATTTCTGCCAAATGCGTACATGTGATAGGTTTTAAGTTTGTTTGGTTTGGTTCTGGTTGCACTAATGTGGTGCGCAGCACTATGTGTGGTTTTTGGATTGATTCTTTACATATTTATTATGATACTCTCTTATGATTTTGGTTATTTATCATTTTTAATCCCCCTGCCTATATGGTGGGTATATATGGTTCTGTTCATTTATTACTTTTAATTTCTTTTTTATGATCACGTTCGTCCAGATGATGTGAATCACTTCATTATGCTCTTGCACTCCTGCATAATACATACATGTGGGTTTGATTTTTAACATATTTATTACACAGGTACACTAAAAAATTTTTTTTTAAACTGCCTCTAATGTTTCGATTGATTTTTACGTTTTTTGGTGCGCTGAATCCAAATCTGGTAACCAATTTGCTCCATCACGTACAGATTTTTTGCTACATTGGGTTAGCAGTTTGAGGTGAACGTTTCAGATTGAGTGCGATCGAGATAAAAGTTTCTTGGATGAATTCTTTATACTAATTGTTTAGTAGTTATTCAAATAAGAATAAAGAAAATTGTAACAAGGCAGCACATAAGAATAGAGTAATGTCAACAAAACACACTGTGATGGTAGCAAAATTGTCTGCACTTAAAACAGCCACATACATGTGCACAAACATTGAGCATATAAGAGCGAGGTTAGACACAAAGCAAAGCAAAGAAATGTGCAAAAAATGTTGTACAGGTATGTATGTAAGAATAGAAAACGCAAACCGCACCATTGCAATACATGAAGACAAACACCCGATGGTGTGAAAATAAAATTCTAATAAATGAGATCCGACACTGTGGTAATAACTAGCAAATTTTTATTTCAAAGTTTAGTAAAAACACGATATTTGTCAACACAGTTTAGATTTTAAAGTCATTCTTGGGTCAATCAATCTCCTGGTGGGCCCGTTTCTTCTTCCCCCGAATGCTTCTCTTGGTGCGCTGCTTGGCGTATTTTTCATCTGGGGTTTCCCGCAGCAGCAACCAGCAGAAATCAGCCATCATAGTGGTGTTCCATCTTCCTTGGTACCTTCTCTCTGCGTCCTTGATGTCCTGGTGAAACCTTTCACCTTGTTCTTCACTGTACGCCCCCAAGTTTTCGGGAAAGTAGTTCACATGGGAGTGCAAGAAATGGACTTTCAGGCTCATGTTACAGCCTTGTTCTTTGAAGGCATTGAGCATCCTGGCAACAATATCCTTATAGTTTTCATCCCGCCTGTTCCCCAAGAATTTGAGAACATCATCCTTGAAGGAATCCCAGGCTTCTTTTTCCTTCTCAGACATCGTTTCAGCGAATGCTCCATCTGAAATGAGTTTCCTTATATCAGGGGCCAACAAACACTCCTTCCTTTAGCTTTGCTTCAGAAAGTCGGGGGAACTTTGAGCAAAAGTACCGAAAGCACTCACCATCTTTTGGAAGGGACTTGATGAATTGCTTAATAAGACCCAACTTAATGTGGAGAGGTGGTAATAGAATTTTATCACGAGGTACCAAGCTCTCATGAAGAACATTTTTCTCACCGGGTCTCAAATACTCCCGAATTGGCCAGTCTTTTTTCCCCAGTGTAGGTCGCGGGCCCGGCTATCCCACAAGCAAAGGAAGCAGGGATATTTGGTGAAACCGGATTGCTGCCCTAATAGCATGGATAGAATTTTAAAGTCTCCACAAATCATCCACTTATGCTCATCATAACGAATCTTCTGAAGAATCAGGGCCAAATTCTCGTATTTTTCTTGGAGAATAACAGAGTGAGCAATAGGAACTGAAGCGAATGTGTTGCCATTATGAAGAAGAACACCTTTTATGCTGTCTTTTGACGAATCAATGAACAGCCGCCATTCAGCAGGATCATACTTGAGTTTAAACTTTTCCATCACTCCGTATATATCGTTGCAAAATACCAAATCTTCCTCTTTGCTGAAATACTTCAAAAATTGTGTCTCGCGGTTGCGGTACCAATAAAAAGTTGTTCCTGGTGACAATAGATTTTTCTGTTTAAGCCGAGAACTTAGCAGTTGGGCAGCATCTTTTGGGAGTCCTAAATCCCGGACTAAATCATTCAATTCAGCTTGAGAGAAAAGTTCAGGTTTCGGATCTGGTTCAGTTTCAAACTCGGAAGTACTGGACTCATCGGGAAAAGCCATCTGATGAGTCTCATCATGATCAGAACCGTCCACACAAATCTGCTCCAAAGATTTTGGTGGTTCAGGCACAGGTACTTCGTTGCTATGAGGCATAGGCCTAATTGCTGAGGGAAGGTTGGGGTAACTTATTACGTTCTTATTTTTTAAGTTGTATCCCTTCACAATGCAAGAGCTAAAATAGCAGTCACTGCTGTGGTCTCTTTGTTCACGCCACATCATAGGTATTCCGAAACAAAATGCTTGTTTTTTACCTTTCATCCATAAGCGTAGATCTTCCTCACATGTCTTGCACACTTTGTGAGGAGCCCACGGTTTGTCTTGATCGCCTAACTTCAAACCGAAATAGGCGAAATATACTTTTTTAATAAATGCAGAAATGTTCCTCTGCCGCTTTTTCACGGTATATTCCCCACAAATAAAACAAAAACTGTCTGGAGAGTTGACGCAACCTCTGGCTCTGTGAGCCATCACAAATACACAGCACTGCAAACTACAACTGTAGTGAACCACTTCGGAATAAAGCTGGATTACGACTGAGCAAACAAAAGGTAATAATGAACTTGCAAGAAACTGAAATTTGACAGGAACGTTCATGTCGCAACCACCGTGTTTGAGCGAGCGAACGAGGCGAGGTGAACAGGAAAGAACATGCGCCAGCGCGAGTACTGGATTTAGCCCCCCGCCTCCCAATTGTCCTGTTAATGTATAAAATGAATACAAAACACTCTAAAATATCATGAGGGAGTGTTTCTAGTTAGTTAACCATTACAACCTCTATTTTGGGCCAAGAAAATAAACTGCAGTCGGCTAAAAAGAAATTATGTGAACATTCCTTATATGGGTAAGAAATCTAATTTTGCAAGAAAACGTGACGTGATGGAACATTTTGGCTATTTTTCCTGGATTCAGCACCCCAAAATCTATAGGAATCAGTTGCAAAACTGGAGGCAGTTTTTTGGTAGTGTACCTGTGTTATTTATTTTATCTATTTATTTTGGGATAGGTTTCAAGTTTTTGGTTTTGTTGCACCATTGCTATGTGCAGCACCATGTGTGGTTTTTGCCCCTTTTTGATATATTCAATTTTCTACAAAAATGAACAGCTCCGCTGTGCCTGCCAGCGATCCCTTTTTCTGTTTCGATTGTAAAGGCCTGCGGTAAAGATACTTTGTCTTGTTCAACTATTCCCATTGTTTCAAGGGTTAGACATTTTCCTATGACATCACCGACCGATCGGTATAAAGTTTTTCATTGCACATGCGCTGGCTTTTTAGGAAAGAGGTGTGATAGCGGTGTGGCGCCTGGCAGCTCTCTTCGGTTTGAGAGTTTTTCCGCAGCAACGATACACCTTTGAAGTTTTCAACCCTGTGAGTTTGGTTTTATTTGATCCACTTAAATGATGTTTTAGATTATATTTTATTTATTTGTTGGGATTTAAGGTTTAATGGTTGTTTTTGTTCCTCTTCAGTATACTGCATGGTGCTAATAAAAATACTGCCGGTAGTAAGTAATATCTCGTTTATATGTTTCTGGTTCCCTTTGCTCACTTGATAACTTCTAAAAGAAAATACGTGGTTTTAGGCTGTTTAACACAATGGTGGTGTGGTTGATACACCTCTCATTAGATAGTATGTTTATGTGGGGTATACACTTACAATGGTTTTTATACGGTGATGATCCTATTTAATCCACAATGCCTTCCTTTCCCCTTTTTTAAGCTTAAAGAACAGTCTTTAGGCTATCAAGCATGCCTCATTTCTGTTGTTTTAAATGTCATCAAGATGATTGATCGATGAATCTGGCTTACATCAGACTCACAGTCCAAAGATATGATGGTAGTGGAAAAACACTTATTACTTGATGGCTCAGCAAAACAATCTTTAACTCATCGGCTCAAGGACCGACAGCCATGTTCTTCCTCGGAAACAATGAACTTAAGTAAAGGCCCACTATGTGTGGTTTTTGGATTGATTCTTTACATATTTATTATGATACTCTCTTATGATTTTGGTTATTTATCATTTTTAATCCCTCTGCCTATATGGTGGGTATATATGGTTCTGTTCATTTATTATACATACTTATTACTTAAGTTCATATATACCCACCATATAGGCAGGGGGATTAAAAATGATAAATAACCAAAATCATAAGAGAGTATCATAATAAATATGTAAAGAATCAATCCAAAAACCACACATAGTGGGCCTTTACTTAAGTTCAATGTTTCCGAGGAAGAACATGGCTGTCGGTCCTTGAGCCGATGAGTTAAAGATTGTTTTGATGAGTCATCAAGTTTATTTCTCCGAAGGCCATAGGTGCTGGGTCTTCAAATTGAGAATTTGACCTGATCAACCCCTGACGAAGGTTTGCGAAACACAGCCTGTGTCGGGTTGACTAAAGGCTTCAGTAATTAGTGTTTTTCCACTACGATCACGTCTTTGGACTATGTTTCTGGTTTAACGTGATTTTTGCCCTCGTATTGGATTTTTACATCAGACTCACTCCTTTTCTTGTCCTTTTTATATACCTTTTTTATATATATTTATAGATTCTAGTGAAAGGTGCTTATTGCTTTACCGGTAAAGTATATTTTTATATATTTTTGTTTACGTTTGTTCAATATATGATTTAATTGTTTTTGAAATGTTGTACATATATTTTCTTACCATCTTTGGGTGCAATTTTATATTTTCAGTTCATAATGTTCTGAATTAGCGTTCCAACATTTTGGTTTTAGATATTATTTATTCAGTTTTATCTTTGGTTTTATTTGATTTGAATATTTGCGTTAGGTCTGACTATTTAAATGTATAATGTTTATATTTTTATTTATTGATTTGTTTGTTTTTAGTTTGCCTTTACCCCTGAGGAAGTTCTGACGAAACACGGCCTGGGTCGGGTTGGCAATATGTGTTGGCAATGTTAATAAAATTTTGATACATATCCTTATCCTTGGTTTTGTACCCTGTTAGTTGGAAAGGGCGACATCTGCTAGATGGCAGATAGTCATTTCCCCGGCAGTTATGGCAAAGGAGGGAGTTTCAAGAAATTGTACGACCGAAATGGAGAGAGTTTCTTGCAGACAATGAGGGAAGTGTGTCCTCAGTGGCCATGCTATGGAAAGCGGGGAAAGTGGTAGTTAGGGGACACATTATTGCTTACGTGGCTAAGGAACTGAAGAGAGTAAACAAAGTTTTGGTGAGGTTGGCGCAAGAGCTTCAGGAGGAGAAAAGAGAGTCATTGCGGAAGCCGGATGGTGGTGCATTGCGGAGATATCTGGAGGCTCAGAGGCAATTGAACAATTATCTGCAAGAAAGAGCGATATTTGATATGCAGTATTATCGACACCAGTGTTTTAGGTTCGGGAACCGATCAGGGACACTACTAGCCCGGCTTGTGCGGGACTGGAAGGGCACTAATCTGGTGACCGTGATAAAGGACAGTAAGGGAGATAAACTTACGGAGCCAAAGGAAATAGCGAGGGAGTTTGAGCGCTTTTACAGTGCACTCTATGCGCCAGAGCGAGAGGACAGAGAGCAGGAACGAAGTTTTCTGGATAGTGTGGCTCTCGGGCACACTTTACTCTGAAAATTGCTCAGAAACGCAGAGAAGCTAAAGCCAGAGGAAAAAAAAAGACAATAACAGAACTCAACAGAGATTTCCAACGTGCAGCAAGACAGGACAAAGAAAAATACTACAATGACGCATGCAAGGAAATAGAAGCAGAAACTATTAGAGGAAGAAGATCGGCTTTCCTAAAGCTACGAGAGTTAAAGAAAAGGTTCCAGCCTCGAATTGGAATGTTACAAGATACTCAAGGTTCTATGTTGAATGATGCTGAGAAGATCAAGAAAAGGTGGAAGGAATATACAGAGTTTTAATATGATAAAGATCAAGTGGACCAACAGCCGTTTCAACCTGTACCTTATGATCAGGAACCATTGGTGATGAAAGAAGTTAAAGCAGCATTGAAAGCCTTATCAAAGAACAAAGCACCAGGTATTGATAGCATTCCCATAGAAGTATTGCAGCAATCTGATGCAGCTGTTACCGTACTTACAAGGCTCTGCCAAGAAATATGGAAGAAAACATCATGGCCAACTGACTGGAAAAGATCTGTGTTTATACCAATACTAAAGAAAGGTGATCCAACTGACTGTGGAAATTATCGCACAATCGCTCTGATCCCACATGCCAGCAAGATTCTACTGAAGATTATTCAAAAGAGACTACAACCATACCTGGAACAAGAACTACCTGAAGTGCAAGCAGGGTTCAGGAAAGGGCGAGGAACGAGAGACATCATTGCGGATGTGAGATGGATCCTTGAAAAGACTAAAGAATACCAAAAGGATATCTATTTGTGCTTTATCGACTATAGCAAGGCTTTTGACTGTGTAAACCATGAGAAACTCTGGGCCACATTAAGAAGCATGGGTATACCAGAACACCTGATCGTACTCTTGCACAATCTGTACATTGATCAAGAAGCAACAGTTCGAATGGAACAAGGAGAAACAGAATGGTTCAAAATAAGCAAAGGTGTAAGACAAGGCTGCATACTTTTCCCCTACCTGTTTAATTTATATGCAGAACAAATCATCAGAGAAGCAGGATTGTATGAAGACAACAGAGGTGTGAAGATTGGTGGAAGACTCATCAACAACCTTCGCTATGCTGATGATACCACATTACTGGCTGAAAGTGAAGATGATCTGAAACATTTGCTTCTCACAATCAAAGAACATAGTCTCAAAATGGGCCTGCACCTTAATGTAAAGGAGACAAAGATCATGACAACTGGCATAATCAACAGGTTCATTGTTGAAGGAGAAGAAATTGAAATTGTGAACAACTTTAACCTATTTGGATCAACTATCAATAAAGAAGCAACAAGCAGTCAAGAAATCAGACGACGCATTGCTCTTGGCAGAATGGCTATGAAAGACCTAGATAAGATTGTCAAGAGCAGAGATGTCTCTCTCCATACAAAGATTTGACTTGTTCAAGCCATGGTATTTTCAATAACATCATATGGATGTGAAAGCTGGACAGTGAAAAAGATAGACAGGAAGAAAATTGATGCCTTTGAATTATGGTGCTGGCGGTGAATACTGTGTATACCATGGACTGCCCGAAAAACAAACCAGTCGGTACTAGAGGAGATCAAACCTAAGCTTTCTTTAGAAGCTCAGATGACAAGACTTCGATTTTCATACTTTGGACACATCATGCGAAGAGAGAGATCATTAGAGAGACATAATGCTTGGCAAGATAGAAGGTCAGCGCAAAAGAGGAAGGCCAGCAATGAGATGGATCGATACAATAACAGCAGCTACGGGTACCAGTCTGTCAACAGTGAGCTGCCTGACTCAAGACCGAACACAATTTAGGATAGCTATCCAGAGGGTCGCCATGAGTCGACTCCAAGTCGACGGCACTTAACAACAACAACAACAACAACAACAGTGCACTCTATACGCCAGAGCGAGAGGACAGAGAGCAGGAACGAAGTTTTCTGGATAGTGTGGCTCTCAGGCAGGTGACGCCACAAGAAAGAGAGGCTCTGAATAAACCTATATCGGGGGCAGAGATTCAGTCGGTTATTAAAGCGGGGAAGGTACATAAGGCGCCGGGCCCAGATGGCTATGGATCAGAGTTTTATAAAATTCTTGGGGGACAGGTGGTACCCACTCTGGCAGCCGTAGCAGAGGCGTTAGACTCCGGGGGTTTTCCGAGAGACATGCGGACAGCCTCTATCTCGCTTATCCAACAAGCCAGGGAAGGACCCGGAAGACCCGGCCTCTTATAGGCCGATCTCGCTTATTAATTTTGACATGAAGATTTTGGCATCGGTCTTGGCTGAGCGGGCGCAAGATGTCTTGACACGTCTTATAGGACACTACCAAGCGGGTTTTGTGAGGGGTAGAGTGGTGGCCTGCAACATTGCGACGGTCCTGCTGGGCATGGAACGCTGCCTCCAGTGGGATACGCCTTTGTTGCTGGCCAGCCTAGACACAGAGAAGGCCTTCGACCGTGTCTCGTGGGACTATATGTTTTAAGTTTTGCAGCGTTTTGGTTTTGAGGGGCAATTTGTGGGTTGGGTTAGAGCGCTGTATGCGGAGCCCCAGGCGTTTATAGCGATAGGGGGAGAGGTCTCGTCTGCTTTCGTCTTAAAGAGGGGAACCAGGCAGGGTTGTCCCCTATCGCCGCTCCTTTTCATACTTCATCTGGAGCCTTTATTGGTAAAGTTGATGCATCATGAGGAGGTGGCAGGGATTGACTGGGAGGCAGATGGGATAAAAGTGAATGCCTTTGCAGACGATATGCTTCTTTGCTTAACAAACCCGCAGAAATCGTTGGAAAGGGCGCTACAAATTATAGAATGCTTTTGGGCCTTTTCAGGCTTGAAAATCAATAAAGCCAAGTCGCTGGGGCTGGACATGGGGGGAGGAATCGGGCGCTTTGGCAGGGCGCCTTCTCACTGAGATGGGCGGACGGGTAGATATGATACTTGGGCATTCAGATTCCTGAAGGGCTGGACCAGCTCTATAAGGTGAATATCCAGACCCTACTTGAGGGGACTATAGGCCGGCTGAGGAGATGGAGGGCGTTACTGCTGTCGCTATGCGGCAGGATTGCGTTATTTAACATGGTGGAGTTTCCCCGATGGGCGTATGTATCGCGGCACCTGCCAGTGTGGATGGGGCGGAGGGAAGTGACGATCTTGCAGAGTCATTTGTCCAGATTTTTATGGCAAGGTCGGCGAGCACGTATAGCGCTGGACGCTCTGATGCAGCCTAAAGAGAGTGGTGGAGCCGGGCTACTGTCGGTGCGAGGGTATAATATGGTGAGTTGGGCAAGGATTTTGCGAGATATGGTAGAAGGAACGCTGGAGGTAGTCCCTTTGACAATTATAGATGAAACGGTGGCCCCGCAACATAGAATGGCAGTAATGCAGGAGACCCTGGGAAATGTACCGGAGGGTTGCAAGCTCTCCAGTTTCTGGAGGGCGATGCGTATAGCTTGGAAGGCCATTTGTAGGTGTAGAAAAGTTCAATGGAATAGGACTGACTGTATTCCTTTGGTGGGCAATGCGGCCTTTCCCCCGGGAATGAAGACAGCAGTAGCAAAGAGATGGGCGGAAAGGGGACTCCGGTATGTTGGGCAGCTACGCTTGGAGGGGAGTAATGCTATAGATTCTCTCTCTTCGCTGTGGGAGAGGTTTGATTTAGGACTTTGTGATCAATTCTTTTACTTCCAGGCCTGACACTACACCCTCATGCTGAGGAAGGAAAATGAGCAAGTGTTGGCAAGGGGCGGAATGCTAGAGTTGTTTGGTAGTCTAGAAGGGAAGATAACGGCTAGGGGATTGGGGATGGCTCTTCGCCCGGAGGGGGACAGAGCACGGCTGGCTACATAGTGGAGAAGTGGAGGAAGGATGGGGTACCGTAAAGTACGGAGGAGCGCTTGCGCGGAGCATTTGCCGCTATTAAGTTGGTCTCTGAAGCAGTCCAGCTGCAGGAAATCCAATATAAGTTCCTCTGGAGGGCATATGTGCATAATGTATGGGCAGCTAAGGTGGGATTGGTGACGGATGTGTTTAGCCTCTGCAAGGTGGAAAAGGGGGGCTTTGCGCATCGGTTTTGGTCCTGTATCCACATACAGGGGTTATGGATGGTGTGGGTAGGAAATTGGGGAAGTGGCTGAGGGAGGACGTGGAGATGAGCCCAGAGTGGTTTCTGTTTGATTCATACGAGGGGGAGTTACCTCTAGTTGGGGATGAGCGTAGGCTATGTACCAAAGGCTTTGTGGTGGTGAAACAATGTATACTGCGCCATTGGATGAAAGATACAAGTTTCCTTCAAATTAATGTATGCGGCCTTGAAAAAGGCCATTTTTGTGTGTCAGTGATGGCTCAGTATTTGATGGGTCCACCAAGAAACAGCAACTGCCACGTGGGCAACAGGAACCAGTCAGAAACCGTGACAGGAGGTTCAAAATGACCTTTATTATTCCACGGATAAGGTGCGCCAAACCCAACACAGGCCGTGTTTCGTATACCACTTCTTCAGGGGTTATAGGCTCACTACAAAATATACATACATGTAAAACCAACAGCAAACAGAAATGGTTGTGTAAACATGAATAAAAGACAAATGATATTAATCCATTAAGATAAAACATTGAAAACATTAAAATAAGCTAATTATAAAATGTGTACAGCTAAAACACTTTAATAATAACAACAAATAAGTAATAAATAAATATAAAAATAAAATAAAAAATAATAAATATTAAAAATTAAAAACAAATATTAAAAATTAAAAATTAACCATATAAATATTCATGATGCAATAACTCACTTGATAGAAAAACGGTTATATTTAGGGTTTTATGTAATAATAATAATAATAATAAAACAAAATACAAAACTTTAAAAAAAGGGGAGAAAAATGTGTTACCTATGTATATATGTTCGTAGATTACCTTTTAAATTATAACCACAAAAACGAAAACCATGAAGGAGAAACCGGAGAAAAGGAGGAGGTGGGCTTAGAAAACATATAAATTGTTAATGCCAATGTTCAAAATAAAAACTGAATACAAATTTGTAAAATTTTAAAAAATAAATAAAAATAATAGTAATATTAATAATAATAATGATAATAATAATATTAATAATAATACTGAATAATGAATACGTAAAAAATAAATAATAAATAAAATAATATAATATAAATATAAATTAAAAATATAAATTTTGCACATATATATAAAATATTGTACTATAAAAACGTAAATTAAATATACGCATTAAAAACATAAAAACAAAATTTATTAATTGTAATAACCCATATCCATAAAAAGATAATAAATATGTGAATAAAACAATAAATAAATAAATGAATAAATCAAAAATATAAAAAAAATATAAAAAACCTACCACTGCACCAAGCTAGATTCAAAGAAACCTTTTTGCTGAGCAGAGGCACGGATACCACCGGCCTCTAGTGCACGATGCAAATATGACTGTGTGTAAAATAGACAAATGAACAAATATGTAAGAGAACATGGAAACATTGGCAATGACAATATCAGATGAGAATTATCATTCAAAAAAATATATATGATAAATACCTTAAAGATCATCATAAAATAGGGAGAGCCCAGTATACAACTAAACTGGATTCTATGCAACTCATTGGGTGCTTTGATACAAAAACGCCGTGTTCTATTATACTTAAAAGGACTATGAATGTGGGGCAAAAAACATGAAAATATCCTAATATAATGATGTTATTAGTTTTCTAGGTCTGAAGTAAAAGGTATGTTTGTAATTTTGCCAAATTTACTTACTGCACACGTACTGACTGCTATAAGTGAGTAGCCAGTGCTGTAAAGTTTCAAAAAGATTTCAAAAAAACTCAATAAAATCCAAGAAAAGAGAAGAGGAGAATACTACATGCACCTTGTGTTCTATTTCACAAGCTACCCTAAAGTAGTCTTATTGGCCCCAAAGAATACTACTGATAAAATATGTGCTATAAATTGACTTCTACTGTGGAACATAGGGACCACAACGGCAATGGGGTACAGTGAAAACATTGCTCTCAAACATCGCTCAAATGCTGAAGCAAAGAAACACCACTAAACCTGCTTTATCCAGTGAAATCATTTGTTCCCATAAACGGATGAAAACATAAATGGAAAAGATATGAATAAAAAACTTATATACCGGAAAATAGGAGCGACAAGTCGCCATCAACTGATAGAATAACTGGAAATATGTCACACCGTGTGTTTGCCCTATACACCCGTTGTTGTGGGGAAACTGAAATCATTCAAATAATAAACTTGAATTGCCCCTGTCACTTAGAAAACCGCCGTATTTGATAGATTATTACACCTAGGAAAAACACTGAACTAGATAACGTGTGCTAATATCGCTGTGGACTGCACTTATCTGCTTCTTCACTGTACCCCATTGCCGTTGTGGTCCCTATGTTCCACAGTAGAAGTCAATTTATAGCACATATTTTATCAGTAGTATTCTTTGGGGCCAATAAGATTACTTTAGGGTAGCTTGTGAAATAGAACACAAGGTGCATGTAGTATTCTCCTCTTCTCTTTTCTTGGATTTTATTGAGTTTTTTTGAAATCTTTTTGAAACTTTACAGCACTGGCTACTCACTTATAGCAGTCAGTACGTGTGCAGTAAGTAAATTTGGCAAAATTACAAACATACCTTTTACTTCAGACCTAGAAAACTAACAACATCATTATATTAGGATATTTTCATGTTTTTTGCCCCACATTCATAGTCCTTTTAAGTATAATAGAACACGGCGTTTTTGTATCAAAGCACCCAATGAGTTGCATAGAATCCAGTTTAGTTGTATACTGGGCTCTCCCTATTTTATGATGATCTTTAAGGTATTTATCATATATATTTTTTGAATGATAATTCTCATCTGATATTGTCATTGCCAATGTTTCCATGTTCTCTTACATATTTGTTCATTTGTCTATTTTACACACAGTCATATTTGCATCGTGCACTAGAGGCCGGTGGTATCCGTGCCTCTGCTCAGCAAAAAGGTTTCTTTGAATCTAGCTTGGTGCAGTGGTAGGTTTTTTATATTTTTTTATATTTTTGATTTATTCATTTATTTATTTATTGTTTATTCACATATTTATTATCTTTTTATGGATATGGGTTATTACAATTAATAAATTTTGTTTTTATGTTTTTAATGCGTATATTTAATTTACGTTTTTATAGTACAATATTTTATATATATGTGCAAAATTTATATTTTTAATTTATATTTATATTATATTATTTTATTTATTATTTATTTTTTACTTATTCATTATTCAGTATTATTATTAATATTATTATTATCATTATTATTATTAATATTACTATTATTATTTATTTTTTAAAATTTTACAAATTTGTATTCAGTTTTTATTTTGAACATTGGCATTAACAATTTATATGTTTTCTAAGCCCACCTCCTCCTTTTCTCCGGTTTCTCCTTCTCCTTCATGGTTTTCGTTCTTGTGGTTATAATTTAAAAGGTAATCTACGAACATATATACATAGGTAACACATTTTTCTCCCCTTTTTTTAAAGTTTTGTATTATTTTGTTTTATTATTATTATTATTATTATTATTATTATTACATAAAACCCTAAATATAACCGTTTTTCTATCAAGTGAGTTATTGCATCATGAATATTTATATGGTTAATTTTTAATTTTTAATATTTGTTTTTAATTTTTAATATTTATTATTTTTTATTTTATTTTTATATTTATTTATTACTTATTTGTTGTTATTATTAAAGTGTTTTAGCTGTACACATTTTATAATTAGCTTATTTTAATGTTTTCAATGTTTTATCTTAATGGATTAATATCATTTGTCTTTTATTCATGTTTACACAACCATTTCTGTTTGCTGTTGGTTTTACATGTATGTATATTTTGTAGTGAGCCTATAACCCCTGAAGAAGTGGTATACGAAACACGGCCTGTGTTGGGTTTGGCGCACCTTATCCGTGGAATAATAAAGGTCATTTTGAACCTCCTGTCACGGTTTCTGACTGGTTCCTGTTGCCCACGTGGCAGTTGCTGTTTCTTGGTGGACCCTGAGTCTTGCAGTATGTTCACACCCTGGAGAGACGTCTTGAGTTTTGGTGACGATGTTTTGGAGAAACTCATCTCCCAAGAGGCCCTGACCAACCCTGAGGATGAGTATGAAGTTGACCAAACACACACACTTTGGGAAGATGTTGTTCGACTTTCGCAACGGTTGGTCAAGGAAGAATTACATGCGGCCTATCTCCTTGAGTGTTGTAAGTCGAAGATAATCCCACGAGGATTAAGGATGAATAAGGCCCCTGGCCTGTATCAAAGTGAACAAGGATTTGTCAATTGCTGGAATGCAATATTAAACAAATGTTCACTGGACCTCATGATACTTTTAATTACTACAGCAAATAGAAAATCTGAACTACATAAGACAGAACTTGATGGAAAATTGAACGAACTTAAGAAATGCGATAACTCATTTGATAAAATTTATGTTGACCATGACAAAAATATGACACAATTTAGGAAGGATGTGAAATTTAAGAAGATGGAGAAATTCCGGAGAGATGAGGAGGATTATAAAAGTGGCTATGTTTACCATTGGTGTAAACGAGTAGAAAATGATAGAGTTTGGATACAAAGGAAATCCACATTTTTTGATTCAAAAGATAGTCCCCTAGAAGAATCAGAGGAGGGCTCCCCGGTTGGGCAAAAAAAGAAAAGAATTAGAAGTGCATCAGGAGATGATAGTAGGGCCTCTACCTCCAACGCCTCTGACCTAAGAGATAAAAGTGAGCAACCAAAAGGAAAATGTAAAGAAAAGAAAAACCACACTAACACACATTTTTTGAACATCAATCAGCTTTGGAAGGGGGGTGGCCGGGATTCCTCCCGGTCCCGCCTGCCCTCTCTTCCGAATCAAGATCAAGGACGGGATCCGTATATAAACAAGTCAGGTTTTGCTCACAGAGGTCGCGGTCGTGGGCGGGGTCGTGCACGAGGGAGAGGCCATTGGAGAGGGGACTACTCGTACGAGAGAGACTTTTGACAGATGATATAGTGGTTAATATCTCAAAATACCAATTGTCCACAGATGAAATATCAGTTTTAAATAAGGGTTTATCTTTTGTCCCCACTAAACGATATGATCCCTTTGAAACACGTGTAGACTTATATAAATTTTTTAGGAAAATACGCATTCAGCATTTTTTTAGCACTCAAACAATACCCCCTGCAGAAATATCTGTTATTACTAAGAAATCCAAATGGGTGCCACCCCCCCAAACAGACCCTCTTATTGAAGCTTTCGAAAGAGTTGTTTTACAACAAATAGCAACGATAGATGAGAATGGAAAGTTACCATACCACAACTTAACGATAGGCGAGAAGCGAGCCATTAGATCATTACAAGAGAATTCCACCATAATTATAAAACCGGCTGATAAAGGAGGTGCCATAGTCGTTCTAGATAAAGATATGTATGTGGAAGAAGTTAATAGACAACTTAGTGATAGAAAATTCTACCTGAGGTTAGACAATGATCCCACAGAGGCACTTAAGCGCTATATTGATAATTTGGTTCTTAATGCATATGAAATAGGGCACATTACCAAAAAAGAAAAAGAGTTTCTCATAGTGGATAAACCGGTGATCCCTACAATATACATTATCCCGAAAATACATAAATCTTTAGAGAAACCTCCCGGTAGACCTATTGTGTCTGCAATAGGTTCTCTTTTGGAACCCCTTTCACAGTTGGTTGATGTCATTTTGCGGCCCTTTGTTATGAAAATGGAATCGTACATACGTGATTCGTCCCACGCTATAGAAATTTTCTCTAATTTTAGTGGCCTGGGAGATGATGTCCTTTTGGTCACACTAGACGTGGAATCATTGTACACAAACATCCCACAAGATGGGGCCTTAAAGGTTATTGAATACTTCTTAATGGCTAGACAAGATCACAAACGTATTCCCACTAGTTTCCTTCTAACACTTGCTGAACTTGCTATGTGCAGGAATTATTTCTGTTTCCGGGATCTTTTTTATCAGCAGATAAAGGGAGTAGCCATGGGATCCTCCATGGCTCCCGACATTGTCAATCTCTACATGTATCAGTTCGAAAAAGATTTCTTGAGACAACACCCATTTAAGAAAGAGGTGCTACTTTGGATCAGGTACATTGATGACATTTTTATCCTGTGGAAGGGTTCGGTTAATTTGCTTGCAGAATTCAATGATTGGATTAACAGTTTAGCTCACGTACGACCCCTCTCGTATTTCATTCTTAGACCTTCTTGTTCAGAAGGATGAAGGCCTGCTTACCACATCATTGTACAGAAAACCCACAGACAAAAACCAATTTCTCCATTTTGCAAGTTTTCACAATCCCTCTCTTAAAACCAATTTACCTGTGGGGCAGTTTCTTCGAGTTAAAAGAATATGCTCTACTACACAAGACTTTGAACGGCATGCACAAGATTTATCCCAGCGGTTTAAGACACGACAATATCCGCCTCGTTGTATTGAAGCCGCCTATACGAGAGCACAAAGAGAGCCACGCGACAACTTACTCAAAACACGAAAGGTTAACCCACAATCCACCTTAGTTTGTCCCCTTTTATATTCTCTAAAATCGCGGAAGATAGTACAAATTCTTAAAAAAGAATGGCATCTCATCCAGTCACTCCCCGGTTTTCATGATACCTCTCTCATTGTGGCCCACAAAAGAAATGTTAACCTTAGGAATTTGTTGGTTCCATCAGCTTTTACTGAACGCAAGAGATTATCTAAATTTAAGGGCCAATTTCAGTGTGGTCACTGCTCGGTATGTCTCAATGTTTTGCCCGTAAGGGGTTTTTTTATGCATCCAGATACTCAAAAGAAATTTTACATTAATGATTTTTCAAATTGCGCAACAACAAATGTAATATATGTAATACAGTGTCCTTGTGGTAAACTTTATGTAGGCAGGACCAACCGTTGTATACGGACACGCATAGTAGAACACAAAAGTTGCGTACGGAGAAAATTAACTGATAAACCCATTGTACAACATTGGCTAGATATGGGACATACTTTGGCTGACATAAAATTCTTTGTTTTAAAAAAAATACAATTAAATTGGAGAGGGGGAGATCTAGTCAAAACTACAGCAAGGTTAGAACAAAAATACATTTTCTTGTTAAATTCCATGGTTCCACATGGACTTAACATGGATGAAGATTTATCAGTGTTTTTGTAGTTGGATCCTTTTCCCCTTGAGGTTTTATAAATATTTTTTATTATTATTTTTTATATATATATATATATATAAAAAAATATATTATAAAAAGTTTTTTTATGTGCTGTGGTTCATGGTCCGTCCTACATCCAATTGCAATTTGGGTTTCAATTTATTTTCTTTTTTCTTCCCCCCTTTTTTCTTTTTTTATTGATTATTAATTTTTTTAATTTTTTTTTAAAAATATTAATATATCGTATTTAATATGACTTTCAAAATTTGAATTATTAACTATTTATTGATTATTCATTTATTCATTTTTAAATATGTTTCTATTTTGTTTTTTGATAGGTTTTATACTTTGATTATTTATTCGAGGTCCGTATTTTCCTTTACGGGTCCCCAACATCATTGTTCACATCGTGTCTACATATACCCCAATTTTAAATAAGTATTTGTTTATAAATGTAAAATTCCTTTGGGCAGTATAAATCTTTTAAACAATAAAGAGTTGCCAGTTTCAATATTTTAAAGTTTTTCCCGCCAAAATGGCGGTTTTAAAAGAAGCACGCATGAGCAATGGACTGCTATGCTGTGATTAGTGCGAGGTGCCTGGTTTCTTGAAGGTTACGAGTCGACTTCGGGTTTGGATATCCCTTCACATACAGTAAGGTTTGTTGGGTTTTATAGGGGTGTTTTATACTTGTTGAAGTTTGATTCTGCCCCCTAAAACTAACGTGTACACAAGCCTAGTGTGCTAATTTTAGCAGCGTTAGTCTTGGCAGCACTTTCAATACAGCTACCGTTTCAAGATTGAATGCTTTTTCCCGCCTAAAACGGCGTTTTAAAAGAAGCAGATAAGTGCAGTCCACAGCGATATTAGCACACGTTATCTAGTTCAGTGTTTTTCCTAGGTGTAATAATCTATCAAATACGGCGGTTTTCTAAGTGACAGGGGCAATTCAAGTTTATTATTTGAATGATTTCAGTTTCCCCACAACAACGGGTGTATAGGGCAAACACACGGTGTGACATATTTCCAGTTATTCTATCAGTTGATGGCGACTTGTCGCTCCTATTTTCCGGTATATAAGTTTTTTATTCATATCTTTTCCATTTATGTTTTCATCCGTTTATGGGAACAAATGATTTCACTGGATAAAGCAGGTTTAGTGGTGTTTCTTTGCTTCAGCATTTGAGCGATGTTTGAGAGCAATGTTTTCACTGTACCCCATTGCCGTTGTGGTCCCTATGTTCCACAGTAGAAGTCAATTTATAGCACATATTTTATCAGTAGTATTCTTTGGGGCCAATAAGATTACTTTAGGGTAGCTTGTGAAATAGAACACAAGGTGCATGTAGTATTCTCCTCTTCTCTTTTCTTGGATTTTATTGAGTTTTTTTGAAATCTTTTTGAAACTTTACAGCACTGGCTACTCACTTATAGCAGTCAGTACGTGTGCAGTAAGTAAATTTGGCAAAATTACAAACATACCTTTTACTTCAGACCTAGAAAACTAATAACATCATTATATTAGGATATTTTCATGTTTTTGCCCCACATTCATAGTCCTTTTAAGTATAATAGAACACGGCGTTTTTGTATCAAAGCACCCAATGAGTTGCATAGAATCCAGTTTAGTTGTATACTGGGCTCTCCCTATTTATGATGATCTTTAAGGTATTTATCATATATTTTTTTGAATGATAATTCTCATCTGATATTGTCATTGCCAATGTTTCCATGTTCTCTTACATATTTGTTCATTTGTCTATTTTACACACAGTCATATTTGCATCGTGCACTAGAGGCCGGTGGTATCCGTGCCTCTGCTCAGCAAAAAGGTTTCTTTGAATCTAGCTTGGTGCAGTGGTAGTTTTTTTATATTTTTTTTATATTTTTGATTTATTCATTTATTTATTTATTGTTTTATTCACATATTTATTATCTTTTTATGGATATGGGTTATTACAATTAATAAATTTTGTTTTATGATTTTAATGCGTATATTTAATTTACGTTTTTATAGTACAATATTTTATATATATGTGCAAAATTTATATTTTTAATTTATATTTATATTATATTATTTTATTTATTATTTATTTTTTACTTATTCATTATTCAGTATTATTATTAATATTATTATTATCATTATTATTATTAATATTACTATTATTATTTTTATTATTTATTTTTTAAAATTTTACAAATTTGTATTCAGTTTTTATTTTGAACATTGGCATTAACAATTTATATGTTTTCTAAGCCCACCTCCTCCTTTTCTCCGGTTTCTCCTTCTCCTTCATGGTTTTCGTTTTTGTGGTTATAATTTAAAAGGTAATCTACGAACATATATACATAGGTAACACATTTTTCTCCCCTTTTTTTAAAGTTTTGTATTATTTTGTTTTATTATTATTATTATTATTATTACATAAAACCCTAAATATAACCGTTTTTCTATCAAGTGAGTTATTGCATCATGAATATTTATATGGTTAATTTTTAATATTTGTTTTTAATTTTTAATATTTATTTATTATTTTTTATTTTATTTTTATATTTATTTATTACTTATTTGTTGTTATTATTAAAGTGTTTTAGCTGTACACATTTTATAATTAGCTTATTTTAATGTTTTCAATGTTTTATCTTAATGGATTAATATCATTTGTCTTTTATTCATGTTTACACAACCATTTCTGTTTGCTGTTGGTTTTACATGTATGTATATTTTGTAGTGAGCCTATAACCCCTGAAGAAGTGGTATACGAAACACGGCCTGTGTTGGGTTTGGCGCACCTTATCCGTGGAATAATAAAGGTCATTTTGAACCTCCTGTCACGGTTTCTGACTGGTTTCAGTATTTGATGGGCCACCCTTTGTTCATGATCACCTGACTGCACCTTGGGGGAGTGGGAGCGGGCGATGGTAGAGTTGATGGGGATGGAGTGGCGCTCAGCCAAGCTGCTAGGGGGGAGTGCATGGGATAAACATATTAGGGTGTGGGGTCCCGTATGTAGTGGTGGTCTGATGGAATAAAAGGGGGAATGAACGAGATCGGTGAATACACAAGACCTGTTAGTGAAGGCTGGGTGGGGGGGATGGGGGAAAGGAGGGGGGCGAAGGGAGGGGAAGGGGGGAATGGGTAGAGGGGGGTAGGGAAGGGGGGGAACGGGGGTTATGCGCTCTCTGTATTCTAGATAGAAAAGTGTTATGTATTAGTTAGAAAAGTGGAGAGGCAAATGGAGGTTTGCTTGGCTTGATAATATTTTTGGTGATGCGTTACCACAAACTTGTACTGCCATGGAGTTGCAGGTTGGATGCTATGTTTATATGTAAAACTAATAAATATGATTTTCCTAAAACCACGTCCCGGAGGATTAGAGGCATGTCTCTTGGCACGCCTAATCTTTTTCATTGCAAACTCAACCACAACAGAGTGGTGAGGAAGCTGGGTTTTATGAAAACCAGGACAAGGAGGGACACGATACATGGTGTCCAACCTGCGAGAATGAGGAGAGGTGGTTAGAGGTGCTTCCCACATCCTTAACATGAGATCATATAGAATCTCATGAATAGGCAAGGTAGCTGCCTCTTTAGGAGTTTTAGGAGATTGTAGAATATCTAACTCCTTAGCTCTAGGCTCTGACTCTGGGGCTACTGTAATAGAGAGACCCCGAGCCACCTCTCTGATAAAGTCCTGAAAAGACAAGTCTTCTGGAGGAGACATCCTTCGTTTAAGAGAGGACTCCTCCTGTGGAAGAAGCATCGCTGCATCGACAGACCCTTCAGAATCCTCAGAGTCATCAGAGGAATCGAAGTATCGTCTGTCGGGATGCTCTTGCAAAGCCCGATACCCGTACCGACCGAGGTCGGTATCGGGAATCATCGGTACCGGGGTATCGGTACCGGAAGGCTGCTGAGGGCAGGGTACTGGCATGGCTGACACCGATGCTGATGTCGATGCCACCGGTACCGGGATCGGTGCCGATGGCGATACCGGAGCCGGTACCTGGGGAGTAGTCTGTTGCGGTACCACGGGTGTTGATGCCACAAGGAAAGCCGCCAGACTGCGTTCCATAGACAGAATCCTCTGATCCATCGACGCTGCAATGCCTGGAAGTCGGTACCGGTGGAGGCCACCGGTACCCCAGAGCATGGCACCAGCAGATCTGTTGAGGCCACGCCATCTAGATCGTCCTGGAACCCCGATAATGATGCTTTAGAAGCCGAAGCCTCCCGCTGGGGTAATTTTGCCGGTGCAGAATCCTCGAGGGTAAGGCCAGAGGCATCTCGATGCTTAGAAGGAGATTTGCCCTTCGAGGACCAGCTGGATTTATGTTTAGTTACCTGAGATCCATGTGAGGAAGAAGCAGCCCTGGAAGACGTCGATGCCACCGAAGCCGCATCAGAGGGAAACAGGGTACTGAGCTTGGCAGCTCGGTTCTGTCGACCTCTCAGACATCATGGAACAGGACACACAATCTTTAATGGAATGGTCAGGGCCTAAACATTTGAGACACCAGTCATAGGTGTCTGTGACGGATATAGTACCGCCACATTTTGTGCACTTCTTAAAACCTGAGGCAGGTTTTTCCATATTTAAGGAAAAAGGTTTTGGGCCTAAGGCCCAAAACTGAAGTACACCTGAAGGAAAACTAGAAGGTCTTTTTTTTTTTTTTTTAAGAAAGAAATAAGAACCGGCGGTACCGGTATAGCGTCGAGGAAGGCAGATGCGTACAGAAAAGAAATAAAGAAAAAAATAAGGAAATTCTTCTGCGGTGACAGGAACACGACCTACTGGCTCAGCGGAAAAAGAACAACTGAGAAGAGACAGTTGGAAAGGCGGGAAGGCAGCACGCAGGCGCTGTGGGATACTCCCGAAAGCTTTCTGATTGGACGCTGGGGAGCGTTCTCGTGCAGGCTCTGTCGGTACCGACGTACCCATATGTGAAGACTCATTCCTGCTTGTTCCTGGAGATTGATGGCTCTCTGTGGACAGCAGGATAAATCAGCCACACACATGGATGTCGTCAACCCTTTCTGTGCTTAGGTCGGAACCACTCTCCCAGAGCCCAGAAGAGTTCAGAAAACACTCTGGGCATGTGCAAGTAGCCCCTCCTGACTGTCTGTTGCTCCTCCCCTTAAATCTATTCTATAGTTACAGCAATGGTAGAAAAACTTTCAACTATAAGGGGAGGTTGTTGGGATTATGTGGCCGATTTATCCTATCCACAGAGAACCATCATTACAGGTAAGCAACCTGTAATGAACAAGCAGGATGAAATCAACCACACACACAGGCGAGTCCAAAGTTGAGAGTTTCAAGCCGGCAGGGTTCCAGACAGGTTGGGATAGCCCTTGAAACCCATGAAGAACTGCTGTGTTAGGTTGGATTGAGATATGTCTCCCATGTGTAGGAAAGATTTTCAGGAAGGACTTGCTCAGGGTACAAGAGCTTTCCAGATGCACCACAGAGCATATGTCCAACAATGTGGAAAATTACACACAATGCTCAGTAGAGAAGTGGTGTGCATGTGGGAAATGAGACTCATGGGGGGAGGTATGGGAATCAAACTGCACAGTTGGCGTACAGGAATGCAGTTGAGCAAGACTGGGGGAGGGGAAGGTGAGGGGAAT
Organism: Ichthyophis bannanicus; assembly: GCA_033557465.1. Lineage (NCBI taxonomy): Eukaryota > Metazoa > Chordata > Amphibia > Gymnophiona > Ichthyophiidae > Ichthyophis > Ichthyophis bannanicus. The sequence goes on along the minus strand of CM066039.1, from coordinate 316,068,998 downwards.
GACAGACGAGGCAGTTGTAAGATCTACCATTTGCTTCAATGTCCCAAACCTGCTAATCCACTAGGAAGGCTTTGCCTAGAGCTAGCTCAAAGGAGCCTGTTCAGAAGCAGCAGACTACTAAATGGACTTAGCTCATGGTTTTCTCTCAGGGGTTCATAGGAACATAGAAATATGACGACAGAAAAAGACCACATGGCCTATCTAGTCTGTCCTTCCATATCAACAACTACAACAGTCCCCTTTTTTCCTTTAGAGATCCTCTGTCTGTCCCATGCTTTTTTTAATTCAGTTACTGTCCTCATCTCTACCACCTCCACTGGGAGACTATTCCATGGATCCACCACTCTTTCCGTAAAAATATATTTCCGCAAATCACTCCTGAATCTATCCCCCTTCACCCTTATCCCATGTCCCCTCGTAGCAGAACTGCTTTCAATTGGAAGAGGCTCTCCCCCTGAACATTTATGCCACGGAGGTATTTAAACATCTCAATCATATCACCTCAATCCCACTTTTCCTCTAAGGTGTACATATTAAGATCCTTAAGTCTGTCCTCATATGCTTTATAATGAAGACCACTAACCATTTTAGTAGCCACCCTCTGCACCGACTCCATCCTGTTCACATCCTTTTGAAGGTGCGGTCTTCAGAATTGCACACTACACCCCAAATGAAGTTGCACCAATGACTTATACAGAGGCACTATCACCTCCTTTTTTCTGCTAGCCATTCCTCTCCGTATGCACCCAAGCATCCTTCTAGCTTTTGCCGTCGCCTTTTCTACCTGTTTAGCTACTTTAAAGATCATCAGACACAACCACGCCTAGGTCCCGCTCTTCTTTAGTGGACAAAAGTACTTCACCCCCTATATTATATTGCTCCCTTGGATTGCTGCAGCCCAAATGCATGACCTTACATTTTTTTAACATTAAATCCCAGCTGCAAGATTCTAGATCATTCTTCAAGCTTAGCTAGATCCCCCATCATGTTATCTACACCTTCCTGGGGGTCTACTCTATTGCAGAATTTGGTATCATCCACAAAAAGGCAAACCTTACCCGAAAAGTTCAAGGTAGGTTGCATTGGACTACTGAAAGCTTACTGATTAAGATTATGATGATGCAATGGAGGGTAAGGTGGCTTGCCCAAGGTCACCAGGGGCTATGGTAGGTGAGCCTTGGCTGGCTCTGGTCCAACCAGGCTACTCCTCCACTGCCCAGAGAACTAGATGGATATGATGGATATGGATCTACCTAGATTTCAGCAGCACCTTTGATGCTGTTCCTCATAGGAAGCTTATTAAGCTGAACACTAATAATGATTAGTCGTCAACTTCTTGAACGATTATCGCATGTATCCAAAAAGAAACCAATTCGTTCAATACTCTAAACTCTGCAACTCAGAATCCTTCAATTTTATCAGTATTCAGTATTCAGATATTAAACTGAACAGCCAGGGGATGGGTCCCGAGGTGAACTGGATCAGAAATTAGTAGACTGACAGATGACAGAAGGTGATGGTAAATGGAGCTCACTCAGATGAGAGGAAGGTGAGTAGTGACAGCCCAGGGAATGGTCCTGGGATCAGTAACTGTTCAATGTATTTGTGAGTGATATTGCTGAAGGATGGGACTGAATGGATGATGCGAAAATTTGCAACTGAGTGGAACCCCCCCCCCCCCCCAAGGGAGTGGATAAAATGAGGAAAGATCTACAAAAGGTGGAAGAACGATCTAATGCTTGGCAGTTCAGATTTAATGTGAAGAAATGCAATGTCATGCATGTGGGATGCAGAAATCCAAGGGAATCGTATGTGATAGGGGACAAGAGGTTGGTGTGCACGGACCAGTAAAAGAACCTCAGAGTGATTGTTTCAGAGAATCTCAAGGTGGCGAAAGCCAGAAGGATACTGGGGTACATACACAGAGGAACTACCAGGAGAAAGGAGGAGGCATTCATGCCACTGTACAAGTCACTGGTGAGACCTCACTTGGAGTATTGTGTTCAGTTTTAGAGACCATATCTCACAAATACATAAAAAGACTTGAAACGGTTCAGAGGAAGGCAACCAAAATGATCCGGAGTCTGCATCAGAAGACGTATGAGAAGAGACTCGAAGACCTAAATACAGTGGTGTGCAAAAGTCTGGAATCACTTGTAAATGTGATGTTTTTTCAACTTTGTGACCTTACATCTTAATTTCTTTTTCCTCCCAGTGGCTTTTTCTGCGTATCTCATGATAAGTGATAGATTTGGCTATTAGGGCCAGCTTTTAGTATTGGTTTGGCCCTTATTTTCTGAGTTTGTTCCCAATAGTTGTCCCGTTGATAGATTTTCTGTGAAAATCGCATATTGTATATCGTTGGCCAATAATATATTATTGTAAGCATGCTTTAAAATATTGTGGACACACGCCAGGTTTCCTTCAAATTAATGTATGCGGCCTTGAAAAAGGCCATTTTTGGGTGTCAGTGATGGCTCAGTATTTGATGGGCCACCCTTTGTTCATGATCACCTGACTGCACCTTGTCGGCATTGAATGAACCAGTCTGACAAGGTGATCATTGGTGACAACGCGGTTCCAAGCTGCAATGAGTGACTCAATCAGCTCACACTTTGATGTCAGATGCCTCTTGGATATTTCCAAGGCCACCTTGTGCTACAGGTTCTCGATTGGATTCAGATCTGGAGACTGGGCAGGCCAGTCCATTGACTTGATGTTGTTCCGCTGCTTCCAGGTGATCACCTGTCTGAAGCGATGGCAGGGTGCATTGTTATCTTGGAACAGGAACTGGCCAGGAAGCAGCTGGTGTGCTGATAGCACCATGCACTTTTGCAGTATGATGATATACTTGGCCCCGCTGACCATTCCATCGACGATGTGAAGACATCCAACGCCACTGGCAGCCATGCAGCCCCAGACCATGACCTTCAAAGGATGCTTCACAGTGAGACTGAGACACTCAGGCTTGAATTCCTCTCTAGGAAATCTCCTCACATAGGGGTGGGCCTGGTCACCAAACAGGCACAAGGTGCTTTCATCGCTGAATATCACCTTTTCCCACATTTCAGTCAACCAGGTTGAGTGCTTTCTTGCCCACACGATCTGGTTGTGCCTTTGTATTTCAGTCATCAGTGGCTTATTCCATTGCTTTGCCGCCCTGGAGACCAAACTGCAGGCACCGACAACGAACTGTTGATGAGCTGACACTGACCTCACTCTTGTCTGACCACTCTCGAAGTAGCTGAGGAGAGGTCAACATGCGATTAGTCAGTGAAATGCATCGTAGTGTGCGGTCCTGGCATGATGTTGATGCATGTGGACGACCTGAACGAGGCTTATCCACCACTAAACCCATTTCTTTCTTCTTCTGTACAATCTTAACAGCAGCGCTCTGACTGCAGCCAACTCTCCTGGCTATCTGACGACTGAAAAATCCTTCCTCGCTCATAAAGGACACACGAACAAGCTCCTCCAACGTCAGGGTCCGAGTCATCTTCATGACGTGTGCATATTGGATAATCTCGATCCAGTTTTGACGCAGGAGCCACAAAAATCACAGTAGCTATTTCCCAGTGTCTGTAAAGTATTTAAATTGAAAGCAAGGAATGCAAAAAAGTCAACTCTAATAGCCAAATGTATCCCTTTTAACATGGTAGAATGATGAATATGCTGGGCTAACGCAAAATTAAAAAAAAAACAAAAAAAAACAAAACATTAGAAAGTACGAAAAACGCAAAACTCACAAGTGATTCCAGACTTCTGCACACCACTGTATGTACAAGCTAGAGGAGAGGAGAGGAGAGGAGGGACAGCATAGTTACTCAACTGTAACAAGTATTCTCCAGGGCAGCAGGAATCAGTCCTCACATATGGGTAACGTCGGCACCAATGGAGCCCACGTGGACCACTTCCCCAGTTTTCAAAGAAAACCTTTGGAAATGCCACTATGCATGCGTGGTCCTCTTCCCACCCAAGGGTGCCAATCTTAGTCAGGTGCTACAGCTATAGCCCCCTTCAAGAAGATGACATAAAAATATACAGCAACTTCAAGGGGAGGAGGGAGTGTTGTGAAGACTGATTCCTGCTGGCCCTAGAGAACACCTGTTACTGGTAACTATGATTTCTCCAGAAACAAGCAGGAAGTCATCCCTCACATATGGGACTCCCTAGTTACAGGCTACCGAAGACCTGTAGAAAAAAGCATGGCATTGACATGAGCAGTTGCCAGTGAAAGCCGAAGGCAGTCCAAGGACCCCAGGTCCATGGATGGCCACGCTCCCGGTAGCCGGAAAAAGAAGGGTCAGAGGGTATAGTTGCCTAAACCCCAAACAGATTACGGAGCACAGCCTGGCCAACGCAGCATCCCAACAGGACTCCCTCTTCAGGCAATAATGCACCATGAAGGTGTGAGTGGAAAACCAGGTGGCAGCCCGGCAATGCACCGAGCACAGACTAGTGACAAACATTGCCATTGCTCAGACATTATGAGCTGTGACTCGGTGTTCCAGGGGGAACCCAGCCTGAGCCTGGGCAAAGGTGATGCAGTCTGCCATCCAGATGGACAAGGTATGCTTGATGACTGCCAGCTCAAAGTGGCTAGGGTCAAAGGAAACAAAGAGCTGCCCACATCTGCAGTGGTCCTGAGTCTGCTGTAGGTAAAAGGAGAGAGCCCTCATACAATCCAGGGTGTGGATGATCGCCGACACCCAGTCGGCGTGGGGCTTCGGGAAGAAAGTGGGCAGCACTATCTCTTGATTGAGATAAAAATCCGAGACAACCTTTGGAAGGAACTTAGGGTGAGTTCACAGGACCACCTGGTTCTTATAGAACCATGTGTATGGTGCCTCGGCCATCAACGCCTGGAGTTCACTGACTCTCCGGATGGAGGTGAGAGCTATCAAGGCCACCTTCCACGACAGGTATTGCAGCAGGGAGGAAACCATGGGCTCAAAGGGGGCTGCTGCAGCTCAAATGCATGACCTTACATTTTTTAACATTAAATCCCAGCTGCCAGATTCTAGTCCATTCTTCAAGCTTAGCTAGATCCCTCCTCATGTTATCTACACCAGGGGTCTCAAACTCAAATTGCTTTGAGGGCCAAATGAGGACTTGTAGAGTAACCCGGGGGCCGCACAAGACGCAGGCCTCATTTGCATAAGGGCATCATTTGCATAAGGGCATCATTTGCATAAATATTTGCATAATGTTACCATACACTAACTTTTAGTAAACATGCCTCTTAATGAGTGTATGGATAAAGAAAGACTAAAAGATTTCTACATTACTATAAACCAGTGCCAACCGCCAGGCACATTAGGAACTACTAGAAACACTGCCCATTTAGAACCCATAGCAAACCTGCCGTGTCCTAACAGAACTACCAGGACTCACAAAGCACCATACCCTAACTATCAAAAGGCAACACTGCAAATATTAAATCAACACATTTCAGAGAATAACAATACATGACCTACTCGGGAAAGAGAACAAGTGGCAATGTCAAATAGGAATTACATAAACAGAATACCTCAGCTCAGTTACACATGCAGAACATACACCATCACCAAACAAGGAATCACAATTTAGAAACAGGAAGACAATTAAACTGGGAACCCCAAAAGCCAAACTTAGAATGTACAACACTGTAGAAATAAAACTATACATTGATTTCCTCTTGTATTAAATAAAGTGCAGACGTTAAAGATGCACATTTCCAAGAGCTGACATATTTCAGTTAATAAATTCAAAATAAAGAGATATTTTTCTACCTTTTGTGCATTTTTTTTTTCAGTTGCAATTGTTCCAGTCACTTTCTTCTGGTTTCTTTGTGTCTTCTGCTAACTCTCCATCGTCTGCTGTCCATTTCTCCTTTCTTCTTTCCTAGTTTTTTTCCATTCTCTCTACATCTGCTTTAACATACTAATCATTCTCCTTTTGCTCTTTCCTCATTCCTATTTCATCCACTCAAATTTTACCCCTCCATCCTCAATCCCCACTTACTCTCCCAATACCCGGCCAATTGTAGATTTTTCTTCCCTCCCACACAAAATATATTTCCCCTCTCCATTTCACTCTCCCAGCCCCATCCCATTCTAATCGTCCCCCAACATCAACTCCCTTCTAGCTCCTGCCCAACCCAGCATCCGCTCCCTTCTAGTCCCCGCATCATCAGCCCATTTCCAGTCCTAGCTCCCTCCCCTCACAGCCCATTTCCTTTCCAAGCGCCCGCCCCATCAGCCCATTTCCATTCCAAGCCCCCTTCCACTCAGCCCATTACCATTCCAAGACCCTATCCCCATCAGCTATTTGCAGTTCAAGCTCCCCCTTCTACTCGGCCCATTTCCAGTCATAGCACCCCCCCCCAGTCCATTACCAGTTCTAGCCCCCCCCCCTAGCCCATTATTGGTCCTAAGCCCCCCAACAGCCCACTTCCAGGCCTAACCCTTCCATCGCCCCATCTTCATTCTTAGCCCCCCCATAACCCCATTTTCAGTCTTAGGCCCCCAGTCAGACCACCTCCAGTCCTAACCCCCATCTGTCCATTACCAGTACTACCCCCCCCCCAGCCCCCATCAAGTCCTGCTCCCCCCCCCCACCAAGTCCTGCTCCCCCCCCATCAAGTCCTGCTCCCCCCCCCACATCAAGTCCTGCTCCCCCCCAGCCACACATCAAGTCCTGCTCCCCCCCCCATCAAGTCCTGCTCCCCCCCCCCGGGAAAATTAAACTTTAAAAAAAAACCGGCTTCTGCTGCTGCTGCCGCCGCTGCCGTGGCCGGCAATAGCAGCAATATCGCAAGTCCCGCGGGCTCCCCCCCCCCCACCCGGCAGATCCCTTCCTGCTTGCCTGCCAGTTCTCCGCTTCGGCTTTCAGAGCCGCGAAGGGAGAGCTTCTCCCTCGTGACTCTGTTAAGCCCGCTGGGGCAGATGGGAAATTTCCCATCTGCCCCGGCGAGCTTAACTGAGTCGCGAGGGAGAAGTTCTCCCTTCGCGGCTCTGAAAGCCGAAGCGGAGAACTGGCAGCATTGGCAGGCAAGCAGGAAGGGATCTGCCGGGTGGGGGGGAGCCCGCGGGACTTGCGATATTGCTGCTATTGCCGGCCACGGCAGCGGCGGCAGCAGCAGCAGAAGCCGGTTTTTTTTTTTTCCCCCCTATGCATCGCGGGCCGCACAAGGGTCTCTCGCGGGCTGCATGCGGCCCGCGGGCCGCGTGTTTGAGACCCCTGATCTACACCTTCCTGTCTACTCTATTGCAGATGTATCATTCGAAAAAAGGCAAACCTTACCCGACAGCTCCTTCTGCTATATCACTAACAAAGATGTTAAAAAGAAATCGGACCAAGGACAGATCCCTAGGGCACACCACTGGTAACATCCTTCTCCTCAGAGTGAGCCCCATTTACCTGTACTCTTTGTCGCCTCCCACCCAACCAATTTCTAACCCAAGCAGTAACTTTAGGGTCCATCCCTAGGGTGCTCAGTTTGTTTATAAGTCACCTGTGAGGAACAGTGTCAAAGGCTTTACTGAAATCTAAATACACCACATCTAGGGCTCTCCCTCGGTCCAACTCCCTGGTCACCCAAGTCAAAGAAATCAATCAAATTTGTATGACAAGACCTGCCCTCTGGTGAATCCATGCTGCCTCGGATCCTGTAAACCGCTGGACTCCAGAAACCTCACTATTTTCTCTTTCAGCAGCGTTTCTAATAATTTACTCACCACCGAAGTTAAATCAACCAGCCTGTAAGTTTTCAAACACATCCTTACTTCCGCTTTTGTGTAAAGGCACCACATGAGCTTCTTTCCAGTCCTTTGGCACCAACTCCTGACTCCAACGAGGCATTGAAAAGGTCAGTCAGTGGAGCTGCTAGAACGTCCCCAAGTTCCCTCAGTATTCTAGGGTGTAACCCATCCAGTCCCATCGCTTTGTCTACTTTAAGTTGAGCTAGTTTCTCACGAAAATGGTCTTCTGAAAATTGTTCAAGATGTCCCTCGCTTCTGTTCCTGTTTGTGGGTGTTTTCTGAGGTCCTGCTCCTGGTTCTTCATCTGTGAACACAGAACAGAAATATTTGTTAAGCAATTCTGCTTTATCTTCATCAGCTTCTACATATTCCTCCCCTTCACCCTTGAGTGTGACAATACCACTTTTGCCCTTCCTCTTCTCACTAACATATCTGAAAAATGTCTTATCCCCCCATTTTATTGCATTGGCTATTTCCTCCTCTTTTTAAATCTTTGCTTTCCTGACTACTTTGCTAGCTTCTCTAAGTTTTTCCAAATATAGATGCCTGTCTTCCTCTCTCTGTGATCTCTTGTATTTCATGAAGATCGCCCTCTTTATATGCTACCTCTTTCGAAAGCCATAGTGGTCTCATTTTCCTTTTATTTACCATTTTAACAAAAAGGTTGGTTGCCCTTAAAATATCTCCTTTCAGTTTTTCCCACTGTTTTTCTACATTCCCCAGCTATTCCCATCCCGCTAACGACTCCAAGGTATTGGCCCATCTTGGCAAAGTTAGTCTTCCTAAAGTTTAAGACCCTCACCTTTGAATGGATTCTAACAGCCCTACTCCTAAAACTGAACCACACCATCTGGTGATCACTGGATGCAAAATGATCTCCTACTATAACATCAGAAACACTTTCACCATTGGTAAGCACCAAATCCAGTATGGCACCTTCACGTGTGGGGTCGGTTACCAATTGCTTGAATAGTTCTCCCTGTAGAGAATCCAGGATCTCTCTGCTTAGAGTAGCTACTCACCTGTAACAGGTGTTCTCCAGGAGCAGCAGGAATCAGTCCTCACATATGGGTGACGTCGGCGCCGACAGAGCCCTCGTGCAGAGCATTTCCCCAGCTTTCAAAGAAAGCCTTTGGGAATTGCAGCGTGCATGCGCGGTCCCCTTCCCGCCCAAGGGTGCCATCTTGCTCAGTCTGATGACATAGCTAAAAGACAGCAAAAAATTAGCAAAAACAAATCATATGACTGCAACTCCAAGGGGAGGAGGGAGGGTTGTGAGGACTGATTCCTGCTGCTCCTGGAGAACACCTGTTACAGGTGAGTAACTACTCTTTCTCCAGGACCTTCTCCTTCAGTGTTTCCTGTCATGGGTTCCCATTCTATCCCTTCCACCTCCACTCTCCGCTATTTGGGTGTTACTCTAGACCCATCTCTTTCTTTTCACGATCACATCTCCTCTGTTGTCCGCTCCTCCTTTTTTCACCTACGTCGCATCAAAGCTGTTCGTTCTTACTTTTCACACTCTTCTATTATCACTTTGGTCATATCCCTAGTTATTTCGCGACTCGATTACTGCAACGTTGTTTATGCTGGTCTTCCCTCTCACCAACTTCACCGCCTTCAAATTGTTCAAAATGCTGCCGCCCGTCTTATTACTCTATCCCCTCTCCGCTCTCATGTTTCCCCCTGTCTCTCTTCTCTACACTGGCTCCCTATTAAGTTTCGGTTTGTGTTTAAACTACTTATCCTTGCACACAAGGCCCTTTTCTCTGACTCCCCCCAATATTTAGCCAATATTATCCATCTCCAGCCCTCTCCCCGCCTTCTCCGGTCTGCCCATGGTAATCGTCTTTTTCTTCCCTCACCCACTCAGGCCCGTCTCGAATCCACCCGACATTCTGCCTTCTTCTTTCTATGCCCTGCCCTCTGGAATTCTCTTCCCTTATCTCTCCGTTTAGAACCCTCCTATACTCGTTTTAAAACTATTCTCAAGACTCATCTTTTCTGTCAAGCATTCAATCTCTCTCCCCCCACTGATGATGTCCTTCCCACTTAGCCTTTTATTCCCTCCCTCCCTCTTATTTCTCTATTTTCCCCTCTCCGCTGGTGTCATGTTCCCCTAGTCTCGCCTCTCGCTCCACCTATATCTGGTTCGAGTCTCCTTCTCCTCTCCTCACTCCTTTAATTTTTATTGTTTTTAAGTTTTTATTATTATTATTATTATGGTTTTAAATTCTGTTGCTCTGCTGCTTTCTGTTGCCCCTCTTTATTCTCTGCTATTTCTTTTACTGTCCTATTATTATTTGGCGTTCTTTTCTTCTCTTCCTTTCTCAGCAGCTGTCACCTTTTTATGATTGTACACCGCCCTGATGCTTCGGCCTGGGCGGTTTATCAAATGTTTTAATAAAGATAAAGATAAAGAAGTCAGTCCTCACATATGGGACTCCCCAGCTTAAGGCTACCGGAGACCTCAAGCAGAAAAAATGAGCTCCCTCTAGCTCGTCAGCATGCAAGGAAGGAATCTTCTCTGAGAACGCCCCCGACCGGTAGCCCAACACCAGGGCCGGAGGGTAGGAGTTGCCTAAACCCCAAAGAGATTATGGAGTACTGCCTGTCCGAAAGCACTGTCCCTGCGGGACTCCCTCTCAAGGCAGTAATGGGCCGCAAAGGTCTGGCTTGAAGACCAAGTAGCGGCCCGGCAGATGTCTGCCAACGGAACAGAGCGGATATGAGCCACTGACACAGCCTTCGCCCTAACACGATGAGCCGTGACTCGACCCTCCAACGAGAGGCCGGCTGCCCCATAAGCCCAGGCGATACAGTCAGCGACACACATGGACAAAGTACGCTTGGAGACAGGTAGCCCCAACTTATTGGGGTCAAAAGAAACGAAGAGCTGAACAGCCCTCCGATGCTCCCGCGTACGGTCCAGGTAGAATGACAACGCCCTCCTACAGTCCAGGGTATGCAAAACCATCTCAGCCCGGTTGGCATGCGGCCTGGGAAAGAAGGTCGGAAGAACCACCTCCTGATTGAGGTGAAAAGGTGAGACAACCTTAGGAAGAAACTTAGGGTGAGTCCGTAAGACTACCCTATTCCTGTAGAACCTAGTGTAAGGAGGATCAGACACTAGTGCCTGAAGTTCACTCACTCTCCTAGCAGAGGTAAGAGCTACCAAAAACAAGGTTTTCCAGGAGAGAAAACGGAGAGGGCAGGTAGCCATAGGTTCAAATGGCGGACAAGTAATCCGCTGCAAGACCACATTCAGATCCCACTCAGGGGCTGGTGGACATAAAGGAGGATTGAGCAGAAGGAGGCCTCTGAGAAACCGAGCCACCAAAGGGTGGCTAGAAAGAGGCCTCCCGTCCACTGGCGCGTGGTGCGCTGAGAGAGCACTAAGGTGAACTCTGACAGAGTTCGACTTAAGGCCCAGATTGGAGAGGTAAAGCAAATATTGCAACACTACCGCTACCAAGCACGAGAAGGGATTCTCGCTGTGCTGAGCACACCAAGCGGAGAATCTACGCCATTTAAGAGCGTAGGATTTCCTGGTGGATTGTCGCCTAGAGGCCAAGACCACATCTTCCACCTCTCGAGGCAGTAGTAGGGGAGCCAGGACTACCCTTTCAGCAGCCAGGCCATCAGATGAAGGGACTGGAGGTTGGGGTGCAAGAGAGTCCTCTGATCCTGAGACAGGAGATCGTGTTGAAACCCCAGAGGAAGAGGGGTGTCCACCGCTAGCTGCAGCAGAAGCGGGAACCACGGTTGCCTCGGCCACCTGGGGATTATCAGGATCAATGAAGCCCCATCCTTGAGGACTTTGAACAGCGTTCTGCACACTAGTGGCGTGGGAGGAAACACATACAGTAAGCCTGTGGACCACGAGATCAGAAACGCATCCGCTGCTACTCTGAGAGGATGCGGTTGTCTGGAGCAAAATCTCGGGAGTTGCCGGTTCAGAGGACTGGCGAAAAGATCCATGGTGGGGAGGCCCCACCTGAGAAAGACCTGCTGAACCACCAACGGGTTCAACCTCCATTCGTGTGGTTGCAGGATCCTGATCAGTCTGTCCGCCAGGTAATTTTCTTGACCTGGGAGGTAGACAGCCTTTAGGTGGATTCCGTGAGAGACGGCCCAAGAGCACAGCCGTTGTGCCTCCTGACATAGAAGGAAGGAGCCTGTGCCTCCTTGCTTGCTCATGTAGAACATGGCAACTTGATTCTCCATCTGGACTAGTACAGACTGGTGAGAGGCGAGGTGGGAGAAGGCTCTCAGAGCTAGGCGTATCGCCCGTAGCTCCAGGAAGTTTATCTGTTGAGCAGCCTCCCAAGGGGTCCAGAGACCCTGAGTACATGGCCCCTTGGCAATGTGCTCCCCAACCGAGAAGAGAAGCACCTGTTGTCAGCACTTGAGAATGCGGAGGGGATTGAAAAACCACTCCGAGTACCAGATTCAGAAGATGAAGCCACCATTGCAGAGAGGAGACTAGCAGGTCCGATATCTTTACTGAGTCCGCTAGGCTCCCCGTGGCCTGATGCCACTGAGTGCGAAGGCTCCACTGAGCCAGCCGCATGTGCAGGCGGGCATTGGGGGTGACAGGGTAGCTGCCAGGGTCATAATGAAGAAAAATCTAAGTGACCACATCACACCAGTGCTAATTCAATTACACTGGCTACCCATAACAGCTCGCACAAAATACAAAATACTAACAACCACCTTCAAACTCATCCACAACTTAGCACCTTCCTTCCTCAACAACCTAGTAAGATCGCAACCTCCTACCCGAAACAGAAGAACCCACAATTCCAACATCCTTCACACTCCAACAGATATAAGATCTGCCAAAGCTAACACCAGCCACAGGGCTTTCTCATATGTGGCACCAACACTGTGGAACCAACTCCCACCAGAACTACGAGCTAGCAATGACCTTCTAGACTTCAGAAAGAAACTCAAAACGCACATTTTCCAATCTCATTTCAACCTGAACTAAATCCACAGATGGAGCAGCCCCTGACCACTGTGGCCAAAAAGCTTATCCTGTATATATGTATTTATGTATATATGTAAATGAACTCCCCCATAGCTAAGAAGTGTTAACTCTGTATGATGTGCTTTTCTGACAATCTGTATGTAAACAAAATTTGTACCTGCCTTGATTCGGCAGTTTCACAATAGTAATCCTACCCGCTTCTGATCGCTGGAAGGAGCGGGCTACAAATGCTTGCTAAATAAATAAATAAATAAAATAAATGAACCGTGGAAGCCATATGGCCGAGTAGTCTCAGGAATTGCTGCGAAACTGCCTGGCCAGATCCATCAGCCTGTGGGCTCTGTCCATAGGTAGAAAAGCCTTCGCTTGAAGAGTGTCTAATCTGGCCCCTATGAATTCTAAGTTCTGAGACGGGGCAAAGTGGACTTTGCGAAGGTTATGACAAACCCCAAGTGCTGAAGTAGAGCCACAGTGCGAAGGGTGGCTTGATTGGCCTCCTGGGAAGATTGGCCCCTTATGAGCCAGTCGTCCAGGTACGGAAACACAAAAAGACCTTGAAGCCTCAGGCAGGCCACCACCACTGCCAGGCACTTGGTGAACACCATGGGAGGGAAGGACAGGCCAAAGGGTAGTACTCTGTACTGATAGTGGTTTCCCCCCACAACAAATCTGAGATATTGTCTGTGGTCTGGATGAATAAGGATGTGAGTATACGCATCCTTTAGATCTAAGGAGCATAGCCAGCCTCCCTGCGGGAGGTAGGGCAGCAGGATTCCAAGGGTAAGCATCTTGAACTTTTCCCTCTCCAGGAACTTGTTGAGTTTGCGCAAGTCTAGGATGGGTCTGAGGCCTCCTGTTCTTTTTGGTACCAGAAAGTACCTGGAATAAAAGCCGTGACCTCTCAGGTGGTGGGGCACCAGTTCCACAGCCTGATTTAATGTTAAAAAATGTAAGGTCATGCATTTGGGCTGCAGCAATCCAAGGGAGCAATACAGTATAGGAGGTGAAGTACTTTTGTCCACTAAAGAAGAGCGGGACCTAGGCGTGGTTGTGTCTGATGATCTTAAAGTAGCTAAACAGGTGGAAAAGGCGACAGCAAAAGCTAGAAGGATGCTTGGGTGCATACGGAGAGGAATGGCTAGCAGAAAAAAGGAGGTGATAATGCCTCTGTATAAGTCTTTGGTGCGACCTCATTTGGAGTATGGTGTGCAATTCTGGAGACCGCACCTTCAAAAGGATGTGAACAGGATGGAGTCGGTGCAGAGGGTTGCTACCAAAATGATTAATGGGCTTCATTATAAAGCATATGAGGACAGACTTAAGGATCTTAATATGTACACCTTAGAGGAAAGGCGGGATAGAGGTGATATGATTGAGATGTTTAAATACCTCCGTGGCATAAATGTTCAGGGAGAGAGCCTCTTTCAATTGAAAGCAAGTTCTGCTACGAGGGGACATGGGATGAGGGTGAAGGGAGATAGATTCAGGAGTGATATGCGGAAATATTTCTTTACGGAAAGAGTAGTGGATCCGTGGAATAGTCTCCCAGTGGAGGTGGTAGAGATGAGGACAGTAACTGAATTCAAGAAAGCATGGGACCAACACAGAGGATCTCTAAAGGCAAAAAGTGGACTGTTGTAGTTGTTATGGAAGGACAGACTAGATAGGCCATGTGGTCTTTTTCTGTCGTCATATTTCTATGTTTCTATGATCCTTTAGCAGACTTGCTAACTCCTGAAGGAGTAGGTCTCTGTGCAGAGGGAGTCTTGGAGGCTCCCCTGGAAAATAGGAGGGAGGTACCTGGTGAAAATGAGGAAGATAGCCCTTTTGGACTATATGAAGAACCCAGGTATCTGATGTGACGGCTGACCACCTGTGGGCAAAGTGGGCCAGCCGGCCTCCTGTGCTGAGAGAAGCCAGCTGAGGAGAAGAGGCTATGCTTTCTGAGTCAAAAAACCCCACCCTGCTGAGCAGGGGCCAGTGTAGGTGGCTTGGGGGCCTTCTGCCTACGGGGCCCTTGACCCTGTCCCTTGGCCTGCTGACCCTGTTGGGGAGCTGCAGAGGCCTGATAATGAGGGTATTGTTTATAGGCAGATGACTTCCTCGGGTAAAAGGTCTTTTTTCCCGAGCCCTGGTTTTTCTGGACAGCCTAGTTCTGGTGAGTCTCTGTCTCGAGCTCTGAAGCCTTTTCAGCCATGGGTTTGCCGAAAAGGTTTTCACCCCGGCAGGGGACATCGACCAACTTGTTCTGTACCCATGGCTCGAGGTCGGATGACTGTAGCCAAGCCTGTCGGCGGGCACCGATGCCGGCCCCGGCTACTCGGGCCGAAGCCTCGAAGCCATCATAGGCTGCTCGAGAGATAATCTTCGAGCACTCCCGAATACCAGTGGACAAGGCCTGGAACCTCTGCAAAGTTTCCTCGGAGAGACCAGCAGAGAACCCAGCAATCTCCTTTGCCAGGTCTCGGAGGTACATGCCCATGTAGAGCTGGTATATCTGGACACGGCAAGCAAGCATAGAGCCCTGGAAGCACTTCTTACCGAGGGCATCCAGGTTCCGGGCCTCCCGGCCGGGAGGCACCGAGGAGTGCATCTTCTGACTTTTCAGTCGATGCATGGCCGATTCCACAACCATGGAGTGGTGCGGTAATTGCGCCTTTTGGAACCCGGGGCTCTTGCGGACTCGACAGATTGAAATCGACCCGCTTGCTTAACATCGGCGTCGAGGCCGGGGTCTCCCACATGCGGAAGAGCAGCCGCTCCAGCATCGGAGGAACCGAAACAGTAAAGGCCTCCTTCGGGGGAGAGTCATACTGGAGGGCCTCGAGCTCCTCGGCTCGAGGCTCCTCCTCAGGATCCGCGGGGAAGGCCAAGGCCTTGGCCATATCCCGCACGAAGTCCGAGAACCGGGTATCCTCCGGTGGGGATCGTCTCAGAGGCTCGGACTTGGGCGAGTCCGATGAGACACACCGAGTCTGATGAGTGCCGGGTGACTCTTCGTCCTCCATCTTCCAGCCCGACTCCTCGGAGGAGGAATCGAGCGACTCTGGTCGGGCGGGCACCAATGCCCTCCGCCCCGACGCCGAGGGTATCGGCGTCAACAACCTCGGCCCCGAACGGGAGGTCGAGGGAGACCGTGGCCGGGGATCGACTCGAGCCCGCATGGACTCGACATGAGAATGTTTGGTAGGCCTCTCCGACTCCGAAGACCCGGGACGGCTATCGGGGCTATGCGACCTGGCCCTCGAGGAACCAGGAGCGTCCACCGACGCCGCCCTCGCGGGTTTCTTCTTCCTGCGATGTTCCCGCGAAGGAGACCCCCGCTCAGAGGAACCCCGACGCTGCTTGGGGCCGGAGTCCCGAGACGTCGAGGCCTCTGACGTGGTCCGGGCCCGGCCGGACACGGAGTCAGAAAAAATCCTATCCTTTTGGTGCTGCCGACTCCTCAACGCCTTCGAGGACATTTTGCCACACGGACCACAGATCATTGGGTCATGATCGGGTCTGAGGCAACGGAGGCAGCAGTCATGTGTGTCGGTAAGAGACATACGTTTCTTACACCGATCACATTTCTTAAACCCGCTGGTAGCCATCGGGGAAAAAGGGCCCCTGCTAGGTCAAAGACCGGGCTGCCAGGGAAACAAGAAAAAAGGTGCGAACGCCAGTCACAAAACCGAAAAATAGAAAAAGGACTCGATACTGGCGTATCGGTCTGAGCGGGAAAAGGATCCGGCGTCGAACCGGAGAAAAAAAGAGAAAAAAACAGGGAAAATCATCTTTTTCCTCGGGGAAAAACGAACTACGTCCATCAGGCTCCGCGAAAAAAAGAAGACTGAGCAAGATGGCACCCTTGGTCGGGAAGAGGACCGCGCATGCGCGCTGCAATTCCCAAAGGCTTTCTTTGAAAGCTGGGGAAATGCTCCGCACGAGGGCTCCGTCGGCGCCGACGTCACCCATATGTGAGGACTGACTTCCTGCTTGGTCCTGGAGAACTAGATGATACTGCAGCAGTAATGTGCCAATCAACATCTGGCATATTGAAATCCCCTATCAGTAGCACTTCCCCTTTCCTAGCAATGCTGCATATGTCTTCAATTAACTCTCTGTCCGCCTCTTCCTCTTGTGAGGGAGGTCTGTATATCACACCAATGCAAATATTTTATTTTATTTATTTATTTAACAGTATTTCTAAACCGCCTTATCTTAATAATCAAGGTGGTATCACAGCAAGCAATCAGGTAAAGTGTGTGTGTTGTACATGCAGTGAGGATAAAACATAGTTGTGTGAGGGATGTGTTGGGTGCTTGATTTGTTTGAGCTATATACAGGGTGGGCTATTTACAGTGGTGCTAGAATCATATTTTATATATATATTCAGTTGTTTGGGAGGATTGGAGTGCTGTTATCCATTCTCTTAGGTTATGTGATGTGACCATAGTGCTCTATGAACAGCATGGTTTTCAGTTGTTTTCTGAAGTCTTTGAGGTCTGGAGTTGCCCTTAGATCGTCCGGTAGATTGTTCCATATTGTTGGAGCAGCCATGGAGAGAGCTCTGTCTGTTGTGTCCTTGCGTGTGTGCTTGTACTCATTTGGGGTGCTGACTCGGTTGCGTGTTTGACTTCTTCTGGGACGTGCGCTGGTTTCCGGTTGTATGAGCAGGTGGAGGCTGTTGGCTGATGTGTGTTCTTTTATCTTAAATAGGTTTATGATAGTCTTGTATCTGATGCGAGCAATGATTGGGAGCCAGTGTAAGTCCTTTAGTGTAGGTGTGATGTGCTCCTGCCTTGCGGCTCCGGATATGATTCGAGCTGCAGTGTTTTGTGCCAGCTGTAGTGGTTTGAGAGCTTGTTTTGGTAGTCCGAGGTATATCGGATTGCAGAAGTCCAGTATTGGGGTTATCAGTGCTTGACAGACTGTACGGAAGTGTTCTGGAGCGAGGAGTGGTTTCAGTCTCCTGATGATTCACATCCTGTAATATGCTTTTTTGGATTGTTTTGTCTATGTGTGGTTTGAGGTTGAGTTTACTGTCCAGAGTAACCCCAAGGTATCTCACCTCCGATCTTATCGGTATCGTGGTGCTTTGTATCTTTATGTTTGGTGGGTGTGTGAAGCTTTGGTTTCGAGTGATGATTAAAGCTTCAGTCTTGTTGTAGTTTATAGCTAGATTGTTGTTTTGGCACCACTTCGCCATTTGGGTAAGGCAGTCTGCTATCTTAGAGAAGTCCGGGTTTTCGATTGATATCGGGGAGTATACCATTATATCATCTGCGTATATTGTGTATTGGATGTTGTTCTCTTTCATAATGTTGCATATTGGTTGGATGTAGATGTTAAAAAGGAGTGCTGAGAGTGCGGATCCTTGTGGTACTCCTTGTTGGACGTTTATGGGCCGGGAGGTGTCCTGTCCCACCTTGACCTGTAGCTGTCTTTCTGTTAGGTACGAGTGGAACCATTTTAGAGTGGTACCGTGTATACCAGTGTTCTTCAGTCTCTTTCCCTCTTAACCCACAATGCCTCCTCTCTCCCTTTTAAGCTCTGTAGTTCCAAAGCTTTAATAGTATTTTTTTACATATAGTGCCACTCCTCCTCCCTTTCTTCCTACCCTGTCCTTTCTGAACAAAGTATAGCCAGGTATAGTTACATCCCAGTCATGGTTTTCTGTGAACCATGTTTCTTTAACTGCCACTAAATCCAAGTCGGCCACTCCCACCAAAGTTTCAACATCAGGGATCTTATTCCCCATGCTACAGGCATTTATACACACTGCTTTCCATATGTTACCCCTGTTACCCATTTCCATAAAGGTATTTAATGCATCACTTACCTGGGGGCTTTTTTCACCCATCCCCAACAAATGTAGTTTAAAGCCCTCTTCAGTAGATTAGCCAGTCTACTACTGAAGACCCGTTGATCTTTCTTGGACAGATGGATGCCACTTCTGTTCTGCTATCCTTGGAACAGCATCCCATGGTCTAGGAAACCAAAACACTCTCGATGACACCATCATCTCCAGGATGCGAGCCTCTCTGCCTTGGCCTTTACCCTCAACAGGGAGGATTGAAGAGAACACCCTCTGTCCCAGAGTCATGAAGTCACTTTTGATACACTCAGAGGGATACCTGGCAGTATCATTTGTTCCGACATGGATTAGCAACATTGGGTTATAGTCGGTGGGCTTGATGAGTCTCGGCAAACTCTCCGTAACATCTTGGATTTTGGCAACAGACAGACAGCATACCTCTCTGGACATCAAGTCTGGTCAGCAGATGGACGCCTCAGTACCCCTCAGAAGAGAGTCACCAACCACCACTACCCTTCGCTTCCTTGTGGTCACTGATTCTGCAACTTTGGGGTACTTGAGCTCTGATTCTTCCCTTTCCAAGTATACTTTCACCTCCTACACTTCCAGGGCTGCATAATGGTTCTCCAATTCAAGGGCTGGAGAAGTTGGATGGGTGATTCTACAGGCCCTGGTGACTTGTGTCCAACCTTTGTCATTCTGTTGGCACCCATCTTCTCTTCTGCCAGAGAGCTTGGATGTTTCAAGAAGCATCTCATCAATGTACTTCTCACTGTCTTGACTGAGGTTGTTGAGGTTGCGCAGGTTGAGAATGGGCTGAAAGCCCCCTGTCCGCTTTGGGACGAGGAAATATCGGGAGTAAAACCCCCATCCTCGGAGGTGCGGTGGGACAGGTTCTACCGCACCGTCCTTGAGGAGGCCTGTGAGTTCCTGACTCAGGAGGGCCTGGAGCTGGGGAGGCAGACGTGGCTCCCCGAAGAAATATGGAGGAGGGGTCTGGTCCAGATGGAGAAGAAAGCCCTCCCAAACGACCTGTAGAACCCAGGCATCGGTGGAGATGCACTTCCAAATGTGGGAGAAATGGACCAGACGCTCCCCGACGGACAGCTGCTCTGCCGGAGGGGGAGAGGCTATGCTGATGGCGTCAAAACACCAAGGCCGGAGCTGGGGGTTGGATCTTGAGTCCCTTCGGCTTGCAAGGATCATGGCCCATGGACTTGCCCTGGCAGTCCTGAACAGTGGTCAACGCCAGAGGATAGACCAGGTAGCCCCTGTATGGGAGCCCCTTCCGCTGGAAGAAGGGCTTCTTGCTCTGTTGCTTCTTCCTGGGGAGGGAGGACGTTTTACAAGAGAGGCGAGTGCAAGTCACATACTCTGTCTCAATCTCCGCGGCCTTCTCGTCCATGTGCTTGCAAAATAGCTGCTCCCCAAGCTTCTCCTGGACCCACTGTTCCAGGTCCGAGGAAAGGAGCCAATCCAGCCACCACAACCTGGGTGGAAGACTTGAAGCCATCGTATGCTGCTTGCGAGACATACTTTGAGCATTCTCCGACAGACTTTGAGAGGGCTTGAAAATGCCAGAGATGGTCTCCATCAAGTCCCGCCGCAAAGCCTCTGAACTCTCTAGCAAGGTCACGGAGAAACATCCGAATGTATAACCGGGAACAGCAGGAATTAAGTCTTCACATACGGGTATCTTCGGTACAGACTTGAGCCTGCGCGGGAATGCTCCCCAGCGTCCAATAGAAAAGCTTTTGGGAGCATCCCACAGCACCTGTGTGCTGCCTTCCCGCCTTTCCAACTCTCCTTCGTCAGTTGAGTTTATAACTGAGACAAAAGGAGAGGAGAGAAAAAGAGAGAGAACTCCTAGGTGAGGTGGGTGGGTTGTGAAGACTTAATCCCTGTTGTTCCCGGAGATCACCTGTTACAGGTGAGAAACAAGCAGGAATGTAGTCTTCACATATGGGGACTCCCCAGCTGAGAGATGCCAGGAGGATGACCCTAGCAAGCTGCACATCTCTGGTGAGATGGGTCATTCTTCCTCCCATGGATCTCTGGCATCGAAAACCCCAGGACAGTGGGTAGTAGTTGTACTAAGTCTGAAAGAGATGCTGTAGAACAGCCTGTCCAAACGAGGCATCCCGACGGGAGTCCTTGTCTAAACAATAATGGGCTGTAAAGGTGTGTACTGAAGCCCAGGTGACTGCTCTACAGATGTCATCAATGGACACAGAACGAAGATTAGCCATGGAGGTTGCCATTGCTCTCACATTGTGAGCTGTGACATGGCCTTCGAGAGAAAGTCCCTTACTCTCGTATGCAAAGGATATGCAAGTCGCAATCCATCTAGAGAGAATTCTTTTGGAAACTGGAAGTCCCAAATGACTAGAATCAAAAGCAACGAAAAGCTGAGAAGATTTTGTGTTG
Organism: Ichthyophis bannanicus; assembly: GCA_033557465.1. Lineage (NCBI taxonomy): Eukaryota > Metazoa > Chordata > Amphibia > Gymnophiona > Ichthyophiidae > Ichthyophis > Ichthyophis bannanicus. The sequence continues at coordinate 316,048,036 of CM066039.1, read as the reverse complement.
CTTAGTTCTTTGAAGGTAAAAAGCTAAGGCTCTTTTACAATCCAAGGTATGAAGGTTCCTTCCTGCACTAGAGGCATGAGGCCTAGGAAAGAATACAGGAAGGTAAACCGATTGGTTTAAATGAAAAGGCAAAACCACCTTTGGCATAAAGTGAGGATGAGTCCTAAGAACTACCTTATGGTGAAATCTTGTATAAGGAGGATCAGCCACTAAGGCCTGCAACTCACTGATGCGTCTTGCAGAAGTGAGAGCAACTAGGAAGATGACTTTCCAGGAAAGAAACTTAAGGTCCATAGTAGCTAAGGGCTCAAAGGGCGGTTTGATAAGCTGCCCGAGAACAAGATTGAGATCCCATGCCACCGGCGGCGGCTTAACGGGAGGTTTTGTTAAGGGTAGACCTCTCATAAATCTTGCTACAAGTGGATGAGGAAATAGGATGTCCATCCAAAGGCTTGCAAGAAGGTGCAATGGCACTAAGATGGACCCTTACTGAATTGGTTTTAAGACCAGAATTTGATAAATGGAGGAGATACTCCAGTAGAGATTCCAGAGGCACCAAAAGGGGGTGAAGCCCCCCTTTGAGAACACCATACAAAGAACCTTTTCCACTTGAAGGCATATGATCGCCTTGTGGAGGGTTTTCTGGAGGCCACCAGGATATCCTTTACCTGCTGGAGAAAGGTTGCTATCTGGAAGCTCTAGGCTTTCAGCAACCAGGCCCTGAGATGTAGGGACTGGGGATTTGGGTGTGATAGCATCCCGTTCTCCTGGGAAAGAAGATCTAGAGCAGGGGTCTCAAACTCCAGTCCTGGAGGGCCGCAAACCAGTCAGGTTTTCAGGGTATCCCTAATGAATATGCATGAGATATATTTGCATGCAGTGCCCCCATTGTATGAAAAATATCTCATGCATATTCATTAGGGATACCCTGAAAACCTGACTGGTTTGCGGCCCTCCAGGACTGGAGTTTGAGACCCCTGATCTAGAGAGTATCCCAATTCCAGTGGCGTGGCTTGAGAGAGACGTAGAAGCAGAGGATAACATGTTTGCCGTGGCCAATGTGGAGCTATGAGTATCATACGTCCTCTGTTTCTCTGAAGCTTGAATAGTGTTTTTGGAATGAGGGGAATGGGTGGGAGGGCATAGAGGAAGTCCTGCCCCCAGTGGAGGAGGAAAGCATCCCTTGCCTGACAGTTTTGAGCCAGAATTCTGGAACAGAACCGGGGAAGCTTGGCATTCTGTGGACTTGCAAAGAGGTCTATATCTGGGGCTCCCCAGATTCGAAACACTCGAGCAATCTGGTCTGAGTGAAGAGACCATTCGTGTGGCAGCAATATTCGACGGAGTTTGTCTGCCCAAAGATTTTGAATGCCCGGAAGATATACCACTAGGAGGTGGATTTGAAGCTCTCTGGCGAGGGCCCACAGTCGCAAAGCTTTGTTGCATAACTACAGAGAGCCTGTTCCGTCCTGCTTGTTCACATAGAACATGGCTACTTGATTGTCGGTTTGAACCAGGACTGTCTTGTAGCTGAGCTGGGCCTGGAATACTCGAAGAGCATGGTAGATGGCTCTTAGTTCTAGGAGGTTTATGCGAAGACAAGCCTCCTGTGGGGTCCAGAGACCCTGAGTAGAGATCGTGCAAGTGAGCTCCCCAACCCAACTTGGACGCATCTGTTGCTAGAGTGGCCTGGAAAAGAGGCTGCTGGAAAGGAGAACCTACTAGAAGGTTTTCCAGAGATTGCCACCACTGAAGATATGAAATGAGATGTATGGAGTTTCTGATTTTGTCCGACAGGCGACCCAAGGCCTGTGTCCACTGAAAGGAGAGGGTCCACTGGGCTGCTCGCATAGGGAACCACATGGAAAGTGGATGCCATATGCCCCAGAAGCTGAAGCATTTCCCGAGCAGTCAGGAAGACTTTCATAGCTGCTTGGGATGCAAGCAGTATACGAAGACAGGGGGCTGTGGTAGGAAAGCCCTTGACTGTCTGGTATATAGACGAACCCCTATGAACTCCAGGGACTGAGAAGGGGTGAGCTGAGATTTTGGGAGGTTTATGACCAGTCCCAAGTAGTGAAGATGTCCCGGTGGTCGGGGCAGATGCGCCAGACAGACTGGCCATCAGTGCCCGCTGCTGCTCCATGAAGGCAGACATTCTGCTCTCCAAGGCTGTCATCCTGAGACTCAGCTCAGGAGACGCAGCAGCCACAGACTCGGGCCCCGGGAGGAGAGTCCACGAGGACTACGGGGCTTACGTGTCCAGCAGACTCCGGCTCCACACGAGGAACTTTGGCTTTGCTGCTGGTGACTTCGTAGTGCCTTGGAAAACATTTTTCCACAGGCCCCGCACGACTTAGGATCGTGGTCGGGGCCGAGGCACCGAAGGCAGCAGTCGTGTGTGTCGGTGAGAGACATTAGTTTCTTACACCGATCACACTTCTTAAAACCACTGGAAGCCATCGGGGAAAAAAAGAGTCGCCGCGAGGTCAAAGGACCGGCCTTCCAGGGAAAGAGAGAAAAAAGGGCGCTAATGCCAGCCACGAAGGGCAAAAACCGAAAAAGAAGAATCGTGCTCGATACCGGTGTACCGAACCCGGCGGGAGGGGAACCGGTGTCAAACCGGTAGAAAAAGAACAAAAAATCGCTGAAAAATCTAATTTTAACCGGGAAAACTGGACACACGTCCAGTGGGCTTCACGGAAAAAAAGAGACTGAGGTAAGATGGCACCTTTAGGCGGGAAGGGAACCGCGCATGCGTGCCTGCATTCCCAAAGGCTTTCATAGCAAGCTGGGGAAATGCTCCGCTGGGGCTTCATCGGCGCCGATGACACCCATATGTGAGGACTGACTTCCTGCTTGGTCCTGGAGAAAGAGCGAAGCTGGCTTCTAGAGCTGTCGATGCTCGAATGAGCCAGTCGTCTAAGTAGGGGAAGACAAATATTCCTAGAGTTCTCGGAAGTGCTGCTACTACTGCCATGCATTTTGTGAAGACTCTTGGGGCAGAAGCCAGCCCGAAGGGAAGAACCCTGTATTGGAAGTGTCTTCCCTGGCAAAGGAATCAAAGGAATTTCCTGTGTTCTGTATGGATGAGAATATGAGTATATGCATCCTTTAGATCTAGAGAACATAGCCAATCCTGACTGAAGGTATGACAAGAGTGTTCAGAGGGAATCCATTTTGAATTTTTCTCGGAACAGATATTTGTTTAATTCTCTTGAGGTCCAGAATAAGCCTGTGTCCCCCTGTTTTCTTGGGAATGAGAAAATAGGGGGAGTAAAACCCCGTACCCTGTTGGGGTATGGGAACTTCTATTGCTCCTGGAGCAAGAAGTGATGGGACCTGAGAATTGAACTGCTTTATGATTGTAGGAGGGGGCAGGCTGTGGAAGTGGAGTCTGTACCCCTCTCGTAAAATGGACAAAGTCCAGTTTTCTGATGTTATTTGTTGCCATCTGCTGGCAAAATGGCATAACCTTCCTGAAATGGTGAGGGGTTCTGGACCTTTCAGGGGCAGAAAGACTAAGTTCTCTAGGAAGGAGTCAAAACCCCTGAGGAGGCTGAACTTGTGGAGCCGATTGAGTCCTTGGAACGTGTGGCTTCCTCTGCTGTTGCCCCCTTTAGGGAACATGAACTGGACAGTGAGTATGATGGGTATAGGATGGGTAAAACTTCTTTTTCTTACTGAAAAAGGGTTTTTTGGCTGACTTTATCTAAGTCTACAGCCAACCCAGCAAAGAAAGTCTATTCAAGGTAGTATTTTCAGATCCAAGCTGATTTGCCTTGTGCTGCCAATCCTTGCCAAAGAGATTTTCTCCTGTGCAAGGAATATTTCCCAGTTTCTCTTGTACCCATTGTTCTAAGTCCAATGCTTGGAGCCAGGCAATACGACATGTACTGATTGAAATAGCAGAAGTTCTGCTAATACATTCAAAGCAATCGAAGGATGCACGGTTCACAAATTAGAGACATCCTGGGCATGTTTGACCAGAGTAAGAAATCCTCTTTTGTCCTCAGGAAGAAGAGGGCTCATAAGCTCCAAGTGTCCTGTAACTTCCTTGAGGCACATTCCCATATAGAGAATGTAAGAGCTGATCCTGGCTGCCAACATGGAGGATTGGAAGCATCAATGCCCAAAGGCATCGAGAGTCCTCAACTCCCGGCCCAGAGGATTAGAGGAATGCGTCTTTGCACTCTTAATCCTACGCATTGCCGATTCCACTACCATTGAATGGTGTGGTAACTGAGTCTTTTGAAAACCAGGACAGCTTGGAACGTGGTACATAGTATTGCGTCATTGGGAGTGTAGAGACACCGTTAAAGGGGTTTCCCACATTCTGAGCATAAGATCCTGCAAGATGCTATGAATGGGCAGGGTAGCTGCCTCTTTAGGATATTGAAGACTTTCTAATTCTTCTGCCCTGGGTTCCTTCTCTAGAGTCACCGTGATTGCCAAAACCTCGAGCTACATCACGTATGAAATCCTGGAAGGACATGTCTTCTGGAGGAGACATTCTGCATTGAGGAGGAGGAGATGGATCCTCCGGGAGGACTGCTCTGGTACTGGCGAAGTCATCAGAATCTGAAGATTCGAAATATCTCGGTGACCGATGTTCGTGCAACGCTCGGTACCAGTACTGCTCGAAGTCGGTATCGGGGTGTCTCGGTACCAGCCCTTCGATACCTGAGATAGACTCAAGGCTCAGCATGGGCGGAAGCATACCTGTCGAGGCAGGTGCACTCAATACCGGCACCGATACCTGTGGAACCATCTGTAGCGGTCCCGAAGCTGCTAAGAGAGCCGTTAGACTGCGTTCAATAGTGAGGAATCTGATCCACCGCTCCTGCCGATGCCTGGGTGTCAGTACCGGTGGAAGTGGCTACGACCCCAGAACATGGCACCAGTAGTTCTGCAGAGGTTGAAGCCTCTGGAACATTCTGGAGTCCTGTTAATGCTTTGGAGACCGAGGTCTCCCGCCGGGACTGTTTAAAAAGAAAGAAAAGAGAGCCGGCGGTACCGGTTGGCGTTGAATGAAGGCAGACGCGACCACAAAAAACAAAAAAGTAAGAATAGATTTTCTGCGGTGACAGGGTGTGCGCCCTGTCGGCTCCGTGGAAAACGAAGAACTGATGAAGGAGAGTTGGAAAGGTGGGAAGGCAGCACGCAGGCGCTGTGGGATGCTCCCAAAAGCTTTCCTATTGGATGCTGCGGAGCGTTCCCACGCAGGCTCCGTCGGTACTGACGATACCAGTATGTGAAGACTACATTCCTGCTTGTTCCTGGAGATACCTGGATGCCCTGATAAGCCTTGAGCCCAAGAGCGTCGAGGGTACAAGACTCTATGCTCGGGGGGACTGACGAATGAGTCTTTGGGCTCTTTAGCTTCGCCGAAGCAGGGAACATACAAGAGTTTCTCCTGGACCCACTGTTCCAGGTCTGAGGACTGGAGCCATGCTTAACGCCGGGCTTTGATGCCAGCTGGAAGACTTGAACCAGTCATATGCGGTGCGGAAAAAGTATTTTGAGCAGTCCACAACCGATCTCAGGAGTGTCTGAAATCTGAGGTGGTGTTCACCTCCGAGGCCCACGGAGAAACCGCCGAGCTCTTTAGCGAGGTCGCGAAGAAACATCCCCATATATAGTTAGTATGCCTAGATGTGGCATGCCAGCATGGACCCCTGGTAAGCCTTGCGCCCGAGGGCATTGAAGGCATGGGATTCTCTACTAGGCGGGACCATAGAGTGCGATTTTGGGCTCTTCTGCTTCCACATCGCGGATTCCATTACCATGGAGGTATGGGGAAGTTGGGTCTTTCGAAACCCAGGACCACGCTGGACTCTGTACATGGCATTGAGTCTTTTACTGACAATAGGGAGTGAGGCAGGTGCTTCCCCACATGCGGAGGGAGCAGCCAGGTCAGGATGGACGGCACAGGGACAGAGACACTCCCTGGGGGGGGGGGGAGACTCATATTGCAAGATGTCGAGATCCTCTGCCTTCAGCTTTTCCTCGGTCTGTGTGGGCAGATTGAGGGTCCAAGCCATATCCCGTACAAATACCAAGAAGGAGGTATCTTCGGGAGACAACTGCCTTTGGGAGGCGGGCGGGAACGGGTCAGAAGGAAGGTCTCTATGGGCCTTCAGGGAACGTATCCCCATCCAATTCTCAGCCAGAGAGGTCCGAGGACTCGGAGTTGGGCTGATCCCCATGTCCAGTGGCCGAGGCCCACTTGTTGCTGGAGGTACTGACTCTGGAAGACCTCGCCCCTGAGGAACGGGACGGCGAGCAAGACTGGTGCCGAGGACTCTAATGAGGCCCATGGCTCGCGGGGATTTCCAAGGCAGTTTTCGGGACCATAGTCAAGGGACCCTCAGTCTCAAGGTGCGAGACAGCTGTTCTGGGCAAAAGCACCTGCTGGGTAGCTAGGAAGGCAGAAACGCTGCGCTCTAGTGCAAGCATATGGGACTCCCACTCAGGGAGGATCTCTAAAGGTAGAAAGTGGACTGTTGTAGTTGTTATGGAAGGACAGACTAGATGGGCCTTGTGGTCTTTTTCTGTCATCATGTTTCTATGTTATGCAGACGTTACTGGGTCTGGCGTGGAGGAGGAGGGGGGTCCCTCCTGGGATGACCCTCAGGAGACCGGGTGCCATCGCCGGAGGCCTCCGTATTTGTACGAGGTACCTTTCAAGGCCATGCACACTTATTCTCAATCCCTTCTCCCCTGTGTAACATTATCGTAACATCAGTATGCAATTTGTACATAGTTTTCCCTGTTCTCTCTCCAAGTTGTTCTCCCTGTTCGATGTAAACTCGAGAATGCCTTGTGGTCCTCGAATAGTTTTGATAATTGTAAACCGCGCTGACGATAAAGAGCACGGTATAAAAGAAATGTTAAATAAATAAATAAAATGCCTTGTCCGACTCTCGGGAATGCCAGGGAGGGCTAAGGGAACGAGCACGAGACCGCTCACACTTATCTGGAGCCCCCGACAGTGACTTCAAAGTCATCTTTTTTCGCCGTTCCACCTCAGGTGAACCCTGGGACGCGGAGTCACTGCAGGGGACCCCGCAAGTGGTGGATTGGTGCACCACTGTGGACCCCAGGGCTGCCTTATGGAAAATGTTGTCTGACTTAGCGGACATTTTCTTACAAAGCGAGCAGAATTCCGGGTTGTGGTTAACCCCCAGACAACAGTTGTGGGTGTCCGTGAGCAACATATTTTTGGAGCATGTGCCACATTTTTTGAAGCCAGTGGCCATGGGGGCAAAAAGAGCCCCTGCGAGGTCGAATGCCCTTGAGGCCAGCGGTTAGAAAAAAGGACGCAAAAAGAGCCCAAAGCAAGAAAAAAGGGGAAAAAATAGGAATCCCCTGGCCCACAGCTGAAGCGGGAGCATCGGGGAGGACCGGTACAACCGGAAAAAACAGCCAGAAGAGAAAACTTTTTCCAAGGAATGAAGACGTGCGTCCAAAGGGCTCTGCGGAAAAAGGGAGACTGAGCAGGACGGCACCCTTGGGAGGGAAGAGGACAACGCATGTGTGGCAGCAATCCCAAAAGCTTTCTTTGAAAGCTGGGGAATTGCTCTGTGCGGGCTCCGGTGTCGATATCACCAATAAGTGAGGACTGACTTCCTGCTTGTTCCTGGAGAACATGAAAGCTGCAAAGGGGTAAACTGAAAGGCAACATCAGAAAATACTTCTTGACTGAAAGGGTGGTGGATGCTTGGAATGCCCTCCTGATGGAAGTGGTGGGGACAAATACAGTGACAGAATTAAAAATGGCATGGGGCAGACAGCATAGTTACTCACCTGTAACAGGTGATATCCGGGAACAGCAGGAATTTAGTCCTCACATATGGGTATCGTCGGTACCGACGGAGCCTGTGCGGGAATGCTCCCCAGCATCCAATTAGAAAGCTTTTGGGAGCATCCCACAGCGCCTGCGTGCTGCCTTCACGCCTTTCCCAACTGCCTCTCTCCAGTTGAGTTTTAAAGCTGAGACAAGAGAGAGGGAAAGGGAAAGAGATAGAGAGATACAACTCCTAGGGGAGGTGGGTGGGTTGTGAGGACTAAATTCTTGCTGTTCCCGGAGATCACCTGTTACAAGTGAGTAACTATGCTACCTCCAGGAACAAGCAGGAATGTAGTCATCACATATGGGGACTTCCTAGCTTTAGATGCCAGGGAGAGACCCCAGAAGTTGTGCGTCCCTGAGAAGGGCTCCACTTCCCCCCATGGATCTCTGGCATCCTACCAGGGATGATGGGTAGGAGTTGATTAGGTATGGAACAGGTGTTGGAGAACAGCCTGACCAAACAAGGCATCCCGGTGGGAGTCCTTGTCCAAACAGTAATGGGCTGTGAAGGTATGAACCGAGGCCCAGGTGGCTGCTCGACAGATGTCGTCGATAGACAGAGAGTACAGATGAGCCATTGAAGTTGCCATGGCTCTCACATTGTGAGCTGTGACATGGCCCTCCAGAGGAAGATTCTTGCTCTGATAGGCAAAGGCAATACACTGGGCAATCCAGTTAGACAGTGTTCTCTTGGAGACTGGAAGTCCCATATGAGAAGGATCAAAAGCAACAAAGAGCTGAGAGGACTTTCTATGTTGCTGTGTTCTTTGTAAGTAAAAGGCTAAAGCTCTTTTACAGTCCAAAGTATGAAGATTTCTTTCTGCATTTCATGCATGAGGCCTTGGAAAGAACACAGGCAGGTAGACCGCTTGGTTAAGATGAAAAGGCAAGAACACCTTTGGCATAAAGTGTGGATGAGTCCTAAGGACTACCTTGTCATGATGGAACCTTGTATAAGGTAGATCAGCCACTAGTGCCTGCAACTCACTGATGCGACGCGCTGATGTGATTGCAATGAGAAAGATAACTTTCCAAGAAAGGAATTTCAATGAGGTAGTAGCTAAGGGTTCGAAAGATGGCTTCGTGAGCTGACCAAGAACCAGGTTTAAGTCCCATGCCACCAGTGGTGGCCTAATGGGAGGCTTAGTAAGAAGAAGGCCTCTCATAAATCTTGCTATAAAAGGATGGGAGGAAATAGGTTGTCCATTTAGAGGCTTGAAAGAAGCTGCAATAGCACTCAAATGGACTCTTACCGAGTTAGTTTTAAGTCCTGCATTGGATAAATGAAGGAGATACTCCAGTAATGATTCCAGAGGTATCGCAAGGGGGTTAAGACCCTTCTGCGAACAACATATGGTAAACCTCTTCAATTTAAAAGCATAAGAGCGTCTTGTGGAAGGCTTCCTGGAAGCATAAAGGACATCCTTTACTTGCTGAGAGAGGTTAAGATCATGAAGATCTAGGCCTTCAGCAACCAAGCTCTGAGATGCAGAGACTGGGGATTGGGATGCCATAACATTCCGTCCTCCTGTGACAGGAGATATGGAGCAAATCCTAACTCCAGGGAGGGAGCTTGAGAGAGATGTAGAAGCAGAGGGTACCTCACTTGCCACGGCCAATGTGGAGCTATGAGAATCATACACCCTCTGTCTCTCTGAAGCTTGAACAGGGTTTTGGGAATTAGGGGAATGGGTGGAAAGGCATAAAGGAAGTCTTGCCCCCAGTGAAGGAGGAAAGCATCCCTGGCCTGAAAGCCCTGAGCTGGAATTCTGGAACAGAACCAGGGAGGTTTGGCATTCAACGGACTTGCAAAGAGGTCTATGTCCGGGGTTCCCCAAATTTGAAAAATCTTGGCCACCTGGTCTGCATGTAGAGACCATTTGTGTGGAAGCAGAACTCGACTGAGTCTGTCTGCCCAAGAGTTTTGTATGCCTGGAAGATACACTGCCAGATGAATCTGATGCTCTCTGGCGAGGGCCCATAGTCGCAAAGTTTCATTGCAAAGCGACAGAGAGCCTGTTCCCCCCTGCTTGTTCACGTAGAACATGGCTACCTGATTGTCCGTATGAATGAGGACTGTCTTGTAGCTGAGCAGGGTGTGGAACACTCGAAGAGCAAGGAAGATTGCTCTGAGCTCTAAGAGGTTGATATGTAGATGAGTTTCCTGTGGAGTCCAAGTGCCTTGGGTGGAGAGGTCTTGCAGATGAGCTCCCCGACCCATTGGTGAAACATCTGTTGTGAGAGTTGCCTGGGGTAAGGGTTGTTGAAATGGGGACCCCAGCAACAGGTTCTGAGTGGACTGCCACCATTGGAGGGACAAAAAAAAAAGCGATTTGTGTTTGATATTTTGTCTGACAGGCACCCTGATGCCTGAGTCCATTGAATGGATAAAGTCCACTGGGCTGCTCTCATATGGAGGCGAGCATAAGGAATCACATGCACTGTAGATGCCATGTGGCCTAATAGTTGTAACATTTCTCAGGCAGTGAGATGAGGTTTTAGCACTGCTTGAGAAGCTAACTGCACCATGCGAAGGCAACGGGCCTGGGGCAGATAGGCCCTTGCTTTTTTGGTATCCAGCAAAGCTCCTATGAACTCTAGAGACTGAGTGGGAGTAAGACTGGATTTTGGGATGTTTATGACCAGACCCAAATACTGAAGGCAAGATAGGGAAGTGCAAATAGGGAAGTCCTGGCCTCTGACTCTGATGGGGCTCGAATGAGCCAGTCGTCTAAGTAGGGGAAGACGAATATCCCTAGAGTGCGGAGAAAGAGTAGTTACTCACCTGTAACAGGTGTTCTCCAGGAGCAGTAGGAATCAGTCCTCACATATGGGTGTCATCGGCACCGATGAAGCCCCAGCGGAGCATTTCCCCAGCTTTCCATGAAAGCCTTTGGGAATGCTGGCACGCATGCGCGGTTCCCTTCCCGCCTAAAGGTGCCATCTTACCTCAGTCAAATGACATAGCTAAGAACAGCACACAAAAATGAAAAATAAACTATGTACAACTGCAACTCCAAGGGGAGGAGGGAAGAAGAGTAGTTACTCACCTGTAACAGGTGTTCTCCAGGAGCAGCAGGAATCAGTCCTCACTTATGGGTGATGTCGCCGACGGAGCCCTCGTGGAGCAATTTCCCCAGCTTTCGAAGAAAGCCTTTGGGATTGCAGCGCGCATGCGCGGTCCCCTTCCCGCCCGAGGGTGCCATCTTGCCCAGTCAGATGACATAGCGAAGACAGCAAAACATAACAGAATGAATGCAACTCCAAGGGGAGGAGGGAGGGTAGTGAGGACTGATTCCTGCTGCTCCTGGAGAACACCTGTTACAGGTGAGTAACTACTCTTTCTCCAGGACCAAGCAGGAAGTCAGTCCTCAATTATGGGACTCCAAAACTTAAGGCTACCGGAGACCTCAAGCCTAAAAGAGCTTCCTCAAGCTCAGCAGTACAGAAGGAAGGAATCTTCTCTGAACACGCATCCGGCCGGTAGCCAAACACCGGGGCCGGAGGGTAGGAGTTGCCTAAACCTCAAAGAGATTGTGGAATACTGCCTGTCCGAAAGCACTGTCCCTGCGGGACTCCCTCTCCAGGCAGTAATGAGCCGCAAAAGTCTGGCTTGAAGACCAAGTAGCGGCCCGGCAGATGTCTGCCAATGGGACAGAGCGGAGATGAGCCACAGACGCAGCCTTCGCCCTGACACGTGGGCCGTGACTCGACTCTCTAAGGAGAGGCCGGCTGCCCCATAAGCCCAGGCGATACAGACAGCTACCTAGATGGACAAAGTACGCTTGGAGACAGGGACCCCCAACCAATTGGGGTCAAAAGATACGAAAAGCTGAGCAGCTTTCCTATGCTCACGCGTACGCTCAAGGTAGAAAGACAAGGCTCTTCGACAGTCCAGGGTATGCAGAACAGTCTCAGCTCGGCTGGCATGCGGCCTGGGAAAAAAGATCTGAAGAACCACCTCTTGATTGATGTGGAAAGAGGAAACCACCTTCGGAAGAAACTTAGGGTGCGTCCGTAAGACAACCCTATTCTTGTAGAACCTAGTATAAGGGGGCTCCGACACTAGGGCCTGTAGTTCACTAACGCGCCTAGCGGAGGTAAGGGCTACCAAGAAGAGAGTTTTCCAGGAGAGGAAACGAAGAGGGCAGGTAGCCATGGGTTCAAAAGGCAGACAGGTAAGCCTTTGTAAAACCACATTGAGATCCCAGTCGGGAGCTGGAGGGCGCAACGGGGGCTTGAGCAGGAGCAGGCCCCTGAGGAAACGCACCACCAAGGGGTGCGAGGAAAGAGGTTGGCCCTCCACCGGCGAATGGTGCGCCGAGAGAGCACTGAGGTGGACTCTGACAGAATTGGATTTGAGGCCTAGATCGCAGAGGTGGAGCAGATATTGCAGTACTACCGATACTAAGCAGGCGAAGGGGTCCTCAGAGCGCTGAGAACACCAGACCGAGAAGCGGCACCATTTAAGGGCGTAACGCCAGGACGACAGCCTCCAGCTCCGGAGGAAGTAAGAGCAGAGCTAGGACTACCCTTTCAGCAGCCAGGCCATCAGATGAAGGGCCCGGAGATTGGGGTGTAGAAGAGTGCCCTGATCCTGGGTCAGGAGATTGGGCTGAAATCCCAGAGGAAGAGGGGTGTCCACCGCTAGCTGCAGGAGCAGAGGGAACCAGGGTTGTCTCGGCCACCTGGGCGCTACCAGGATCACGGAGGCCCTGTCCTGGACTACTTTGAACAATGTCCGGGACACCAGTGGCGTGGGAGGGAAGGCATACAATAGGCCCGTGGACCACGAGATGAGGAAAGCATCCGGCGCTACCCTGAGAGGATGCGGGCGCCGAGAGCAGAACCTGGGAAGTTGCTGGTTCAGCGGACTGGCAAAGAGATCCACGGTGGGGAGGCCCCACCGGTGGAAGATCTGCCGGACAACTGAGGGGTTCAACCTCCATTCGTGTGGCTGCAGGATCTGGCTCAGTTTGTCGGCCAGGTAATTGTCCTGCCCGGGCAGATAAACAGCCTTGAGGAGGATGTCATGGTCGACTGCCCACGAGCATAGTCTCCGGGCCTCCTGACAGAGGAGGAGGGAGCCTGTGCCCCCTTGTTTGTTCACGTAGAACATGGCAACCTGATTGTCTGTCTGCATAAGTACAGACTGACGAGAAGTGAGGTGAGAAAAAGCCCGCAGGGCTAGGCGGATCGCCCGCAGCTCCAGGAAGTTTATCTGCTGAGCCGCCTCCCAAGAGGTCCAAAGGCCTTGAGTGCGTGCTCCTTGGCAATGCGCTCCCCAGCCCAGGAACGAGGCATCTGTCGTGAGCACCTGGGAGGCTGAAAAGGCATGCCGAGCATTAGGTTGGGCAGGTGAAGCCACCATTGCAGAGAGGAGACCAGACGGTCGGAGATCTGTAGCATGTCCGTCAGACTCCCTGTGGCCTGATGCCATTGAGTACGAAGGCCCCACTGAACAGGCCGCATATGCAGGCGGGCGTTCGGGGTGACATGGACCGTGGAGGCCATATGACCAAGCAGCTGCAGGAATCGTCGGGCCGGGGCCGGAGACGTGCTGTGGAACCTGCCGGCCAGCGCTATGAGCCTGTCGGCTCGCTCCTGAGGCAGGAAGGCGCGAGCCTGCAGAGTGTCCAGCCGCGCCCCTATGAACTCGAGATCCTGAGAGGGGCGCAGCGTGGACTTTCCGAAGTTTATGACGAAGCCCAAGTGCTGAAGCAAAGCTACTGTGCGTTGAGTGGCCTGAGCGACCTCTACGGAGGATTGCGCCCGTATGAGCCAGTCGTCGAGGTAGGGGAAGACGAAGAGGCCTTGAAGCCTCAGGAAAGCCGCCACCACCGCCAGGCATTTCGTGAACACCCTGGGAGCGGAGGACAGGCCGAAGGGCAGCACGCGGTACTGATAATGTCTTCCTGCCACCACAAATCTCAGATATTGCCGGTGGTCCGGATGGATAAGGATGTGGGTATAGGCATCCTTTAGGTCCAAGGAGCATAGCCAGTCTCCCTGCCGGAGGTAGGGCAGTAGGATTCCAAGGGTAAGCATCCTGAACTTTTCCCACTGCAGGAACTTGTTGAGGTCGCGGAGGTCCAGGATGGGTCCGAGGCCTCCTGTTCGCTTGGGCACCAGGAAGTACCTCGAGTAGAACCCTTGGCCCCAGAGGTGTTGGGGTACTGGCTCCACCGCCTGCTCCCCCAGCAGACCCTGCAGGAGTAAGTCCCTGTGCAGAGGGGGCCTTGGAGGCTCCCCTGGGAAGTAGGGGGGAGGCACCTGGTGAAAATGTAGGAGGTAGCCCTTTTGAACCACCTGCAGCACCCAGGAATCGGAGGTTATGGCTGACCACCTGTGGGCAAAGTGGGTCAGCCTGCCCCCCGTGCAGGGTAAAGGGGCTATGCTGGCATAGTCAGAAACCCCCACCCTGCTGAGCAGGTGGCTGTGTAGTGGCTTACGGGGCCCATTGCCCTGACTCTTAGCCTGCGGACCCCGATTGGGAGCTGCAGACGCTTGGTATTGAATGTGCTGTTGCTTATAGGCGGGTACCTTCCTCGGGTAAAAAGGCTTTTTCCCCGAGCCCTTCCTCTTTTGTGAGGGAGTAGAGGTCTTTCTGGATAAGCGAGTCCTAGTGGGAGTCTCGGACTCGAGTTCCGCCGCCTTATCGGCCATGGGTTTGCCAAAGAGGTTTTCCCCTCTGCACGGGACATCGATCAACTTGTCCTGTACCCACGGCTCGAGGTCGGATGACTGAAGCCAGGCCTGTCGGCGGGCACTGATGCCGTCTCCCGCAACTCGGGCCGACGCCTCGAAGGCATCGTATGCCGCTCGAGAAATAAACTTCGAGCATTCTCAAATACTATCGGATAAGGTCTGGAACCTCTGCAAGGGTTCCTCGGAGAGACCAGCCGAGAACCCGGCGATTTCTTTTGCCAGGTCTCGGAGGAACATGCCCATGTATAGCTGGTATGTCTGGACTCGGCAGGCCAGCATGGAGCCCTGGAAGCACTTCCTACCGAGGGCATCCAGGTTCCGGGCCTCCTTACCCGGAGGCACCGAGGAGTGCATCTTTTGACTCTTAAGTCGATGCATGGCCGATTCCACCACCATGGAATGGTGCGGTAGTTGTGCCTTCTGGAACCCAGGACTCTTGCGGACTCTATACATCGAATCGACCCGCTTGCTCAGTACCGGTGTCGATGCCGGGCATTCCCACATGCGAAAGAGCAGTCGCTCCAGCATAGGGGGAACCGGTACAGTAAAGGCCTCCTTCGGAGGAGAGTCATACTGGAGGGCCTCGAGCTCTTCGGCGCGGGGCTCCTCCTCGGGATTCGCGGGGAAGGCCAACGCCTTGGCCATATCCCTCACAAAATCGGAGAAGCGGGTATCCTCCCGGAGGGGATCGCCTCCGAAGCTCCGACTCAGGCAAGTCGGAGGGGACGCACCAGGTCTGAAAAGAACCTGGCGATTCGTCCCCTTTCGTGTCCCAGCCTGACGCCTCTGTGGAGGAGTCGAGAGGGTCCGTGCGGGCGAGGGTTCGCCCCAACGCCGAAGTCGACGACCTCGGTCCCGAACGGGAGGCCGAGGGAGACCTCGACCGAGGATCGACTCGAGCACGTGTGGACTCGAGGATCGACTCGGCCGCCGGTGTCGACTTGGGTGTCGACGTCCCGGTGGTCGGGGCAGATGCACTGGCGAGGCCGGTCATCAATGCCCGCTGCTGGTCCATGAAGGCAGTGATACTGCGCTCCAAGGATGTCAATCTGAGACCAAACTCAGAAGACCCGGCAGCCTCCGACTCGGGCCCTGACGGCGTCGGGCCTGACATCGGTTCCGGAGGGGAGTCCAGGAGGACTATAGCACTCACGTGTCCAGGCGGCTCCACCTCTAGGCGAGGAAGTTTGCAAGGCCTCTCCGTCTCCGAGGGCTCAGGGCGGCTGACGGGGCTAAGCGACCCGGCCGTCGAGGGACCAGGTGCGTCCTCCGACGACGCCCGAGCGAGCTTCTTCTTCCGACGATGTTCCCGGTCGGGGGACCCCCGCTCAGAGGAACTCCGATGATACTCGTGGCCGGAGCCCCGAGACGTCGAAGCCTCCGACGAGGTCCGAGCCTGACCGGACTCGAGGTCAGAGAAGATACGTTCCTTTTGTGACTGCCGACTCCTCAGAGACTTTGAGGACAGTCTGCTGCACGGACCGCAACCCGTCGAGTCATGGCTGGGTCCGAGGCAACGGAGGCAGTAGTTGTGCGTGTCCGTAAGGGACATCAGTTTGGAACGATCACATTTTTTAAACCCGCTGGCAGTCATCGGGGAAAAAGGGCCGCAGCAAGGTCGAAAGACCGTGCTGCCAGGGGTGAAGAAGAAAGTGGCAGGAACGCCAGTTAGAGGACAAAACTGAAAAAAAGGGGATGAGAACGGACTCGATAAGGATATCGAGGTCGGGCGGGGGGGACATGCGAACCGAGAAAAAACAAACTAAAGAAATTAATCAACTTTTTCAGCGGCGATAAACTACGTCTGTAGGGCTCCGCGGAAAAAAGAAGACTGAGCAAGATGGCACCCTCGGGCGGGAAGTGGACCGCGCATGCGTGCTGCAATCCCAAAGGCTTTCTTCGAAAGCTGGGGAAATTGCTCCGCGAGGGCTCCGTCGGCGACGTCACCCATAAGTGAGGACCGACTTCCTGCTTGGTCCTGGAGAATTGTGAGGACTGATTCCTGCTGCTCCTGGAGAACACCTGTTACAGGTGAGTAAGTACTCTTTCTCCAGGACCAAGCAGGAAGTCAGTCCTCACATATGGGTGACTCCCTAGCTCTGGGCTACCAGGAACCCAGGCTGAACAAGAGAACTCCCTCTAGTCTCAGCAGCAAAGAAAGGCTTTTCAAGGACACAATCTCCACCGGTAGCTCAACAGAGGGCAGGAGTTGCCTAAACCTTAAAAAGATTCCGGAGTACTGCTTGGCCAAAAGCACTGTCCCTACGGGACTCCCTCTCCAGACAGTAATGGGTCGCAAACATCTGGTTTGAAGACCAAGTTGCAGCCCTGCAGATGTCTACCAAGGGCACAGAGCGGAGATGAGCCACTGAGGCAGCCATTGCCCTGACACGATGGGCCGTGACCCAACCCTGCAAAGGAAGGTCAGCCGCCTTGTAAGCCCAGGTGATAGTCAGCCACCCAGATGGACAAGGTACGCTTGGACACAGCCAACCCCAACTTATTGGGGTCAAAGGAGACGAAGAGCTGAGTAGCGCTTCGATGTCCTTGCGTACGGTCAAGGTAGAAGGATAAGGCCCTCCTACAGTCCAGGGTACGCAGAACTGCTTCAGCCTGGCTTGCATGAGGCCTAGGGAAGAATGTGGGAAGAACCACCTCTTGATTGAGGTGAAAAGAGGAGACAACCTTTGGGAGGAACTTTGGATGAGTCCTGAGGACTACCCTGTTCCTATAAATCCTGGTGTAAGGCCTATCACAGACCAGGGCCTGAAGCTCACTCACTCGCCTAGCCGAGGTGAGGGCTATCAGGAAGAGAGTCTTCCAGGAAAGGAAGCGTAGAGGGCAAGTAGCCATCGGCTCAAAAGGTGGGCGAGTCAGTTGCTGCAAGACCACATTCAGCTCCCACTCAGGAGCAGGACGACGGATGGGAGGCTTGAGCAGAAGCAAGCCTCTGAGAAACCTGGACACCAAGGGGTGTCCCGACAAGGAATGTCCTTCCACCAGTGAGTGGTGAGCTGCTAGAGCTGAGAGGTGGAACCAAACAGAATTGGACTTAAGTCCCTGATTGGATAAGTGCAGTAAATACTGAAGCACTACTGGTACCGTACAGGAGAAAGGATCCTCTGTACGCAGCTGACACCACACAGAAAACCTCTTCCACTTTAGAGCATAGGTTTTCCTAGTGGACTGTTTCCGAGAGGCTAGGACAACCTCAACATCCTGAGGTAGGCCCCAGGGAGCCAAAACTACCCTTGCAGCCTCCAGGCCAACAAATTGAGAGCTTTGAGATTGGGGTGCAGAAGGGAACCCTGCTCCTGTGAGAGAAGGTCGGGTTGCAACCCCAGAGGTAGTGGGGAATCCACTGTCAGCTGAAGCGGAAACCAAGGCTGTCTCGGCCACCTGGGAGCTACCAGCAGGACAGAGGCTTTGTCCTGAAGAGTCTTGAAAAGAGTTCGGGCCACCAAGGGCGTGGGAGGAAACGCATATAGGAGGCCCTGAGACGAGGACATCAGAAAAGCATCCGGTGCTATCCTCAAAGGATGCGGCTGCCTGGAGCAGAACTTGGGCAGTTGCTTGTTCAGCAGACTGGCAAACATATCTATCCAAGGGAGACCCCACTTCAGGAAGATCTTCTGAACCACCAAGGGATGCAGCTGCCACTCGTGGGGCTGCAGAATTCTGCTCAACCGGTTGGCAAGGGAGTTCTCCTGGCCTGGAAGGTACACCGCCCTGAGAAGCATGTTGTGCTTTAGGTCAAAGGAACAAAGGTCTTGAGTCTCCCGACAAAGGAGCTGGGACCCAGTCCCACCCTGTTTGTTCACATAAAACATGGCTACCTGGTTGTCTGTTTGAACCAAGACTGAGCGTTGAGCCAGGGCAGGAGAAAAAGCCTTGAGAGCTAAGCGTATAGCTCGAAGCGCCAGGAGATTGATCTGTTGGGCTGCTTCCCAAGGAGACCAGAGGCCTTGGGTGCACTTGTCTAGACAATGAGCACCCCAGCCCCGCAGAGAGGCATCGGTGGTGAGGACCACCGAGTATTCTGGCATTTGGAAGGGCATCCCCTTCAGCAGATTGGGTGGATGTAGCCACTAGCTAAGGGAGGCCAAAAGGGGTTTGGACACCCTTATCCTGTCTCTTAGGTGGCCTGAGGCCTGTGACCACTGAGTCCGAAGGCACCACTGTGCAGGCCTCATATGGAGCCTGGCATTGGGAGTCACATGTACTGTCAAAGCCATGTGACCCAGAAGCCTGAGGCAGAGTCTGGCGGAGACCAGGGGCTTGTTTAGGAACTGTTTGGCCACATCCATCAGTCTTTGGGCCCTGTCTTCTGGCAAGAATGCCTTTGCCAGTTGAGAATCCAACCTTGCCCCTATGAACTCCAAGTTCTGGGAGGGGAGCAAAGTGGACTTTGCGAAGTTTATGACAAAGCCCACGTTTTGAAGAAGAGCAATGGTTCTGAGGGTGGCTTGTCTGGCCTCCAGGCACGTCTGACCCCTAATGAGCCAGTCGTCCAGATAGTGACAGACAAAGATGCCTTGATTTCTCAGGTAGGCCGCAACCACTGCCAGGCACTTGGTAAAGACCCTGGGAGCGGAGGTCAGGCCAAAAGGTAGTACTCTGTACTGATAATGGTTTCCTCCCACAATGAACCTGAGGTACTTTCTGTGGTCTGGATGAATGAGGATGTGAGTGTACGCATCCTTTAGATCTAAGGAGCATAGCCAGTCTCCCTGCTGGAGGTAGGGCAGAAGTGTCCCAAGAGTAAGCATCTTGAACTTCTCTTTCTCTAGGAACTTGTTGAGGTTCCTGATATCCAGAATGGGCCGAAGGCCACCGGTCCTTTTGGGTACCAGGAAATACCTGGAGTAGAAACCGTGACCTTGTAAGGGAGGAGGCACAGGCTCCACTGCCCTGTCTTTCAACAGGCCCTGAAGTTCCTGAAGGAGAAGCGCTGTGTGCAGGGGAGGCCTCAAGGGCTCTCCTGGGAAGTAAGGAAGAGGCAGTTGATGAAAATGCAGGGCATAGCCCTTTTGGACTATGTCCAGCACCCAACTGTCGGTGGTAATGAGAGGCCACTGGTGGGCAAAGAGTACAAGGCAACCTCCTGTGCAGGGCTGGGAGAGCAGGGACGGAGTGGCTATGCTCAAGGAGTCAAAAGCCCCCACCCTGCTAAGTGGAAGCAGGGGCAGAAGGCTTGGGGGTCCTCTGCCTACGGGGCCCATTACCCTGTCCCTTGGCTTGCTGACCTGGGGGGCAGCCTGATACTGAGGGTACTGTTTGTAGGCAGTGTCCTTCCTCGGGTAAAAGGACTTTTTACCCGAGCCCTTCTTCTTGTGTGAAGGGGCAGAGGTCTTCCTCGACAGCCTTGTCCGGGTAAGGTGCTCGGTCTAGAGCTGAGCGGCCTTCTCGGTCACGGGTTTGCCAAAAAGGTTCTCACCTCGGCAGGGGACATCGACCATGGCTCGAGGTCCGATGACTGCAGCCACGCCTGGCGTCGAGCCGCGATGCGGCAGCTGCAACTCGGGCCAAAGCCTCAAAGCCATCGTAGGCGGCGTGGGAAATTAACTTTGAGCATTCCCGAATCCCCGAGGACAAGGTCTTAAATCTCTGCAAGGGTTCCCCGGAGAGACCAGCAGAGAATCCGGCCAATTCCTTGACCAGGTTTCGCAAGTACATGCCCATGTACAGCTGGTAAGACTGGACACGGCAAGCAAGCATAGACCCCTGGAAGCACTTTCTACCGACACCATCGAGGTTGCGGGCCTCCCGGCCGGGGGTCACTGCAGAGTGCATCTTCTGGCTCTTCAGACGATGCATGGCTGATTCCACAATCATGGAATGGTGTGGTAGCTGTGCTTTCTGGAAACCAGGGCTTTTGCGGAGTCGATAGAAGGAATCGACTTGCTTGCTCAGAACCGGCGCCGAGGCCAGTGCCTCCAACATCCGGAAGAGGAGCCGTTCCAGCATCGGAGGAACCGGGACAGTAAAGGCCTCCTTCGGAGGAGAGTTGTACTGTAGAGCATCGAGCTCCTCAGCTCGAGGCTCTTCCTTGGGGTCGGCAGGGATAGCCAAGGCAGCGGCTATATCCCGGACGAACTCCGAGAACCTAGTGTCCTCCGGAGGGGATCTACTCCGGGGCTCAGACTGCGGTGAGTCCGACGGGACGCACTGAGTCTTAAAAGTATCGGGAGACTCCTCGTCCTCCGTCTCCCAGGCGGACTCATCCGAGGAGGAGTCAGGGTCCGACCTCGCGGGGCCCCGAGGCACCCGCCCTGACGCCAGGGGCACCGGCATCGACAGCCTCGGTCCCGAACGGGAGGTCGAGGGAGACCTCGACCGAGGACGAGCCACGAGGGTCTTGAGTATCAGCTCGGTCTCCGGGGTTGACTTCGAAGTCGATGTCCCGGTGGTCGGGGCAGATGCACCAGACAGGCTGGCCATCAGTGCCCGCTGCTGCTCCATGAAGGCAGACAATCTGCTCTCCAAGGCTGTCATCCTGAGACTCAGCTCGGGAGACGCAGCAGCCTCCGACTCGGGCCCCGGCGGTGCCGGGCCCGACGTTGGCTCTTTGGGAGGAGAGTCCACGAGGACTACGGGTCTTACGTGTCCAGCAGACTCCGGCTCCACGCGAGGAACTTTGGCAGGCTTCTCTTGGTCTATGGGCCCGGGACGGCAGTCGGGGGTCTTAGACCTGGCCCTCGAGGGACCAGGGACCTCCTCCGACGACGCCCTCACGAGCCGCTTCTTCCTCTTGCGTTCCGAGGAGCTTCGACGGCGCTCGGGATCGGAATCCCGAGATGTCGAGGCCTCAGACGAGGTCCGGGCCCGGCCGGAGGCTGAGTCCGAGAAAAGCCTTTCCTTCTGATGCTGTCGACTTCTGAGTGCCTTGGAAGACATCTTCCCACATGGCGCACATGACTTGGGGTTGTGGTCAGGGCCGAGGCACCGAAGGCAGCAGTCGTGTGTGTCGGTGAGAGACATAGGTTTCTTACACCGATCACACTTTTTGAAACCACTGGATGCCATCGGGGAAAAAAGAGCCCCTGCGAGGTCAAAAGACCGGCCTTCCAGGGAAAAACGGAAAAAAGGGCACGAACGCCAGCCATGAAGAGCAAAAACTGAAAAAGAAGATAAACGGGCTCGATACCGGTGTACCAAACCCGGCGAGAGGGGAACCGGCGTCGAACCGGAGAAAAATAGCGAAAAATCGCCGAAGAAAAAATCACTTTTATCTGGGAGAACAGGACACAAGTCCGGTGGGCTTCTCGGAAAAAAAAGAGACTGAGGTAAGATGGCACCTTTAGGCGGGAAGGGAACCGTGCATGCGTGCCAGCATTCCCAAAGGCTTTCATGGAAAGCTGGGGAAATGCTCCGCTGGAGCTTCATCGGCGCCGATGACACCCATATGTGAGGACTGACTACCTGCTTGGTCCTGGAGAAATGCTGCTACCACAGCCATGCATTTCATGAACACTCTTGGTGCTGAGGCCAGGCCAAAACGAAGCACCCTGTATTGGTAGTGCTTTCCTTGAAAAAGGAACCGAAGGAACTTTGTGAGTTGGATGGATGAGAACATGAGTGTACGCATCCTTGAGATCTAGAGAACATAGCCAATCCTGACTCTGAAGGTATGGCAGCAGAGTTCCTAGAGAAATCATCTTGAATCTCTTTGAACAGGAATTTGTTCAATTCTCTGAGGTCTAAAATAGGTCTGTGTCCCCCTGTTCTCTTTGGGATAAGGAAATAGGGGGAGTAAAACCCCATACCCTGTTGATGAATGGGTACTTCTTCTATTACCCCTTGGACAAGAAGGATAGTGACCTCTTGATCTAACAGGTTGATGAGAGAGGTTTGAGAATTAAACTAGCTTACCATTGTGGGAGGGGGCATGCTCAAAAAATGAAGCTTGTACCCCTCTTTTATTATGGAGAGTGCCCAATGCTCTGCTGTTATCTGTCCCCATCTGGGGGCAAAATGGCACAACCTTCCTGGAATGGTGGAAGGCTCTGGTCCATTGAGAGCCAGGAAGGCTAAGTTCTCTAGCTGAAAGTCAAAGGCCTTGTGGAGGCTGAGACGGTTGAGGCTTAGCAGTCTTTGCTTTCCTTTGTTTGGGTGGTTGCTGACCTTTCCAGACAGGTTAACCTGCAGAACGTCCCTGCTGAGAATAAGCAGGATAAAATCTTTTCTTTTTAGAAAATAATGCTTTCTTGAAAGATTTCTTTCTTGCAGGATCAGCTGTGGACTTGGATAATCTATCCAAGGTGGAGTTGTCAGCATACAACTCATTGGCCTTTTCCTGCCAATCTTTACCAAACAGGTTCTCACCAGTACAAGGAATATTTCCCAGTTTGTCTTGTACCCAGAGCTGCAGATCAGATGCCTGGAGACAAGCAATTCTACGTGCAGCTATGGCAATGGCAGAGGTTCTGCTTATGCACTCAAAGCAGTCAAAAGCTGCACAGTTGACAAACTCAATAACATCTTGAGCATGTTTGACCAATGTGAGAAAATCCTGTCTTCTATCCTCAGGAAGATTAAGACTCAAAGCTGCACGGTTGACAAATTTAGAAACATCCTGGGCATGTTTGACCAATGTGAGAAAATACTGCCTTCTATCCTCAGGAAGAAGAGGGCTCAAAGCCTCTAAATCTCCTTGACTTCCTTCAGGAACATTCCCATATATAGACTATAGGAACTGATCCTGGCAGAAAGCATGGAAGCTTGGAAGACACGACGTCCAAAAGCATCCAAAGTTCTGCACTCACGTCCTGGAGGAGGATTAGAGGCACGCCTCTTTGCACTCTTGATCCTTCTCATTGCTGATTCTACTACAACAGAGTGGTGAGGAAGCTGAGTTTTCTGGAAACCAGGACAAGGAGGGACTCGATACAGTGTATCCAGTCTACGAGAGTGAGGAGAAGCGGTAAGAGGTGTCTCCCACATTCTTAGCATGAGATCATGCAAGATCTCATGGATGGGCAAGGTAGCTGCCTCCTTAGGAGTTTTAGGATATTGTAAAATTTCAAATTCCTTTGCTCTGGGCTCTGTTTCAGGGGCCACAGTAATGGACAGATCCCGAGCCACCTCCCTAATAAAATCCTGAAAGGAAATGTCCTCTGGAGGAGACATCCTGCGTTTAGGGGAGGAAGGCTCCTCCGGGAGAAGTATTCCTGCATTGACAGAACTGTCAGAATCCTCAGATTCCTCTGAGGACTCAAAGTACCTTCTCTCGGGATGCTCTTGAAGAGCCCGATACCCGTACTGACCTAAGTCGGTACCGAGGGGAATCAGTAGCGGTGTAACGGTACCGGAAGGCATCACATGACTGGGTGCCGGCAATGCGGACGCCGATGCCAATACCGGTTGAACTGTCTGACTCGGTTCCGAGGGTGTCGATGCCGCAAGGAGAGCCGCCAGACTGTGTTCAATAGCCAGGACCCTCTGGTCTATCGACGCTGCCGATGCCTGGACGTCGGTACCGGAGAAGACCGCCAGTACCCCAGAGCATGGTACCAGTAGTTCTGCCAAGGTCGAGGCCTCGAAAACGTCCTGGAGATCCGATAATGCTTTGGAAGCCAAAGCCTCCCGCCAGGGTAATTTTGCCGGTGCAGAATCCTTATGGGCAATGCCAGAGGCATCTCGATGCTTAGAAGGAGATATACCCTTTGAGGACCGGCTAGACTTATGTTTAGTTACCTGAGATCCACGGGAGGAAGACGAAGCCCTGGAAGACGTCGATGCCACCAAAGCAGCATCAGAGGGAAACAGGGTACTGAGCTTGGCAGCTCGGTTCTGTCGACCTCTCTTGGACATCATGGCACAGGTCATACATTCCGAGATGGAATGGTCAGGACCTAAACATTTAAGACACCACTCATGGATGTCAGTGACGGAGATGGTACCGCCACACTTGGTGCACTTTTTAAAACCCGAAGAGGGTTTTTCCATTGTGGAAAAAATCTTGGGCCTAAGGCCCAAGAATTTTTTTTTTAAAAGAAAGAAAAAACGGCGGTACCGGTAAAGCGTCGAGGAAGGCAGACGCGACCACAAAAAAGAAGGAAAATTTTCTGCGGTGACAGGAACACGACCTGCTGGCTCCGCGGAAAAAGAAGAACTGGAGAGAGGCAGTTGGGAAAGGCAGGAAGGCAGCACGCAGGCGCTGTGGGATGCTTCCAAAAGCTTTCTAATTGGACGCTGGGGAGCGTTCCCGCGCAGGCTCCGTCGGTACCGACGATACCCATATGTGATGGCTACATTCCTGCTTTTTCCTGGAGATACAGTGGATCCTTAAATAGCAACAGAATAAAATCAAAATAAACTCAACTATCTCTCATATCTCAAATAGAGGTGACCTGCACAGAACGGTGGGTAGATCCCTAAACAAAGGCATGGGGAGGGGTGACCTGCATGGAGCAGCAAGTGCACCTACTCGTGCCACCTTGCTGGGCAGACAAGATGGACCATACTGGGCTTTATCTGCCATCATATACTATGTTGATAGTGATGGGAGAAGAGGTCGGACGCATGTCACTGGCACAAAGTGCCTGTCTGGTAAAAAAATAAAGCATTGGGGTGGAAGGAAGAAAGATCCCCGATCCCCTTGGAGAATGGAGGGAGATGGTTGACAGCATTCAGAGCGAGACAGGAGGGAAGGGTAGACCTTCCAAACTGTCCTCTCTGTAGTTCCCCTAACCCTCCCGCCAATTACACACATAGCTGCCACCAGGAAGCAGTAGATGGAGAAAGCACAGTTACTTACCTGTAACAGGTGATCTCTGGGAACAGCAGGAATAAAGTCTTCACATATGGAATGAGTCTTCACATATGGGTACGTCGGTACCGACGGAGCCTGCGCGGGAACGCTCCCCAGCTTCCCAAAAAAGGAAAGCTTTTGGGAGCATCCCACAGCGCCTGCGCGCTGCCTTCCCGCCTTTCCTAACCGCCTCTCTCCAGTTCGAGTTTTAAAGCTGAGACAAAGAGAGAGAGGAAAGGAAAGAAGATAAGAAAGAGAGAGATATAACTCCTAGGGGAGGTGGGTGGGTTGTGAAGACTTATTCCTGCTGTTCCCAGAGATCACCTGTTACAGGTAAGTAACTGTGCTATCTCCAGGAACAAGTCTTCACATATGGGGACTCCCCAGCTAGAGATGCCTGGGAGATCCCCAAGGTTGTGAGACCCTGAGAAGGGCTCTACCTCCTCCCATGGATCTCAGGCATCCAACCAGGGATGGAGGGTAGGAGTTGATTAAGCATGGAACAGGTGTTTGAGAACAGCCTGACCAAACAAGGCATCCCTGCGGGAGTCCTTGTCCAAACAGTAATGGGCTGTGAAGGTATGAACTGAGGCCCAGGTGGCCGCTCGACAGATCTGGTCGATGGACACAGAATTTAGATGAGCCATAGAGGTGGCCATGGCCCTCACATTATGAGCTGTGACATGGCCCTCCAGAGAAAGGTTCTTACTCTGGTAGGCGAAAGAAATACACTGAGCAATCCAATTGGACAGTGTCCTCTTAGAGACTGGAAGTCCCAAATGAGAGGGATCAAAAGCAACAAAGAGTTGAGAAGACTTTCTATGTTGCTGTGTCCTTTGTAAGTAAAAAGAAAGAGCTCTTACAATCCAAGGTATGAAGATTCCTCTCTGCACTTGATGCATGAGGACCTGGAAAAAAGACAGGTAAATACACCTCTTGATTAAGATGAAAAGGTGAGACCACTTTAGGCATAAAGTATGGATTGGTCCTAAGGACTACCTTATCATGATGGAACCTTGTATAAGGTGGATTAGCCACTAAGGCCTGCAGTTCACTGATGCGGCGAGCTGAGGTGACTGCAATAAGAAAGATAACCTTCCAGGAAAGAAATTTCAAGGAGGTAATGGCTAAGGGTTCAAAGGGTGGCTTCATGAGCTGACCAAGAACCAGATTCAAGTCCCATGCCACTGGAGGTGGTCTGATGGGAGGTTTAGTTAAAAGAAGGCCTCTCATGAATCTCGCAATAAGAGGATGAGAGGAGACAGGTTGTCCATTGAGAGGCTTGAGGGATGCTGCAATAGCACTCAAATGGACCCTTACTGAATTCGTTTTGAGTCCTGCGTGGGAAAGATGCAAGAGATACTCTAGTAAAGAATTCAACGGTATTGCTAGAGGGTTAATACCCTTCTCAGCACACCAAATGGTAAACCTTTTCCATTTAAGGCATAGGAACGTCTAGTAGAAGGCTTTCTGGAAGCATGAAGGATATCCCTTACTTGCTGAGAAAAATACCAATCTTGAAGGTCTAAGCCTTCAGCAACCAAGTCCTGAGATGGAGAGAATGGGGGTTTGGGTGCCACAACGTTCCCCCCTCCTGAGACAGGAGATCTGGAGCAGACCCCAGGTCCAGGGAGGGAGCTTGAGAGAGATGCAGAAGTAGAGGGTACCACACTTGGCGTGGCCAACGTGGAGCTATGAGAATCATAATCCCTTGATCTCTCTGAAGCTTGAACAGGGTCTTGGGAATTAGGGGAATGGGTGGAAAGGCATACAGGAAGTCTTGACCCCAATGAAGGAGGAAGGCATTCCTGGCCTGAACTCCCTGACATGGAATTCTGGAACAGAATCGGGGAAGTTTGGCATTCCACGGACTTGCAAAGAGATTTATGTCCGGGGTTCCCCAAATTCGAAAGATTCTGACTATCTGGTCCATATGAAGGGACCATTCGTGTGGAAGCAGAACTCGACTGAGTCCGTCTGCCCAAGAGTTTTGAACTCCTGGAAGGTATACTGCCAGAAGATGAGTTTGATGCTCTCTGGCGAAGGCCCACAATCTCAGAGCTTCGTTGCAAAGCGACAGAGAGCCAGTCCCTCCCTGCTTGTTCACATAGAACATGGCTACCTGGTTGTCCATGTGAATGAGGACTGTCTTGTAGCTGAGCAGGGTATGGAAGACTAAGAACCAAGAAGATTGTTCTGAGCTCTAAGAAGTTGATATGTAGGGAGGTCTCCTGTGGGGACCAAATGCCCTGGGTGGAGAGGTCTTGAAGATGAGCTCCCCAACCCTTTGGAGAGGCATCTGTTGTAAGGATTGCTTGGGGTAACAACTGTTGGAAGGGGGACCCCAGCAACAGATTTTGAGTGGACTTCCACCACTGGAGAGACCAAAAGAGGCGCCTGCAGGTTGCTATTTTGTCTGACAGACTTCCAGATGCCTGGGTCCACTGGGTGGACAAAGTCCATTGAGCTGTCCTCATGTGAAGACGAGCATAAGGGACCACATGCACCGTGGATGCCATGTGGCCTAGCAGTTGTAACATCTCTCGAGCAGTTAGATGGGTTTTTAACTGAATCTGAGAGGCTAACTGCACTAAGCGTAGGCAACGGGCCTGGGGAAGATAGGCCCTTGCAGTTGTGGTATCCAGGAAGGCCCCTATGAACTCTAGAGACTGAGTAGGGGTGAGTTGGGACTTTGGGATGTTTATAACTAGTCCCAGATACTGCAGGACATGCATTGTGCAGGCTAGGGAAGTCTGGGCCTCTGACTGGGATGGAGCTCGGATGAGCCAGTCGTCCAGATATGGGAATACGAATATTCCCAGAGTGCGTAGAAATGCAGCTATTACTGCCATGCATTTTGTGAACACTCTTGGAGCAGAGGCCAGACCAAAGGGAAGCACCCTGTATTGATAGTGCTTTCCCTGATAAAGGAACCGAAGGAACCTTCTGTGTGCTGGATGGATGAGTATATGGGTATACACATCCTTGAGATCTAGAGGACAAAGCCAATCCTGACTCTGAAGGAATGGAAGGAGAGTACCCAGAGAAATCATCTTGAATTTCTCCTTGTATAGGAATTTGTTCAATTCTCTGAGATCTAATATGGGTCTGTAACCCCCTGTTTTCTTTGGAATGAGAAAGTAGGGGGAGTGGAACCCTGAGCCCTGTTGAAGAAGAGGTACTTCTTCTATTGCCCCTTGGGCAAGAAGGGTGGAAATCTCTTGACCCAGAAGGTCGAGGAGAGATGTTGGAGAATTGAACTGTCTCACCATGGTGTGAGGAAGGTTTAAGAAATGAAGTTTGTACCCTTCCCTTATGATGGAAAGGGTCCACTGCTCTGCTGTGATTTGCTCCCATCTGGGAGCAAAGTGAGCTAACCTTCCTGGAATGGTGAGAGGCTCTGGTTCTTTTAGAGCTAGAAAGGCTAAGTTCTCTAGGTGCAAGTCAAAGGCCCTGAGGAGGCTGAGGCTGTTGGGCTACAGTAGGCCTTGCAGCCTTAGACTTGGCCTGTTTAGGTTGTTGACGCTTTGCAGCAAAACGACCTGCACAAGATGTCTGCTGACTATAAGCAGGATAATATCTTCCCTTCTTGGGAAAATATGTCTTTTTGAACAACCTCTTCTGGACAGAATTAGAGGTAGACTTTGAAAGCCTATCCAAAGCAGAATTTTCTGCATCCATCTGAGTGGCCTTTGCTTGCCAATCTTTGCCAAACAGGTTTTCACCTGTACAAGGAAGATTTCCTAATCCATCTTGGACCCAGGGTTCCAAATCAGAAGCTTGTAAACAAGCAATTCTGCATGCACCTATGGCAATGGCCGAGGCTCTGCTGGCCCCCTCAAAAGAGTTGAAGGCTGCACGGTTAGAGAATTTGGAAACATCCTGGGCATGCTTAAGCCAGGTAAGAAAGTCTTCCCTTTTATCTTCTGGAAGAAAAGGGAGGAAAGTTTGCAGATGATCTGTAACTTCCTTCAGAAACATCCCCATATACAGACTATAGGAGTTGATTCTGGCAACAAACATACTGGCTTGAAAAATTTTCCTGCCAAAAGCATCCAAGGTTCTACATTCTCTTCCTGGAGGAGCAGATGAGTGCCTCTTTGCACTCTAACTTTTTCATAGCAGACCCCACCACAATAGAATGGTGAGGAAGCTGAGTTTTATGAAATCCAGGACAAGGAGGGACATGATACATGGTATCCAACCTACGAGAATGAGAAGAGATGGTGAGAGGAGTCTCCCATATGCCTATCATGTGGTCATAAAGGATCTCATGAACTGGCAAAGTGGCTGCTTCTTTAGGATATTGCAAAATATCCAATTTTTTGGCTCTAGGCTCTGTCTCAGGGGCTACTGAGATAGAAAGCCCCTTGGCCACTTCCCTTATGAAGTCTTGAAAAGACAAGTCTTCTGGAGGGGACATTCTTCTTTTTGGAGAAGGCGGCTCCTGAGGAAGAAGTACCGATGCTTCGACAGAGGCCTCCGATGCATCAGAGTCTTCGGAGGAATCGAAGTATCGCCTGTCTGGATGCTCTTGTAAAGCCCGATACGCATACCAGGTGGTATCGACATCGGGAGTCACCGGTACCAGATCGGTACCGATAGGCATCATCGGACAGGGTACCGTTGCAGTCAACACTGAAGCCGATGTCGATGCAACCGGTACCGGCACCGGAACCGATATCGGAGCTTGTTGCGGTACCAGCGGCGTCGCAGCTTGTATGAATGCCGTAATGGCACGCTGCATGGTCAGAACATTCTGATCCATCGACGCCATGAATGTCTGGAGGTCGGTACCGGCGGATTCCACAGGTACCCCAGAACATTGCAACAGGTGATCGGTCGAGGCCCTGCCATCGATGTCAACCTGTGACCCCATAGGAGGAGCTTTGTAAGCTGGAGCTTCCCGCCGGGGTACTTTTGCCGGTGCAGGATCCTCGAGGGCAAACCCGGAGGCATCTCGATGCTTAGAGGACGATCTACCCTTCGAGGACTGGCTAGACTTATGTTTGGTTACCTGAGATCCATAGGAGGAAGAAGCAGCCCTGGAAGACGTCGATGCCACCGAAGCTGCATCAGAGGGAAACAGTGTACTGAGCTTGGCTGCTCGGTTCTGTAAACCTCTTTTAGACATCATGGAGCAGGACGGACAATCCGTGATGGAATGGTCAGGACCCAAACACTTAAGACACCAGTCATGGGTGTCGGTAACAGAGATGGTACAGCTGCACTTAGTGCATTTTTTAAACCCGGAGGCGGGCTTTTCCATGAGGAATTTTCTGTTAGGCCTAAGGCCCAACGAAGAAAAAATACACTGAAGTGGAACGGAAGTATTCTTTTTTTTTTTTTTTTTTTAAAGAAAAGAAAGAAAAGACCGGCAGTACCGGTCCGACGTCGAAGAAGGCAGACGCGCGACCAAAGAAATAAAATAAAGAACTTCTTCAGCGGTGACAGGAACACGACCTGCTGGCTCCGCGGAAAAGAAGAACTGGAGAGAGGCAGTTAGGAAAGGCGGGAAGGCAGCACGCAGGTGCTGTGGGATGCTCCCAAAAGCTTTTCTTTTTTGGGAAGCTGGGGAGCGTTCTCGCGCAGGCTCCGTCGGTACCGACGTACCCATATGTGAAGACTCATTCCATATGTGAAGACTCATTCCTGCTTGTTCCTGGAGATAATTATTTCCACAGATATGGCCCCCAATAGGGAGCTACAATATACAGTGGAACAGAGCAGTGACCACCAGAGTGTGGGTCCCTAATGCCAGGATGCAAGTGCCTTGCCTGATTCAAATTAAACAGCAACCAGTCACAACACAAGACTCTGACAGGATCCGGGACATGCAGCCCAGGCCACTCCCCCATAAGTCCCATCGGTTGCTGGACCAGAGCCCATCAGTCAAATGCAATAAAAGGGGGGGGGGGGGGATATTGGGCCAGATCCAACAATCCATGCCCCAGGAGGAAAATAGCCACAGGAGTGGAGAAGATAGGGAGAGCAGTGATAATAGACGTTGGGTGTGCGTGCTCCCAGGCCTAGTGTGATTGGATTCCCACAGCTGGGCAGGAACATGCGGCAGGCTTAACTACCCTGAGAATGTCAAGGACAGGTTTGGGGGGCAGGGGTTGGCACCCCAAATCCTTTTAGTGTTTTCCTCTCATTGGACAACCTCCTGGGATCAATGAGATGCCCTTGGGAGTTGCAGAACTAGAAAAAAGGTTAGAGGTTTGTTTTTTTTGTTGGGGGGGGGAGGGGGTAAAGAAACGTGCACTAGCACTTGTCCCTGAGGGAAGCAGTGGTGCAAGGCGCTTCTTCTGAGACAGGGAACCTTCCCGGAGTACTACACCTGAACCCGTCGGGGTTTTGGCTGATTAAGTTATTCTGTTGCGAGAGG
This sequence comes from Ichthyophis bannanicus, assembly GCA_033557465.1. Taxonomy (NCBI): domain Eukaryota; kingdom Metazoa; phylum Chordata; class Amphibia; order Gymnophiona; family Ichthyophiidae; genus Ichthyophis; species Ichthyophis bannanicus. The sequence continues at coordinate 316,016,332 of CM066039.1, read as the reverse complement.
AAAATTCCACTGAACCGAATGAGTTTTCACACAAGATATCCCGTGGATTGCTGTCTGGGTCCCTTTGTGAGTTGGCTGGACTTGTGATTTATTTTTTTAAACAGAAAAATCCTGTGTATTGGATTTGTCTCAGTAACACAGCTACAAAAGAAATCTTCCCACAGGAAAACAACATCCAGTAGGTGCTGGGTCTAGGCCCCTTGGGAGCTGCACTTCAAAAGTGATTCTCATTCTCACAAGGGCATCCCGTGGGTACCTTATCTTGTCTGGGCCCCTCAGGAGTCTGCAGCTAATAAGCTACTCTCATTCCACTAGAGAATCTCCTGAAGGTACCTTGTCGGGTCTTCGGGAGTTTGCTGACGATAAGCAATTCCATTGTCACAATGGTTACTTTGTGCTGAGGTGATTCTGCTCAAGAGAAAGGAGATTCCGTGGGAGCCTTGTCTAGGTCCCTTGGGAAGTGCAGCTTAGCATTGTAGATGAAGTTTCTCCTCGTTGGGGAAGAAATAAAGTCACAAGAAACTGAGTTTAAAATTAAAAAAAAGGAAAAGAAAGGGAGAACAGAGTCCATCGTGCTTGGTTGGGCGAATGAAGTAGATTGAGGGGGGAGGAGCAAAGACAGGCAGGAGGGGCTACTTGCACATACCCAGAGTTTTCTTAACTCTACTGGGCTCTGAGAGAGATGTTCCGATCTAGGTGCCATCACCCATGTGTGTGGCTTATTTCATCCTGCTTGTTCATGGAGAAAAAAGTATTATTTTCAGAATCAACCCAGAAGTGTAGACTGTATCTCACTGCAGGATGCACAATAAGCTTAAGTTATCATAGGGAGTAAAGCTTTCTTAAGCCCCATAATAGAACTAATATCATCGTGTACCAAAGAAGCCTTGTTTGGTTCCAACTATTTTTTCCTAGCCTCTGTTTGCATTTTTAAACAGCATGGAAGTAATCCCATGCAATTTTGTTCATATGCTTCTACCACTTCATTAGAAAATACCTTTGTCATTTAAAAAGTTAATCACAGAGAAGGGCATTTCAAATAAAGCATAGTTACTCATTTGTAACAGGTCATCTCCAGGAACAGCAGGAATTTAGTCTTCACATATGGGTGATGTCTGTACCAACAGAGCCAACACAGGAACGCTCCCCAGTGTCCAATAGGAAAGCTTTTGGGAACATCCCACTGCCTTCCCAACTCTCCCTCCTCAGTTGAGTTTGTAGCTGAGAGAAAAAGGAGAGTTAAAAGAAAACCTACAACTCCTAGAGGAGGAGGGAGGGTTGTGAAGACTAAATTCATGCTGTTCCCAGTGATCACCTGTTACAGGTGAGTAACTATTCTATCTCCAGGAAAAAGCAGGAATGTAGTCTTCACATATGGGACTCCCTAGCTCCCAGAGAAGTGACCTCAGAACTGGTGAAGGTTTGCCTCAGGGTAGGCTTCAAGAGGTCATGAATCCTTCATTGATGTCTGGTATGGTTAAGGTCTAGGACGGAGTTGTTAAGTCTGAAAGAGGCGCTGGAGAGCAGCTTGACCAAACATGGCATCCCAGCGAGAATCCTTGTCTAGACAGTAAGGAGCAGCAAAGATATGGACAGAAGACCAAGTTGCTGCCTTGCAAATTTCGTCAATGGACACAGAACGCAGATTTGCCATTGGGGTTGCCATGGCACAAACATTATGAGCAGCGATGTGACTTCTAGTGAGAATCCTGCGTTATCATAAGCAAATGAGATGCAATCTGCTATCCATCTGGAGAGGGTATGTTTAGATATTGGTAGACCCAGGTGACTAGGGTCAAAGGAAATGAACTGCGAGGCTTTACGGTGATCTCAAGTCCTCTGGAGATAAAAAGTCAAGGCACGCTTGCAGTCAAGAGTATGCAGGGTTGCTTTTGCCTTAGACGCATGTGGTCTAGGAAAGAATACAGGAAGGAAAACTGACTGATTCAAATGGAAAGGAGACACCACTTTTGGCATGAAATGCGGGCAAGTCCTAAGGACTATCTTGTCATGATGGAACCGTGTGTAAGGTGCATCTGCCACCAAAGCCTGAAGCTCACTAATGCATCTAGCTGAAGTGAGGGCAACAAGATGACCTTCCATGAAAAACCATAGTGGAGTCGTAGCCAAGGGTTCAAAGGGCAGTTGAGAAGCTGCACTAGAACAACATTAAGATTCCAAGCCACCAGGGGTGGTTTGATGGGAGGCTTGGGCAGCAAAAGACCTCTCATAAAAGTGCTACAAGTAGATATGATGAGATGGGTTGTCCATCTAAGAGATGAGAGGCAAAACTGCACTAAGGTGAACTCTCACTGAATTGGTCTTCAGACCAGTTAAGCAGAGGTGGAGGAGGTATTGGAGGAGTGCCTCCATGTTAGTAGAGAAGGGATTGACATCCTTCTGGGAACACCAGGTAGAGAATCTACACCACTTGAAAGCATATGAATGTCTAGTAGATGGCTTCCTGGAAGCTAACAGGATCTCCTTTACCTCCTGTAAAAGGTTAAGGTCCTGTAATGCTATGCCTTCGGCAGCCAAGCTGTGAGATGGAGAGACTGTGGATTGGGATGGAGCAGTGTCCCTTCTTCCTGGAAGAGGAAATTGGGCGCAGATTACAGTCGTAGAGGCTGATTCTGAGTCAGACACAGAAGCAGAGGGAACCACTGTTGACATGGCCAGTGCGGGGCTATGAGAATCATGTAGCCCTTATCTGTTTGAAGCACGTCTGGGTAATGGGAGGGAAAGCTTAAAGGAGACCCCGACCCCAGTGAAGGTGAAAGCATCCACCTGCTGGTTGCTGTACATGGGAGTCCTGGTGCAGAAATGGTGAAGCATGGCATTCTGCGGAGTGGCAAACAGATCTATGTCTGGAGTTCCCCAGGTCTGAAAGATGTAGGATGTTGTGTCCAGATGGAGACACCATTCGTGGGGAAGAAGGATCCGACTCAACTTGTCTGCAAAGACACTGAGCTCCCCTGAGAGAAACACCGCTTGGAGGTGTATTTGATGAGTAATGGCGAAGGACCAGAGATGGAGAGCCTCCTTGCAGAGGGGCCGAGCCTGTTCCACCCTGCTTGTTCACAAACAACATGGCTACTTGATTGTCTGTCCTGACCAGGACCCTTTGGGTCCTTAGGTGATCTTGAAACACTCTGAGGGCACTGAAGATAGCACGAAGCTCCAGTAGACTGATCTGGAGTTGTGACTCTTGCACTGTCCAGAGGCCCTTTGTGGAGAGTGTGCCCAAGTAAGCCCCCCACCCCAGTTTGGAGGCATCAGTCGTTAGGGTGCATTGATGTGGAGGTATCTGCAAAGGTGACCCGATGAGGAGATTTTGTGGGGAACACCACTACTGGAGGGATGTGGTGAGAGGGGCAGTGTCTTGGATCCTGTCCCTGAGGTGGCCTGCGTCCATTGGGAGGCAAGAGTCCACTGGGCTGTGCACATATGTAGATGGGCATATGGTATCACATGCACTGTTGAGGCCATATGCCCTAGAAGCCTCAGCATTTCCCGGGCAGTCAGATGGTATCGGAGTTGCGCTTAGGATGCTAGCTCCATGAGACGAGTACAACAGGGTTGGGTCAGAAAAGCCCTTGATAGCTGTGGGTCTAGGAGAGCTCCAATGACTTCTAGTCTTTTGAGTTGGAGTGAGGTGGTATTTTGGAAGATTTAGGACAATCCCAAGCATTGCAGTACCTGCATGGTGCAAAGCAAAGATAGTTGAACCTCTTGGGAGGTGTCTGTTTTTCTGAGCCAGTTGTCCAAGTAAGGGAAGACAAATATGCCAAGAGACCTCAGGAAGGCTGCTACGACTGCCATGCACTTTGTAAAGACCCTTGGGAGTTGAGGTGAGGCTGATAATGTTTCCTTTGAAAAATGAAGTGTAGATATTTCCTGTGTTCTGGATGAATGAGGATGTGCGTGTATATGCCTCCTTTAGATCTAGAACAGAGCCAGTCCTGACTGGAGGTAGAGAAGCAGGGTCCCAAGAGAGACCATCTTGAACTTCTTCTGGACCAGAAACCTGTTGACGTTTCTGAGGTCCAGGATGGGCCTGTAACCCCCCCCCCCCCCACGCTCTTCTCTGGTATGAGAAAATATGGAGAGTAGAAGCTTCATCCCTGCTGAGGTATGGGGACCTCTTCTTTGGCGCTCTGTAATAGAAGACACCTCCTGTTGTAGAAGAGCAGTGAGAAGGGGCTGTGTATGATACTCCCCTACTAGGGTGGAGTGGGCAGAGTTTGTAGACAGTCTGTACCCCCTCCCTCACTATGGATAGTGTCCACTGCTCTGAGGTGATGAGATGCCACCTGTGGGCATAATGACAGAGTCTGCCTGCTATGTGGAGGGGGTGGGGGTCCTCCAGAGGCAGGGCAGCTAGAAAAAAGTAAAAAAAACAGGTACAGACTGTAGCTGCAGTATCTGTGGCAGCTTCTGTTGTTTTGGAGGCTGTTGCCTTTTTTGATGATCCCAAACCTCTTACTGAGAAGCAGGAGGATAAGAGGAGTAGAACTTTTTTCTTATTAAAGGTGGTCGTCTTTGTAGCTGTCTTTTTCTTAGAATGGTTGGCTGTAGTCCTAGACAGTCTATTTAGATGGTATTCTCCGACTCCAACTGAGAAGCCTTATCCTGACAGTCTTTGCCAAAAAGGTTCTCGCCTGTGCAGGGTATGTTGCCCAGTTTATCTTCGACCCACTGTTCAAGATCTGAGGCCTGCAGCCATGCAATCCTGCGTGCACCAATGCAGATTACTGTGGCTCTGCTTGTGCACTCAAATGCATCAAAGGCTGCTCTACTGATAAACTTTGAGACATTCTGGGCATGCTTGACAAAAGCAAGATGGTCACTTCTCTTATCTGGAAGAAGAGGGGAGATGGCCTCAAGATCCCTAGTAATCTCCTTGAGGAACATATAGAGTATGTAGGATGTTATCCTGGCTATAGCATGTAAGCCTGGAAACAGCAATGCCCAAAAGCATCAAGGGTTCTCTACCCGGGGGGGGGGGGGGGTTAGAATGTGTTTTAGAACTCTTAATTTGGTGCATCACCGATTTCACCACCACTGAATGGTGGGGAAGTTGTGTCTTTTGGAAGATGGGACATTCCGGTACTCGGTACATAGTATCCAGGTGTCGAGTATGGGGCGAGATCATGAGGGGAGTCTCCCACATCCAGAGCAGGAGACCATGGAGAATGCGGTGCACCAAAAGGGTGTCTGCCTCCTTAGAAGCTATCGGGTATTGGAGGGTCTCCAATTCCTCTGCTCTGGGCTCTTTTTCGAATGTTACTGTTATGGAGAGACCTCTAGCTAGGTCTCAAATAAACTCCTGAAAAGACATGTCTTTGGGAGGGGACATGCACCGTTCCAGGGGAGGAGAGGGCTCCGAAGGCGGGCCTTGCAGTCCTCGGGAATCGAGTGATTCCTTGTCAGAAGCCTTAGACTCAGAGGACTCAAAGTATCAGCAGGAATGGTGTTTCTGCTCTGCCAGGTGCCAATATCGGTTCATGTCAGTATCGGGATGGGGAATCTGCTTGGGTAGGGCCTCGGTATCAGGAATGGACTCGAGGGCAGGCATGGGTGGCAGTGAAGCCAGCTGCATGTTTATCCTGTAGCAGTGTGCATCGGTGCCGGTATCGATGGTACTGTTGGCAATGGCTTGATCGGAACCGAAGATGCCAATAGAGCTGCAAAGCTTCGCTCGAAGGCCAGAATACGCTGGTCTATGGAGCTCACCAATGCTTGGGTATCAAAAATGGAAACTTGTGCCACCGTCCCAGAGCATGGCACCAGGAGCTCACCTGAGGTGGAGGTCTCAGGAGCATCCTGGAGCCCCTCAATGGCTTTGGAGGACAGGTCCTCCCACCGGGGCAGTTTGGCTGGCCAATCTACCTCCAGGGCAATGCCCAAAGCATCTCGATGCTTAGAATGAGATCTACCTCTGGAGGGTGATCTGTCTTCAATGAGGACTTGTGCTTAGATACCTAAGATCCATGAGAGGATGATGCTCTCGATGATGTCTATGCCAAAGAAATTGCATCCGAAGCAAAGAGTTCCAAACCTCAAGGCCCAGTTCTGCAGGCCTCTGTCATCTTTTTACAAATGGGACATTCTAATGGCTGGTGATTGGGCCCCAAGGCATTTAGACACCAGTCATGAGTGTCAGTAGCTGAAATGGTACTGCCACATTTAGAACATTTCTTAAAACTACTAGTTGGTTTCTCCATAGTGTCGGTAGATAGTATGATAGGCTTAAAGCCTAAAATGGCATTGATGTGCCTGAAGAAAAGTTTCTCTGTTTTTGTTTTTTAAGAAAAGGAAAGGAAGAATCAGGGAACAGACAGCGAGAGACCGTTGCAGCATCAACAGGAAGGCAGACGCGGACCACAAAAAAATAATTCAAGAATTTTCTGCGGTGACAGGATCTGCTTCCTGCTGGGTCCACAGAAAATAAAAAAAATGAGGAGGAAGAGTTGGGAAGGCAACTACACTGATGCAGTGGGATGCTCCCAAAAGCTTTCCTATTGGACGCCAGAGCGCGTTCCCAAGTGGGGCTCCGTGGGTACCGTCACCCATATGTGAAGACTACATTCCTGCTTGTTCCTGGAGATAAATTACTACTTCAAAATCAAATATAAAATAGTGAAAACGAACCATTTCCAAGAGATTAATTTGATGGAGCACTAGAGCAGAGAAAACAAAACTCCCTATCAATAACTCTTGAATACAGCTCATAAAAAGCAGATTTATTTCTGTAACTCATTGATTGCTATGGGAATTCCACCTCATTTGCTTCCTTGCAGTCACACTATTTTTTTTTATATGAATAGTCCATCTTACATGATTAAGGACACAAAGACAGGTGTTTGCAATCCAAATGGATTTTTCTTTATTCAAACAGGGGTAATGACTGGTTAGTGCAAAATGCACCATTGCCTTTACCTGAGGGAAATGTACATCTGAGATGGCCTCCATTAACCCCCTGCAGAAGCGGCATTCTTCACTCGACGCATGGACTCTGGGAGAGGTCCAGGCTTGCACTCTCACCACATCTAGTGTCGAGCAACAAAAGCAAAAACTACACTCAGTAGAACTGGTTGGGTTTCATAACTCCCAAAATTGCTGGGATGACCAGACCTTCTATCCCTCTTCCCCAAAAACAACCAACTATTTAGGAGCAAGAAGTTAACTATTCCCTCACCCCCTAGTGCCAATAACAACCCTGTTTTTAAATTAAAAAATAAGCCAGCATACATAGTAGAAAATTTCTCTTAAAAATTTCACAATCTGTAAATGTATAATTTTTCTCTCAACATAAAAGTTTACAATATATGGTAAAAGAAAAGGCTCAGGGAAATCTTTTTCAAAAACAAAAAAAAAATGAGCCAGGAAACCTGAAGTGTGTATTTAAAGCTGCAGACAGTTTTAAAACCCTGTAAGTTTGGAGCCAGTGACTTTGCTGATGGGTAACAAAAAGAAAGATTGAAAAACTGCAGTCCAAACACCGACAGTCTTTCCTTCAAAATCCATCCTGCCCACAACGGTTTCATCTGGGCATGCCCATCAAGTAGGTGATTGTCCCAAGTTCCCAGATAGCCTTCTGTGGACAGAATTCCCTGAGGTGCTGCGCTTACTAGCGTCTGTAGGGGTGAAATCCTTGTACATTATGGTTCTGTCCTCGTCCAAAACCACTGCCCCCTGCAGGTGGGCCACCCGATGCTGGTGCAGAGGGTCCTGTTGTATATGAGGGGGGCTGCTGGCTGGCATCGGTGAAGCTTTGTCCAAAACCACTCATGTCTTGTCCATAACCTGCTAAGAGAAGAAGCTAGCATTAAAATTGCATTTGCTATAATTACATGTCAGCATTAGAGATCCTGTATATTTGAAGCCCATCATGAGGATACAGCTATCCCCCCATCCCTCTGTTCCCTTCCCAAAAAAAAAAAATCTAAATTTTCTCCCTCAATCCAGGGGATCAACCACACCATTTAACTAGAAGATCTAGTACTACAACCCAATGAAGGGATTATATCTTGCAAAAATTAAAGTTTTAATTTAATTTATTAAAGGGGGGGGGTGGGGGCTTTCCCTCATCAAGTTTTCTTGGAAATGCTCTCATATCCCCCTCATGACCTCAATGGGTGATAGGAAGTCAAGTAATATAAGTTGCTATGCATATTTTAATACCGGCCCCTGACTATTTTAAAGCACAGCTTACCTCCTAAAAATCTCTCTTTAAATTCCTATTTAGCCAAGTTATGGACTAGTATATTTTTATCCTCATGCCAGGAGGGAGAAATGCTATGATGGGCTTCACAAAAAGGGAATAAATTTGCAGATATTTTTTGCTATTATACATTTATGTCATCCTATCTTGAATCCGTACAGGACAAAAAAATCTCACTAATAATATAATCCCATATACAAAAGCTCACCTTTTTGTATTATATTTGTCGGACTATTTTATTCAAAGCCGCTATTATGAGCTGCTTCTAGCATTGTAGTCCATTTTATTCTTTTATATGGATCATATACTTTTTGTTAAAATGTACACTTTAACAAAAAGTATATTGATCGTATAAAAGAATAAAATGGACTACAATGCTAGAAGCAGCTCATGATAGCAGCTTTGAATAAAATAGTCTGACAAATATAATACAAAAAAAGTGAGCTTTTGTATACAGGATTTATTGCTATCATTATACATTTATGGGCAGCAATATCCATGCTCACATCACAGCCTCCAATTAATGGCCAATGCCTTACTAATAGGAAAAAAAAAGGTAGGAAAAACCAAGATTTCAAAACAATTTCATCAGCACTTTAAGCAAACTTCATGTTATTCCATTTTCTTGAGACCTGTAACATTATAGAATGATGTAAACAAAGTTGCTAGGTTACTTCTCCAGCACCAGCTGCCAAAGTTGGAGTACAAGCACACTGATTTGGATCTCTCCTTCTCCACACACATTTCTTATTTGCCCCATTCTACCTTCACCAGTCTTAGAGATGCAGAGCTCTTCGCCCCTTTTTGGATAAATCAGCCATGAGCACTCTTCTCAGTACTGTAATTTCTCGCATAGACTATTGTTTGTTTTGCTGGTCTTTTCCACAGCAACAATTAAAACACATACAAATCATTCAAAATATCACTGTCCATACCTTTATCCAAGCTAGGAAGTATGGTTGTGTGTCACCACTCTTGATCCAAAATCATTGGTTCCCCATAACCCAGAGAATTAAGTTTAAAATCCTAACTCTTATACACAATGCTCTGCATAACTGTGCACCACTTTATTTATGTTTGTCCATCACCCCATATGTACCGCAACGTTGCCCAAGATCTCTGCCAGATAACCAGCTAGTTCTCCCCTTATCTGCAAGGCATCTTCTCGCCTTCTACATGGCCTCCGCTCTTTGGAACTGTCTTCCTGCTCATCTACAGCTTGAATCATCCTTCGCCCAATTTAAAAGTTCCTTGAAGACAACTTTTTACCCAAGCCTCTGGAGTGGCCCCCCACCCCCTGAACTGCAGATTAGAAAATAGCCACGTCTATGTCATACAGATTGTATCCCTTCCTTCGCTATCCTGCCCTCTTCTTTCCTGTATTACTTTGGAGTTCTCCTATTTCCATTTGTGATTGTCTTTGTTTGTTTGATTTTATTGTAAACCACCCTGTATGTTCTGCAAAGAGCAGTCTATCAAGACATAATAAAACATACTCTTCTTTTTCTTAAAGTATGAACTCCAGAACACAATCTTAGTATAAGGGGGAAAGGAGTGAGGGCGAGCTGTTCCAATCCTCCTACCAAATGTAATTCAGCTATGTGCTCTCACAAGGGCCCTAAAATTAAAGCCTCTCCTAAGATTTGTTAGAACTGTCCTATATTTAAGGATAACACAGGTACACTAAAAAAAAATTTTTTTAAACTGCCTCTAATGTTTCGATTGATTTTTACGTTTTTTGGTGCGCTGAATCCAAATCTGGTAACCAATTTGCTCCATCACGTACAGATTTTTTGCTACATTGGGTTAGCAGTTTGAGGTGAACGTTTCAGATTGAGTGCGATCGAGATAAAAGTTTCTTGGATGAATTCTTTATACTAATTGTTTAGTAGTTATTCAAATAAGAATAAAGAAAATTGTAACAAGGCAGCACATAAGAATAGAGTAATGTCAACAAAACACACTGTGATGGTAGCAAAATTGTCTGCACTTAAAACAGCCACATACATGTGCACAAACATTGAGCATATAAGAGCGAGGTTAGACACAAAGCAAAGCAAAGGTGCAAAAAATGTTGTACAGGTATGTATGTAACAATAGAAAACGCAAACCGCACCATTGCAATACATGAAGACAAACACCTGATGGTGTGAAAATAAAATTCTAATAAATGAGATCTGACACTGTGGTAATAACTAGCAAATTTTTATTTCAAAGTTTAGTAAAAACACGATATTTGTCAACACAGTTTAGATTTTAAAGTCATTCTTGGGTCAATCAATCTCCTGGTGGGCCCGTTTCTTCTTCCCCCGAATGCTTCTCTTGGTGCGCTGCTTGGCGTATTTTTCATCTGGGGTTTCCCGCAGCAGCAACCAGCAGAAATCAGCCATCATAGTGGTGTTCCATCTTCCTTGGTACCTTCTCTCTGCGTCCTTGATGTCCTGGTGAAACCTTTCACCTTGTTCTTCACTGTACGCCCCCAGGTTTTCGGGAAAGTAGTTCACATGGGAGTGCAAGAAATGGACTTTCAGGCTCATGTTACAGCCTTGTTCTTTGAAGGCATTGAGCATCCTGGCAACAATATCCTTATAGTTCTCATCCCGCCTGTTCCCCAAGAATTTGAGAACAACATCCTTGAAGGAATCCCAGGCTTCTTTTTCCTTCTCAGACATCGTTTCAGCGAATGCTCCATCTGAAATGAGTTTCCTTATATCAGGGCCAACAAACACTCCTTCCTTTAGCTTTGCTTCAGAAAGTCGGGGGAACTTTGAGCAAAGGTACCGAAAGCACTCACCATCTTTTGGAAGGGACTTGATGAATTGCTTAATGAGACCCAACTTAATGTGGAGAGGTGGTAATAGAATTTTATCACGAGGTACCAAGCTCTCATGAAGAACATTTTTCTCAACGGGTCTCAAATACTCCCGAATTGGCCAGTCTTTTTTCCCCCAGTGTAGGTCACGGGCCCGGCTATCCCACAAGCAAAGGAAGCAGGGATATTTGGTGAAACCGGATTGCTGCCCTAATAGCATGGATAGAATTTTAAAGTCTCCACAAATCATCCACTTATGCTCATCATAACGAATCTTCTGAAGAATCAGGGCCAAATTCTCGTATTTTTCTTGGAGAATAACAGAGTGAGCAATAGGAACTGAAGCGAATGTGTTGCCATTATGAAGAAGAACACCTTTTATGCTGTCTTTTGACGAATCAATGAACAGCCGCCATTCAGCAGGATCATACTTGAGTTTAAACTTTTCCATCACTCCGTATATATCGTTGCAAAATACCAAATCTTCCTCTTTGCTGAAATACTTCAAAAATTGTGTCTTGCGGTTGCGGTACCAATAAAAAGTTGTTCCTGGTGACAATAGATTTTTCTGTTTAAGCCGAGAACCTAGCAGTTGGGCAGCATCTTTTGGGAGTCCTAAATCCCGGACTAAATCATTCAATTCAGCTTGAGAGAAAAGTTCAGGTTTCGGATCTGGTTCAGTTTCAAACTCGGAAGTACTGGACTCATCGGGAAAAGCCATCTGATGAGTCTCATCATGATCAGAACCGTCCACACAAATATGATCCAAAGATTTTGGTGGTTCAGGCACAGGTACTTCGTTGCTATGAGGCATAGGCCTAATTGCTGAGGGAAGGTTGGGGTAACTTATTACGTTCTTATTTTTTAAGTTGTATCTCTTCACAATGCAAGAGCAAAAATAGCAGTCACTGCTGTGGTCTCTTTGTTCACGCCACATCATAGGTATTCCGAAACGAAATGCTTGTTTTTTACCTTTCATCCATAAGCGTAGATCTTCCTCACATGTCTTGCACACTTTGTGAGGAGCCCACGGTTTGTCTTGATCGCCTAACTTCAAACCGAAATAGGCGAAATATACTTTTTTAATAAATGCAGAAATATTCCTCTGCCGCTTTTTCACGGTATATTCCCCCACAAATAAAACAAAAACTGTCCGGAGAGTTGACGCAACCTCTGGCTCTGTGAGCCATCACAAATACACAGCACTGCAAACTACAACTGTAGTGAACCACTTCGGAATAAAGCTGGATTACGACTGAGCAAACAAAAGGTAATAATGAACTTGCAAGAAACTGAAATTTGACAGGAACGTTCATGTCGCAACCACCGTGTTTGAGCGAGCGAACGAGGCGAGGCGAACAGGAAAGAACATGCGCCAGCGCGAGTACTGGATTTAGCCCCCCGCCTCCCAATTGTCCTGTTAATGTATAAAATGAATACAAAACACTCTAAAATATCATGAGGGAGTGTTTCTAGTTAGTTAACCATTACAACCTCTATTTTGGGCCAAGAAAATAAACTGCAGTCGGCTAAAAAGAAATTATGTGAACATTCCTTATATGGGTAAGAAATCTAATTTTGCAAGAAAACGTGACGTGATGGAACATTTTGGCTATTTTTCCTGGATTCAGCACCCCAAAATCTATAGGAATCAGTTGCAAAACTGGAGGCAGTTTTTTGGTAGTGTACCTGTGTAATAAGTGTTTTATTTATTTATGGACATTTCTATACTGCATTCAATGCGGTTTAAATCATATACAAATTCAAATTCCAAGACTGCTAAGTTTTCTTCCTCTATATTGCCAGAACCATAGCAGCCCAAGTGAAATTTGGCAAATTGACCACTGAACCCTTCAACTGCATGACATAGTATAAGATTGCTTGCTGAAAGGGACCACCATCTGTTATGCCAGGTAATTAAAATATCCAACCCTGAATGTTAAACATTTCTATTTGGAAATCTAAGAAATGCAAATCAGATATTCACCACAATTAGATCATCCTTATACTAGCAAAATCAAAATAGGTCAAGACAAAAGCACAATGTTGCTTATATATGTTACACTGTGTCCCTTTCTCCCTTCCCTCAGAAAACCCCATTCTCATAAGGCCACTGGCATGTAACAGACAGCAACCCCATCTTTTCTACATCCTTGCTCAGCCCGCCCATGTGAGCTGGAAATGAGGAGAGCAGGGCAACAAACCCATGAGAATCTGAAGCAGGGTATAATGGGAAAGATTACAGACATGTCAGTGCTCTACACAGGTTGCACAATTTCAGCAACACACAGGGAAATGAAACAGCACACAGAACATTTGCAGCCCATGTTTCCAAAACAGTATCTCTTCCTCATGTGTTCATTTAACACTCAGAACTCTGAAGATGCCTCATCCAGTGTTTACTGTAAATTAAGAGATCACCTTAGACTTATGCACTCAAACTATGTTCCTCTTGCATGGGACCTTTGCCAGTGTCTCAGATTATCCAACTGCATAAATGTTTGTAGCTTTTTTTATGCTATACAGCAACAAAATTGGTAGCTAGACCCTTTACCAAAACATGGTAAAGCACAGTTACTTACCTGTAACAGGTGATCTCTGAGAACAGCAGGAATAAGTCTTCACATATGGGTATCGTCGGTACCAACGGAGCCTGCGCGGGAACGCTCCCCAGCATCCAGTAAGAAAGCTTTTGGGAGCATCCCACAGCGCCTGCGCGCTGCCTTCCCGCCTTTCCTAACCGCCTCTCTCCAGTTCGAGTTTTAAAGCTGAGACAGAGAGAGACAGAGAGAGAGAGAGAGAGGAAAGGAAAGATAGATAGAGAGATACAACTTCTAGGGGAGGTGGGTGGGTTGTGAAGACTTATTCCTGCTGTTCCCAGAGATCACCTGTTACAGGTAAGTAATTGTGCTATCTCCAGGAACAAGCAGGAATGAGTCTTCACATATGGGGACTCCCCAGCTAGAGATGCCAGGCAGATCTCCAAAGTTGTGAGTCCCTAAGAAGGGTTCTACCTCACCCCATGGATCTCGGGCATTCAACCCGAGTTGATGGGGTAGGAGTTGATTAGGTATGGAACAGGTGTTTGAGAACAGCCTGACCAAACAAGGCATCCCGGCGGGAGTCCTTGTCCAAGCAATAATGGGCTGTAAAGGTATGAACAGAGGCCCAGGTGGCTGCTCGACAGATTTGGTCGATGGACACAGAGTTTAGATGAGCCACAGAGGCTGCCATGGCCCTCCAGAGAAAGGTTCTTACTCTGGTAGGCGAAGGAAATACACTGAGCAATCCAAATGGACAGAGTTCTCTTAGAGACTGGAAGTCCTAAATGAGAGGGATCAAAAGCAACAAAGAGTTGAGAGGACTTTCTATGTTGCTGTGTCCTTTGTAAGTAGAAAGCAAGTGCTCTTTTACAATCCAGGGTATGAAGATTCCTCTCTGTAATTGATGCATGAGGTCCTGGAAAAAAGACAGGTATATACACCTCCTGGTTCAGATGAAAAGGTGAGACCACTTTAGGCATAAAGTGTGGATTAGTTCTGAGGACTACCTTGTCATGATGGAACCTTGTATAAGGAGGATTAGCCACCAAGGCTTGCAGCTCACTGATACGGCGAGCTGAGGTGACTGAAATGAGAAAAATAACCTTCCAGGAAAGGAATTTCAAGGAGGTAGTGGCTAAGGGTTCAAAGGGTGGCTTCATAAGCTGGCCAAGAACCAAATTCAAATCCCATGCCACTGGAGGTGGTCTAATGGGAGGTTTAGTTAAAAGAAGGCCTCTCATGAATCTTGCAATAAGAGGATGAGAGGAAATAGGATGTCCATTGAGAGGCTTAAGGTTTGCTGCAATAGCACTCAAATGGAATCTTACTGAATTCGTTTTGAGGCCTGCATGGGATAGATGCAGCAAATACTCTAGTACAGAAATTCAGAGGTATTGCAAGAGGGTTAAGACCCTTCTCCGCACACCAAATGGTAAACCTTTTCCATTTAAAAGCATAGGAACGTCTAGTGGAAGGCTTTCTGGAAGCATAAAGGATATCCTTCACTTGCTGAGACAGATGCCAATCTTGAAGGTCTAGGCCTTCAGCAACCAGGCTCTGAGATGGAGACTGGGGATTTGGGTGCCATAACGTTCCCTCCTGAAGGAACAGGAGGTCTGGAACAGATCCCAAGTCCAGGGAGGGAGCTTGAGAGAGATGAAGTAGTAGAGGGTACCACACTTGGAGTGGCCAACGTGGAGCTATGAGGATCATAGACCCCTTGTCTCTCTGAAGCTTGAACAGTGTCTTGGAAATTAGGGGAATGGGTGGAAAGGCATAGAGGAAGTCTTGCCCCCAGTGGAGGAGGAAGGCATCCCTGGCCTGAACTCCCTGACACGGAATCCTGGAACAGAACCGGGGAAGTTTGGCATTCCACGGACTTGCAAACAGGTCTATGTCTGGGGTTCCCCAAATTTGAAAGATCCTGGCTATCTGGTCCCCATGAAGGGACCATTCGTGTGGAAGCAAAACTCGACTGAGTCTGTCTGCCCAAGAGTTTTGAACCCCTGGAAGATACACTGCCATGAGATGAATCTGATGCTCTCTGGCGAAGGCCCACAATCTCAAAGCTTCATTGCAAAGCGACAGAGAGCCAGTCCCGCCCTGCTTGTTCACGTAGAACATGGCTACTTGGTTCTCCGTATGGATGAGGACTGTCTTGTAGCTGAGCAGGGTGTGGAAGACAGAGCTAGAAGAATTGCTCTGAGCTCTAAGAGGTTGATATGTAGAGATGTCTCCTGTGGAGACCAGATGCCCTGGGTGGAGAGATCTTGTAGATGAGCTCCCCAACCCTTTGGGGAGGCATCTGTTGTGAGGGTTGCTTGGGGTAGCAACTGTTGAAAGGGGGACCCCAGCAACAGATTTTGAGTGGACGTCCACCACTGGAGGGACCAAAAGAGATGACTGGAGGTTGCTATTTTGTCTGACAGGCAACCTGATGCCTGGGTCCATTGGGTGGACAGAGTCCACTGAGCTGCCCTCATGTGAAGGCGAGCGTAAGGAACCACATGCATGGTGGATGCCATGTGGCCTAACAGTTGTAACATCTCTCGAGCAGTTAAATGGGATTTTAACTGAATTTGAGAGGCTAACTGCACTAAGCGTGGTATCTAGCAAGGCCCCTATGAACTCCAATGACTGAGTAGGGGTGAGTTGTGATTTTGGGATGTTTATCACAAGTCCCAGATACTGAAGAACACGCCTTGGCAGGCTAGGGAAGTCTGGGCCTCTGACTGGGATGGTGCTCGGATGAGCCAGTCGTCCAGATATGGGAATACAAATATTCCTAGAGTGCGTAGAAATGCAGCTACTACTGCCATGCATTTTGTGAACACTCTTGGAGCAGAGGCCAGACCGAAAGGAAGCACTCTGTATTGGTAGTGCTTTCCCTGATAAAGGAACCGAAGGAACCTTCTGTGTGTTGGATGGATGAGGACATGGGTGTACGCTTCCTTGAGATCTAGAGAACAAAGCCAATCCTGACTCTGAAGGTATGGAAGGAGAGCACCGAGAGAAATCATCTTGAATTTCTCCTTGCATAGAAACTTGTTCAATTCTCTGAGATCTAATATGGGTCTGTAGCCCCCTGTTTTCTTTGTAATAAGAAAATAGGGGGAGTAGAACCCTGAACCCTGTTGAAGAAGGGGTACTTCTATTGCCCTTTGGGCAAGAAGGGTAGCAATCTCCTGACCCAGAAGGTCGAGGAGAGATGTTGGCGAATTGAACTGTCTCACCATAGTGTGAGGAGGAAGATTTAAGAAATGAAGCTTGTACCCCTCCCTTATGATGGAGAGGGTCCATTGCTCTGCTGTGATTTGTTCCCATCTGGGAGCAAAATGAGCTAACCTTCCTGGAATGGTGAGAGGCTCTGGCTGTTTTAAAGCCAGAAAGCCTAAGTTCTCTAGCATCAAGTCAAAAAACCCTGAGGAGGCTAAGTTCTCTAGTTGTAAGTCAAAGGCCCTGAGGAGGCTGAGGCTGTTGGGCCGTAGCAGTCCTTGTAGCCTTAGGCTTGGCTTGTTTTGGTTGTTGCTGACGGTTTGCAGCAAAACGACCTGTAGAAGATGCCTGGAGACCATAACCAGGATAATATTTCCCTTTTTTGGGAAAGAAAGTCTTTTTGAATAACCTTTTTCTAGCAGGAGCAGAAGTAGACTTTGAAAGTCTATCTAAGGCAGAATTTTCAGCATCCATCTGAGTGGCCTTTGCTTGCCAATCCTTACCAAAAAGGTTTTCACCTGTACAAGGAAGATTTCCTAATCCATCCTGGACCCAGGGTTCCAAATCAGAAGCTTGTAACCAAGCAACTCTGCGTGCACCTATAGCAATAGCCGAGGCTCTGCTGGCACACTCAAAAGAGTGAAAGGCTGCACGGTTGGAGAATTTGGAAACATCCTGGGCATGTTTAAGCCAGGTGAGAAACTCTTCCCTTTTATCTTCTGAGATAAAAGGAGATAAAAGTTAGCAGATGATCTGTAACTTCCTTTAGAAACATCCCCATATAGAGACTATAGGAGTTGATTCTGGCAGTAAGCATATTGGCCTGGAAAATTCTCCTGCCAAAAGCATCTAAGGTTCTGCATTCTCTTCCTGGAGGATTAGCTGAGTGTCTTTTTGCACTCTATCTTTTTCACAGCAGACTCCACCACAATAGAGTGGTGAGGAAGCCGAGTCTTATGAAAGCCAGGACAAGGAGGAACACGGTACATGGTGTCCCAACCTGCGAGAATGAGGGGAAGTAGTAAGAGGTGTCTCCCGTATGCCCAACATATGATCATAAAGGATCTCATGAATTGGTAAAGTAGCTGCCTCTTTAGGAGCCTTAGGATATTGTAAAATATCTAATTTCTTGGCTCTAGGCTCTGGTTCAGGGGCCACTGAAATAGAGAGGCCCCTGGCCATTTCCCTAATGAAGTCTTGAAAAGACAAGTCTTCTGGAGGAGACATTCTTCTTTTTGAAGAAGAGGGCTCCTGAGGAAGGAGTATCGATGCTTCGACAGAAGCCTCTGATTCATCAGAGTCCTCGGAGGAATCGAAGTATTGCCTATCTGGATGCTCTTGCAAAGCCCGATACACGTACCGAGTGGTATCGACATCGGGAGTGATCGGTACCGATAGGCATCACAGGACAGGGTACTGCTGCAGTCGACACCAAAGCCGATGTCGATGCAATCGGTACCGGCACCGGTACAGATATCGGTGCCGGAACCGCCAACGGAGTTTGTTGCGGTACCGGAGGCGTCGCAGCTTGTATGAATGCCGTGATGGCACGCTGCATGGTCAGAATATTCTGATCCATTGACGCAACAAATGTCTGGATGTCGGTACCAGTGGAGACCACCGGTACCCCAGAACATGGCAACAGGTGATCGGTCGAGGCCACGCCATCGATGTCAACCTGTGACCCCATAGATGAAGCTTTGGAAGCTGGAGCCTCCCGCTGGGGTAATTTTGCCGGTGCAGGATCCTCGAGGGCAAGCCCGGAGGCATCTCGATACTTAGCGGGAGATCTACCCTTCGAGGACTGGCTGGACTTATGTTTGGTTACCTGAGATCCATGGGAGGAAGACGAAGCCCTGGAAGATGTCGATGCCACCGAAGCTGCATCAGAGGGAAACAGGGTACTGAGCTTTGCCGCTCGATTCTGTCGACCTCTTTTAGACATCATGGAACAGGACTCACAATCGGTGATGGAGTGATCAGGACCCAAACATTTTAGACACCAGTCATGGGTGTCGGTGATAGAAAGAGTACCGCTGCACTTCGTGCACTTTTTAAACCTGGAAGCGGGCTTTTCCATGAAGAAAAATCTTCTAGGCCCAAGGCCCAAAAGACAAAATTGCACAGAAGTGGGAAAACGGTAGATTTTTTTTTTTTTTAAAGAAGAAAGACAGACCGGCGGTACCGGTCCGACGTCGAAGAAGGCAGACGCGCGACCAAAGAAATAAAAATAAAGAACTTCTTCAGCGGTGACAGGAACACGACCTGCTGGCTCCGCGGAAAAAAAGAACTGGAGAGAGGCGGTTAGGAAAGGCGGGAAGGCAGCGCGCAGGCGCAGTGGGATGCTCCCAAAAGCTTTTACACTGGACGCTGGGGAGCGTTCCCGCGCAGGCTCTGTCAGTACTGACGATACCCATATGTGAAGACTCATTCCTGCTTGTTCCTGGAGATGCATAGTTACTCACCTGTAACAGGTGTTCTCCAGGGATAGCAGGAATCAGTCCTCATATATGGGTGAGGTCGGCACTGACAGAACACAGCGCAGAGCATTTCTCCAGCTTTCAAAGAAAGCCTTTGGGAATGGTACCACGCATGTGTTGTCCCCTTCCCGCCCAAGGGTGCCATCTTGCTCAATCAGATGACATAGCTTAGGCAAAAGGTGAAATAAGGTAAAGGAGGCAACTCCTAGGGGAGGAGGGAGGGTTGTAAGGCAGATTCCTGCTGTCCCTGGAGAACACCTGTTACAGGTGAATAACTACGCTTTCTCCAGGAACAAGCAGGTAGTCACTCCTCACATATGGGACTCCACAGTTCCAGGCTGCTGGGGACCAAACCACGGCAGTGCCAACGGCTACCAACAGGGAGGCAGTGAGTTGCAAAGGGTGAATCCCTACCAAGAGACTCTGCAGACCCCACCATCCAGCATCACCACCACTTCGGTAGCCTGAACATAGAAGGGTTGGAGGGCAGAAGTTGCCTAAACATAGAGAATGCTTCGGATTACTGCCTGGCCAAAGGCACTGTCCCTACGGGACTCACTCTCTAGGCAGTAGTGAGCGGCAGACGTAGGCACTGAAAACCATACGGCAGCTTAACAAATTTCTGTCACTGGCACTGAGCGTAGGTTGGCCACCAATGCGGCCATAGCCCTCACACAATGAGTAGTGATCAGGTGCTCTAGGGAGAGGCCAGCTCGCTCATAAGTAAGGGCAAAGCATAGTAACTCACCTGTAACTGGTGTTTTCCAGGGACAGCAGGAATCAGTCCTCATATATGGGCGACATTGGCACAGACAGAGCCCGCACGGAGCATTTCCCCAGCTTTCAAAGAAAGCCTTTGGGAAAGCCACCACACATGCATGGTCCCCTTCCCACCCAAAGGTGCCATTTTAGTCAGGTGCCATAGCTATATAGCCCCTTCAAGAAGATGGAAAAAATATACCGCAACTCCAAGGGGAGGAGGGAGGGTTGTGAGGACTGATTCCTGTTGTCCCTGGAGAGCACCCATTACAGACGAGTAACTACGCTTTCTCCAGGAACAAGCAGGAAGTCAGTCCTCACATATGGGACTCCCAAACTACAGGCAACCGAGGAACTGTAGGAAAAAGCACGGCAGTGCCGTGAGCAGTCACCAGTGAAAGCCGAAGGCAGCCCGAGGACCCCAGGTGCATTAATGGCCACGCTCCCGGTAGCCAGAACAAGAAGGGTCGGAGGGCAGGCGTAGCATAAACCCCGAACAGATTACGGAATACAGCCTGGCCGAAGGCAGCATCCTGACGGGACTTCCTCTCCAGGCAGTAATGCACCACGAAGGTGTGAGTGGAGGACTAGGTGGCGGCCCAGCAGATGTCTGCCAGTGGCACCGAGGCAGGCTAGTGACCAACGTCGCCATTGCTCGGACATTGTGACCCGTGACTTGGCATTCCAGGGGAAATCCGGCCTGGGCCAAGGCGATGCAGTCTGCCACCAAGATGGACAAGGTACACTTGGGTGACTGCTAACCCGACAGCTGGGATCAAAGGAGACGAAGAGCTGCCCGGATCTGTGGTGGTCCTGAGTCCGCTGCAGGTACAAAGAGAGCACCCTCTTACAATCCAAGGTATCGAGAACTGCCAATGCTCGGTCAACGTGGGGCTTTGCGAAGGAAGTGGGCAGCACTATCTCTTGACTGAGATGAAAATCCAAGATGACCTTAGGAAGGAACTTGGGGCGAGTCTGCAGGACAACCCTGTTCCTATAAAACCTCATGTACGGTGCCTCGGCCATCAAAGCTTGGAGTTCGCTGACTCTCTGGGCAGAGATGAGAGCCACCAGGAAGGCCACCTTCCACGACAGATGCCGCAGGGCTCAAAGGGCAGCTTGGTCAGCTGCATGAGGACCACAATGAGGTCCCATGCCACCGAAGGAGGGCAGGTAGGAGGCCTGGGAAAGGAGCAGGCCTCGCATGAAACAAGACACAAGCGGTTGCCCTAAAAGAGGTTTGCCCTCGATGAGGTGGTGGTTCGCTGAGATGGTCAGGGTTCACCTGAATGCTGAGTTAGACTTCAGCCGAGATTGTGAGAGGTGGAACAGGTACGGCAACACCAAACTGGTAGGGCATGAAAATGGGTTCGCTCGGAGCTCCGAGCACCACACTGAGAACAGACGCCACTTGAAAGCGTAAACCCGTCTGGTTGAGTCCTTTCATAAGGCCAAAAGAATGTCATCTATCTCCACAGGAAGATAGGAGGAGGCTAGAGCGACCCGCTCAGTCGCCAAACTGTGATGGATAGGGACCTCAGAATGGGGTAGAAAAGCAGACCCTCCTCCTGCGACAGCAGCTCCGGTAAGAACTAGAGTGGGACCAGGGGGATCCGTCGAGTGACGGAGCAGCAGGGGAAACTAAGGCTTCCTGGGCCACCTTGAGGCTAAGAGTACCATCGAGGCCCTGTCCCGCTGGACCTTGAAAAGGTCCAGGCAATGAGGGGCATGGGGGGGGGGGGAGGCATACAGAAGACCTGTTTTCCACGAAATGAGGAAGGCATCCGAGGCCACCCTGCCCAGGTGTGGGAGGGGACCGCAGAACTGGGGGAGCTGTGAATTCACAGGACTGGCAGAGGTCCAGGTCTGGAGCCCCCAATGCTGAAAGAGCTGCTACGCTGTCAGGGGACACACCTGCCACTCGTACGGCCGGAGGACTCTGCTGAGCCGGTCCGCCAATGTATTGTCTTGGCCCGGGAGGTAAATGGCCCGGATGATCATGCCCTGGCTCACCGCAAAGGAACATAGGGCTGTCGCCTCCGAACAGAGACTGTAGGAGATGGTACCTCCTTGTTTGTTCACACAGAACATTGTGACCTGGTTGTCCATCTGGACTAGCACCGCTCGGTGCTGCAGGTGGTCCCTGAAAATCTTGAGTGCAAGGCGGATGGCCCGGAGCTCCAGCGGGTTGATCTGCTGCCGGGACTCCTCAAGGGACCATGTCCCTTGAGTGCGCTGCCCCTCGCAGTGGGCTCATCAGCCCACCAGGGAGGCATCTGTCGTCAATACCACCTGATGTGCTGGAGCTTGGAAGGGCATACCTTGAAGCAGGTTCCGAGACTCCTGCTACCAAGTAAGAGACTCTGCCGTACTGGGAGAGACCAAGATGGGGTGTCTGAGGCGGCTGGTCGACTGTGTCCTCTGCGCTCAGAGGCACCACTGTGTCGCCCGCATGTTGAGATGGGCATTGGGCACGACATGGACCGTGGAGGCCATGTGGCCAAGGCGGCGAAGCATCGTCCGGGCTGAGACAGAGCTGCGACACCGTACTTCGGACGCCAGGGACATGAGGCAGTCCGTCCTGTTCTAAGGAAGGAAAGCCATGGTTTGCAGGGTGTCCAACTCCAGGGACTGAACAGGGGTGAGGGGGGACTTTGGGCAATTGATCACGAACTTCAGATGCTCCAGGAGGTGAATGGTGCGATCCATGACCTGCCTGGCTTCGGAGGCTGTGCACCCGGTTATGAGCCAGTCGTCTAGATATGGATAGACGAAGGTGCCCTGCAGCCACAGGTGGGCCATAGTCATGGCCAGGCACTTCATGAAGACCCGAGGGGCGGACACGAGGCCGAAGGGAAGTACCCTGTACTGGTAATGGTTTCCCTGAACCATGAAGCGGAGGTACTTTCTGTGTTTGGGATGGACAAGGATGTAGCGTAAGCATCCTTTAAATCCAAGGAGCACAGCCAATCATCCTGCTGGAGGTAGGGGAGTAATGTTCCAAGGGAGAGCATTTCGAACTTCTCCCATATCCAGGAACTTGTTTAGCTTCTGCAGGTCGAGGATGGGCTGGCCCCCCTGTCTGCTTCGGGACGAGGAAGTATCAGGATTAAAACCCCCTTCCTCGGAAGTATGGTGAGACTGGTTCTACCGTCCCATCCTCGAGGAGGCCTGCGAGCTCCTGACTCAGGAGGGCCTGGTGCTGGGGAAGCCAACCTGGCTCCCCGGGAAGTACAGAGGAGGGGCCTGGTCCAGATAGAGAAGATAGCCCTTCCGAACGACCTGGAGGACCCAGGTGTCAGTGGAGATGGACTCCCACCTGTGGGAGAAATGGACCAGATGCCCCCTGACGGACAGCTGCCCAGCCAGAGGACGAAAGACTGCCGATGGTGTCAAAACCCTGAGGGTGGCTAAGCTGTTGCTGGGGGTTGGGTCTTGGGACCCTACAGCTTACGAGGGCCGTGGTCTTGCCCTGAACGTGGGATGATGCTTCCATACAGGGGCTAACTGGCCTACCCGCTGGCACCTTCCAATGGAAAAAAGGCTTCTTGCTCTGCTGCTTCTTCCTGGGGTGGGAGGAAGTTTTCCGAGAGAGGCAAGTACAAGTCATGTACTCTGTCTCAATCTCTGCTGCCTTATCCTCCATGGGCTTGTCAAATAGCTGCTCCCTGAGGCAAGGGACGTCCAGCAGTTTCTCCTGGACCCATTGTTCCAGATCAGAGGACTGAAGCCAAGCCTGCCGACAGGCTCCGATGCCAGCCGCCGCCACCTGGACGGAAGACTCGAAGCCGCCGTATGCTGCTCATGAGGTACTTTGCGTATTCTCTGACTGAATTGGAGGGGGCTGAAAATGCCGGATATGGTCTCTGTCAAGGCCCGCCAAAAAGCCTCTGAACTCTCTAGCAAGGTCACGAACATCCCAATGTATAATTGGTAAACTTGGATGCGGCATGACAGCATGGAGCCCTGATAAGCCTTGCACCAGAGGGCGTCGAGGGTACTAGACACTCTGCCCGGCGGGACCAAAGAACGAGTCTTTGGGCTCTTTAGCTTCCGCATGGCCGATTCGGCCACCATTGAGGTGTGGGGAAGCTGGGCTTTCCGAAACCCGGGCCCCACTGAACCCTATACATAGCATCCAGGCGCTTGCTCACGATAGGGACAGAGGCCAGCGTCTCCCACATGCGGAGGAGGAGTCAGCTCAGAATGGAAGGAACCTTCACTGAGATATTCAATATGAAGCCCCTCCGAAAGAAGCTATCGTGCTCCTCCGCATCGGCGGTGAGTGCTAGGGCCCATGCCATGTCCCGGATTAAGTCCAGAAAGGAGATGTCCTCGGGAGGTGACAACCACCTCTGGGTCAGCGGGAAGGGGTCTGAGGGGAGGTCTCAGTGGAGGTCTTCCCATCAGACTCCCAATGTGAGTAGTCCATGGAGGACTTTAGGTCGGACTGCTCGAGATGGGTCAGTGACTCGTGCTGTGTTTCAGAGGCCAAAACCTGTCCGGAACTGGAGGAGCTCGCCCGAGAAGATCTCACGTCCAAAGAACGGGCGGAGATCGAGACTCACGCTGAGAACCCTCACAAGGCTTCTGGCTCTCGGGGGTCACTGCAGTGGCCCGTGGAATCCTGGAGGTCGAGGTCCCTGAGGTCTTGAGGTGCGTGCCGGTGGGGCAGGCACCAGCACCTGCTGGGCAGAGAGGAACACACAAACTCTGTACGCCAAGGCCAGCATCCAGGCCTCCCACTCAGGAGTGGAGCCCTGCGACACCGACGCTGGGGTGAACGGGTCGGTTGTCGAGGGGGTCCTCGACGGGACGACCCTCAGGAGACTGGGCACCTTCGCCGGAGGCCTCCATATCGGTTCAAGATAACTTAAGGTCGCTCCCTCTCCGACTCCAAAAACTGCCGAGGGTGGCTGAGACACCAAGCGTGTGACCTCTCACGCTTGTCTGGCACCCCCGATAGAGTCTTCGTGGCCTTCTTCTTCTGCTCAAGTTGGGCGACCCCTGGTCAGTGCGCCGCCAAGCCAGGGGAGATTCCAGAGGTTGCGGGGCCGAAGAGCGGGAGGCTACCGGGGATGCCTTACGGAAGAGATCATCCAAGCTTCTGCTTACGACTCTGGATGGCCTTGGAGAACATCTTTTTACAGAGGGAGCATAGCTCCAGGTCATGGTCGGCTCCTAGATATCTGAGAGAACAGTCATGGGTGTCCATGAGCGACATGTTTTTTGAGCACCTATCATATTTCTGAAAATCGGAGGCCATTGGGGGAAAAAGTACCCCTGAGAGGTCAAAGATCCTCGACGTGCCCAGCGGTTAAAAAGGGAGTGAAAGCGCAGTGAAACACAAAAAAGCGAAAAATCCTCAGACCAAGGCCAAAGGTGAGGTGCTCAATAGGCGGGAGGACCACTAGCGAAGGCTGGATAGCAAAAACCAGTTGGAAACAAACTTTTTCTAGGGACAAGACGCATGTCTGAAGGGCTCCATGGAAAAAGGGAGACACAGTTAAGATGGCACCTCTGCGTGGAAAGGGGACCATG
This sequence comes from Ichthyophis bannanicus, assembly GCA_033557465.1. Classification (NCBI taxonomy): domain Eukaryota; kingdom Metazoa; phylum Chordata; class Amphibia; order Gymnophiona; family Ichthyophiidae; genus Ichthyophis; species Ichthyophis bannanicus. The sequence continues at coordinate 315,990,754 of CM066039.1, read as the reverse complement.
CATGCGTGGTGGCATTCCCAAAGGCTCTCTTTGAAAGCTGGGGAAATGCTCCGCATCGGCTCTATCGGTGCAGATGTCACCCATATGTGAGGACTGACTTCCTGCTTGTTCCTGGAGAATACGTCACTCAAGTGGACAGGATTTGCTTGGTCACAGGTAGCCCCAGCCTGCTGGGGTCATAAGAGACAGAGTTGAGGAGCCTTGCAGTGGGCCTGAATCCTCTGTAGATAGAGGACAGGGCCCTCTTACAATCCAACGTATGCAGAACCGACTCTGCCTTACCGGCATGAAGCTGTGGGAAGAAGGTGGGGAGGTCGACCCCCTGATTGAGGTGGAAAGCCGACACCACCTTCGGGAGGAACTTGGAGTGTGTGCAAAGCACAACCCTGTTTGTGTAGAACCTTGTATAAAGTGAATCCACCACCAGGGCCTGTAGCTGGCTCACTCTCCAGGTGGATGTCAAGGCTACAAGGAAGGCCACCTTCCAGGAGAGATACCTCAGGTGGCAAGTCACCAAGGGCACAAATGGTGGCCTGTTGAGCTGTGAGAGCACCACACAGATCCCACTGGTGAAGGGGGTGGAGGAGGGGCTTCGAAGCAGAAGGCCTCTGAGGAACCTGGAAACCCAGGGGCTGGCTTGAGAGGGGTCTCCCCTCCACAGGGTGATAGTTTGCTGCTGTGGTGCTGAGATGTACCTTGACCGAATTAGATTTCAACCCTAAGCTTGACAGATGCAGCAGGTACTGCAGTATGAGTTGCAGATGGCAGGAGAAGGGATTCTCATTCCGCTCTGCACACCATAGAGAGAATCTCCTCCACTTGAAGGCATTTGCCCTTCTGGTGGAGGGTTTCCGGGAGGCTAGAAGGATCTCGTGCACTTTGTCTGTGAGACTGAAGGGGGCCAGTGCTACCCTTTCAGCATCCATTCAGTTAACGTCAGGAATGTCAGGTTGGGGTGGAGAAGGGGAGCCCCCTCCTGCGAAAGAAGATCTGGCTGACGGCCCAGTGCCACCGGGAGTGCCACCGACAGTGGGAGTAGCAGGGAGAACCAGGGCTGTCTGGGCCACCTGGGAGCAATCAGGATTACTGCGGCATGGTCACTCTGGATCCTGAAAAGGCATCTGGCTATTAGAGGGATCAGTGGTAACGCATAAAGCAGGCCCCTCGACCATGAGGCGAGGCGGCATCCGCTGCCACCCTTCTATAATGTGGCTGCAGCGAGCAGAATCTGGGCAGCTATGCATTGTCCGGGGATGTGAACAAGTCCAGCCAAAGTCTGCCCCAGAGGTGGAAGAGCCTCTGTGCCACCCTGGGATCCAGACTACACTTGTGTGGGCGAAAGATACTGCTGAGCTTGTCTGCCAGGAGGTTGTCCTGCCCAGCACATACACAGCTCTCAGGAGCATGCTGTTGCGCACTGCGAAGAAGTGGAGGGCTACCACTCCCTGACAGAGGGAGTAGGAGCCCATGCCTCCCTGCTTGTTCACATAGAACATGGCAACCTGATTGCCCGTCTGTATGAGGACTAAGAAGTTGCTCAGGAGGCAGTAGAAGGCCTGTAGTGCTAGGGAGATGGCCCTGAGCTTGAGGAGGTTGATTTGTAACAGAGATTTGTCTGGGGACCAGTTGCCCTGAGTGCAATGGCCCTCGCAATGTGCACCCCAGCCTGCCAGGGAGGTATCTGTTGTCCTGAGATGTTGCAGGGACTGCAACCAGTTGAGGAAGACCGCCAGTCGGTGTGTGACCCTTACCCTGTCCCTCAGCCCATCTGTGGCCTGTGTCCATTGGGATCTGAGGCACCAGTGGGCCACTCACATGTGCAGGCGAGCCAAGGGCGTGACATGAACCATTGAGGCCATGTGACCTAACAAGTGGAGGAGCAGGTGGGCTGGCACTGATCTGCAGCTTTGAACCTCCTTTGCTAACTGCATCAGGCAGCAGGGCTCTTTCTATCAGGTGGAAAGCCTTGACCTGCAGAGTGTCCAGCTGGGCTCCTATGAACTCCAGGTCTTGAACTGGGGAGAGGCTGGACTTGGGGTAGTTGATGATGAATCCCAATTCCTGCAGGGTGTGGATTGTCTGCCTTGTGGTTTGGCTGGCCTCGAGGGCATGCTGCCTCTGATGAGTCAGTCGTCCAGATAGGGGAAGACGTGGGCCCACTGGAGCACATATGGGTGGTCACGACCGCCAGGCACTTTGTGAAGATCCTTGGAGAGGTGGTGAGGCCAAAAGGTAGTACCCTGTACTGGTAGTGCTGCCCCCCCCCCAATCATGAATCTTAGGTACTGTCTGTGGGACGGATGGACCAGAATGTGGGTGTACACGTACTTGAGGCCCAAGGACCAGAGCCAGTCTCCCTGGCAGAGGTACATAACATATATAACAGTGTTCCAAGGGAGAGCATCTTGAACTTCTCCCTCATCAGGAACTTGTTCAAGTTGTGCAGGTCCAGGATGGGCCGGAGATCCTCTGTTCTTTTTGGGACAAGGAAATACCTTGAGTAGAACCCCTTTCCCCAGAGGTGTTGGGGTACAGGTTCCACTGCCCTGTCCTTGAGTAAGTCTGTGAGTTCCGCAATCAGCAAGGCCTGGTGGAGTAGAGGGTGTGATGGCTCTTCCTGGGAAAAAGTCTGGAGAGTTCTGTTGTAGATGGAGGTGGTAACCCTCCCTCACCACCTGCAGGACCCACCTGTCCGTGGTGATGCTGGACAAGCTGTGGGCAAATGAGGACAGCCGACCCTCTGATGGCTAAGGCGGGACTCCTCGGGAAGGGGAGGCCTTGCCCAGGGAGTCAAAAGCTTCCCCCCGGTTGGGTGGGAGCTGGTGTCTGAGGTTTGGGGGCCTTGGGCTTCCAAGGCCCATGTCCCTGGCTTTAGGCTGTGAGGCCTGGTACTGCTGCCCCAAGAATTTTTTCTTGGGGAGGGTCGAGGTCTTCCTGGACAGCCTTTGCCGGGCCTCAATTTCAGCAGCCTTGTCAGACATCGACTTCCCGAACAAGTTGTCGCCATTGCAGGGGACATCCAGCAGCTTTTCTTGCACCCACTGCTCGAGGTTCAAAGTTTGTAACCATGCTTGACGCCGGGCACCAATACCGGCGACTGCCACTCTAGCTGCAGACTCAAACCCGTCATAGGCGGCCCTAGAGAGGATTTTGGAACAGTCCCAGATGCCCACCGCCAGGGACTGGAACCTCTGCAGGGGTCCCCCGACAAGGCCTGCCGAGAACCCTGAGAACTCCTGAATCAGGCCTTTTAAGTACATTCCCATGTAGGGTTGCCAACTGGCTCCAGATGCGCCCGACAGGTTCGATCCAGTCCTGGGTTTACCTTTTTGCATGCAGGGATATGTAGTTCTGATTTCTCCATTGCACTCCATAAGAAAAGGAAAACTACAAGTAACTGCATGCAATGGGGTAAACCCAGAACTGGAACAAGCCTGTCGGGCGCATCAGGAGCCAGTTGGCAACCCTAGTCCCATGTACAGTTTGTACACCTGTATCCGGCACCCGAGCATGGCACCCTGATAACATTTGCTGCCCAGGGCGTCGAGGGCCCAGGCCTCCCTGCAGGGGGGAACTGAAGAGTAGGTTTTTTGGTTCTTCGTTTCTGCATCAAGGACCCCACCACCATGGAGTTGTGGCGGAGTTACAGCTTATGGAACCCGGGGCCCTTCCGGAAGCGGTAGATGGCGTCCAAATGCTGACTGATCACTGGCACCGAGGCCTGGGCCCTCCCACATCCTGAGGAGCAGCCTTTCGAGGATGGGTGAAACTGGCACCGTGAGTCTCTCTTTGGGAGGAGACTCATTGCAGGATCTCAAGTTCCTTGGTGCATGGATTCTCCTCCGTCTGGACTCCCCGCGAAAGGCTATGTTCTCAGGCGGGGAGTGGCGCCGAGGCTCCAGGGAAGATGGCTCAGAGGAGACATGCCTTGTCCTCGGTTTCCCATTCGGATCCTGAAGGCACTGAGGAATTGGCCTCTAGGGTAGCTCCGAGAAACCGAGGCCCCCCAGAGAATCTGGGGTCGGACTCCTGAAAACTCACCGGGGAAGACCTAATCCTGAGGAGCGTGACCAAGATCTCGATCGAGGGGCCCAGTGTTGGGGCCAATGATGCTGGAAAACCAGACATCAACGCATGCTGTAAGGCCAGGATGGAGGAAATGCTCTGCTCCATGGTCGCCATTCGAGACTCAAGGCCCGATGGCTGTGTAGCCCTCGGCGTGGACACCAAGGGCCTCAGGTCAGACGCCGGCACTCTGGAGAGTGCGTCCAAGTTCCACCGCAGGACCTTGCCAGGTTTCATCGGAGGCACCTCAACAGGCTTCAGTACCTTTTTCTTTTTTTGGGGGCAGAGTCAGATTTAGGGAACAGCTTCCCCTGCAACTCTGACTCCTTTTTGTTTGTTTTGGGGCCTAGCACCAGTCACAGGTGGAGCTGTCATGGTCCAGGCCCAGGCAGCGAAGACAGCAGTCGTGGGTATCAGTAACTGAAATAGTCTGACTGCAGCAGTCGCATTTCTTGAACCCACCGGGAGTCATGTTGGGAGAACACCCGGCCAGGGTCGACAACCCCGAACGAAAAATGGCACGAAGGCTGGTCGAGGAGGAAACTTGAGGAAAAAAAGGAAGTGAGAGCCGAGGACAGCACCAAGGGTGCTGGCTCGAGGCGGGAAGGGAACTGGTATGCAAACTGGAGAATTTGAAGGATTTAAAGAACTTTTTCTGGGGAAGTAGAGGACTAGGTCCACTGGGCTCCGTGGAAAAAAGGAGACTGAGCAAGATGGCATCCTTGGGCAGGAAGGGGACCACGCAAGCATGGTAGCATTCCCCTAAGGCTTTCTTTGGAAGCTCGGGAAATGCTCCGCATGGGGCTCCGTCACCCATATGCGAAGACTGACTTCCTGCTTGTTCCTGGAGAACATATGTTTCACACTATTGCATTTGAAAATTTGATAAAAGACATCTGTGAAAAGCACCAGAGTCATCTAAATTACGTTTTCCCCATAGTGGTGAAAGAAATCAATCTTAATGCAGTGCTCAGATTACACAGCTCTGAGAGACCTGGGCATAGCACCAAGCAATCCCCCTCATGCAAATTCCACCTGCTTGGGAAGCCCCAAAAATCTTTGATGAGAATGGAGAAAGCGTAGTTGTTTACCTGTAATGGGGGTTTCTCCAAAGACAGCAGGGATATGCAGCCACACTCCATAGGCGACACCTCCGACGTTACCTTTGTACTGGGCTCTCACCAGTTCAGAAAAGTCTTTTAGACTGCATGCATGTGTGCCTTCCGGCTGCTACCTCAGTTCATAACATAGCTGAGCATCAAGGATGCTTGAAGAGTCCATTTCTGAAGATGAGACACTGAATTTATCCGTCACTTGTATACTGAATTGAAAACTTGAAATCAGATGCTTGCGGTTTGGACTTCCCTAGTGTGTGGGAGGTGGAAGTAAGGGCAATCAGCAGACAAACAGGTTCCGGAGGACCACCTGGCCAAAGGCGAGATCTGAGCTGATGAGCGGTCTAGACTGTAATAAACATATGGACTGAAGTCCAAGTGGCTGCTTTGCATGTGTCTTGCACAGAAACGGAGGCCAAGATGGCAATGCTGGCTGCTGTAGCCTGTAGGTGGTGAGGCCCAATACAACCAGGTGATTGCTCCTGTGCTTGATTGTAGCAGAATGAAATACAGTCAGATATTCAGGAGGAAATGTTCTTTTCTGACATTGTCCATCCTGGGTTATTCGGATTAAAATGTGAAAAATAACTATGAGGAAGTTCGCAAATCTTTGGTTGCATGGAGATAGATTGCAGAAGGGTCCACTTGTACTAACATGTGAAGGGCCTTTTCTGGAAAGTCTGCCAAGGGCTCAAAGGAAGATTTTATAAGTTCTGACAGAACTATGTTAAGGTCCCACGCCAGAAGAGGTGGTTTGACTGGAGGCTTTATATTCATATGACCATTCTCTTGTATGAATGCAAATGAGCTATAAAAGAAAGATGGTATCTGTTTGTTGGCCTGACAGACAGCTGGAGCAGGAAGATCTAACCTAGGGGGCAAAGGACCAGATCCAGTTGCCGTCTCCTAGCCTAGAGCCAAAAGCAGGATCACTTATGAAGCTGAAAAGTTGTTGCATCTCTCATCTGACAGCATGACCACCTGTACTAGACCAAATTCCCCAGGCTGCTAGGGATACACTATTGAGGTTGAGATGCAGCAGGACTCCCTGGTTCCAAGTGGAAGAAGAAGGGATTTGTGCCTAATGGTTGTGGGTAATCTTCTGCCAAGTCAGAGGTGTGTGTGTACTAGGCCTGCAGAGGCCATTGGGGGGGGCGGGGGCTATTAAAATGACTGCTGCCCTGTCTTCTCAGATCTTGATCAGGACCTGGCTGATTAGGGGAAAACTGAGGGAAAGCATATAAAAGCTGATGGCTCCAACTTACGGCGAACGCATCGTGGGCCCATTGATGATGGGATGAAGGGAACAGAATAGAGGGCATTTGTCATTTTCATTGGTGGCAAAGAGATCTCCAGGATGCCCCACTTTTCGAAGATCCTGCGAGTGACCTCCCAGTTTAGGGACCACTTGTGAGGATCCAAATGTTGACTGAGGATATCTGCCAGCTAGTTTTGGGACTATGGCAGGTAAGCTGCTCTGAGAGAGGTGAGGAGCCATAGATGCATGGCTTTCCAACATGGTCTGAGGGATCCTGTCCCCCCTTTCTTGTTGATGTAGAACATCATGATCAGATTGTGTTTGCACCAAGATGATCCTGTGGCAGGCCCAGAAAGAGCATAGAAGATCGCTGGGAGCTCTAACATACTGATGTGAAGAGTAAACTCTTGCACCAACCACACACTCCTTGCGAAGACGAATGTAGAAGGTGCATCCTTCAACCATAGATGGAAGCATCAGGGCAGTTTCTCCAAATGGGTTATTTTTGAGCATACCATGACAATCATGAACCCCACTTCTAAGCCAGGGTATGTGGAAGCATCGGTTATGAGGGTGAGATGATGCTGCAGCACCTGAAAAGGACAGCCCTCTGTTAGGTTAGATGGGGTGTACCACCACTTTAGACTCTGGAAGAGATTTTGTTAACAGCTCCCTGATATGGGATTTTCATGTGTAGAGATTTCAATTCAACCTGAAGTGCCATTGCAGGGGTCGTATCTAGAGCCTTGCTAGCAGGATGACATGGACGGAAGCTGCCATGTGGCCTAGTAGCTGAAGGAGGGTGCGAGCAGAGGCAACTCAAGTGTTGTAGATTGTTGCTGAGGCACCAAAGGACCAAGGCTGTCTCACTTGGAAGATATGCCCTGCTGACCACAGTGTTTATCAGTGCCCTGATGAAGCCAAAGCTTTGCTGGGGGTTCCATTTCAGACTTTTGTGCGTTTACTAGGATCCCCTGTTGCCTGCAGATGTCTATGATAGCTGTACTGTGTAGCGTGCCTCTGCCTTGGACAAGGCAGAGATGAACCAGTTGTCAAGGTAGGGATGATGTTGCAGTGACCACAGCCAGGCATTTTGTGAAGACACATGGTGTGGATGGGAGGCCGAAAGGAAAAACCTGGTATTGATAAAGGTCATTGAACTTGGAGAAGATATTTCCAGGGTAGAGGGTGGATGGGAATGAGGGTGTAGATATCGTTCCAGGTCAGCTAGCCAATTGTCATGACGTAGCAGAGGAAGGATAGTAATGAGGGAGTTCATTTTGAATTTATCCCGCTTGATATAACAGTTGAGGTTGCATAGATGGAGGATGGGGCGCAGTCTGCTCGTCCTTTTTGGGTTGAGGAAAAACTGGGAATAAAAACCATGATTGTGCTGTTCATGAGGAACTGGCACTAATAGCCCAATTATGCAGGAGCTCAGAGATTTTTTGCTTCAAATGTACATATGCTGATTTCGAACAGGCTTTGTACTTGGTGAAGGGTAGGCTGGAGGAAGTTTTGAAAAACTGATCTTGTATCCTCATGAACTATGTTGAGAAGCAGCGATCGGTGTGTGTTATGGATTGCCAGGTCTCTCTGAAGTGCTGAATTCTGCTGCCTACTGGTAAGGTAGTCAAAAACTGGAATTCATCTTTTTTTTGGGGGGGGGAGGGGGAGGTAGCAGGGGTTTGGTCTAGAGCGTTGCATATAAGAGCAGCCAATTAAGTGCTGCGTTTGTTGTCTAGGGTAAGGCTGGAATCGCTGGAAAAGGCAGAACTGCTGGAAATACCTGTAATGGTAGAGACTCCAGCCTAAGGCAGCTATGATCTATGCGTTTGTTGCCAGGGGCTCTGTTAGTTGGGCTGCTAGCTCTGACCATGGGGAACGATCCTTGACCTCTGAAACGGCTTTGGAGCCAACGAGGCTAGATCAGGGGTTTCTTAACCTGGTCCTCTGGGACCCCCAGACCAGTAAGGTTTTCAGGATATCCAAAATGAACATGCATGAGATAGATCTGCATACAACAGAAGCAGTGCATGCAGATCTCTCTCATGCATATTCATTGCGGATATCCTGAAAACCTGACTGGCCTGGGGGTCCTCAGAGGACTGGGTTGAGAACCACTGGGCTAGATCCTTAGCATGGGGCATCCGCTGAGCGGTTATAGGGGTCCTCTCAAATTCCAGACATCCACAGCCAGGTTGTACGTCTTACGGAAATAGACGTGGCAGAAGAGTGTGCCATCGAGTTGAACGCATTATACATGGTCCAAATGATGTGACAGAAGGATTCATGGAGGCCAGACAGGAGCTGGGCCTGATCCTCTGCTGATAGAGTACATGGATCATCCAGTGGTAGGAAAAGGTCATGATGGTAACGTAAGATCTGAAGCTGGTGCACAAGAATTTGCATTGCTAGGAGGCCACTCCAACTGGACTTCCAACCAATGACGTCCAGTGTTCTTTGCTCCTTTCCTGGTGGTGTTTGTGCTCTGATTTTTTGAGACCATCTCCGAGACTACAGATTGATGAGGCAGCTGTTGGTGCTTAAAGCCAGAGAGCAGAGAGTACCTCGTACTTGAAGTCTAAACATTGAGAGGTCACATGTACTAATGAGAGGTTTTTCCAGATGGATGCCTGAAGATCCTGAAGGATGGAGTGGATTGGCAAGGCTATGACCTCTTTGGGAATGCTGCATGCTTTGAGAATGAACAAAGTCTATTATTCATGGGTGTCTGATAATCGCTTAGAGCAAGGGCCCATGAGATGATCTGCAGAAATTGGGGTACAAGTAATCTTTTGGTGTTCTGCCCAAGCCTTGCTCTGAAGGAGGGGTTGAGGTGTCCTCTGCAATGTCTAAGCACATTGAGTATGGAGCACTCAAAAGGGAGCAAGTGTCATTCTCAATTGGTGGTGGTGGGGGGATCTCCAATCCACCATGGAAGGGGACTCACAGCAGTGGTGTTGCTAGAGGACCACTGGTTCATTGCAAGAGATGCTCTGCAAGGTTGAGGCTCCCACAGCGGATGTAGCCTGGAAGATGGCTGCACTATCCTGTATGAATTTCCACAACAGAAATAAGAGGGAAAAATTTGGGTTGGTTGCCCTGGAGTTCATGAAGCGGGTATTTCAGGGGATAATGCAGGCATGACAGACTCCTGATGCCTTGAAAGCTTTTTTCAGGGGCTCCCCAAGGTCTTCCTGATCTCTCTGAGGCTGGAGCTTTGGGATCTTACCTGAAGATGTGCTGGCAGGTCCCTCAGGTGGTGGTTCGGCATGCTGCTGCCTTTGAGGCTTTGATTTGGACTTCCTTCCCTCCAGAGGGCCTTGATGCTGCAGCAGTCTGGGAAACATGCTGGATTGAGGGGGGGAGGAGCCATGGGCCCAAGTCTGCAGGCTCTGGGCATGAGAATATCAAAGTTGGCGCTGGTAGGTGGTTTGCCTCTAGTCATGTAGCTGCCCTGAAAGCTCCTGATGGGAGGCAACCAGGGGGTGGGGGAGGATTGCTGCAGCACTGTTGCCATTGAGTGCCTGCGATTTGATCCATGCTGGTGTTCCTCCTGTTTGTGCCTTTTTTTTTTTTAAACTTTCACGCCGAGGCAGCATTCCCCCGCCGACAGAACAGCATGTTAAGGGGCCAGGGATATGTGTATGTGTGTGTCTGTGTTTGTGTGTGTGTACGCCTGTGCCACTGCAGACACACACAATCGTGCTGCTTAAAACTTCTTTTCCTATACTTGTTTGTTAGCAGCAGCGGTACAGGGTGTAGAATGGCTGGTTATATTGAATCATTTGAGATGGCCGAATGTTGGAGTGCAATGTGAGGTCCAATGGAGGAGGGGAGAGCCATAGCAACTTGACTGCAGTTAGTTGAAACAGCAGGACTGCTGGGCAGAAAGGCTTTCACTCATGCTAAGAGAAGTCTAAAATACTTTTCTGAGCTGGGGAGAGCCTGGCACAAAAACAACATAAGAGACCTCAACCTATGGAGTTGTACTTGCATTCCCCTGCCTATGAAGAAAACATTCTTATTGGCTATTTTTTGTTTGTTCATTTACAACTTGCATAAAATGACCATTTGTTACTACCTTGTACATATTTTCACTTCCTCAATCACTATAAACTGAAGACTTTACACAAAACTAGTCCTCTTATGAGGCAGGCATAGGATTAGACAAAAGAGAAATGTGCTATGTGATAATCGAGATGTCTTGCCGATTGTTTTTAAACTAAATTTATATGGATTATCTTGTACTCCCGCTTTGATGTTCTGTTCCAGTGGTTCTCAACCCAGTCCTCTAGGATACCCAAGCCAGTCAGGTTTTCAGGATATCCACGAGGAATATGCACGAGACAGATCTGCATGCACTGCTTCCACTTTATGCAGATCTATCTCATGCATATTCATTGTGGATATCCCAAAAACCTGACTGGCCTGGGGGGGGGAGGGGGTTGAGATCCACTACTAAAAAAACAAAAAAAAAACCCTTTAGCAGACAAAGCGTAGTTACTCACCTGTAACAGGTGTTCTCCAGGAGCAGCAGGAATCAGTCCTCACTTATGGGTGACGTCGGCGCCGACGGAGCCCTCGCGGAGCAATTTTCCCCAGCTTTCAAAGAAAGCCTTTGGGAATTGCAGCGCGCATGCGCGGTCGTCTTCCCGCCCGAGGGTGCCATCTTAGCCAGTCAGATGACATAGCTAAAAAAGACAGCATAAAAATTTGCAAAAAGAACATAAGCAGACGATTGCAACTCCAAGGGGAGGAGGGAGGGTAGTGAGGACTGATTCCTGCTGCTCCTGGAGAACACCTGTTACAGGTGAGTAACTACGCTTTCTCCAGGACCAAGCAGGAAGTCAGTCCTCACTTATGGGACTCCCAAGCTCAAGGCTACCGGAGACCCTAAGCACAAAAATGAGCTCCCTCTAGCTCAGCAGCACAGAAGGATAGAATCTTCGCTGAATTACCACCCACCGGTAGCCCACATCCGGGATGGAGGGTAGGAGTTGCTCAGACCTCAAAGAGATTACGGAGGACTGCCTGTCCGAAAGCACTGTCCCTACGGGACTCCCTCTCGAGACAGTAATGGACCGCAAAAGTCTGGCTCGAAGACCAAGTAGCGGCCCGGCAGATGTCTGCCAGCGGAACAGAGCGGAGGTAAGCCACTGACGTGGCCTTTGCCCGAACGCAATGAGCCGTGACTCGACTTTCTAAGGAGAGTCCGGCTGCCCCATAAGCCCAAGAGATACAGTCCGCAACCCAGATGGACAGAGTACGCTTGGAGACCGGGAGCCCCAATTTATTGGGGTCAAAAGACACAAAAAGCTGAGCAGCTTTACGGTGCTCCCGCGTACGGTCAAGGTAGAAGTTCAATGCCCTTCTACAGTCCAGGGTATGGAGGACCGTCTCAGCTCGGCTGGAGTGTGGTCTGGGAAAGAAGGTTGGAAGTACCACCTCCTGATTGATGTGAAAAGGGGAGACCACTTTAGGCAGAAATTTCGGATGAGTCCGTAGGACTACCCTATTCTTGTAGAACCTAGTGTAAGGGGGATCAGACACGAGGGCCTGCAATTCACTTACGCGTCTAGCGGAAGTGAGGGCTATCAAGAACAGTGTCTTCCAAGACAGAAAACGGAGAGAACAGGTAGCCATAGGTTCAAAAGGCGGACAGGTGATCCGCTGCAAAACCACATTCAGGTCCCAGTCAGGCGCTGGCGGGCGCAGAGGTGGTTTAAGTAGAAGGAGACCTCGGAGAAACCTCGCTACGAGAGGGTCGTTGGAGAGAGGTCTGCCGTCCACCGGCACATGATGTGCTGAAAGAGCACTGAGGTGAACTTTGACGGAGTTGGACTTAAGTCCCAGATTAGAGAGGTGCAGCAAGTACTGCAAGATCACCGACACCGGGCAGGAGAAGGGATCGTGAGACTGTTGGGTACACCAGACCGCAAAGCGACGCCATTTAAGGGCGTAGCATTTGCGGGTAGAAGGCCGTCGCGAAGCCAAGACGACCTCCTCCACCTCCGCCGGCAGGAGAAGGGGAGCCAGGACTACCCTCTCAGCAGCCAGGCCATGAGGTTGAGAGACCTGAGGTTGGGGTGCAGTAGGGACCCCTGATCCTGAGTGAGGAGATCCGGTTGTACCCCCAGAGGGATTGGATCCTCCACGGCCAGTTGCAGCAGGAGCGGAAACCACGGCTGCCTGGGCCAGCGAGGGGCCACCAGGATCATGAAGGCTTTGTCTCGGAGAACCTTGAAAAGAGTCCGAGATACTAGCGGGATGGGAGGGAAAGCGTACAGAAGGCTCCCCGACCATGAGATCAGAAAGGCGTCCGCCGCAACCCGAAGGGGGTGTGGCTGACGAGAGCAGAAGCGAGGAAGCTGCCGGTTGTGAGGACTGGCAAAGAGATCCACCGTGGGGAGGCCCCACCGGAGGAAGAGCTTCTGAACTACCAAGGGATCCAGACGCCACTCGTGCGGCTGGAGGACCCTGCTGAGTTTGTCCGCAAGGCAATTTTCTTGGCCCGGGAGATAAACCGCCTTTAGGAGAATGCCGTGACGGACGGCCCAAGAGCAGAGCTTCTGTGCCTCCCGCCAGAGGAGGAAGGAGCCCGTGCCCCGCTGCTTGTTCACGTAGAACATGGCAACTTGATTGTCCGTCTGGACAAGGACGGACTGGTGGGAAGTCAGGTGGGAGAAGGCCTTGAGAGCTAGGCGGATCGCCCTGAGCTCCAGGAAGTTGATCTGCTGAGCAGACTCCCACGTGGTCCAGAGGCCCTGAGTACGTGCCTCTTGGCAATGTGCTCCCCAGCCCAGGAGGGATGCATCGGTGGTCAGCACCCGGGTCGGCTGAGGTGACTGGAAAGGCATTCCGAATATTAGGTTCGGCTGCCGGAGCCACCACCGGAGAGACGAGATCAGCGGCTCGGAGACGCGCACCAGGTCTGCTAGGCCGCCTGTGGCTTGTCGCCACTGCTGGCGGAGACACCATTGAGCAGACCGCATATTCAGGCGGGCATTGGGGGTCACATGGACGGTGGAAGCCATATGGCCGAGTAGTCTCAGGAAGCGCCTGGCGGAGACCAGGGGCTGGCTGCGAAAGCGGTCGGCTAGGTCCATGAGCCGTTGAGCCCTGTCGAGCGGTAGGTATGCTCGCGCCTGAGGAGTGTGCAGCCTTGCGCCGATGAACTCGAGATCCTGTGAGGGGAGCAAAGTGGACTTTGCGAAGTTTATAACAAAGCCCAAGTGCTGCAGAAGAGTCACCGTGCGGCGCGTGGCGTCGGTGACCTCCCGAGCGGACGCTGCTCTGATGAGCCAGTCGTCGAGGTACGGAAAGACATAGAGGCCGTGAAGCCTGAGATGGCCGCCACGACCGCGAGACATTTTGTGAAGACTCGCGGTGCGGAGGACAGGCCAAAGGGCAGTACTCTGTACTGGTAATGATTTCCTGCCACCACAAACCGCAGGTATTGGCGGTGGCTTGGGTGGATGAGGATGTGCGTGTAGGCATCCTTTAGATCCAAGGAGCATAGCCAATCTCCCTGCTGGAGGTAGGGCAGAAGGATTCCAAGGGTAAGCATTTTGAACTTCTCCCGCACAAGGAACTTGTTGAGGTTGCGCAAGTCCAGGATGGGTCTGAGGCCCCCTGTTCTCTTTGGTATCAGAAAATACCTGGAATAAAAGCCTTGACCTCTCAGGTGGTGTGGCACCGGTTCCACCGCCTGTTCCTGCAGAAGACCTGCTAACTCCTGAAGGAGCAACTCCCTGTGCAGAGGGGGTCGTGGAGGTTCTCCCGGAAAATAAGAGGGAGGAACCTGGTGGAAGTGGAGAAGATAGCCGTCTCGCACGACTTGAAGCACCCAGGCATCTGCGGTGATGCTGGACCACCTGTGGGCGAAGTGAACCAGCCGGCCACCGGTGCTGGGAGGAACCAGCGGGGGGGCAAAGGCTATGCTGTGTGAGTCAAAAACCCCCACCCTGCTGAGCAGGGGCTGGTGGTGCAGGCTTGGGGGCTTGCTGCCTACGGGACCCGTTACCCCGTCCCTTGGCCTGCTGGCCCTGTTGGGGAGCTGCAGGGGCCTGATAATGGGGGTATTGTTTGTAGGCAGCCGCCTTCCTCGGGTAAAAGGACTTTTTCCCCGAGCCCTTCTTTTTCTGGGAAGGGGCGGAGGTCTTCCTAGAAAGCCTGGTCCTGGTGAGAGTCTCAGTCTCAATTTGCGCAGCCTTTTCCGCCATGGGCTTGCCAAAGAGGTTCTCGCCTCGGCAGGGGACATCGACCAACTTGTCCTGCACCCAGGGCTCAAGGTCTGACGACTGAAGCCAAGCCTGTCGGCGGGCACCGATGCCGGCTGCGGCCACTCGAGCCGACGCTTCAAAGCCATCATAGGCTGCTCGGGACATGAACTTTGAGCATTCCCGAATGCCAGTGGACAAGGCTAGGAACCTCCGCAAGGGTTCCTCGGACAGACCAGCGGAGAAGCCGGCTAGCTCTTTAGCCAGATCCCGGAGATACATGCCCATGTATAGCTGGTAAGTCTGGACACAACATGCGAGCATAGAGCCCTGGAAACACTTCTTGCCAAGGCCATCCAGGTTACGGGCCTCCCTTCCAGGAGGCACCGAGGAGTGCATCTTCTGGCTCTTAAGACGATGCATGGCCGATTCCACTACCATGGAATGGTGTGGCAGCTGTGCCTTTTGAAAGCCAGGGCTCTTGCGGACTCGATAGATAGAATCGACCCGCTTGCTCAGGACCGGCGAGGAGGCCGGACTCTCCCACATGCGGAAGAGTAGTCGTTCCAGCATAGGAGGAACCGGTACAGTAAAGTGTTCCCTCGCGGGAGAGTCATACTGGAGGGCGTCGAGCTCTTCGGCTCGAGGCTCCTCCTCGGGATCCGCAGGGAAGGCCAAAGCCTTGGCCATATCCCTAACGAAGTCCGAGAACCTGGCATCCTCCGGGGGGGACTGTTTCCGAGGCTCGGACTCCGGTGAGTCCGATGGGACACACCGAGTCCGGAAAGAATCAGGCGACTCTTCCTCCTCAGACTCCCAGACCGACTCCGACGAGGACTCGGTGGGGTCGGCTCGGGCAGGGTGCGGCGCCAGCCGCCCCGACACCGAGGGAGTCGGCGCCGGCGACCTCGGTCCCGAACAGGAGGCCGAGGGTGACCTCGACCGAGGATCGACTCGAGTTCTCATCGACTCGAGGATCGGCTCGGTCTCCGGGGTCGACTTGGACGTCGACGTCCCGGCGGTCGGGGCAGCGGCGCCAGCGAAGCCAGCGAGCAGTGCCCTCTGCTGGTCCATGAAGGCAGACAGTCTGCTCTCCAAGGCCGTCAACCTGAGTCCGAGCTCAGGTGACCCAGCAGCCCCCGACTCGGGCCCCGACGGCGTCGGGCCCGACGTCGGCTGACGCGGAGGCGAGTCCAGAAGGACCACAGGACTTACCCGGGCAGGCATCTCCGACTCCAGGCGAGGCCGCTTCGGGATGTGTTCCTTCTCCAAGGACCCGGGGCGGCTGTCGGGGCTATGCGACCTGGCCCTCGCGGAACCAGGAGCGTCCACCGACGCCGCCCTCGCGGGTTTCACCTTCCGACGATGGTCCCCGGAGGGAGAACCCCGGTCGGAGGAACTCCGGCGACGGTCCGAGCTGGAGCCTTTCGACGCGGAGGCCTCCGACGAGGTCCGGGTACGGCTGGGGTCAGCGAAGATTCTCTCACGCTGATGCCGCCGACTTCTCAACGCCTTCGAGGACATTTTGCTGCAGGGCCCACAGATCAGTTCCTCATGATCCGGGCCCAGGCAGCGGAGGCAAAAGTCGTGTGTGTCGGTTAGTGACATATTTCGGTCACACCGACCACACCGCTTAAACCCACTGGCAGCCATCGGGGGAAAAAGGGCCCCTGCGAGGTCAAAGGACCGGGCTGCCAGGGAAAAACCGAAAACGAAAGCTGACTAAGTCAGAAAAACCGAAAAAAGTAAGAGGACTCGTGACCGGCGTCGCGAGTCCGGGCGGGAAAAGGATCGGCGTCGAACCGAAGGAAAAAAGGATAAAATAAAGAAGAAAATCGACTTTTTCGCGGGGACAAGACGGGGACGTCTGTAGGGCTCCGCGGAAAAAAGAAGACTGGCTAAGATGGCACCCTCGGGCGGGAAGACGACCGCGCATGCGCGCTGCAATTCCCAAAGGCTTTCTTTGAAAGCTGGGGAAAATTGCTCCGCGAGGGCTCCGTCGGCGCCGACGTCACCCATAAGTGAGGACTGACTTCCTGCTTGGTCCTGGAGAATCAAGAAATAACCCTAAACCAAGTACTCAAGTGAGAGAGAGAGAGCATGCCTTTAGTAAAATCTCTTCAAATGCTTTAGGGAATTAAAAGTTTTTCCTTGACGGGCCTCTTTTAAGGGGCCCATATGGTCTCAACTGAGATTTTGAAGGTTTTTCACTCATATTAAACAGAAGAGGTGCCCTGATTCTGTATAGGGAGATTTCATCTGATGCTACAGTACCAATGTTGTAACCAAATCCAATCGATATAACTGTTACAAGAACTGAACTGTCAAGCTGATTAAACAATCCAAAAGGTAATGGATTAGTCTGCAAATTAAGGCAAACCTTGGTGTTTATCTCACACAAACTGTAAATGGCTGGATTTAAAAGGAACTATCATCCTCAAAGGCACATGCTAATGATAGAGCAGCAAATGAAAGCTTCCACAGCTGAGAATACTCTGCCAACTACCTGAAATCTATCAGATCACCTCCAGCAGTGGTATCCAGTCCACAACAACCCCAATTCCCTAAAAACCACATTCTGCCAAAGATGGCAGAACATCCTGAAGCCTTTTAGTGTGCACCAGCTCACTATGCTAAAACAGACAATGGTCACCAGTGGTGGGCTAGAAAGGATGATCTAATTCTACCTACCGTCTCTTACCTTTTTTGGCCTTCTTGGCAACTTAGAGATCAAATCCATTCGGATAATTTCACAAAGCAGGCATTTCCTAGAAAGAGTGATTTCTTCAGGCTTTTTATGTGGGAATGGATTAGGCATGCACTACAAACGCCCACCATGAACACCCACTTCAGCTACTGTGATGCTACTGTTTCCCCAACCCAGCAAGAGAGGAAAGAAAGCACCCTGTCCCAACAGCAGGACACAGGGCCCCTGGTTTCCAAGGAGCCAATTTCTGGGGGTGGGGTGGGGAAAGGGGAATAAGGCTGGATCACATGGTGCCCAAATAGAACCAGATTGCAACACACACACACTGCAGTAATTGAAACAGAATTGGCTGTGAATTACTATCAGTTTTTTTTTTTAAATATGTGACCCCTCCAAACCAGAATATCCAGGGCTCCTGGTTGATAGCAGATGTATTCCACAGGAGGCCATGTCTGGCATCCTTGGCTCCCAGTTTTAAAAAAAAGTTCAGAAAACAAGCTGGTATGGACACATTCCACTACATCTTTTCTCTGATGAATACATACCATATTGACTGAAGGGGAACTCTGGCTGAGCTGTAGGGGGTTTGTTCATGTCCTGAGCTTGCTGAGATGCTGGGGTAAAAGCCAAGGGTGCTGCTCCAGGAGTTGCAGATGGAGGAGGAACTCCAGGAGGGGCAAACTGATCAGGTGGAGGTGGTGGAGCACCATAACCAAAACCTGAGAACAAAATACAGTTTATTTTATTACAAAGTCAAGTCACAACTTTTCTCCCCCTATTTGCAGAGGCAGAAAGACTGCACAAGGCTGACAGACTTCATAGCAAACCACCAGTGTCTTTCAAAATTAAAAGACAAACAACCTTAATGGGTACAATGTTTTATTTCTAAGGAACAGCGGCAGGCAGAATAACCTAACACACAATTACCAAAATCAATGGGGTACATTTCCCCCAGATACGGAAAGTAAATTACTTACCAATTCCTTTCCTAAAGATCTGCTAGACCAGTGGGTTAAATCCCCTGTTAGATGGAGACAGAACACCTAGAAACTTACAGTGACATCACCATCAGTAGTCACACTGATGCAGCTAGGGGCACCCCTTCAGGATTCCCTTATCAAAGCAGGTGGCACTGCAGAACTAAAAGGAATCCCGGAACCCAAACACAACCGCCACAGAAACCAAAGGTTAGAACAGCCCAGACAGACAAATGAAGCAAATTATGTACAATGAAACAGAACAAGTCTGTATAAGGTTGGAGAAGACTTAAGGAATCTGCATAGGACAAGCTCAGCGAAAATGGTATTTCCTGGACTGGTCTAGCAGAACTCCAGGAAAAGATATTATCGGTAAGTAAAGTTTCACCTTCCGGATCATCCTGCTAGACCAAGCAGGAAGATACGACTGTCCTTAAAACTTTGGCACCAAACACTGCACCCATCTTAGTGTGCAAGTCCAACCAGTAATGTCAACATAGACAGAGAGGGAAAACCACATTACTGCTAGACAAAATGTACATTGGAGCAATGGATCTTGTTGCTGCTTGGGACAAAGTCTGCGTCCAGAAGGAGTGATCTCTCAATCCCTCTGGCACAGGCTTATTCTTCAAGATGTAGGCAGAGGTCTCCGCCTCCCTGATCCAATGTTCTAAGGTAGATTTGGAAGCCACTTCCGTTTGCAGGGGACTCGCATACAGTGTCAGGCTTCTGAAATGTGTTGGTGACTTTAAGGTAATGAAGGACTCTCCGTATAGCCACCAGGTGAAGATCTCTACTGTTATAATGTTCAGAGGAAAGACTGAAGAGAAACCACCTGGCCATGTGATGACGGCATGCTCAGCGGATGCCACAGCACCAAGCTCCGCTTCAAGCCTCCCAAAAAAGCCTGCTAAAAAGTGAGCTAATCAACCCCAGACCCGATTTAACCCCATCAGAACAGCAGGGCAGTCCCCGCAAACTCTTGCAAAACCAGGGACCTCCCCAGAGGGGAATGCCAGCAAAGACGGCAAAGGCTGCAAAGAAGGCCCTGGAGCAGAAAATGGTGACGGATATGCCCACACAAATGCTAGCCTTAAATGGAGAAGCAGCAAGGGAGCTCACTATCATCATCACAGCGGCCCTAGCAGACAAACTGACCAGGCTGCAAAGCTCAGTAGATGATATAAAAGGCTGACTGGAAGCTCAAACAGCGTACATCGAACAGATGGAGGAACGGGTGGAATGCCAGGAGAAGAGTATATAAACGCTGCAGGCTAGAGTGAATGCCTTAGATCAGGCAAGACAGGCATTGGAGGAAAAAACTGAATACTTGGAAAACCGCAGCCGGCGCAATAATATAAGGCTGATCGGTGTACTGAGGACACCTCTGAGGAAGAGCTGTGGAACATTATCGAGGTTTGGCTGCCACAGCAAATGGACTTACAGTTGCAGGGGACAAAAATGGCGGTGGAGTGAGTACACCGGGTGGGAGTGCGCAGATCAAATGCAGACAAGTCACGGCCAGTGACTGCGCAATTTTCAACTCTGCAGAAAAAACATAAGCTTATGATACTATACAGGGGAAAATGCACCCTGGCATATAAAGGGAAGTCAATGCTACTCTTCAATGACTACTCCGCAAAGGTCACAGACAGCCGCAGTGCCATGGCCCTCTACTGCTCTAGCTTGGCGAGAAGGGGCATATGGCTTGCCTTACAATTTCCTGCTAGAGTCAGGGTCACCTATGAAAATCGGACACAACAACTTGTATCAGTGGCAGCACTAAAGGCATTTGTGGACAACTTGCCAGATGAGTGAACAAAAACGAGTCGTGGAAACAGGCTGTTTTGCCCCCTTAGTGTTTTTTTTTCTCTCTTCATCAAATGATTGTTGGTATGAGGCCACAGAGGGCCTAAGTTACAACAGGACTGAATGGGTTACACCTAAGCTTCAAGTGGGAACTGGTGGTCAAAAGCACAGAACATTGGACTGGGTGGAGGCTCTCACGGGACTCCACCTCTCTAATCTCAACAATGATGGACAAACTACCACCCCCCTTAGAGCAGAACGAGAAGGCCCAACACGAGGGCACTGGATGTAGAGACACCGGCAGACAGTTTGAAGGTGGGAGGGGAGCGTAAAGCCTGTTTCAAAGGACTGCTCCCTTCATGGGACCATGAGACTGCAGGTCTATGAGACGGGGAAGGGTAAAAATGGGGGGTCTGAGAATAGTGCATAGGGTCAATGATCAGGGAGGATACGATGAATAAGAGGATGAATGCTGGGAAAGGGAGGAAAGATGGGAGGCAGCGGAGAGGCTTGGGGCTGAAAACAAAAGAGAAAGGGGGATGCACAGCAGAGGAACTGAGCGGGGAGGGAAGAGGGGGAGAGGAGGAGGGATGGAGGAAGAAACCAGACAGCGGGGGGATGGGGAGAAGTGGGGGGATTTATTTATTTATTTAGACAGTTTTTGTATACCGCCTTATCCTTCAATCAAAGCGGTCACAACACAATTGGGGGATACATTTAACAAGCAGGGATATGAGACACATACACTAATACTTACAGGGAACATGGGCTATGGAGGGTTAAGTGGCTTGCCCAAGACCACAAGGAGCATCTGTGGGACTAGAAACCCCAGTCCTTCCGGCCCAAGGTTGCTGTCCTCTAGTGGGATTTGAACCCCCGACCTTCCGGCCTGAAGTACCTTGCCCCAACCACTAGGGGGATGGGGAGAAGTAGGGGGGAGGGGACACGTGGACACTCAACACCTCCACTCACGATCACTGGCAGAAAGAGTGGGCAGCGGTGCTCTGCTGGGAGGTGCCGCAAGCTCACATAAAGACTTAAAAAGCAATGGCTGGAACAACCACAATGCGATTAGGCATTGGATAACACCATACTGAGGATATTAACCTTGAATGTGGCAGGTATTAACTCGCTAATAAAACGCACAAAGCTATTAAATTATCTTCAT
Source organism: Ichthyophis bannanicus (assembly GCA_033557465.1). Classification (NCBI taxonomy): domain Eukaryota; kingdom Metazoa; phylum Chordata; class Amphibia; order Gymnophiona; family Ichthyophiidae; genus Ichthyophis; species Ichthyophis bannanicus. The sequence continues at coordinate 315,969,430 of CM066039.1, read as the reverse complement.
AAGGAACACGCGGAGGTTATATTCCTCCAAGAGACCCATCTAACAGAGGGAACACAAAAATCGACACAGAGGGTGGGTGGGGGAAGTGAGGGTGGCTTTATACAATGGGAGGCAGAGAGGGGTGGTCATCTTGTTGCACAAAAACTTGGTTTGTGGTGGTGGACCCAGACGGGCGTTTTCATATCATGGGAGGGGAGAGGGGAGGAGCTTTGGGGAAAGAGAGTAGCACTATGTAACCTCTATCAGCATGGGTTTTTCACCAGTCATGGCCCACTTGGCGGGCTTTGAAGGGTACCAGATTATTGTAGGCGGGGATTTTAACCTACCTTGCAATGCCATGGAGCACTGCAAACCTCCCAGGGTCAATGTGAAAAACTTGAAAAACAGAGGGGTGAACAGTCATTCTAAAAGAACTGGGACTGCTAGATGCTTGGAGGACCCTACACCCAGGGGAACTTTATTTTAGTTTTTTCTCAGCTCCACATAACAGCTACGTGCGATTAGATTACCCCCTAACACCTATTAACATGCTATGGGACTTAGACGGGGTAGAGATTAAGGACTCTGGACTGTCGGACCATTTTTCGGTATGCATGGAGATTCGAATGCAGAGGGAAGGGAGCAGGAGGGGAATATGATGTGGTGTATGAACCACAACCTTTTGAGAGGAGCACAGCGGCAATACTGGGAGGTCAATGGGATCGAGAAGCTGGACAAGAGGACATAGTAGGAGGCGGCTAAAGCCACAATGAAGGGGGAAATCATTGCCCATGTTGCCCAAAAGAGGAGAGCAGGAGATGCAAAGCTCCTAGACCTCTCCAGATAGCTCTATACCTTTTGAAGGCAACATATGCGAACACTAGAAGACGCAGAGAGAAAAATACCTAGAGGCCACGTTCCCTCTAAGCTGTGCTGGGTCTGCTGCCAACATTCCTGCCGACTTTTCGTACCTCTAGGCAATGTTCCCTTTCATCTGTGCCGGGTACTCCGCCGGCATTCCTGCCGGTGGGGGGAGGGGCGGAACAATCAATCGCACTGCCCCCCTCCCCCCCGCCAGCAGGAATGTTGGCAGCGGACCCAGTGCAGCTTAGAGGGAACATTGCCTAGAGGTACGAAAAGTCCTGAATGAGCTGCTTAACCAAAGAGCAGAAGGGGCTATTCGCATGCATAAATACCAACTCTGCAAGTGGAGGAACAAGGCTGAGAGGTTCATGGCCCAACTAGTAAGCCCAACAAAAGGGAAGGGATTGATCACCCACATACGAGATGCAAGGGGAGGGGGGAACATCGAACGACAAAGGGAATCCAACAATTCCATGAATACTACAGGACGCTATACGGGGAAGGTCCAAGAGATGTGGAAAAATCTGAGGCTTTTTCAATGGCCTGACCCTCCCAGAACTAGGTGAGGCGAAAAGGCAAATGCTTAATGCCCCCTTCACCACAAAGGAGGTAAACTGAGGTGGTGTGAGCGCTTAAACTGGCAAAAGCGCCAGGCCTTGATGGACTAGGGGCAGAGTTTTACAAAATACTGGGGGAGGTGGCACCATTTCTGGCTCAGTATAAGGAAACTTTAAACCGAGGGGACCTGGGGCAGCGAAACAATTTGGTAATTTGGCCACCGTGGTAGTATTGCCTAAATCGGAGACCCAATCTTGCTCCTACTGCCCAATATTATTTAAATCAGGATGTGAAGTTGATAGCCACTATGATGGCACGCCGTCTGGACAACTATCTGCCTCGGATGACACACCCTGACCAGGTGGGATTCGTCCCAAAGCGATATGCCTCTGAACATTCTTAGAGCCTTAACAGTCCTATATACAGCAAAGAAATGATCAGAGGATACAACTATTGTAAGCCTTGATGCCGAGAAAGCATTTGACAATGTAGCATGGGATTACATGTTTTGGGTGACTGATAGATTTAGGATATGGGGGACCTTTATGGAGTGGGTGTACATACTATACAACAACCAGCAGGTACCTATCTTGGTGAATGAGTGCCTCTCAAAGGCACTACCACTAAGATGGGGCACACGCCAGGGATGCCCACTATCTCCCCTAATCTTCATACTGACCCTAGAGCCGCTAGTACAATGGATATGGCAGACAGAGGACTGGGAGGGAATACACAGAGGGCAAAAGTATGCAGATGATATGCTCATTTTTCTAAAAAACACGAGCAGAGATATAGATGAGCTTATGAGAATAAATCAGTTTGAAGCATTTTCTGGACTGCAAATCGGGGGGAAGTCAGAGGCCAAGCCCACAGTGAGGTACAGTTTGTGCAGGGACCAAGCAGATTTCCCCTTAGTGTGGGCAGTGGAATTCATAATACTTGGGCATATACTTGAATGCAGACCCCAGAAGAGTATATCAGAAAAATGTGAAACACAAACTGGAAAGCATGCAGGTACTGTGCAAGCACTGGCGAGAGTTACCGCTGTCCCTGCTGGGAAGGGTGACATTAGTAAAAATGGTGATGCTCCCACGATTAGTTCACCCCTTGCAGATACCTACATGGGTGCAGGGCAAGGAGGAGCAATTCTACCGGAGTACGCTTACAACATTTCTCTGGAGAGGGAAAGGGGAGTGAAAGCAGTTACTTACCTGTAACAGGTGATCTCTGGGAACAGCAGGAATAAGTCTTCACAAATGGGTACGTCAGTACTGACGGAGTCTGCGCGGGAACGCTTCCCAGCATCCAATCAAAGAGCTTTTGGAAGCATCCCACGCCTGCGTGCTGCCTTCCCGCCTTTCCCAACTGCCTCTCCTCAGTTAAGTTTTAAAGCTGAGACAAAGAGAGAGAGAGAGAGAGGAAAGGAAAGAGAGAGAGAGCGAGAGAGAGAGAGAGAGAGAGGAAAGGAAAGATAGATAGAGATACAACTCCTGGGGAGGTGGGTGGGTTGTGAAGACTTATTCCTGCTGTTCCCAGAGATCACCTGTTACAGGTAAGTAACTGTGCTATCTCCAGGAACAAGCAGGAATGAGTCTTCACATATGGGGACTCCCAAGCTGAGATGCCTGGAGTCCGAGCATGTCATAGGTTGGAACATGCTATCCCCCATAACACCAGGCATCCTGAGGATGGAGGGTAGGAGTTGAAGAAAGAAGATGCTGTGGAACAGCTAACCTAGCACAGGACTGCAGAAAAGGAGTCCATGTGTGGATAATGATTGTTATCAATGATATTGCAAAGGATATTGCAATATTGACCTCCGCTAACAGGATTTCATAGAAGTATGGAGGTTCATGGATCTACTGGGAAGTCAGTAGAGGAACCGTGAAGAGGACCTCACTGAAAAGTGGAGGTAATAAACCTGTAGGAAAAACAGAGGAGGTCAGAATCCTGAAAGGTAACGGGCACCCCTGGTAGGAAAAACTGGGATAGTACAAAAACGGTGGACCTTCAGCGAAAGCTGTATGGTAAAAACCAAACTCTTTTGGCGGCAGAGTAACTCACTCTTGGGAGCAAAAAGAGAAAGGCTAACCGATTTGGACAAACAGGCACAGTCCTTATGGGGAGAAAGGGTATGGAACCCCTTGTATCCCAGGCTGAAGACAAATGCCTGAGGCGTTAAAGCCTGTGATTAACTGCTAACTGGGATAAGCTAGGAGAGATATTGAGTATGGAGAGCTTCAGAGGTACATTAACCATAGGCTATGGTATGAAAATTTTTGAGTACCATAGGAGTGGTGTGTGTGGAAAACCCCAAACCTGCTAGATAGCATAGGTATGGGTAAAAGCCCTCTGTCAGAATCATATAGGTATATGAGAATAGACAGGGAGATAGAAAAGTATGTGGATACATATCTATCCATTAGAAAAATATCTCAACAGATAAATGTATGTATATGTATATGTATATATATATATATATATATATACAGACAGACAGATAAGAATATATCTATAATGAGATATGGCAGGGCATAAAATACACACAAAAAATAAATATGGGTATGTAGGCTTACATATAGGGGTCTGCAGGTAAACAGACAGAGATATGCCTACAGTACAGTGATCACATAGGCTATGTGGAGAGGAAAGATTCATCTAACAAGGAGGTGGAACCTACTTGAGAAGACATGTAGAGAATCTATTCCTCCTGGTTATAATCTGCAAGAATGCTAGTTAGTGCAAAAGAACCAGGATTGTTACATGAAGACCAAGGACAATGTCAATGTGTAGCCAGGAAGTCCCGAGTCTTCCAGGACTCTGGCATGGTAAGTAGAGAGAAGACGCCTAAAGATGAGAGACCATGTTGACCTGCTTAAGGGCAAAGGTATCAAGCGTGCTTACCATGAGGACGAGCATAGAACATAAGAACATAAGATATGCCATACTGGGTCAGACCAAGGTCCATCAAGCCCAGTATTCTGTTTCCAACAGTGGCCAATCTAGGTCATATGTACCTAGCAGTTTCCCCAAGAGACACAAGTTCCACAATGCTTGTACTGGGTCAAACATTGATATCTTCGGTCACTTCTTAATAATGGATAAGAACATAAGATATGCCATACTGGGTCAGACCAAGGTCCAAGGTCCATATCCCCAATTGGGAATACTATGGATCAAAGCAGGGAACTGGCAACTCCTTGAGTCTGCATGTAAGAGAAGGCCTATGTCCTTTATATCAAAAAAGGAGATAGAAAGAAGGGGATCCTTCTAGTCTTGGGAGACATGACTGAAAAGCCTTTTCTAACCAGCTAGGATAGCTGTTGGAGAAAACCCCCCCATGCTCTCTTGCAAGGGCCCACAGTGGAAAGCTTCTCTGTAAATTGCAGAGAGTATAGAACTGGCTGGTAGAGAGCCAGTATCTCAGTTAATTATGCTGCCAACTCAGGAAATGAAGATGGCAGAATAGAAAAAACAATCTAGAAGCTTGTAGTGAGAGGACCTCCAAGAGAGATGGAGTACTGACTTGGAGCCACTACAAAGACTAGACAGAATGTTAGTAGAGGACAATCTGGTAGTTTGTGGATAAGAACCAGTGGTCCAAACATTAAAGCTCCTGGATGGGCAGCTGTTGGCAAGACAGCAGGAGAATCTTACTGTTCCAAAAAACAGAAAGAACAGACAGAACAGAAGTAGGAACTCTGGACATGTCTGATAAGCTGCCCCAAGGAAGATTAAAACAGAGGTGGTGACTCCGCACTGGAAATTGAGAAAACTAGAGAGGCTGAAGAGAAAGCCTCACAGTAAGTAATTCCGCTCTTACAGGGGAAAACCTTGGTAAGAGGGTGAAGAGAATGGAGCTGAAGACGACTTACGAAGTAGTAAGTCTATAGAAAGGAAAAATACATGCTGGCACAGGAACTATCATTTGATAGTGGTCAGACCTCTTTCCCTAGCAGGGAAAAGAGGAGAAACCTGTGACTTATAGGCATGAACAACCTGACAGTTCATAGAAATATAGAAAAAAATGTATATCTTTTAGAAAGAGATCCCTGTGTAGGGGTTAGAATAAAGTGGTGGATTGCTTCTATTAAGAAGAAGCAACTGTAAATTCTAACCCCAAGGGTCACAAGCATCTGATGATGAATGATCAGAAACCCTGCAGGTGCTGAGTTTGCTGAGCCTGGTGAGAGGTTGGATTCTTTAGACCAGGACGATGCTTTCCCTGTTGGGAAACATCTGTATGACATCTGTATGATGGGCAAGTGATGAATAAACCCTTCTCCTGTGGGAAGAAAGTTTGGTAGGACATTTCCTACGTACTGGGACAGAGGAAGGGGTAGAACAACCCCTAGGAACAGGTAAATCAGTGGACAACTGAGTAACCTGACGCAAAGACTCCTTGTTGAAAAGGTTTTCTCCAGTGCAAGGAGTATGTCCCAGCCGTTGTTGTGCCCATTTGTCCAAGTCTGAAGCTTGGAGCCAGGCTCTACGTCGTGCCCCTATAGCTATAGCAGAAGTCCTGCTAACAGACTCAAAAGAGTCTAGGGAAGCACGAGAAAGAAACCAAGAGATATTCTGGATATGCTTAAGCAGTGAGGAATAGTCTGTACTCCTGGAATCTGAAAGAAAAGGAGACAAAAGATGCAATTGCTTTGTGACCTCTTCAAGAGAAAGACTCATATAAAAAATATATGAGAGAATTCTTGCAGAAAGCATAGATGTCTGGAAGGTTTGACGTCCAAAGGCATCTAGTGTTTTAGACTCACGACCTGGCGGATAGGAAGAATGCTTTTTCTTACTCTTTACCCGCCTCATTGCTGATTCCACTACTAGGGAATGATGAGGAAGTTGAGTCTTTTGAAACCCTGGAGAGGGGGGCACCTGATATAACAGATCAGTTGCTTTGGGAGGTGGGGGTACCCGGAGAGGTGTTTCCCACATTCCCAGCAGGAGATCCTGCAAGGAATGATGCAAAGGAAGCATTATGTTCCCCTTTGCTTTGGTAGAAAGAGAGCCTTGTGCAGGATCATGTCCTGGGATAGGAATGGCAAGAGATCTTGCTATATCCCAGAGGAAACTCTGAAAAGAGGGATCCCTAACAGGAATCTCTCTTGGACAGGTTAAATTTACAGAACTAGCCTGAGCATCGACAGAGATATCCAAAAATATAGAAATAAAAGATCCTGCACAGTGTAGGTGTGGAATGCTTAAGAGATGGTTGCTGGTACTGGGTATCAGGAGCAGCAACCATCCTTACCACATTGTCCATGCCAGGTATCGGCTCCAAGCTTGGTATAGAATGGAGCGATCCTGTTGAAAAAAACATGGAGTTGGCCACGATGCTACTGTGGATACTTGTACCGATGTCAAGACCGGTACCGATGTCGGAGTCGAGCTCGACAAAGACATCGGAGTAGTCATCCGTGACTGTTCAATTAGTACCGAGGTGACCGAACCCATCTGGCCAGTATCCTCGGTACCGAAGCACCAGTGTCGATCGATGTCGGTACCAAAAGCTATTGGTACCGAGTCGTCTAGACTAGAGATCGATTCCAAACTCGGCATCGAGGGCAGAGAGCCTGATAAGCGAAGCATGGAAGGCACCGACCGCAAAGGTAATGAGGTCGTCGGTACCGATTTCGGTACCGTGTCTGACACCGGTGAAGCCAGTGGCAACTCAATCGGCGTGAAAGGAACTGAGAGTTGTGAATCGGAATTATCGGAACCGAGCCTTCGGTACTGCCGAGAGCCGGTACCAAGGCGAGTCAGTACCCAGTCCTCCAGACTGGAGATAGATTCCAGACTCGGCATCGAAGGAAGCGAGTCTATCGATACACGTCTGGAGGGTACCAACGTCAGTGGTAGTATCGGTGCTGGTACCGATAATGGAAAGTCAGTCTGGGGTGTATCTACCGGTCCTGAAGGTACCGAGGACGCCAGATGACGATCCCTGGTGAGGAGTATTTCATCCAACACCAGTGCCGATGTCGGGGTATCGGTACCGCTCGAAGCAGATGCCACCACCGGACACGGCTGAGGTATGTTCTGTTGGGGGTGAACCCCAGGAACAACCTGAAACCCCTTAAGTGCTTTGGAGACCGAAGACTCCCGCCGGGGTTTTGAAGCCAGTGGGCCCTTGAGGGCAAGGCCGGAGCCATCTTCATGCTGCACATGAGACCTACCACTCGAGGACTGGCTAGTCTTAACAGACTGTTTGTGGGTTACCTGATCTTGTGTGGAAGAAGAAGGGGACGGTGCCCCGAAGTTGGAAGGCAACCGTGTATCGAGGGAATCTCGATGTTGAAAACCTCTTCTCACCAAACTGTAGTCAGGACCCAAACAGGTTAGACACCGACTTTGAGGGTCTAAAAACAAAGTTGTACCGCCACAGGATGAACATTTCTTAGAGAAAGTGCCTGGCGGTTCCATGAAGGAAAAAGAAGAGGCCTAAAAGGCCTAAGACCGTGGGATACTATGAGGAAAAAATATATCCCGCAGAAAAGGAAAATATTTCAAGAAAAGAAAAGAAAAACACCGGCGGTACTGGTGGCGTCGGGAAGACAGCTGCGACCACAAGAAAACTAAAAAATAAAAACAAGAATTTTCTGCGGTGACAGGACGATGTCCTGCTGGCTCCGTGGAAAAACGAAAACTGAGGAGAGGCAGTTGGGAAAGGCGGGAAGGCAGCACGCAGGCGTGGTGGGATGCTTCCAAAAGCTCTTTGATTGGACGCTAGGAAGCGTTCCCACGCAGACTCCGTCTGTACCGACGTACCCATTTGTGAAGACTCATTCCTGCTTGTTCCTGGAGATTCAAGTTATCAAACACTGACAAGGAACAGAGAGGGAGGGGGAGTATGTCTCCTCAGCTTACAGCTTTACAATATGGCCGCCCTAATGCAGTGGATACATGGAATCCAGACGCGGGATGGAAGGTACACGCTTCCAGACTTTTTGATGGGGAGTGCGCCCCCTATAGCTGTATGAACCTGCTGCAGTGCCCCAGTATAGGAAGCCACAAAGCCATAGGCAGAAACAGGTTTCTAGGAGCTTTATAAAAGTCGTGGGACTGCTGGTGGTGCAGAATAGGAGAGGCTGTGGGCAAATCCCCCTTCCGTCGCATGGTGGCAAGTCCAGAGTTCCCCTTTGGCCTGGAGCATGGCGTATTCCAGGACTGGGAAAAAAGGAGCTATAAATTTATGGGACACCTGGGAGAGCTAGGGAAGGGCAAGTTCCCCTCATTTGGAGAGACATGCAGGAAAAATGGCAATTACCAAGAACACACTTCTTTGCCTATTTGCAGTGCGGCCACTGCGTCACAGGAGGCAGACAGTCTTTCTTGCCACTGTTCCGAAGCAGAATAAGGTATCACAATAGTACGAGTCGCACGTTCATGGGGAGAGGCAACACCGCTAAGGAAGCTGGCAGTGGCTTGGTCCACCGAACTGGGGAAATCACTGGAAGATACTGACATATAGGGGTTCTTTGAGAAACTACCAGGAATCACGGGAAACATGAGGCTACAAGAATCACAGATAAAACTGCTGCACAGAGCATATATATGAAGGGTGAGGAGGGGCACAAATAAAATTAAGGGAAAATCCAGAGTGCCTGTGCTGCCAAAGGGGACAGGGAACACTGAGGCACACATTCCTGGAATGTCACAGGCTAACACACTGGAGGGATATTTTAGGACACATTCAGAGGGTCCTAGGATGCACGGTACAGTGGATCTACATAGCACTGCTACTAGGTGGGAGAGCCACTACTGCGGGAGAAAGGGGTAGCCTGCTGGCCTGAAGAGTCATACTAGCACATTGGATAAAACCTGAAGAGCCGAGGATCGAGCAGTGGAGGAGCGAAATGTTAGAAAATGACTGAGCGGGTAACCACGGAATGTACAAGAGAAATACTCGATAGCAAAGAGAACCTATGCCCAACTATGAGCTGCTTTTAGGGAGGAATTGGACATGAAGAGGATGTGGTGTGATTGGGGGAAGGGACAGAAAAAGGGCAATAGGGCATGGGAATAAGGAGGGAGAATCAGCCCAGTTTGCAAGGAACACAGCCGAAGAGCAGCATAATAGGTGACACAGAATTATATAAAGGGGACCACTAGACAGGATGCACTATAAGGGCACAACAGAAATTATGCATGTGGGAAGCTGGACGAAACTAATGTAAACTTCATGTTTCCTGTTTCTGTAAGAGTTTTACATGACGTGCCGAAGCCCAAATAAAGTATTTTAAAAAAAAAAAAAAAAAAAAAGAAGAGAAGAGAAATCACCTGATTTGTGTGAAAATCAGACACCCCCTTGGCCAAGAAAAATGGAACTGTCCATGAAGAGACAGATTCCGTTGAGATCAGATAAGGGATCCTGACATGAGGAGGCCTTAGTTCAAAAATACAGTGGGCCAAGCAAATAGAGACCAAAACAGACAGGTCTTGAGCAAAAGGTCCTTTAGCATGATGTGCTTCAAAGGCTGGAAAGGTGGCTTCGTTAAGGCCTGAACAACAAAGCTCAGGTCCCATGACAGTATAACGGGGCCACATTGGAGGCCGCAAGTGCTGTACGCCATGCCATAAACAGGATACATTTGGGTAAAAGGCCAGGTTTTTAATCAAACCCCTCCTGGAAAAAAAAAAAAAACCCCAAGCAATGAGGGTAAATTTACTGACCAAGGAAACTGGCCGCCTGGCCAACATCACTTCTCAAAGGGACACCATACCCACTTCCCCCCTGCAGGGAAGCAAATGGCTGACCTGTCAGGAGTCTCACCGGATCCATGTATTATGGTCTTCATGGCCAATCCGGAGCTACCAAGATAACCAACCCAAGATGATCATGGCAGGAAGAGGGCCATGGCAGGAAGACAGAAGTGTTTCAGTGGCCATAGTTGATTGAGAGCATCGACCTCCTGAAGTTGACCAACTTGCAGTGACTGAAGAACCTTTCCACCTTGGTGTTCTGGCGGATTGCCATCTAGTCCAGGTACAGATGCCCCCACTGGTCCAGAATGCGCTGGAATGCTAGGGGTCCGAGCTCCTATTCTCTGGGATAGAATGTGTGGACAGAGAAAAAAAAACCCACAATTAGCCTCAGTGTTGGACTCCTGCAACATGCTGTGCTGAGTGCCAGCAGATGACGTTCCACCCAAGGGAGCACAGGGACATTTCAAAGGCAACCCTGCACACTTTGTCCTGCCCTGCCTGTTGACATAGGTCACTGCAGTGGCATTATCAGAGAAAACCAACCCCTCTGCCCCAAACGAGAGGGTGAAACTACAGCAGCAGCACCATCCAAATGGCCCATGCCTAAAGATGACTGATCGACTAAAGCGCCTCCCGCCGAGACCAGCAACCCTGTGTTGTCTGGTCCAAACAGTGAGCTCCCCAGCTTGACAAGATGACACTGGATGTCATGATCAGTCACTGAGGGCTCTCAAGAGGGATTGAAGGGATGAGGCCAGAGACGAGACTGATTCACCATTGGTGGGAGGGGGAGCCAGATTTTGTTATCGTGCGCGACAATGTCTGAAGTGTCTTTTGTAAGCCTGAGCCCAGGGCACCAGGTCTATTGCCAATATAGAGTAGTTACTCACCTGTAACAGGTGTTCTCCAGGGGCAGCAGGAATCAGTCCTCACATATGGGTGACGTCGGCGCCGACGGAGCCCTCGCGGAGCAATTTCCCCAGCTTTCAAAGAAAGCCTTTGGGAATTGCAGCGCGCATGCGCGGTCCCCTTCCCGCCCAAGGGTGCCATCTTGCTCAGTCAGATGACATAGCTAAAAGACAGCAAAACAATTAGCAAAAACGAAATGATAGGACTGCAACTCCAAGGGGAGGAGGGAGGGTTGTGAGGACTGATTCCTGCTGCTCCTGGAGAACACCTGTTACAGGTGAGTAACTACTCTTTCTCCAGGACCAAGCAGGAAGTCAGTCCTCACATATGGGACTCCCAAGCTTAAGGCTACCGGAGACCTCAAGCACAAAATGAGCTCCCTCTAGCTCAGCAGAACAGAAGGAAGGAATCTTCTCTGAAAACGCCCCCAACCGGTAGCCCAACACCAGGGCCGGAGGGTAGGAGTTGCCTAAACCTCAAAGAGATTATGGAGGACTGCCTGACCGAAAGCACTGTCCCTGCGGGACTCCCTCTCCAGGCAGTAATGTGCCGCAAAAGTCTGCCTTGAAGACCAAGTAGCGGCCCGGCAGATGTCTGCCAACGGAACAGAGCGGAGGTGTGCCACTGACGCAGCCTTCGCCCTAACACAATGAGCCGTGACTCGACCCTCCAACGAGAGGCCGGCTGCCCCATAAGCCCAGGCGATACAGTCAGCTACCCAGATGGACAAGGTACGCTTGGAGACAGGGAGCCCCAAGTTATTGGGGTCAAACGAAACGAAGAGCTGAGCAGCCCTCCTATGCTCCCGCGTACGGTCAAGGTAGAAGGATAAGGCCCTTCTACAGTCCAGGGTATGCAGGACCGTATCAGCCCGGCTGGAGTGCGGCCTAGGAAAGAAGGTCGGAAGAACCACCTCCTGGTTGAGATGAAAAGGAGAAACCACTTTTGGAAGAAACTTAGGGTGAGTCCGTAAGACCACCCTATTCCTGTAGAACCTAGTGTAAGGAGGATCAGACACTAGGGCCTGCAGTTCACTAACACGCCTAGCAGAGGTAAGGGCTACCAAGAACAAGGTTTTCCAAGAAAGAAAACGAAGAGGGCAGGTAGCCATAGGTTCAAAGGGTGGACAGGTAATCCGATGCAAGACCACATTCAGATCCCATTCAGGGGCTGGTGGATGCAAAGGAGGCTTAAGCAGAAGGAGGCCCCGAAGAAAACGAGCCACCAAAGGGTGGTTGGACAGAGGCCTGCCATCTACCGGTGCGTGATGTGCAGAGAGAGCACTGAGGTGGACTCTGACAGAGTTGGACTTAAGGCCCAGATTGGAGAGGTAAAGCAAATATTGCAAGACCACCGCCACCAAGCAGAAGGGATTCTCAGACTGCTGAGCACACCACACGGAGAAGCGACGCCACTTAAGAGCGTAGGACTTCCAGGTGGAGGGCCGTCTGGAGGCCAAGACGACCTCTTCCACCTCCCGAGGCAGTAGGAGGGGAGCAAGGACTACCCTTTCAGCAGCCAGGCCATCAGATGAAGGGACCGGAGGTTGGGGTGTAGGAGGGACCCGTGGTCTTGTGTCAGAAGATCGGGTTGAAACCCCAGAGGAAGAGGAGTGTCCACCGCCAGCTGCATTAGAAGCGGGAACCAAGGTTGTCTTGGCCACCGGGGAGCCACTAGGATCACCGAGGCTTTGTCTCTGAGAACCTTGAAGAGCGTTCGTGACACTAGCGGCATGGGAGGAAAGGCATACAAGAGGCCTGTGGACCATGGAATCAGAAAAGCATCCGGCGCTACTCTGAGAGGATGCGGTTGTCGAGAGCAGAATCTGGGTAGTTGCCGGTTCAGAGGACTGGCAAACAGATCCAAGGTAGGGAGTCCCCACTTGAGAAAGATCTGCTGATCCAATCTCCACTCGTGTGGTTGGAGGATCCTGCTTAGCTTGTCCGCCAGGTAATTTTCTTGACCTGGGAGATAGACCGCTTTGAGGAGTATGCTGTGGCCGACTGCCCAAGAGCACAGCCGGCGTGCCTCTTGACAGAGAAGGAAGGAGCCTGTGCCTCCCTGTTTGTTCACGTAGAACATTGCTACTTGATTGTCCGTCTGGACCAGTACAGACTGGTGAAAAGTGAGGTGGGAGAAGGCTCTCAGAGCTAGGCGGATGGCTCTGAGCTCCAGGAAGTTTATCTGCTGCGCAGACTCCCAAGGAGTCCAGAGGCCTTGAGTACATGTCCCTTGGCAATGTGCTCCCCATCCCAGGAGAGAAGCATCGGTTGTTAGTACCTGAGAAGGAGGAGGAGATTGAAAATCCACTCACAGTACTAGGTTTGGCAGATGAAGCCACCACCGCAGAGAAGAGACCAGCAGGTCCGAGACTTGTACTGAGTCCGTCAGGCTCCCCGTGGCCTGATGCCATTGAGTGCGAAGGCACCACTGAGCAGGTCGCATGTTCAGGCGGGCATTGGGGGTCACATGGACCATGAAAGCCATATGGTCGAGCAGTCTCAGAAATTGCCTGGCAGAGACCAGGGAATTGCTTTGAAAGTGGCTGGCGAGATTCATGAGCCTGTGGGCCCTGTCCAGAGGCAGGAAGGCCCGCGCCTGAAGTGTGCTTAACCTTGCGCCAATGAATTCGAGATCCTGAGAGGGGAGCAAAGTGGACTTTGCGAAGTTTATGACAAAGCCCAAGTGCTGGAGCAGAGACACAGTGCGATGAGTGGCTTGAGTGGCCTCTTGGGAAGACTGGGCCCGGATGAGCCAGTCGTCCAGGTATGGAAACACAAAAAGGCCTTTAAGTCTGAGATAGGCTGCCACCACTGCCAGGCATTTGGTGAAAACCCGTGGGGCGGAGGATAGGCCAAAGGGCAGGACTCTGTACTGGTAATGATTTCCTCCCACAACAAATCTGAGATATTGTCTGTGGTCTGGATGAATAAGGATGTGAGTATAGGCATCCTTTAGATCTAAGGAGCATAGCCAGTCTCCCCGCTGGAGGTAGGGCAGCAGGATTCCAAGAGAAAGCATCTTGAAGTTTACCCTTGCCAGGAACTTGTTGAGGTTTCGCAAGTCCAGGATGGGTCTGAGGCCTCCTGTTCTTTTTGGTATCAGAAAGTACCTGGAATAAAAGCCGTGACCTCTCAGGTGGTGGGGCACCGGTTCCACAGCCTGTTCCTGAAGAAGACTTGCCAACTCCTGAAGGAGTAAGTCCCTGTGCAGAGGGAGTCTTGGAGGCTCCCCTGGAAAGTAGGAGGGAGGTACCTGGTGAAAGTGTAGAAGATAGCCCTTCTGAACTATATGAAGTACCCAGGTATCTGATGTGATGGCTGACCACCTGTGGGCAAAGTGGACCAGCCGGCCTCCTGTGCTTAGGGAAACCAGCTGAGGGGAAGAGGCTATGCTGATGGAGTCAAAAACCCCCACCCTGCTGAGCAGGGGCCGGTGTAGTGGGCTTGGGGGCTTGCTGCCTACGGGACCCATTACCCCGTCCCTTGGCCTGCTGGCCCTTTTGGGGAGCTGCTGAGGCCTGATACTGAGGGTAGTATTTATAGGCAGCCGCCTTCCTCGGGTAAAAGGGCTTTTTCCCCGAGCCCTTCTTCTTCTGAGAAGGGGCAGAGGTTTTTCTGGACAGCCTAGTTCTGGTCAGAGTCTCGGTCTCGATTTGTGCAGCCTTTTCAGCCATGAGTTTGCCAAAGAGGTTTTCACCTCTGCAGGAGACATCGACCAACTTGTCCTGGACCCAGGGCTCGAGGTCGGATGACTGAAGCCAAGCCTGTCGGCGGGCACCGATGCCGGCTCCGGCTACTCGAGCCGATGCTTCAAAGCCATCGTAGGCTGCCCGAGAGATAAACTTCGAGCACTCTCGAATCCCAGTGGACAAGGCTTGGAACCTCTGCAAAGATTCCTCGGAGAGACCAGCCGAGAACCCGGCAATTTCCTTTGCCAGATCTCGGAGATACATGCTCATATAGAGCTGGTAGGTCTGGACTCGACAAGCAAGCATAGAGCCCTGGAAACACTTTCTACCGAGGGCATCCAGGCTCCGGGCCTCCCTGCTGGGAGGCACCGAGGAGTGCATTTTTTGACTCTTGAGTCTATGCATGGCCGATTCCACCACCATGGAATGGTGCGGTAGTTGTGCCTTTTGGAAGCCAGGGCTCTTGCGGACTCGATAAATGAAATCGACCCGCTTGCTTAACACTGGCGCCGACGCCGGGTTCTCCCACATGCGGAAGAGAAGTCGTTCCAGCATTGGAGGAACCGGTACAGTAAAGGCCTCCTTCGGGGGAGAATCATACTGGAGGGCATCGAGCTCCTCGGCTCGAGGCTCCTCCTCGGGATCCGCGGGGAATGCCAAGACCTTGGCCATATCCCGCACGAAATCCGAGAACCGTGTGTCCTCCGGGGGGGACCGTCTCCAAGGTTCAGACTCGGGCGAGTCCGAGGGGACACACCGAGTCCAAAAACTACCAGGGGACTCTTCGTCCTCCGATTCCCAGTCAGACTCCGCGGAGAAGGATTCGAGTGGCTCCGGTCGGGCGGGCACCGATGCCCTCTGCTCCGACGCCGAAGGAGTCGGCGTCGACGACCTCGGTCCCGAACGGGAGGCCGAGGGAGACCGCGACCGAGGATCGACTTGAGTTCGGATGGACTCGAGGATCGGCTCGGTCTCCGGGGTCGACTTGGACGTCGACGTCCCGGTGGCCGGGGCAGACGCATTGGCAAGGCCAGCGATCAATGCCCGCTGCTGGTCCATGAAGGCAGCTAAACTGCTTTCCAAGGCCGTCAACCTGAGTCCAAGCTCAGGAGACCCAGCAGCCCCTGACTCGGGCCCCGACGGCATCGGCCCCGACAGCGTCAGGCCCGACGTCAGCTCCTTCGGAGGCGAGTCCACGAGGACCACAGTACTCACTTGTCCAGGCGACTCCATCTCGAGATGAGGATGTTTTGAAGGCCTCTCCGACTCCGAGGACCCGGGACGGCTGTCGGGGCTATGCGATCTGGCCCTCGAGGAACCAGGAGCGTCCGCCGACGCCACCCTCGTGGGTTTTTTCTTCCTATGATGTTCCCGGGTAGGAGACCCCCGCTCAGAGGAACTCCGACGATGCTCAGGACCGGAGTCCCTGGACGTCGAAGCCTCTGACGAGGTCCGGGCCCGGCCGGACGCGGAATCAGAGAAGATCCGTTCTCGCTGATGCTGCCGACTCCTCAACGCTTTTGAGGACATCTTGCCACACGGACCACAGATCATCGGGTCATGATCGGGTCCGAGGCAGCGGAGGCAGCAGTCGTGTGTGTCGGTAAGAGACATGAGTTTCTTACAGCGATCACACTTTTTAAACCCGCTGGCAGCCATCGAGGGAAAAAGGGCCCCTGCGAGGTCAAAAGACAGGGCTGCCAGTGAAAAGGAAAAAAATGGCGCGAACGCTTGTCACGAAGGACAAAAAACCGAAAAATAAAGAAACGGACCCGATACCGGCGTAGCGGGTCCGGGCAGGAAAAAGAATCCGGCGTCAAACCGAAAAAGAATAAATAAGAAAGAAAATCAACTTTTTCAGCGGTGAATACAAACAGCGTCTGTAGGGCTCCGCGGAAAAAAGAAGACTGAGCAAGATGGCACCCTTGGGCGGGAAGGGGACCGCGCATGCGCGCTGCAATTCCCAAAGGCTTTCTTTGAAAGCTGGGGAAATTGCTCCGCGAGGGCTCCGTCGGCACCGACGTCACCCATATGTGAGGACTGACTTCCTGCTTGGTCCTGGAGAACATCATCATCCTGAGAAGCTGCAGATAATCCCAGGCTCTGGGCAGTCGCTGTTGCCAGAAGGCCACAAGCTGAGTGAAGACCTTGTTCCAACTCTCGGACATCAGATAAAGCCTTCCTACTCAGGTGTTGAAAAGCATTATGAGATACTTGAGTGACTGCATGGGTTTGAGGCGACACTTTCTGCGGTTCACCACCCAGCCCAAGCACTCCAGAAACTAGACCCTGTCCAGTGACCCTGGAAGCCTCAGCCAGCGTCTTCTGCTCAAATAAGTTAGTTGTCCAAATACAAATGGCTGCAGTGACAACCATCATGACCTTGGAAAAGATCCTGGGTGCTGTCATGAGACTGAAGGACAGGGCAAAGAACTAGAAGTGCTTGCCTAGAATGGCAAAATTGAAGGAAATGCTGATCTTCCTGAGTTAGGATGTGAAAGTAGCCTTGGCCAGATCCAGGAGGGAAGGGAACTGATTGCTTAGGTGACAGATCTGAGAGTCTCCATGTGAAACATGAGCCAGTCTAAGACAAGCATTTACACCTTTCAGATACAGTATAGACCTGAAGGACATGTCCTTTTTGCGAACAAACTAGATGGAATATCTGCCCTTTACAGTCTGTGGGTAAGAAATGGGTACAATTACCTGAGGAGCATATGCTGCTCCAGGTATCCACAATAGGCTCAGTACACTCTGATGTGTCTTATGCCTACTCCTGGGTAAGACAGATGGAGCTGGCTGTCTACCAGAGGCAAGTCAGGTTGGACCACTTGCCTGTTAATGTGCAGGACAGGAGGTAGAGGTGTCGTGGGGCATGCAAGTTCCCTGCAAGGGCTGAGATTTACTTCAAGATTTGGAAAACAGAGGTGCTGTTGTCCCCGGCTGATAATGGCAAGAGTCCTTAAAGCAAGGATGTGTCAAGAAAGAGGATCACTTAAAAGATGCCTTAGGCTTATTTTCTGGAAGCCACTGCAGTTTAGCCTCTTAAGTCACTAACTTCTCCAGGTCCTCCCCAAATGCTTCCCCTTGAACGGGAGCTTAGACAAGTGAGCCTTAGCAGCCGTGTCAGTGGCCCACTGACAGAACCAAAGCAGAGCTACCAAAGGTGTTACAATATGTTTTCTGGAAAGATGAACAAGATAATACAAGGCAACAGCCTCCAAACGGGCAGAGGTCGAGTCCTCCAGCAGCTTACTGAACCCAACAGAGGACAGCATGCACCACAAAATTGCTACAGCCAGCCACTTACAGGCTAAGTGCAGAGGTCAAAAAGGCAGTCTTCAACAGCATCTCCACTTTGTAGTCTTGTTGATCTCCGAGCGCCACATTGCCCGCCACCAGAATAGTAGTGTGCTTAAGTAAGTGCAGCCACCAGCGCATCAATGTTTGAGAATCGTAAGCCAACTATCCACATCCGCCTATGGTAGGGCATGGAGCCTATTTATGACTGTCTCCCTTTAGGGGGGCATCCAGAGTGATCCCCTCTGTGAGGATACACCGCAAGGCGGGTGGAAATGGAAAGGTTTAGGACTCGTCTGACACCTCTGTGGTCACCTATGCAAGCTGCAGAGGACACAATTTGCACAATCAGCTGAAAAAGCTGAACAAGGGTGTCCGTTCTCCTTGAGGCTAAAATGTACCCTGAGTAGTCCTGACCAGATCATTCTCCTGGTCACTAGGTGGGAAAATGAGCCGCTGCTCTTGAATTTCTCCCTGAACTGAAAGTGGATCCCCAAGATCCAACAAAGTGCTGGCAGCCTCCTCCAAGTAGGAGCATTTCAGTGGTGGAGGGGCAGCTTGAGAGGAGCCCTCAGTAGCAATGTCAACTCCTGTGGATTCCCAACCTGAGGGGTGGCTGGAGAGTGCCCACGACCCACAGCGGCAGTCTGCCACCAGCACCATGCTTGGTGCAAACACTGAAAAAATTCACCAAGAACCAGCATATAAGATGTCCCGGAGTCTGTCAGGCCCAGTTGCCCTCTCCCTTACACTGATTTCACTCCCAGCCAAAGCAGCCTCAAGTAGGATGCACAGGGGGATCTAAATGGCGCTAGAAGATTTGCAACTAGGTAAAATGGCAGCTGTTCACGCCTTAAAAGAGCCAGCAGGCAGCCCTGGAGAAGCATACTGTACCAGGTCTGACAAAGGAGATGCAGGCAGGGCATCAGGAAGCTCTCCTGGCAGGCTGCCGGGATCAGAGGCACAGGAAAATTAAATGCTGTGCATCCCAATGGCCCACTGCTTGTCTCAAATCAGACAGCGCCATTTCTGGCCTGACAGTCTTTCAAAGCAGTGCGGGAGAGCCGGTTCCAAGTGCAGCCCTTGGCCTGCATCCGTTGCAGTGAAAACTCTGGGCTCGGCTGCCCAAACAGACCTCTCCTTGTCCCCCCCGCTCCCTGCACCAACCAGATAAACAGCAATGGAAGAGAGCGAGACTGCAGCAGCCCACTCCACAGCTGCCTGGACAGAAGGTGTGGAGGCAGAGCACACAATCTTTCTAACCCCCGCACCAGCAAGGATTTGCCTCCGGTAAAGAAAAGGGCAGCTGGAGGCCTCCTCCACACCAAAACAAATCACATCACAGGCAGCTCCCCAGAACACTACTTAAAGGGCCAGTAACTAAGGTCTTTCTGGGGGGAAGGAAGAAGTCAAACAAAATAAAAAGTAAAGAAAAATAAAAGGCGGCTATGAATGGCAGCCAAGGCAGTTCATCAGCCTAAAGTCAGAGAAACTTAACCAGTCATACAGGGATGATGGAGTGCACAGCAGGACCTCCTGAAAGGTAGGAAATTCCAATGGGCAGTCCTTAGATAGTCCTGGAGACATCTGTTTTTAAAGCTCAGCTGGGGGAGACGCCCCTTAGGATGGTTGCCTGGGAGCTTACCATCTTCAATACCAGCACTCAAGCTGCACCAGACCAGCAAACGGTATTTGCTGGAGACAGAAAAATACTGAAGGATGCCCAAAACTGAACCAGTATGAGCATCAGTGATGTCATTGGAAGTTTATAGGTCTTTCTCTGTCTCTATCTGCTGAAAGAGGGACGTAACCCACTGGTCTGGTCTAGCAGAATGATCTGGAAAGTCCATATAGATGTCATTCTATAACTACGGCAAGGCTGTGCAGAACCCAGATGTGAACTCCTCTGGGGTAGGTGGTGCCAGAAAATCCAACCCTATGTAAATGAACTGCTTTATAATTTCACCTACAGTGGCCCGCTAATTTTGGTGGCAACCTAAACTCACCATTTTGTGGAACTTTAGCGGAGTACCTTAAAATGTTTTATTTAAAATCCAAGAGAAACGTAAGATACAGAAGTTATATGCACATCCTTTGAAAGGGCTAGGGATTATTTCTCCTCCAGCTTTTGCAACTAATACCCAGGACAAAAAAATGGTGTCTGGAAGAGGGCCTGACCTCCAAAACATCCCAAGATTTTCCACTTTTCCCTCTCACAGCATCATTTCAGCAATTTCTCATTTCTATTTTATTCCTTCAGGCCTAAAGATCTGAAACAGAGATCTCTACACACCGTATTAAATTATAACATCATTGCTTACCTGTAGATAGGGGTTTCTCTGTAGACAGCAGGGCTATGCAGTCACACTCAACAGTGAAGTCCCGGATTGAGCCTTGAGCGGGTCTCCCACAGCTCAGAAAAGCTTTATTGCTTCACTGAACATGCGTGTCTGCTTCCCGCATGCTTGTGCTGAGAGAATCAGTTTGTACCAGAGCAAAGAAGAAACACAAAATCTGGTGACAGGTGACGGGGTCAGTCCGTTTAATGGTATTGACTCCCGAGATGTATGTTGCTGAACTGTGGGATTTTTTTTTGTTGTTGTTGAGGGGACAGTGGGCGGGAGAGTGCGACTGCATACCACTGCTGTCTACGGAGAAAGCACAGTTACTTACCTGTAACAGGTGATCTCTGGGAACAGCAGGAATTAGTCCTCACATATGGGTACGTCGGTACCGACGGAGCCCGTGCGGGAAAGCTCCCCAGCTTCTTAGAATAGAAGCTTTTGGGACCTCCCACTGCACATGCGCACTGCCTTCCCGCCTTCCTGAACAGCTCTCCTCAGTTTCGAGTTTATAGCTGAGTCAACAGAGAGAGGACAGGAAGATAGATAGATAAAAGATACAACTCCTAGGGGAGGTGGGTGGGTTGTGAGGACTAATTCCTGCTGTTCCCAGAGATCACCTGTTACAGGTAAGTAACTGTGCTATCTCCAGGAACAAGCAGGAATAAGTCCTCACATATGGGGACTCCCTAGCTTAGATGCATGGGATCCCCTGTAAAGGTTCGCCATCTTCGTATGGATCTCAGGCATCCATTCTGGGAAGGTGGGCAGGAGTTGTTTAGGAATGGAACAGGTGCTTGAGGACAGCCTGGCCAAACAAGGCATCCCGGCGGGAGTCCTTGTCCAAACAGTAATGGGCTGTGAAGGTATGAACCGAGGCCCAGGTAGCGGCTCGACAGATCTGATCTATGGAAACAGAGTGCAGATGAGCCATAGAAGTTGCCATGGCCCTCACATTGTGAGCAGTGACATGGCCTTCCAGAGAAATGTTTTTGCTCTGGTAAGCAAAAGAAATACACTGAGCAATCCAATTGGAAAGTGTACGCTTGGAGACTGGAAGTCCCAAATGGGAAGGATCAAAGGCCACAAAAGTTGAGAAGACTTTCGATGTGGCTGAGTCCTATTAAGGTAAAAAGCGAGAGCTCTTTTACAATCCAGAGTATGAAGGTTCCTCTCTGCATTGGATGCATGAGGAGCTGGAAAAAAGACAGGTAGATATACCTCTTGATTAAGATGAAAAGGCGAGACCACTTTAGGCATAAAGTGGGGATTCGTCCTAAGGACCACCTTATCATGATGAAATCTTGTGTAAGGTGGATTAGCCACTAAAGCCTGCAGCTCACTGATGCGGCGAGCCGAAGTGACTGCAATGAGGAAGATGACCTTCCAGGAAAGAAATTTCAAGGAGGTGGAAAACATTGGCTCAAAAGGTGGCTTCATAAGTTGACCGAGCACTAGATTCAAATCCCATGCGACCGGGGGTGGTCTGATGGGAGGTTTAGTGAGAGTCAGGCCTCTCATGAATCTTGCAACAAGAGGATGAGAGGAGATAGGTTGTCCATTTATATGTTTCAAGGATGCTGCAATAGCACTTAAATGGACTCTTACCGAATTCGTCTTGAGGCCTGCATTGGATAGATGCAGGAGATAATCAAGAAGAGAATTCAAAGGAAGTGCCAGAGGGTCAAGACCCTGCTGAGCACACCAAATGGAAAAACGTTTCCATTTGAAAGCATAGGAACGCCTGGTAGAGGGTTTCCTAGAGGCAGAAAGGATATCTTTCACTGGTTGGGAAAGATGAAAGTCTTGAAGGCTTAAGCTCAGTAACCAATCACTGAGGTCAAGCGATATCGGGTTTGGGTCCCACAAAGTCCCCTCCACCTGAGACAGGAGGTCTGGCGCAGCTCCCAGATCCAAGAAGGATCCCATGGAGAGCTGTAGAAGTAGAGGGAACCACACTTGGCGTGGCCAGCGTGGAGCTATGAGGATCATAGTTCCATGATCCCTCTGGAGTTTGAACAGAGTCTTGGGAATCAAAGGAATGGGTGGAAAGGCATATAGGAATGCCTGATTCCAATTCAGGAGAAAGGCGTCCGTAGCCTGAGCTCCCTGACACGGAGTTCTGGAACAGAACCGGGGAAGATTGGCATTCCACGGACTTGCAAAGAGGTCTATGTCCGGGGTCCCCCAATCCTGAAAGATTCGGTTTATTTGGTCCAAATGTAGGGACCATTCGTGTGGCAGCAGAACTCGACTGAGCCTGTCTGCCCGAGAGTTTTGAACTCCTGGGAGATACACTGCTAGCAGGTGAATCTGATGCTCTCTGGCGAAGGCCCATAGTCTTAGAGCTTCGTTGCAAAGCGACAGAGAGCCCGTCCCTCCTTGTTTGTTTATGTAAAACATGGCCACCTGATTGTCCGTCTGAACTAGGACAGTGAGGTTGGCTAGGAGGGAGTGGAAGACCTTGAGGGCAAGGTAAATTGCTCGCAGTTCCAGAAGATTGATATGAAGGGTGGTCTCCTGTAGAGGACCAAGTGCCCTGAGTGGAGAGAGTTTGCAGATGGGCTCCCCACCTGTTTGGGAGGCATCTGTGTGAGGGTTGCTTGGGGTAGCAATGGTTGAAATGGAGCCCCCAACAACAGATTCTTGGTGGAAGTCCACCAGTGGAGGGACCCAAAACAGACGATCGGAGGTTTGTATTTGGTCTGAGAGCGCTCCTGACGCCTGAGTCCACTGAGTGGCCAGGGTCCATTGAGCTGCTCTCATATGAAGACGAGCATAAGGCACCACATGCACTGTGGAGGCCATATGAACCCAGTAGGCGTAGCATTTCCCTGGCTGTCAAGTGAGTGCTGGACTGAGCTTGGGAGGCCAAACTCAGGAGGCGCTGGCCTCGAACATGTGGAAGGTAGGCCCTTGCAGTGATGGTGTCCAACTGGGCCCCTATGAATTCTAGAGATTGAGTAGGGATGAGTTGGGACTTGGAAGGTTTACTACCAGTCCCAGATACTGCAAAAGGCTCCTTGTGTGGTCCAGGGAAATCTGGGCCTGTGACTGAGTTGGAGCTCGGATGAGCCAGTCGTCCAGATATGGGAAGACAAAGATTCCCATGCCTCTTAGAAATGCGGCTACGACTGCCATGCATGTTGTGAATACTCTTGGAGCAGAGGCTAGACCGAAGGGGAGTACTCTGTATTGGAAATGTTTTCCCTGAAACAGAAAGCGAAGATACTTTCTGTGGGATGGATGGATGAGTATATGTGTATACGCTCCTGTAGGTCTAGAGAACAAAGCCAGTCCTGACCCTGGAGGTAAGGAAGGAGAATGCCGAGAGACAGCATTTGAATTCTCCTTGAAGAGAAATTTGTTCAATTCTCTCAGATCTAGGATTGGTCTGAATCCCCGTCTTCTTTGGAATGAGAAAATAAGGGGAGTAGAAACGGACCCTTGTTGAGGAAGAGGAACCTCTTCTATGGCCCCTTGGGCAAGAAGAGAGGAAACCTCTTGAACCCAACAGGGTTAGGAGAGATGGGGGAGAATTGAATGGTCTCACCATATGATGGGGAGGAAGGCTGGAGAAATGAAGTTTGTAACCCTCTCGAATGATAGAGAGGGTCATTGTTCTGTTGTGATTTGTTCCCATCTGGGAGCAAAGTGAACCACCTTCCGGTATGGTGAGAGGTTCTGGTTGTGTTAGAACCAGAAGTGGCAAGTTCCCTAGGAGCAAGTCAAAAACCCCTGAGGGGTTGGGAGCTGCTGAGCTACAGTAGCTGCTGCAGGCTTAGCTCGTGCTTGTTTGGATTGCTGACGCTTAGCAGTATAGCGAGGTTGAGAAGACTGCTGGCCAGTATTTGAAGCAACTCTGGCCTTCTTATAGTAAGGCCTTTTAAAAGACTTTTCTTAGTAGGAATTGAAGTGGACTTTGAAAGTCTTTCCAAGGTGGCATTTTCAGCATCCATCTGGGTGGCTTTGATTTGCCACTCTTCCCCAAATAAGTTCTCACCTGTACAGGGCAGATTCCGTAAGCCATCTAGAACCCAAGGTTCCAGATCAGAGGCCTGGAGCCAAGCAAGACGTCGGGCTGCAATAGCAATGCCCGAAGCCCTACTGGCTCCCTCAAAGGAATATGCTGCCCTATTAGAGAACTTAGAAACTCTAAGAGTTGTTTCACTAGGGAAAGGAATCCCTGCTTTTTATCCTCAGGGATAAAGGGGGCAAAATGCCGCACCTTTTTGGCAAGTTCCTCCAGGAACATGCCATATAGAGACTGTAGGAATTAATCCTGGCTATAAGCATACTAGCCTGGAAAATTTTCCTACCAAAGAGTCCAAAGTCTTACATTCCCGTCCTGGAGGGGTGGAAGAGTGCCTTTTGGTACTCCTAATCTTCTTCATTGCAGACTTCACCACAATAGAGTGGTGGGGCAATTGAGTCTTTTGGAAACCAGGAGAAGGAGGGACCCTATACATGGTGTCCAACCTACGGGAATAAGGAGACAAAGTCAAAGGATTTTCCCAGAAATCCATCAGTTGTTCTTGAAGGATTTCATGGATAGGCAGGGTAACTGCCTCCTTAGGGGCCTTTGAGTATCCCAAAATATCCAGTTTTTTGGATCTGGGTTCCTTTCAGAGGATGTGGTAATAGAAAGGGCTGTAGCCATATCTAAAACAAAGTCCTGGAAGGACAAATCCTCTGGAGGGGACATTCTCCTTTTAGGAGAAGAGGGCTCCTCAGGTAAGTTGAGTGAAAACTCAGCAGAATCATCAGAGGAGTGAAAATCTCAGAGGAATCGGTGCTTTCCTCTAACGCACGATACGCGTACCGATCGGTATCGATATCGGGCGTATCGGGTATGGAACCGGTATGGAGCGAAAGCCCATACGGTACCGACTTGCGTTTAGAGGTGGACGGCCTCGATACCGGCATGGCGGACGATACCGGTATCGGGCCCGGAACCGCTGAAAGCGGAACCGATGGCGTTGCAGCTTTAATGAAAGCCATGACGGCCTGCTGCATGGACTGTACAGTATCGCCCATGGACGCCATAGCTGCCTGGATGTCGGTACCGGAGTGACCCGGTACCCCAGAGCAGGCTAACAGGTGATCTGTCGAGGCCGTAGCATCGATATCAACCTGAGACCCCTGAATTGGCGTTTTTGGAAGTTGGACTTCCCGCCGGGGTTGTTTGGCTGGGGCAGGGTCCTCAAGTTCTAAGCTAAGAGCCTCTCGATGCTTTGAAGGAGATTTGCTCTTTGAGGACTTGCCCACAGAAGGTTTGGTTACCTGAGATCCATCCGGAGAAGAAGACCTGGATGACTGTGATGCTGTATTCTCTGAAGCAAACAGCACATGGAATTTGTTGGCCCGGTTCTGCAGCCCACGTTTAGACATGTGGGAGCAAGATGGGCAGTCCGGTATGGAATGGTCAGGCCCCAAACATTTCAGACACCAGTCATGGGTGTCTGTGACTGAAATAACAGCATTACATTTGGTACACTTCTTAAATCCAGGGGCTGGCTTCTCCATGAGGAGAAATTGAGTAGGCCGAGAGGCCTCTCTGAAGTGACCAAAAAGCTAAAAAATAAGAAAAAAGAATTATAATTTTTTAAAGAAAGAAAGAAAAGACCGGCGATACCGGTATCGGTATGGGGAAGGCAGGTACGCGGTCTAAAGAAACAAATAAAATAACAATTTCTTCAGCGGTGACAGGAACACGACCTGCTGGCTCCGCGGAAAAAGAGAAACTGAGGAGAGCTGTTCAGGAAGGCGGGAAGGCAGTGCGCATGTGCAGTGGGAGGTCCCAAAAGCTTCTATTCTAAGAAGCTGGGGAGCTTTCCCGCACGGGCTCCGTCGGTACCGACGTACCCATATGTGAGGACTTATTCCTGCTTGTTCCTGGAGATACCCCGTTACAAGTAAGCAACTATGCTTTCTCCAGAGACAAGGAGGGGGATGCAGTCACACTTAATGGCGAGTCCAGAGCTAGGGGCTGCCTAGTCAAGTAAGTTTGATTGTCTGAAATATCTGGGTAATCAGGGCGGTCCTGAACTTAGCTCGGGTGGAGAAGAATCGGGTAGCAACAGGTTCCAGAGTACAGCCTGGCTAAAGACAAAGCAAGTCACGTATGAACGATCCAAACTGTAGCACTCAGTGAAGGTGTGGATAGATGACTAGTTTGCTGCTCTGCAGATTTCCTGGGCGGAGACAGAGGCCATACTGGTTATGGTGGCAGCATTGGCCCTGAGCTTGGGAGGGGCAACATGTTCTGGAGAAGGGAGAGCTGCCTGCTCGTAGCAGAAGGCAATGCAGTCCACAATCCATGAGGAAATGATCAGTTTTGCTGCCGGTTTCCCAGGGCTATTGAGACTGAAGGTCAGGAACTGCTGAGACCACTTGCGGAGAAGCTCCATAAAGCTCACAGATGCATTTGGAAAGAAGGCAGGGAGTACTATAGGTTGGTTGATGTGAAAATCAGAGACCACCTTTGGCAGAAACCTAGGATGCATCCAGCGAATGACCTTGTCATGGAAAAATTGAACGTACAGGGGATGATGCACCAGTGCTTGGAGTTCCCCCAGATGTCTGGCCAAAGTGATGGCAACGAAGCCTACAGTTTTCCAGTTAATATGTTTGATCGAAGAGGAGAGGAGATGCTCAAATGGTGGTTACATCAGCTAAGACAACACAACATTAAGGTCCCAGGCTGGCGTAGGCGGTCGGATTAGTGTTCATGCGGCCCTTCATGAATCGGAAAACCACTGGATGGACTGAGATGGGCTTACCATCGATGAGGTCGTGCGAATCACAACAGGCCAAAGATAAAAATGTACAGAATTAGTCCATAGTCCCGAATGATAGAGATGAAGGAGACAACAGCTACTACTACTGAGCATTTGTATAGCGCTACAAGACATATGCAGCGCTGCACAGATATATAAGAGATAGTCCCTGCTCATCAGAGCTTACAATCTAGTCAGGAAAGACAACACAGTAGGTGCAGACATGGGATACATCTAGGGGGAAATGGCAAGGAAACACAAAGGAGATCAGGTGAGTCAAGATACAAAAGCGGCAGCAAAGAGGTGAGTTTTTAGCCTAGATTTGAAAAGGACCAGAGAAGGCGCCTGACATACAGACTCAAGTAGTATGTTCCAGGCATAAGGAGCAGCAAGGTGACATGAGCAAAGTCTGGAGTTAGCAGTAGAAGAGAAGAAGGACACAGATAATAGTGATTTGCTAGAACAGCGGAGTTCGAGGAGGGGTGTAGGGAGAGATAAGGGAGGAAAGGTAGGGAGGAGCTGCAGAGTGAATGCACTTATAGGTCAGTAGAAGTTTGAACTGGATGCGGAAACGGATAGGAAGACAATGAAGAGACTTGAAAAGAGGGGTAATATGAGCATGACGAGGCTGGCAGAAAATTAGCCGAGCAGCAGTGTTGAACAGACTGAAGTGGAGAGAGATGATTCAGCGGGAGACCAGCAAGGAGTAAGTTACAACAGGCAAGACAGGAAGTGATTAAGGAGTGGGGATAAGTGTCTTAGTAGTGTGTTCAGAAAGGAATGGGCGTATTTTGTTGATGTTATAGTGAAAGAAACGGCAGGTCTTAGCTATTAGATGGATGTGTGTGGAGAAGGAGAGGAGTCGTCAAAGATGACCCCAAGGTTGCAAACTGAGGAAAAAGGGAGGAGTAGAGAGTTATGCACAGAGACTGAGAAAGGGGGAAGAGGAAAGGAGGTTTTTGGGGGAAAAATAAGCAGCTCAGTTTAGGCCATGTTCAATTTCAAGCGGCGGTGAGACATCCAAGCAGCAATGTCAGAAAGGCAAACAGAGATCTGGGCCTGGACTGCCGTAGAGATTTCAGGTGTAGAGAGGTAGATTTGGAGTCATCAGCATAAAGATGGTACTGAAAGCCACGGGAAAAGATGAGCGCACCAAGGGACTGGGTATAGAGAGAGAAAAGGAGTGGACCCAAGACAGATCCTTGGGGTACACTAACAGAGTGGGATAGCAGCAGAGGAGGATCCACCAGAACAAACACTGAAATAGTGATGGGAGAGATAAGAGAAGAATCAGGATAGTACAGAGCTATTAAAACCAAGCAAGGACAGAGTATCAAGGAGAAGATTGTGGTCAACAATGTCAAAAGCAGCAGAGGTGTCAAGAAGGATGAGGACCGAGCAAAGGCCCTTGGATTTTGCCAGGAACAAATCACTGGAGACTTTGGCAAGAGCTGTTTCAGTAGAATGTTGAAAGCTGGCTCACCAACAGTTAACTGGATTCTGTCTGTTGGCTGTAGCCTAGTGGGCTAAACGGTCCACTTGCGCCCATAGGAACGCTGTGTAGATAGTCTGCGAGAAGCAGCGAAAACAGACAGCACATCCTGTGGAAGTGAGGAAATCAAGGTGAAATTTCACTTACCGTTAATTTCCTTTCCTAGAATACTGCTAGACCAGTCCAGACAAACGGGTTGTGTCCCCCTGCCAGCAGATCCTGGAGACAGAACTCTACCAGAGCTCTAATAGGCTGATCCCTGATGATGCTGCTGAGATGATGAGACTGTACCCCAAGGGGTCTCCCTCAGTATCGTCCACAAGCTGAACTACATGAAAACTAAACAACTACATACAGCCAGTCAACTGACCCGGCCTCAACTATGTACAAGGTGCTGAAAGCATTCCCAGAAACTGAAGGCCGCCGAGGAGGACAAAGGAACTAGAGGCTCACTTGCCAGGCCTCCGGAAGGAAAAAACAAAAGCAAAAGATAACAGTGGCTCCGCTGCACCAGCAGGACAGACTGACAGCAGGGTGGATCCTGGACTGGTCTAGCAGTATTCTAGGAAAGGAAATTAACGGTAAGTGAAATTTCACCTTCCAATTCATACTGCTAGACCAGTCCAGACAAACGGGCAGTACCCAAGCTACAGACCTCTAGGGTGGGTCCAAAGCCGCCGAAAGCACTGACGCGCCAAAACTCATCTCCTGCCGAGCGTGGACGTCCAATCGATAGCGACGGACAAAAGTCGATAGCGACGACCAAGTCGCCGCCTGGCAGATGTCGAGGGGTGCCACATGGGAACGCTCGGCCCAAGACGTCGCCTGCGCCCGCATGGAGTGTACTCGGAGCCCTACAGGCACCGACTTGCGCTGAAGAATATAGGCTGCTTCAATAGCCCCTCTTAGCCACCTGGCGATAGTAGCCTTAGAGGCTGCAAACCCTCGACGGGAGCCCGCAAGAAGGACAAAGATGATCCGTCTGCCGAAAGGAATTGGTGACTTTAAGATACCGACAGAGGACCCGTTTGAGATCTAACGCACGTAAGTGACGATGCCGACCCATACACTGCTCTGGAGAGAAGGACGGCAAGAAGAGGGGCTGATTGACATGAAAAGGCGTAACCACCTTGGGCAAAAAGGATGGAACTGTCCAAAGAGTCACGCTCTCCGACGAGAAAGAAAGATAAGGATCCCGACAAGAGAGCGCTTGGAGCTTGGAAATGCGCCGCGCTGAGGTAATTGCCACCAGGAACACTGTCTTCAAGGTTAAGTCTTTGAGCGAAGAGGCCCATAACGGCTCAAAAGGCGAAGCCACCAAGGCCCGGAGGACCAGGGCGAGATCCCAGGCCGGGAAGACCAGATGGCACGGGGCCACATGGATTTGACTCCTCTGAGGAAACGCGAGACGTCGACATGCGAAGCGATAGAGTGCCTCAAAACCGAACCACGGAAGCATGTAAGGGCCGCCACCTGAACCCAAAGAGTACCGAGGGCCAGCCCCTTGTCCAGGCCGGCCTGGAGGAACGCAAGAATATCAGGAATGCCGCTACTCCAGGGAGACACCCCACGCTGTGAGCACCATGATTCGAAAAGACGCCACACCCGAGCATAGGCTAAGGAGGTGGAAGAACGGCGCGCCTTAAGCAAAGTGGATACCCACGCTAGCCGAAAATCACTTACGAACTAGCCTGCGGCGTTCAAGAGCCAAGTCGTAAGCGAGTAAGGAGTCGGGTCTTCCATGGCAATTGACCCTTGCTGCAGAAGCACTGGAAAACTCTGAAGCGGCAGAGGAGCTGCTCGCGCAAGCCGGATGAGATCCGCATACCAGGGCCTGCGAGGCCAATCCGGAGCTACCAGAATCACCAGCCCGTGATGCTCCCTGATCCGTTGAAGAATCTTGCCGATCATGGACCACGGAGGGAAGACATACAGAAGGGGTCGGGCCGGCCACGGCTGCGACAACGCATCTATTCCGTGTGACCTGCTTTCTTTCCATCGGCTGAAGAAGATAGGTGCTTTGGCATTTTCCCACGTTGCCATGAGATCCACTACCGGCTGACCCCATTGGCGGACAAAAAAAGGCACAGACGCCAGAGCCCATTCTCCGGGATCCAGCGTATGGCGGCTGAGGACGTCCGCTTCTATGTTGCTCTTCCCCGCAATGTGCTGCGCCAAAATGGCGAGATGCCGCTCCGCCCAGGGAAGAAGCCTCATTTCTTTGGAAACTCCCGGACTCTTCGTGCCCCCCTTGGTGGTTGAGATACGCCACCGTCGTGGCATTGTCGGAGAGAACGCAAACTACTTGCCGATGTACGAGAGGCAGGAACCTTTGCAAGGCTAGGCGAACCGCTCTCGCCTCGAGGCGATTGATGGACCAGCAGGCCTCCTGAAGCGACCAGACCCCCTGTGCTGCGTGTGTGCCGCAAAGCGCTCCCCACCCGGAGAGGCTGGCGTCTGTCGTCAGAAGCAGCCAACGTGGAGACTCCAACGAAACCCCCTGTAGGTGGTTGCGTGCCCGGAGCCAACATCGAAGGTCGAGCCGGATCGACGGCGGAATTGGAAGTTGAACCTGATAATCCTCCGACACCGGCGACCATCGCGACAGGAGTGCCCTCTGCAACTCTCGCATATGCGCCCGTGCCCAAGGCACCACCATTGATGGTAGCCGCCATGGACCCCAGAAGCTGGAGGTAATCCCAAGCTCGAGGTGCCTCTCGCCGCAGGAAGCACTGGAGCTGATCTACAATTTTCTGGAAGCGAACTTGTGTAAGCATCACCCGCCCGCGGCGAGTGTCGAACCGAGCCCCGAGAAACTCGAGGACCTGAGACGGCTGGAGGCAGCTCTTGGAGTGATTGATCACCCACCCCAGTCCCTCCATAAAAGCCACTACGCGGTCTACCATCTCGCGAGCCTCTGCCAGAGAGTCCACCCGAATCAGCCAATCGTCCAAGTAAGGATGAACTCGGATCCCCTGCTTGCGTAAGGCCGCGGCCACCACCACCATTATCTTGGAAAACGTCCGTGGCGCCGAGGCCAAGCCAAAAGGCATGGCTTGGAACTGAAAATGCCGACCTAGAACCGCAAAGCGGAGGAACCGCTGATGCTCCATGCGGATGGGAATATGAAAGTACGCCTCCGCGAGATCGAGCGATGCCAGGAACTCGCCCCTGCATACCGCCTGGATCACAGAGCGCAACGTCTCCATCCGAAAATGAGGAACCCGAAGGCTGCAGTTTACACCCCCTTGAGATCTAGAATAGGCCGAAAGGAACCATCCTTCTTGGGCACCACAAAATAAATGGTGTACCGACCCGTCCCTTCTTCGAGAGGCGGGACGGGACGTATAGCGTTCAAAAGAAGCAGGCGTTCGAGTGTTGTCTGGATGATGCGGCGCTTCTCGGGAGATATCACAGGAGAGACTAGGAAGGCCTTGGGGATTGGGAGAGAGCACTCGAGGGAATAACCCTGAGAGATGCTGTCGAGAACCCAAAGATTGGAGGTAATTCGCGCCCACTCCTGAGAAAACAATGCCAGCCAACCCCCTACGGGCAGCACAGACCGGAGTGGACCTAGCGCCCCGTCAGCGGGAGGACCTCGCGGTCCCTGAGAACTTTCCTCCTGCCGAGTAGGAGTCGGAGCTGGAGCGGGCCCCCCGAAAGGACTGACTTCCTCTTCCAGAGCGATTAGGCTGAGTCGGAGGCTTGGAGGAGCGATACCTCCTAAAGTCCCTGCTCCTGGAGAAACGGCGAAAAGATTGTGCCCGCGAAGACCGGCGAGCTGAAGCTCACGGCCTATCCTCTGGCAAGCGTTGGGGCTTAACCTCCCCAAGATCCTTTACGAGCTTGTCCAGCTCCTTGCCGAACAGCAGCTTACCCTTGAATGGCAGCTTAGAGAGCCTGGACTTGGAAACGACATCCGCCGCCCATTGACGGAGCCACAGCCAACGCCTCGCCACCGTCACGGCTGCCACTGATTGAGCCGAAAGGCGCAACAGATCATAAAAAGTATCTGCCAAAAAGGCCGTGGCAGACTCCAAACGCCCGAGAGAGGAATCTTCAGGCAAGCGCTGGATCCAGCGCAACAGTGCTCAGGCCGTTAGCCCCCTGCATACTGTCGCCTGCAGAGCCATGGAGGACGCGGAGAAAGCAGTCCTCAACAAGTTCTCCACCTTCCGAACCTGTGGATCCTTGAGAGCCACTCCTCCCTCCACAGGGATGGTGGTATGCTTAGTCACTCCGGAAACCAAGGCATCTACCTTAGGGTACACGAGCCACTGCTCCAGAAGCTCTGGCGGCCAAACATATAACTGCCTTAGGCGACGAGCGTTTCGCAAGGGCGTGTCCGGAGAGTCCCATTCCCGGGACACCATTTGCTGTAATTCCGTAGGGAAAGGAAAAGCCTTAGAGGGCTTGCAAATGTCCAGCAAGATGGGATCCGCCTGAGATTGAGCCTGAGAGGCTGGAGGCTCCGCCTGCGCCGAAAGACGGAGAGCTTCCGTCACTTGACCGATGAGGGCGGACAATTCGTCTTTGTGGAACAGCCGGATATCCTGTGACTCCTCCGGCCCCGGAATAGAAGAATCTGATGCAGAATACTCCCCATCCTCACACCCAGAGAGGTCCTCAGACTCTCCCGCGGAAAACATTTCCTCGTCAGGGTCACGATAATCCTGCACAAGCAAGTGTAATGCCTTAGATGCACCCTTGCGAGCTACAGCACCCTTAGAACGCTTACGGCCAGCTGGAGCACCCAGGCGCTCAGGTGTCTTTGGCTGAAGCCCCACCGAGGGAGCCGAGGATTCAGCCCGCCACAAAGCCCATGCCTGGCGGAAAAGATGGAGAAGTTGGTCCTCAGAAGAAGAGCCAGGCGCCAAGGAACTCAGGGCAGCCGGAGAGAGCCCTGTAGGGGGGCTCCCTGCAAAGCCGCCACCGAAAAGGGAGATAACGGACCCTCTACTGCAGGTGTCAGGAGCCGTAGCTTCCTGAGTGGCCAGCAACACTGAAGACTCCCCGGGGTGCACCAAACAGGATGCGCATTGCTGATTTTGCAGCTCCTTCTGCTTCCTGTTACACACAATGCATTTAAGCCCAGAAGGCGGCATTGTGTGTGAAAAAGAACGATTTTAAATCTTATTCTCCGGAGCACTCCTCTTTCTATAGTACAATCCTAGTAACCCCCCCCCTTAAGAGAGGAGAAGGAACAGAGGCACATACAGTAGGGCAGAGCTGAGCTTCCCGCCAAAAATCGGAGCTCCGTGGAAATTCAAAATGGCCACCGAACAAATAAAAGTTAAAGAAAAGGTCAAAAAAGCAGCGAATTTTTGAAAAAAAGGCAGAAACCTGCCCCCCAGGCCAGGATTGACCCCTGTGCCAAAAATGGGACAATTCTGAGAATGTGAAAATTCGGCAGATTTGGACCCCTCAGGAGCTTCAGCATGCATTAAACAAAGGAAAGCTGTACTCACAGATGCCGGCCAGTGCAGGGATTCCAAGGGCAGGATCAGGAAAACCACATCTGATGCCAAGCGAGCACTAATGCAGAGGTAACCCTCGAGTGTTAGTGAGCCCTTCTTCCAGCCAAGGCTGCCCTCATGGCTAGCTGCTAGGAATGCCTTCAGTCAGCGAGCGTCACTGTTTCTATACAGGAGCTCAGCTGAAACACCCTGCCAATAGAGGGGATCACTCTCAAAGTAGAGGAGCCCCCGAGCTTCGTCCTGAAATAGGGAAATTAATCCTTTCTCCAAAGGAGCAAAACAAAAAAAGCTACCAGGTCTGCTGGAGACAGAGAAATACTGAGGGAAACCCCTTGGGGTACAGTCTCATCATCTCAGCATCATCATCAGGGATCAGCCTATTAGAGCTCTGGTAGAGTTCTCTGTCTCCAGGATCTGCTGGCAGGGGGACACAATCCGTTTGTCTGGACTGGTCTAGCAGTATGAATTGGAATGCTTAGTGCCCTTAAGCCACCATGTTGTGAGGGATAGGGACTGGAGGTTGGGATGCAGAAGGCAGCCCTGATGTTGTCAGAAGGCCTGAATGAGTCCCCAGAGGTATAGGAGAATTCTGCAGTAGCACCAGTAAATGGAGATACTGACTCTAGTGGGGCCATTGAGGCACTATCGGAATGACCAAAGCTTTGTCTTGTTTGATCTTGAGCAGGACCCGTGTGATAGAACGGAGGAAACGCATACAGAAGACCATAAGATCAGTCCAGTGCAAAAGCATCGGACGCTCGCTGTGGGAGGCAAGGCCAGATTGAGCAGAAGAGAAGACAGTTGGTTTTGTCAGCAGAGGCAAATTGGTCCAGCTCTGGCTGTCCTCGAAGAGCAAAAATTCCCTGAATGACAACAGGATCGAGGGACCGTTCGTGCCAGTTAGCTGGTGGCTCAACTTGTTGGCTAGCTGGTTGAGTGTCCCTGGAAGGTAGGTCATTCATAGCGTGACATCGAAGAACTTGGACACAGTACTCCTTATTGATGGTTTGGCCTTTTGGAGCATACTTGTGAACAATACCCTGGTAATCAAAGAAAACCGAGCATGACCTTGACACTGCTCCTCACTGAGTCTTGGGTCTAGGAGAGTCTGGAGTCTTCCTTTGCGAGGATTGAGCCTTAGTTTCCAGGTCATAACCATAAACCCATGATTCATCACCAGTAATAATCTTTTTGATGAAATCGGAGTCATTTTCAATGTATTCCAACTCCTCCCTGGCTCCAAACAGCCTATCTTCTTTTTGCAGACACACGTCTCAATCCCAAATCAACCAGAAGAATGGACTATACCAACCCGAAAGTGATGTCTATGTCCTCAGCAAGCTCCCTGATAGTCAACAGACAATGTGAGCGTATTATGGCATGCAATGTCTCAATTTTATCTTCATTGCTGCTTGTGGATAGCCTTCCAGAACATTCGTCACTCTCAACACTTTGGCGGCACTCTTGGAAACATTTGTACCAGTCAATCTCAAGAATGACTCATGCATTCATCGCCATATACTTGTGTAACTTGTCATAAATCTCTTTGCATGAATCTCCAAGTTTCTGGCAGAATTAAATGGAAATTTGATGTTCAATTTTTTCACTCATCGTAAATCTGATGAACTGCTTTCACATGATACTAAACGTCACGTGATTTAAAGTAGTACAGGTATGCTGCGGCCATGCTACACACTGCGCATGCAAAGCACATAACTAGATCACTGCATGCTTAATAGCATCGTGGTGTGACATATTGTTATATAGCTACACAACAAGTCTTAATACTTTTTGTTTGCACCTTGTACAGATGCCATTATGTGCCCCAGGAGACGAAGGATTAGGCGGGCAGATGCTGATCGTTTTGTGGATAGCGAGGTACTGAAGGACTAAGGCTTCAACATTCTGGATGGGAAGGAAGGCTTTGGTTTGCCAAGTGTCCAGATGCGCTCCAATGAAATTCTAGAGGTTGTTAAATGGGCTTGGATTTCTTAGCATTCAGGATGAAGCAGAGGGTCTGCAGAGTGATGGCAGTGTCCCAGATAGCTTGAGTTATTATGTCTTTGGTAGTGCCTGAGGTTAGCCAATTGTCTTGGTAGGGGTAAACAGAGGCCCTGATACTGAAGGTGGGTTGCAAGTACCGCAAGGCACTTGGTGAAAATGCAAGGGGCAGAGGAGAGCCCGAACGGAAGAACTTTGTATTGGATTAGGTGATCCAGGAAGGTGAACTGAAGGAACCTCCAGTGAAGATTCGCTTCCCTCCCTAAACCTTAAGGATGCCTATCCCCATAGCTGAGCAAAGGAAGGATCGTGATCAAAGAGTGCATCTTGAAAGTTTTCTGCTTGATGAAAAGGTTAAAATGACAGAGGTCGAGGATTGGCTGAAGGCCACTGGTCTTTTTGGATATCAAGAAGAACCGGGAGTAAAAATCTGACATCTCTTGGAAAGCAGAACGAGCTTGATGGCAGCAGTGAGGAGGAGCTGGGATATCTCCAGTGCTAGTTGGGTCACATGTCTAGGTACAGTTGGACAGGACCAGGGCCCGAGGAGGGGATTCCATGTGGAAATGTAGCTTGTACCCGAATTGAACAATGGAGAGAACTCAGCAGACTATGATGATGCAGTCAGGCCTCCGCGAGGTGTCAGATGAGACTCCTCTCCACCAGCAGATAGTCAAAAGCCAGGGGAAAGTTTGGGAAGGGTGGCTGGTCTTGAGCTCGAGGAAGGGACTGCTGCAGATAAGGCTGGTCCATGGGTAAAACTGTCGAAAGCAACTGTAATGGAAAGCAAAGTGATAAGATGGCAGAGGGGGATGATGAGAGAAAAGAGCCGCCTCCGCCAACTGG
Organism: Ichthyophis bannanicus; assembly: GCA_033557465.1. Lineage (NCBI taxonomy): Eukaryota > Metazoa > Chordata > Amphibia > Gymnophiona > Ichthyophiidae > Ichthyophis > Ichthyophis bannanicus. The sequence goes on along the minus strand of CM066039.1, from coordinate 315,932,477 downwards.
GCCGAGAGTCCACAGACTGTTAAGGAATGTTCCTCGACTCAGAGACCACCTCTTGGACCATAGACCCACAGAGACTGTCACCTTGATAGGGAACCTCAGTCCAGTGGTTGTGTAGGTCCTTATGCAGACCGGACACACGAAACCAAGCAGTATGCCGGGCTGAAACGGCTGTAGCTGTGGACTGGGCTATGGAGCCATAGATATCATGCGTAGCACGAAAGAGTAGTTACTCGCCTGTAACAGGTGTTCTCCAGGAGCAGCAGAAATCAGTCCTCACATATGGGTGACGTCGGCACCGACGGAGCCCCCATGCGGAGCATTTCCCCAGCTTTCACAGAAAGCCTTTGGGACTGCCAGCACGCATGCGCGGTCCCCTTCCTGCCCAAGGGTGCCATCTTGCTCAGTCTGATGACATAGCTAAAAGACAGCAAAAAACCTAAATAAATCATATGACTGCAACTCCAAGGGGAGGAGGGAGGGTTGTGAGGACTGATTCCTGCTGCTCCTGGAGAACACCTGTTACAGGTGAGTAAAGCAGTTACTTACCTGTAACAGATGATCTCTGGGAACAGCAGGAATAAGTCTTCACATATGGGTACGTCGGTACCGACTGAGTCTGCGCGGGAACGCTCCCCAGCATCCAATTAGAACGCTTTTGGGAGCATCCCATCACGCCTGCGTGCTGCCTTCCCGCCTTTCCCAACTGCTTCTCCTCAGTTAAGTTTTAAAGCCGAGACAAAGAGAGAGAAAGAGGGGAAAGATAGAGATAGAGAGATACAACTCCTAGGGGAGGTGGGTGGGTTGTGAAGACTTATTCCTGCTGTTCCCAGAGATCACCTGTTACAGGTAAGTAACTGTGCTATTTCCAGGAACAAGCAGGAATGAGTCTTCACATATGGGGACTCCCAAGCTAAGATGCCTGGAGGAGTCCCAGCATGTTGCGAATCTGAGAAAGCCATGCTATTCGACAGAACCTCAGGCATCCTAGAGATGGAGGGTAGGAGTTGAACTAAAAAGATGTGCTGTAATAAAGGTAGAGGTAATAAACTGTGCAAAAGACAGGTTGAGGTCAGAACCTTTAGGACGAGAAGAAAAACCCCAATGGAACTGGGGGTAGTTCAATGAGGCAGGACTTTTGCGGAAAACGCGGAAGTCCCTATTAGATAAGACTGAAGCTCTTTTGACCTTAAAGAGACATAGTTCTTATAGGAGAAGAGGGGCTTTAAAGATCCCTATATCCAATAACAAAGAAGGACAGAAGTATGAGGCATTGGAGCCTCCTATTTTCTGAAGGTTCAGAATGTCCTTCCTAACTGAAGTCACTCAGGAAAAAAGAGGGTATATGGAGGGCTTCAGATGTACCTAAACTGAAGGTCATGGTGCAAAACCCTTTAACTACCACAGGGAAGTGGTTGTTTATGGAGAACCCTAAGCATGCTGGAACAGCATTGAAAGGGATAGTAACTATCAGTCGGGGCCTTAAGGAAAGCGTAGTTACTCACCTGTAACAGGTGTTCTCCAGGAGCAGCAGGAATCAGTCCTCACATATGGGTGACGTCGGTGCCGACGGAGCCCTCGCGGAGCAATTTTCCCCAGCTTTCAAAGAAAGCCTTTGGGAATTGCAGCGCGCATGCGCAGTCGCCTTCCCGCCCAAGGGTGCCATCTTAGCCAGTCAGATGACATAGCTAAAAAAGACAGCATAAAAATTTGCAAAAAAACTTAAGCAGATGAATGCAACTCCAAGGGGAGGAGGGAGGGTTGTGAGGACTGATTCCTGCTGCTCCTGGAGAACACCTGTTACAGGTGAGTAACTACGCTTTCTCCAGGACCAAGCAGGAAGTCAGTCCTCACATATGGGACTCCCAAGCTTAAGGCTACCGGAGACCCTAAGCACAAAAATGAGCTCCCTCTAGCTCAGCAGCACAGAAGGAAGGAATCTTCGCTGAATTATTACCCACCGGTAGCCCACATCCGGGATGGAGGGTAGGAGTTGCTCAAACCTCAAAGAGATTACGGAGGACTGCCTGTCCGAAAACACTGTCCCTGCAGGACTCCCTCTCGAGACAGTAATGGACCGCAAAAGTCTGGCTCGAAGACCAAGTAGCGGCCCGGCAGATGTCTGCCAGTGGAACAGAGCGGAGGTAAGCCACTGACGTAGCCTTTGCCCGAACACAATGAGCCGTGACTCGACCATCCAAGGAGAGCCCGGCTGCCCCATAAGCCCAAGTGATACAGTCCGCAACCCAGATGGACAGAGTACGCTTGGAGACCGGGAGCCCCAATTTATTGGGATCAAAAGACACAAAAAGCTGAGCAGCCTTACAGTGCTCCCACGTACGGTCAAGGTAGAAGTTCAATGCCCTTCTACAGTCCAGGGTATGGAGGACCATTTCAGCTCGGCTGGAGTGTGGTCTGGGAAAGAAGGTCGGAAGTACCACCTCCTGATTGATGTGAAAAGGGGAGACCACTTTTGGAAGAAATTTTGGGTGAGTCCGTAGGACTACCCTATTTTTGTAGAACCGAGTGTAAGGGGGATCAGACACGAGGGCCTGCAATTCACTTACGCGTCTAGCGGAAGTGAGGGCTATCAAGAACAATGTTTTCCAAGAAAGAAAACGGAGAGAACAGGTAGCCATAGGTTCAAAAGGCGGACAGGTGATCCGCTGTAAAACCACATTCAGATCCCAGTCAGGCGCTGGCGGGCGCAGAGGTGGTTTAAGTAGAAGGAGACCTCGGAGAAACCTCGCTACGAGAGGGTCGCTGGAAAGAGGTCTGCCGTCCACCGGTACATGATGTGCTGAAAGAGCACTGAGGTGAACTTTGACGGAGTTGGACTTAAGTCCCAGATTAGAGAGGTAGAGCAAGTACTGCAAGATCACCGACACCGAGCAGGAGAAGGGATCCTGAGACTGCTGGGTACACCAAACGGAAAAGCGACGCCATTTAAGGGCGTAGCATTTGCGGGTAGAAGGTCGCCGAGAAGCTAGGACGACCTCTTCCACCTCTGCCGGCAGGAGAAGGGGAGCAAGGACTACCCTCTCAGCAGCCAGGCCATTAGATTGAGAGATCTGAGGTTGGGGTGTAGCAGAGACCCCTGATCCTGAGTGAGGAGATCCGGTTGAAACCCCAGAGGGAATGGATCCTCTACCGCTAATTGCAGCAGGAGTGGAAACCACGGCTGTCTGGGCCAGCGAGGGGCCACCAGGATCATGGAAGCTTTGTCTCGGAGAACCTTGAAGAGTTCGAGAGACTAGCGGGATGGGAGGAAAAGCATACAGAAGGCTCTCCGACCATGAGAGTAGAAAAGCGTCTGCCGCAACTCGAAGGGGATGTGGCTGACGAGAGCAGAAGTGAGGAAGTTGCCGGTTGTGAGGACTGGCAAAGAGATCCATCGTGGGGAGGCCCCACTTTAGAAAGAGCTTCTGAACTACCAAGGGATCCAGGCGCCACTCGTGCGGCTGGAGGATCCTGCTGAGTTTGTCCGCCAGGCAATTTTCTTGGCCTGGGAGATAAACTGCCTTGAGAAGAACGCCGTGACTGACGGCCCAAGAGCAGAGCTTCTGTGCTTCCCGACAGAGAAGGAAGGAGCCCGTGCCCCCCTGTTTGTTCACGTAGAACATGGCAACTTGATTGTCCGTCTGGACAAGGACGGACTGGTGAGAGGTCAGGTGGGAGAAAGCCTTGAGAGCCAGGCGGATCGCTCTGAGCTCCAGGAAGTTGATCTGCTGAGCAGACTCCCACGTGGTCCAGAGGCCCTGAGTACGTGCCCCTTGACAATGTGCTCCCCAACCCAGGAGGGACGCATCTGTCGTCAGCACCTGGGCCGGCTGAGGTGACTGAAAAGGCATGCCGAGTACCAGGTTCGGCCGATGAAGCCACCACTGGAGAGACGAGGCCAGCGGCTCGGAGACGTGCACTAGGTCTGCTAGGCCGCCTGTGGCTTGTTGCCACTGCTTGCGAAGACACCATTGAGCAGGCCGCATATTCAGGCGGGCATTGGGGGTCACATGGACGGTGGAAGCCATATGGCCGAGCAGTCTCAGGAAGCGCCTGGCGGAGACCAGGGACTGGTTGCGAAAACAGTCGGCTAGGTCCATGAGCCGTTGAGCCCTGTCGAGAGGCAGGAAAGCTCGCGCCTGAGGAGTGTGCAGTCTTGCGCCGATGAACTCGAGATCCTGTGAGGGGAGCAAAGTGGACTTTGCGAAGTTTATGACAAAGCCCAAGTACTGCAGAAGAGTCACCGTGCAGTGTGTGGCGTTGGTGACCTCCGGAGCGGACGCTGCTCTGATGAGCCAGTCGTCGAGGTACGGGAAGACAGAGGCCGTGAAGCCGGAGATGGGCCGCCACCACCGCGAGACATTTTGTGAAGACTCGCGGTGCGGAGGACAGGCCAAAGGGCAGTACCCTGTACTGGTAATGATTTCCTGCCACCACAAACCTTAGGTATTGGCGGTGGCTTGGGTGGATGAGGATGTGCGTGTAGGCATCCTTTAGATCCAAGGAGCATAGCCAATCTCCCTGCTGGAGGTAGGGCAGAAGGATTCCAAGGGTAAGCATTTTGAACTTTTCCCGCACGAGGAACCTGTTGAGGTTGCGCAAGTCCAGGATGGGTCTGAGGCCTCCTGTCCTTTTTGGTACTAGAAAATACCTGGAATAAAAGCCTTGACCTCTCAGGTGGTGGGGCACCGGTTCCACCAAGCCTGTTCCTGTAGAAGACCTGCTAACTCCTGAAGGAGTAAGTCCCTGTGCAGAGGGAGTCGTGGAGGTTCTCCCGGGAAATAGGAGGGAGGGACCTGGTGGAAGTGGAGAAGATAGCCTTCTCTTACGACTTGAAGCACCCAGGCATCTGAAGTGATGTTGGACCACCTGTGGGCGAAATGAACCAGCCGGCCTCCGGTGCTGGGAGGAGCCAGCGGAGGGGGAGAGGCTATGCTTAAGGAGTCAAAAGCCCCCACCCTGCTGAGCAGGGGCTGGTGGTGCAGGCTTGGGGGCTTGCTGCCTACGGGACCCGTTACCCCGTCCGTTGGCCTGCTGGCCCTGTTGGGGAGCTGCGGGGGCCTGATATTGGGGGTAGTGTTTATAGGCAGCCGCCTTTCTCGGGTAAAAGGACTTCTTTCCCGAGCCCTTCTTTTTCTGGGAAGGGGCGGAGGTCTTCCTAGAAAGCCTAGTCCTGGTGAGAGTCTCTGTCTCTAGTTGTGCAGCCTTCTCGTCCATAGGTTTGCCAAAGAGGATTTCACCTCGGCAGGGGACATCGACCAACTTGTCCTGCACCCAGGGCTCAAGGTCAGACGACTGAAGCCAAGCCTGTCGGCGGGCACCGATGCCGGCTGCGGCCACTCGAGCCGATGCTTCAAAGCCATCATAGGCTGCTCGGGATATGAATTTTGAGCATTCCCGAATGCCAGTGGACAAGGCTAGGTACCTCCGCAAAGGTTCCTCGGACAATCCAGCGGAGAATCCGGCTAGCTCTTTAGCCAGGTCTCGGAGATACATGCCCATGTATAGCTGGTAGGTCTGGACACGACACGCAAGCATAGAGCCCTGGAAACACTTCTTACCAAGGCCATCCAGGTTACGGGCCTCCCTGCCAGGAGGCACCGAGGAGTGCATCTTCTGGCTCTTAAGACGATGCATGGCCGATTCCACTACCATGGAATGGTGTGGTAGCTGTGCTTTTTGGAAGCCAGGGCTCTTGCGGACTCGATAGATAGAATCGACCCGCTTGCTCAGGACCGGCGAGGAGGCCGGACTCTCCCACATGCGGAAGAGTAGTCGTTCCAGCATGGGAGGAACCGGTACAGTAAAGTGTTCCCTGGCGGGAGAGTCATACTGGAGGGCGTCGAGCTCTTCGGCTCGAGGCTCCTCCTCGGGATCCGCAGGGAAGGCCAAAGCCTTGGCCATATCCCTGACGAAGTCCGAGAACCGGGCATCCTCCAGAGGGGACTGCTTCCAAGGTTCAGACTCAGGCAAGTCCGAGGGGACACACCGAGTCCGAAAAGAATCAGGTGACTCTTCCTCTTCAGACTCCCAGACCGACTCCGAGGAGGAATCGGTGGGGTCGGCTCGGGCAGGCTGCGGCGCCGGCCGCCCCGACGCCGAGGGAGTCAGCGTCAACGACCTCGGTCCCGAACGGGAGGCCGAGGGTGACCTCGACCGAGGATCGACTCGAGTTCGCATGGACTCGAGGATCGGCTCGGTCTCCGGGGTCGACTTAGACGTCGACGTCCCGGCGGTCGGGGCAGCGGCGCCAGCGAGGCTAGCGAGCAGTGCCCGCTGCTGGTCCATGAAGGCAGACAGTCTGCTCTCCAAGGCCGTCAACCTGAGTCCGACCTCAGGTGACCCAGCAGCCCCCGACGGCGTCGGGCCCGACGTCGGCGGTCTCGGAGGCGAGTCCAGGAGGACCACAGGACTTACCCGAGCAGGCAGCTCCGACTCCATGCGAGGTCGCTTCGAGAGGTGCTCCTTCTCCAAGGACCCGGGACAGCTATCGGGGCTATGCGACCTGGCCCTCGCGGAGCCAGGAGCGTCCACCGACGTCGCCCTCGCGGGTTTCACCTTCCGTCGATGGTCCCCGGAGGGAGAACCCCTGTCGGAGGAACTCCGGCGACGGTCAGAGCTGGAACCTCTGGACGCCGAGGCCTCCGACGAGGTCCGGGTACGGCTGGGGTCAGTGAAGATCCTATCCCGCTGATGCCGCCGACTTCTCAACGCTTTGGAGGACATTTTGCCACAGGCCCCACAGATCATTTCTTCATGATCCGGGCCCAGGCAGCGGAGGCAATTATCGTGTGTGTCAGTTAGTGACATATTTCGGTCACACTGACCACACCGCTTGAAACCACTGGCAGCCATCGGGGGAAAAAAGGGCCCCTGCGAGGTCAAAAGACCGGGCTGCCAGTGAAAAAAACCGAAAACGAAACTGACTAAATCAGAAAAACCGAAAAAGAAGAAGAGGACTCGTGACCGGCGTCGCGAGTCCGGGCGGGAAGAAGACCGGCGTCGAACCGAAGGAAAAAAGAGAATATTACGAATAAAATCAACTTTTTCGCGGGGACACGACGGGTACGTCTGTAGGGCTCCGCGGAAAAAAGAAGACTGGCTAAGATGGCACCCTTGGGCGGGAAGGCGACCGCGCATGCGCGCTGCAATTCCCAAAGGCTTTCTTTGAAAGCTGGGGAAAATTGCTCCGCGAGGGCTCCGTCGGCGCCGACGTCACCCATATGTGAGGACTGACTTCCTGCTTGGTCCTGGAGAATCATATATACATATATGAGAACCTAAGCAGACAGATAGAATAAGTATATAGATATATATCTACCTATCATATATTGCAATATATATATATATATATATATATATATATATATATATATATAGAGAGAGAGAGAGAGAGAGAGAGAGAGAGAGAGAGAGAGAGAGAGAGAGAGAGAGAGAGATATATAGATAGGTAAATACAGATATATCCATTTATATGAATACAGTCAAACCTCGGTTTTCATTTGCCCCGGTTTTCATACGCTTCGGTTTTCAACGTCTTTTTTGACTGAGATTTTGTCCCGGTTCTCATACATCGCTTCGGTTTTCAACGTCTTTTTTTACTGAGATTTTGTCCCGGTTCTCGTACATCGCCTCAGTTTTCGTAAAGTACAGTACTGTAAATACATACACCCTCGCGTTGCACACCGGTCTGTATACACTGCCAGAACGCCCGCCCGGTCCCGGCAGCACTGCCCCCTGGACTCATCGATCGCCAGCGTGATGAGAAGCAAAAGCCAGCTGAGCATGTAAATGAAACACATCCTCGAGCCTGGTCAGAGTTAGAGAGGCAAGGATTGCACGGGAGAGGAAGGCCCCGATCTCGTCCACCGCCTGCCCGTTCTCTGGAGCGCCCACTCAGGCTCGGAGATAGCAGGGAAGAAAAGCTGTCAACATAAGCAGGAGATGTTGCATGAATGTGGGAGGCAGTTCTTTCTCTGCAGTGTACATCTGAAGCTATATCATTAAGATTTTTTGCCATTCTGAAGCATTGAGCAGATAATGCAAAGGTATTTTAATGGGCTGAATCCAATGTGATTCCGAAGAGAGCTGGGCACAGCAGCTTGTCAGGGGTGGCTAAGGCCAGATGCTAACATACTGTACTGTACAGTACTGTACTTAGCTTGCTTTCAGTGATGTTAAATGTTCATTTATCCATTTCATTAGTTATTTATATTTATTTCTCATTGTTTTCTGTATGTAAAAATATAGTTATTCTCTATAAAATGTATTTTTGTGAATATTTTTGGGTGTCTGGAACGGATTAATTGGATTTACATTATTTCTTATGGTAAATATTGCTTCAGTTTTCATACGTTTTGGTTTTAGTCAGACTTTTTCGAACGGATTAATCATGAAAACCGAGGTTTGACTGTATATATATATAAATGAGCACAGACATGCATATGTCTATATACATGGGTATATGCATATATATATATATGTATACATGTCCCAAACATAGGGGTATGTGGAGAGAGAAAGATTCATCTAACAACAAGGGAGATACCTGCTTGAGAAGATGTTTAGAGAATCCATTTTCCCTGGTTATAAGTGGGAGAGCTAAGGGAGTGCTCTCACTGGCAAGGAGAAGTCTAGAGTCCTCTAAGAACTCTAGCCCTTGAATAACCAGGAATGGAGGCCTACATGGAAAAATGCAGAGGATGTTTTTAATCTGCAGAAAGTAAGTCTGAATCCTTCCATAACTCCAGCAGGGTAGCTGGAGAAGATGCAACGAAATAAAATACCATATTTACCCTTCTAAGAGGGCAAAATGAGTATGGCGCATTCTTGTGCTCAATATGAATTACGCCATGAAGAATTGAGGATGGAAGGAAAATACAAGACAAGGACTGGCCGTTACTGAAAGAAAACCATCCCTGGTGAGGGGGTCCACTGGAGATATGAACCAACCCAGGGAATTGGATAATTCTTTAGGTCTTCACTTAATTAAAGGCCTGTGTCCTTTATTGAAGAAGACTTTAATGGAAAATGGTAAGGGCAGGGAAGAACCCAATAGTCATGACTAGGTAAAGCCCTTCCTAACCATCTTGAATTATTTGCTCTCTAACAAAGGCCCATAGTGCAGAGCTGCTCTGTAGAGATGCAGAGAGCATGTTGCAGGTTGATTAGAAGAAAAAAACTAGCTGTTTAAGAGCAAGTATGTAACCTGAACTACTCCACCAAGCCCAAAGATTGGGGAAGGCTAAGGATAGGAGGTAAGGTGATGTGTCTGCAACAATGGCCAGAAAAAGTTCTTAGCCTGTCTGGGACTTAGTGGTAAGGCCAGAAAAGATTGATATTGGAGATCAAGCTCTGGTTGCTTGGAGCAAGTCCGTGGTCTAACCACTAAGAGCCCCTGCAGTTTTAACTATTGTTAGGGCAGCAGAAGAAGTCTTAGGTCCCAAGATTGGAAAAAGACATTCAGACATAAGTAGGAGTGGTAAGACTCCGTCATTGTCTGAGAAGCTGCCAGCAAAACAAGAATGCAAGGGGGAGACAACTCTGAAAAGAAAACTAGGGGCTTAGGGATAAGCCCTCAGTTAAGTGGTATCACTCTTACAGACCAAATGTCTTAGTAAGAGGGACAGAGTTGAGAAAGACTTACGATGGAGTAAATCTTTGAAAACGTAATATGAGACATGCTGAAACAGGAGAAAAAGTCAAAGGTAAAGGTATAGCAACTTTATTGACAGCTGTTACTCCTCTGTGTACTTTAGAGGAAGAGGAGTAACTTTACTACCTGTAAAGCATAATCATGTTAAGAAGCTCTATGAGCTAAAAGTCAGGATGTCTCTTTAAGAGAGATGTGTAAATTTTAGGATAGAACCAATGTAGATGCTTGCAATGGTAAGAAGCAAACTACAGGTTCTAAACCTCAAACAGGAAGGAGGATTCAGTGAAGAGTCCATCAGCAACCCTGCGGCTGCTGGGTTTGCTGAAGCAGTTGAGGTTGTGGTTTCTTCAGCCTGGTTTGATGTTTACCTTGTCTGGAAACAGCTGTATGATGGGTAGAGAATGAATAAAACTTTTTCCCCCTGGGGGAAGAAAGTTTGGTAGAAGATTTTCTACCACTTGGGATAGAGGAAGGTGTTAACAATCCTTTGAAAGCAACAGTGCCAGTGGTTAACTGAGCAACTTGGTGTAAAGTCTCTTTGTTAAAGGGATTCTCTCCAGTACAAGGAGTATTACCCAGGCTTTCTTGTACCCATTTATCCAAGTCGAAAGCTTGGAGCCAGGCTATGCGTCGTGCCCCTATGGCTATAGCAGAGGTTTTGCTAACAGACTCAAAACAGTGCAGGGTAGAACGAGTAAGAAACCTAGAGATATTTTGAACATGACTAACCAGTAAAGAGTAGTCTGGTCTTTTGTGATCTTGAAGAAAAGGAGTCAAAAACAGGAAACTGTTTGAGACCTCTTCAAGAGATAGTCCTATATAGAAAATATGAGAGAATTCTTGTTGAAAACATGGATGCCTGGAAGCTTTTACGTCCAAAGGCATCCAAAGTTCTAGACTCACGACCTGGCGGATAAGAAGAGTGCTTTTTAGCACTTTTAACACACCTCATTGCTGATTCCACAACAATAGAATGATGTGGAAGTTGAGTCTTTTGAAAACCTGGAGAAGGGGGCACCTTGTACAGAGAGTCAGTGGCCCTTGAAGGTGGGGATACCTTTAAAGGAGTTTCCCACATTCTAAGTAAAAGATCCTGCAAGGTTTAATGCAAAGGAAACATGATGATCTCCTTTGGGTTCTCAGGGATATACAGAAGCTCTGAATCCCCTGGTGCAGGATCTTGACCAGGTACAGAAAGCACAGTTACTTACCTGTAACAGGTGATCTCCGGAACAGCAGGAATTAAGTCTTCACATTTGGGAGACGTCGCCGACGTCGCCCGCACGGAATGCTCCCCAGCATCCAATCAGAAAGCCTTTGGGAGCATACCCCGCGGCGCCTGCACGGTGGCTTCCCGCCCTTCCTACTGCCAATCCCCAGTTGAGTTTCATAGCTGAGCCAAAAGGAGAGGAGAGGAAGGAATAGAGAGAAAGAGATACAACTCCTAGGGGAGGTGGGCGGGTTGTGAAGACTAATTCCTGCTGTTCCGGAGATCACCAGTTACAGGTAAGTAACTGTGCTATCTCCAGGAACAAGCAGGAATGAGTCTTCACATATGGGGACTCCCTAGCTGAGGATGCCCGGGGGAGGTCCCGTAAGCGCAGCCCAGGATGGGATGGCATTTGCTCAACCTGAATCCCTGGCATCCCCTGAGGGATGGAGGATAGGAGTTGAGAAGAGAGGAACAGCAAAAACCAAAGACTACAGGGAGAGTAATCATGAGAATGCATGGAAGCATCATTAAGTTTTTAATGAATTAATGACTTAGTACCATGTAGAGCTTACCTACTGAGTTGTAGGAAGTAGAACTGTGATGAAGGTACTGTAGACGCAGTAGCGAGGTCTTCAAGGGAACTTCACCGCAGCGAGGGGGAAGTTCCAAATCCGGAAGGCCAGGAGATCCAGGTGTCAGCTGGGTCAGGAGAAGGACGGCAGGTCTCCAAGGAAGCTTTATGCAGCTGAGCACTCCCTTAGGAGCAGAGTCCTTAACTCAGAGGACTATCAGTAGAAGACTGGCCGAACTAGCTAGCCCATTCCGGAGAAGAGTAGGAGTGTACCCCGGAGCAGAAGGAGTACACAGTCCGCCCTAGCGAGAGATAGGGAGACAAGGGTCTGAACCTCCGGGAGGAGGGCATAACTGAAAGCAGAAGCTGTTTATTTATTTTATTGACTTCACAGCAGTAGAGTACAACCAGTCCGAGGGCCGATCAAGAAATAGGCAGGCGGACTGGCCGGATCCCGGAGGGGGGGGGGCGTGAGTACCGGCCATTGGGAAAAATAGGCGGTAGAACACAGGCACTATGGGCATCCCCCAATATGCGCCTATCGGGTAGGTGATATCTGGTATATCTAGGCCGGTGGGTATGGAGAACGCCCACCCCGGTACTAACGCAGGTACGCCGAGGAACCTACCTCCATGAGCGTAACACTGGTAAGGCGGACCTGCCATTGATCCACAGAACGTCCACCTGGGGAGGTGGCGTCAAGATCCGTCCGGAGAGGGATCTATTCCGGTGGAACAAGGGCAGGTCGGCGAACTAACAGCACGGTAGCGTGGAGGACAGAGGATAGCATCAGTCCGGTAGAACACATCAGGGGTGCTTGAGGCCCTATATGTGTCCCCAGGACCTGCACGCAGAAAACTCGCCCCCCTCACTAATCGGGGGGCATGAGGGTATAGTCCTTGGTAAGCATTGGGGGGACTATAGCGGCTGGAAGGGGATTCCAGTATGGAAGTAATCAGCAGGGGAATACTGGCTGAAAAGGGTTCGGGGGCGTACCTAAGGGTAAGTCAGTTGACCGTGGGCCAGAGCTATCATGGAGTAGAGGTGGTCTCCCTCTTCCAACGGAAGGAGAATACCTGAACCCCTGGATAAGCCCCCGAACTATTTGCCCTACTGAACGAGCCCCAGAGTAGAGCTCAATTTTAAACTTCTGGTAAAAAGGTTAATTGCAGGCAGCCGCCCACCCGAGCCTAAAACTGGTTAGTATGAGAGTCCTGGCGCGGGCCCGGGAACTTCAACCCAGGGTGAGAGGTCCCTTGCTTGGGCGCGCCTGGCGGGTGGGCGGAGGGTTGACATTTCCTCTTCCTAGGGAAGGAGGGTCTGGAGAGGCGTTTACCACCGCCGGGGGGAAGCCGGGCCCTAGGATGGCTTCCTACGCTGGGAAGGTTAGCGAAGCACTGCGCGACCTGACGTAAGGCTTCGCGATTGAAGAGGTGATCTCCGTCACAGGGAGAATTCCCCAGGTTATGCTGTGCCCATCTACACAACTCGGACGCCTGCAACCATGCTGTACGGCGTGCTCTAATGGCAACAGCAGAGGATCTGCTGACCGACAGGAAGGAGTCTAGAGAAGCACGAGAAAGGAACCCGGAGATATTCCTGCAGTGATAAAGCAGCAAGGAATATTCAAAGGCCTTGGTTGCAGATAAGAAGGGAGATAACAGAGATAATCTCTCGGTGACCTCCCGGAGCGACAGACTCATATAAAAAATATATGAAATAATTCTGGACGCCAGCATAGACGTTTGGAAGATTTGACGTCCTAGGGTATCTAGCATCTTCGAGGCACGGCCTGGAGGGCGAGAAGAATGCTTTTCCTTGCTTCCGGCCTTCCTCAGCGCCGATTTCACCACAATGGAACGATGTGGAAGCTGGTGCTGCCGAAAACCCGGGGAGGGGGGCACCCGATACAGAGCATGCATCGCAGTCGACGGTGCCGGAACCCTCAAAGGCGACCGCCAAGCCCCCAGCAGGAGATCCTGCAGGGAGGGATGCAGAGGAAGCATCACGGCTGCCTGTTCCGCAGGGCCTGGATGTAGGTCCGGGATAGGGATGGCCAGCAAGTCCGCCATGTCAAGAAGGAAATTCTGAAAAGACGGTTCTCCCGGAGGGGCTATGCCGTGGGAGGCGGTGGCGGGAGAGGCCGCCAGGGCACCAAGAGGCCTCTCGGGCTGATGCCTGCTGGGCAGAGGAGGGGACCAACAGCCCCGGATCGGGGCAGTCGACATGGCGTCGTCGGCTCCTGGAATTGATTCCAAGCTAGGCATCGATGGCACCGACGGAGCCACAAGAATCGGCCTCGGTCCCGAACCCGGGGGCGGTGCTGCTCCCGGCAACTGAAGCGGTTCCGCGGCAGCCGGAGGGCAGTGGCCAGCGATCTCTGCTCTGCGTCGCGGGAGGGGACAGGGGCCGATCCCGAGACGTGTCGTGGTCAGGCCCTCGAGGCTGGATACAGACTCCAGGCTGGGCATCAAACCGAGCGAGGAGATTGACTCCCTTCTAGAGGGCCCCGGCGGGAGCGACCGTGCTGGCGGTGGTGATCCCGGTGAGCGGATTGGAACCGCGTCGATCGGCGTCGCGAGCATCAAGGGCCCCCGAGGACGAAGCTCGGTGGAGAGGGGGTCATCCGACGCCAGCGCCGATGTCGGGCGGCGGGCACTGCCAGATGCCGGGCCCCCTCTCGAGCCCGTCTTACCCAGAGGGAACCCCTTCCGGGGCATACGACCCGTCCCCGAGGGTACCCAGGTCGCCCGACGACGAGCCCCTGCGGGGAGGGAAGTGCAAAACTCCTGCGCCGACGCCGGGGTACCGCTGCGGGACGGCGCGGATCCAGGCTGGATCGAAGCGATCGAAGACCCCGAGATCCCCTTTCTAGGAAAGGGCGGGGCCCTCGACGGCCGTGTCGATGCCGGGGGGTCGCCCGTCTGGGGCTGGTCGACATACCCCGAGGCCCCTGGGGAAGGTCGACGGCGGTCCCTGGCGCTCGACACCCCTGCCGTCTCCGGCGGAGCGGCACCGCTCAAACCCGGTACCACCCTCGCGCAGGGCTGGGATACCGGCAACCCAGCGTGGGTCGAAGCGAGCGGCCCCGAAGGGAGTGAGGCCAGATGACCATCCCCGGCGAAGAGTGGAACCATCGACGCCGACGCGCCCGAAGTGGGTACCACCTCCGCGCATAGCCTGAACGTAGGGCCGCCAGACTGTGTTGAGTCGATCGGCCCCAGAGGAGCCGAGGGCAGCAGCTGGCGATCCCCGGTGGGGAGCGGGTCACTCGACACCGACGGGTCGGCACCGCCCGAAGCGGATACCACCCCCGTAGGAACGCCATACCGGCACGAGTCGGCCGGCCCCGGAGGCGCCGAGGACCGTGGCTGCCAACCCCCGGTGAGGAGCGGAATGCTCGACACCGACGGGTCGGTACCGCCCGTAGCGGATACCACCCCCGCGCATGGCAAGGATGGAGGCACGCCAGACGGGACCGATTCGATCGGCCCCAGACGATCCTCGGAGAGGAGCGGAACGCTCAACACCGACGCCGGGGGGTCTGCACCGCCCAAAGCGGATACCACACCCGAGCATGGCTTGGATATAGGGGGGTCAGACTCGGTCGAGTCGATCGGCCCCGGAGGCGCTGAGGACACCAGCTGACAATCCCTGGCGAAGAGTGGGACACTCAACACCGGTGCCGATGCATCGGCCCCGCTCGAAGCAGGTACCTCCCTCGAGCATGGCTCGGGAATGTTCTGTGAGGAGCGAACCCCAGGAACATCCCGAAACCCCATAGATGCTTTGGAGCCCGAGGACTCCCGCCGGGGTATATTAAACGAGGGGGACTTGAGGGGTTGGCCGGAGCCGTCGCCATGCCGCGCATGAGACTCGCCCCTCAAGACTCGGCTAGTCTTAAGAGACTGTTGTGTGGTTACCTGATCCTGGAGAGAAGAAAAACGTCATCGAGGGATACCCGAAAAAGGGAAGGTCTTCTCCCGACACTGTAGCCCGGAGGGCCCGGGAGGAAAGGGTCAGGCCCCAAACAAGAGAGGCACCAGGCATTGGAGTCCATGTGGAAAACTAAGTCCCCGCAGTGAGGGCACTTCTGGGGGGAAGAAGGCTCCATGCTGTAAGCCCGGTAGGCCTCGGCGCCCAGAGGGGAGGGTCCCTCTAGGCGATGAAAAATAAATGAAAAGAAGAAAACCAAAAGGGGGCACGGAGGTGCCGCCGTCGGCAGGAAAGCCGCGACTACAGAAACAAGAAAAAAGGTAAAAATTTCTGCGGTGGCAGGAGGGACGTCCTGCCTGCTCAGCGGAAAACGAAAAACTGGGGAGAGGCAGTAGGAAGGGCGGGAAGCCACCGCGCAGGCGCGGGGTATGCTCCCAAAGGCTTTCTGATTGGATGCTGGGGAGCATTCCCGTGCGGGCTCCGTCGGCGACGTCCCCCATATGTGAAGACTCATTCCTGCTTGTTCCTGGAGATATGGCAAGTAACCTTGCCATATCAAGCAGGAATAGCACAGTTACTTACCTGTAACAGGTGATCTCTGGGAACAGCAGGAATTAGTCCTCACATATGGGTAAGTCGGAACCGACGGAGCCCGCGCGGGAAAGCTCCCCAGCTTTTCAGATGAAAAGCTTTTGGGGCTTCCCACAGCGCATGCGCGCTGCCTTCCCGCCTTCCTTACCAGCTCTCTTCAGTTCGAGTTTATAGCTGAGACAATAGAGAGAGGAAAGGAAGGTAGATAGATAGAAGATACAACTCCTAGGGGAGGTGGGTGGGTTGTGAGGACTAATTCATGCTGTTCCCAGAGATCACCTGTTACAGGTAAGTAACTGTGCTATCTCCAGGAACAAGCAGGAATAAGTCCTCACATATGGGGACTCCCTAGCTAAGATGCCTGGGAGATCCCCCTCCAAGGGTAAACCATCTTCGTATGGATCTCAGGCATCCATTCAGGGAAGGTGGGCAGGAGTTGCTTAAGTATGGAACAGGTGTTTGAGGACAGCCTGACCAAACAAGGCATCCCGGCGGGAGTCCTTGTCCAAACAGTAATGGGCTGTGAAGGTATGAACGAGGCCCAAGTGGCTGCTCGACAGATCTGATCTATGGATACAGAGTGAAGATGAGCCATAGAAGTAGCCATGGCTCTCACATTGTGAGCTGTGACATGGCCTTCCAGAGAAATGTTCTTACTCTGGTAAGCAAAAGAAATACACTGAGCAATCCAATTGGAAAGTGTACGTTTGAAGACTGGAAGTCCCAAATGAGAAGGATCAAAAGCCACAAAAAGTTGGGAAGACTTTCGATGTGGCTGAGTCCTGTTGAGGTAAAAGGCGAGAGCTCTTTTACAGTCAAGAGTATGAAGGTTCCTCTCTGCACTGGATGCATGAGGAGCCGGGAAAAAAAAACAGGTAGATATACCTCTTGATTAAGATGAAAAGGCGAGACCACTTTGGGCATAAAGTGGGGATTCGTCCTAAGGACCACCTTATCATGATGAAATCTGGTATAAGGTGGATTAGCCACCAAAGCCTGCAGTTCACTGATGCGGCGAGCCGAAGTGACTGCAATAAGGAAAAGAACCTTCCAGGAAAGAAATTTCAAGGAGGTAGAGTCCAAAGGCTCAAAAGGTGGTTTCATAAGCTGACCTAGAACTAGGTTCAAATCCCATGCTACCGGCGGAGGTCGGATGGGAGGTTTAGTTAGGGTCAGGCCTCTCATGAACCTTGCAACGAGAGGATGAGAGGAGACAGGTTGTCCATTTATAGGTTTTAAGGATGCTGCAATAGCACTTAAATGGACTCGTACTGAATTCGTCTTGAGGCCTGCATTGGAAAGATGCAGGAGATAGTCTAGTAGAGAATTCAAAGGAAGTGCCAGAGGGTCAAGACCCTGTTGAGCACACCAAATGGAAAAACGTTTCCATTTGAAAGCATAGGAACGCCTGGTAGAGGGTTTCCTAGAGGCATGAAGGATATCTTTCACTGGCTGAGAAAGATTAAACTCATGAAGGCTTAAGCCTTCAGTAACCAAGCTCGGAGATGTAGGGACTTGGGGTTTGGGTGCCACAAAGTCCCTTTCTCCTGAGACAGAAGGTCTGGCGCAGCTCCCAGGTCCAGGGAGGAGCCCTGGGAGAGCTGTAGAAGTAGAGGGAACCACACTTGGCGTGGCCAGCGTGGAGCTATAAGGATCATCGACCCGTGATCCCTCTGAAGTTTGAACAGAGTCTTGGGAATCAAAGGAATGGGTGGAAAAGCATACAGGAATTCCTGACCCCAATGCAGGAGAAAGGCGTCGTTGGCCTGAGCTCCCTGACACGGAGTCCTGGAACAGAACCGGGGAAGTTTGGCATTCCACGGACTTGCAAAGAGGTCTATGTCCGGGGTCCCCCATTCCTGGAAGATTCTGTGTATCTGGTCCATATGCAGGGACCACTCGTGTGGAAGCAGAACTCGACTGAGTCTGTCTGCCCGAGAGTTTTGAACTCCTGGAAGATACACTGCCAGAAGATGAATTTGATGCTCTCTGGCGAAAGCCCATAATCTGAGAGCTTCGTTGCAAAGCGACAGAGAGCCCGTCCCTCCTTGCTTGTTGACATAGAACATGGCCACCTGATTGTCTGTCTGAACTAGGACAGTCAGGTTGGCAAGGAGGGTATGGAAGACTGTGAGGGCAAGAAAGATTGCTCGCAGTTCCAGAAGGTTGATATGAAGGGTGGTCTCTTGGGGAGACCAGGTTCCCTGAGTGGAGAGATGTTGAAGATGAGCTCCCCACCCTGTTTGGGAGGCATCTGTTGTGAGGGTTGCTTGGGGCAACGAAGGTTGGAAGGGGGTCCCCAACAACAGATTTTTGGAGGATGTCCACCACTGGAGAGACCAAAACAGACGTTTTGAGGTGAGTACCTGGTCTGACAGCAGTCCCGATGCTTGAGACCACTGGGTGGCCAATGTCCATTGAGCTGCTCTCATATGGAGACGAGCATAGGGCACCACATGAACCGTGGAGGCCATGTGGCCCAGAAGTTGCAGCATTTCTCTGGCTGACAAGTGACTTCTGGACTGAGCCTGGGAGGCCAAGCTTATTAGCCGTTGGCCTCGGACCAGAGGAAGGTAGGCCCTTGCAGTGGTGGAATCCAGATAAGCCCCTATGAATTCCAGGGACTGAGTAGGGATGAGTTGGGACTTGGGAATGTTTACCACAAGTCCCAGATATTGAAGAATACGCCTTGTGCGGTCCAAGGAAATCTGGACTTCTGACTGAGATGGAGCTCGGATGAGCCAGTCGTCCAGATATGGGAACACGAAGATTCCCATGCCTCTTAGAAATGCGGCTACGACTGCCATGCATTTTGTGAATACTCTTGGAGCAGAGGCGAGACCGAAGGGAAGTACTCTGTATTGGAAATGTTTTCCCTGGAACAGAAATCGAAGATATTTTCTGTGGGATGGATGTATGAGTATATGAGTGTACGCATCCTTGAGATCTAGAGAACAAAGCCAATCCTGACTCTGAAGGTATGGAAGGAGAATGCCCAGAGAGAGCATTTTGAATTTCTCCTTGAATAGAAACTTGTTCAATTCTCTCAGATCTAGGATAGGTCTGAAGCCCCCTGTCTTCTTTGTTATGAGAAAATAAGGGGAGTAGAACCCTAACCCCTGTTGAGGAAGAGGAACCTCCTCTATTGCCCCTTGGGCAAGGAGAGAGGAGACTTCCTGACCCAACAGGGTCAGAAGAGATGGGGGAGAACTGAATTGCCTCACCATGGTATGGGGAGGAAGGCTGGAGAAATGAAGTTTGTAGCCCTCTCTGATGATAGAGAGGGTCCATTGCTCTGATGTTATTTGCTCCCATCTGGGAGCAAAGTGAGCTAACCTTCCCGGTATGGTGAGAGGCTCTGGTTGTTCCAGAGCCAGAAATGGTAAGTTCTCTAGGGGCAAGTCAAAACCCCTGAGGGGGTTGAGCCTGCTGGGGTGTAGCAGACACTGCAGACTTTGACTTTACTTGCTTAGATTGCTGACGTTTAGCAGCAAAGCGAGGCTGAGAAGATTGTTGGCCAGTATTTGTGGAAAATCTGGCCTTCTTGTAGTACGGCCTTTTAAAAGGTTTCTTTTTGGCAGGAGTAGAAGTAGACTTAGAAAGTCTATCTAGAGTGGCATTTTCTGCGTCCATTTGAGCAGCTTTAATTTGCCAGTCCTCACCAAATAAGTTCTCTCCTGTACAGGGCAGATTCCTTAAGCCATCCATGACCCAGGGTTCTAGGTCAGAAGCCTGGAGCCAAGCAAGACGTCGGGCTGCAATAGCGATTCCCGAAGTCCTGCCAGCAACCTCAAAGGAATCAAAGGCTGCCCTGTTGGAAAACTTGGAGACCTCTGAAAGTTGTGTCACCAGAGTAGTGAAGTCCTCCTTTTTATCCTCAGGGATAAAGGGGGCTAAATGCCGTACCTTTAGGGCAAGTTCTCTGAGAAACATGCCCATATAAAGGCTGTAAGAATTGATCCTGGCTATAAGCATACTAGCCTGAAAGATCTTTCTACCAAAAGAGTCGAGGGTCTTACATTCTCGCCCTGGAGGGGTAGAGGAATGCCTTTTAGGACTCTTTATCTTCTTCACAGCAGACTTCACCACAATGGAGTGGTGAGGCAGCTGAGTCTTTTGAAACCCAGGAGAAGGAGGGACCCAGTACATGGTGTCCAACCTACGGGAATGAGGAGACAGGGTTAGAGGAGTCTCCCACAAATCCATCAAGTGTTCTTGAAGGATTTCATGGATAGGCAGAGTAACTGCCTCTTTAGGAGGTTTAGAGTATCCTAAAATATCCAATTTTTTTGATCTGGGTTCCTTTTCAGCAGATGTAGCAATAGAAAGTGCTTTAGCTACATCAACAATGAAATCCTGAAAGGATAAATCCTCTGGAGGAGACATCCTCCTCTTTAGAGAAGAGGGCTCCTCAGGAAGATCAAACTCAGCAGAGTCATCAGAGGAATTGAACTCATCAGAAGAATCTGAGTATTCTCTCTGTGCTTGCAATGCACGATACGCGTACCGATCGATATCGACATCGGGCGTATCGGGCATGGGATTGGTATCGGGCAAAAGCCTGAATCCAGCAAGCGGAACCGATCGACGCTTGGAAGTCGATGGTCTCGGTTCCGGTGTGGATACCGGAACCGGGGTCAGTACCGATGGAATCGGTACCGAGGGCGTCGCAGCCTTAATGAAAGCCAAAACGGCCTGCTGCATGGTCTGGACAGTATTGCCCATGGACGCCACTGCTGCCTGGATGTCGGTACCGGTATCGACCGGTACCCCAGAGCAGTCTAACAGGTGATCAGTCGAGGCCGTGCCATCGATGTCAACCTGTAACCCCATAGGTGATGCTTTGGAGGCCGGAGCCTCCCGCCGGGGTTTTTTGGTCTGGGCAGAATCCTCGAACTCAAGATTGAGAGCCTCTCGATCTTTTGAAAGAGATTTGCTTTTAGAGGATTTGCCCACAGAAAGTTTGGTTACCTGAGATCCATCCGGAGAGGAAGACCTGGATGACTGTGATGCTGGATTATCTGAAGCAAACAGCACATGGAACTTGTTGGCCCGGTTCTGCATACCACGTTTAGACATCTGGGAGCAGAATGGGCAGTCCGGTATGGAATGGTCAGGTCCTAAACATTTAAGACACCATTCATGGGTGTCTGTGAGAGAAATAACAGCATTGCACTTGGTACACTTTTTAAAACCAGGGGCTGGTTTCTCCATGAGGAGAATTTGTGTAGGCCTGAAGGCCTAACAAAAGTTACCAAGCTGTGCTGAGAAAATAAAAAAAGATTTTTTTTTTTTTTTTTTAAAAGAAAGAAAGAGAGACCGGCAGTACCGGTTTTGGTATGGGGAAGGCAGGTACGCGGTCAAAAGAAACAAATTAAAATAGCAATCTCTTCAGCGGTGACAGGAACACGACCTGCTGGCTCCGCGGAAAAAGAGAAACTGAAGAGAGCTGGTAAGGAAGGCGGGAAGGCAGCGCGCATGCGCTGTGGGAAGCCCCAAAAGCTTTTCATCTGAAAAGCTGGGGAGCTTTCCCGCGCGGGCTCCGTCGGTTCCGACTTACCCATATGTGAGGACTTATTCCTGCTTGTTCCTGGAGATGCTTGAAAAGAAATTTCCCCAGAAGGGGATCCTTTATCATGAGGAGTAAAGGTTAGATCTGTTGAAGATCTAGTCTTGGCACTAATGGAGTGATCCATTGGAGTACCAGACCCGAAAGGGTGGAGCATCGGAATGTCCTGAAAAGATAGCCTAGTGGTTAGGACAAGGAACTTCAGGCCGGAGGGCCGGGGGTTCAAGTCCCACCTGGGGACAGCAATCTCAGGCCGGAGGGACTGGGATTTCTAGTCCTATAGGCACTCCTTGTGGTCTTGGGCAAGCCACTTAACCCTCCATTGCCCATGTTCCCTGTAAGTATTAGCGTATGTGTGTCATATATCCCCTCGTGTTAAATGTATCTCCCAATTGACCGCTTTGACCCGGTGAAAAGCGGGATATAAATACAGCTAAATAAATAAATAAAATAACAAAAAAATAGTCGTCGGTACCGCTCGAGGTCGGTGGAAAACTATCCATGCCAGGGATGGACTCCAAACTCGGTACCGAAGGAAGCGAGCTTGTGGAAGTAAGCATGGAAGGCACCGGTACCGATGCGAACGTAGAAAGCGGTACCGGCAGTAGTATCGCAGCCGGTACCGATATCGGAAGATCAGTCTGAGGTGACTAACGGTACCAAAGGTACCGAGAATGGCACTCTTTGATCTCCGGAAGAATGTCTTTCGTTCGAGGTCGATACTGAGACGAGTCGGTACCCAATCGTCCAGGCTAGGGATTGATTCTAGACTCGGCATTGAAAGCAGCGAGTCAATCGAAACAGACCTGGAGGGTACCGATGTGGATACCAGAATCGGTACCGGGAACGATACCGATGCTGGAAGATCGGTCTGTAGCGACTCTAGCGGCACCGAAGATATCGAGAGCGCTAGACTGCGATCATCGGTGTGGAATGTTTCATCCAACACCATTGCCGATGCCGGGGTACCGGCACCGCTCAAAGCGGATACCACCACCGAGCATGGCTCAGGTATGTTCGCCGAGGTAAAAACCCCAGGAACAACCTGAAACCCCATTAATGCTTTGGAGGCCGAAGACTCCCGCCGGGGTTTTAAAGCCAATATGTCCTCAGGGGCAAGGCCAGAGGCATCTCGATGATGAACATGAGATCTACCACCCGAGGACTGGCTAGTCTTTACAGACCTTTGTTTGGTTACCTGATCCTGTGAAAAAGAAGTTGTAGCTGGTACCTTCAGGTCTGATGGGAACCGCGTATCGAGTTGAGCTCGATGCTGAAGACTTCTAGAAATACTACTGCAGGAGGGACACTCCAGCGGATGGTGTTCAGGACCCAAACATGGAAGGCACCAGTTATGGGTGTCTAAAACTAATTTGGTACCGCCACAGTTGGAACACGTTTTAGGGACAGTGGCTGGCATTTCCATGAAGGAAAGTGGAGAGGCCTAGCAGGCCGAAACCCATCAGGCACTAAACAGGGAAAAAATTCCCTACAAAAGAAAAAATTTGTAGGAGAAAAGAAGAAGAAAACACCGGCGGTACCGGTGCGTCGAGGGAAGGCAGACGCGACCACAAGAAAAAACAAAAATAATGGAAGAATTTTCTGCGGTGACAGGAGTACGTCCTGCCGGCTCCGCGGAAAAACGAAAACTGAGGCGAGGCAACTGGGAAAGGCGGGAAGGCAGCACGCAGGCGTGATGGGATGCTCCCAAAAGCGTTCTAATTGGACGCTGGGGAGCGTTCCCACGCAGACTCCGTCGGTACCGACGTACCCATATGTGAAGACTCATTCCTGCTTGTTCCTGGAGATCTACTCTTTCTCCAGGACCAAGCAGGAAGTCAGTCCTCACATATGGGACTCCCCAGCTTAAGGCTACCGGGGACCCAAAGCTGAAAAAATATGCTTCCTCTAGAGCCTCAGCATGTACGAAAAGAATCTTCTCTAAGAACGCCCCCGAACGGTAGCCCAACACCAGGGCCGGAGGGTAGGAGTTGCCTATACCTCAAAGAGATTACAGAGTACCGCCTGTCCGAAAGCACTGTCCCTGCGGGACTCTCTCTCGAGGCAGTAGTGGGCTGCAAAAGTCTGGCTTGAAGACCAAGTAGCGGCCCTGCAGATGTCTACCAACAGAACATAGCGGAGATGAGCCACTGACGCAGCCTTCGCCCTGACATGGTGAGCCGTGACTTGACCCTGCAACGAGAGGCCGGCTGCCCTGTACGCCCAGGTGATACAGTCCGCTACCCAAATGGACAGGGCACGCTTGGAGACAGGTAACCCCAACTTATTAGGGTCAAAAGAGACGAAGAGCTCAACAGCCCTTCGGTGTCCCTGCGTACGGTCAAGGTAGAACGACAATGCCCTCCTACAGTCCAGGGTATGCAAGACCATCTCAGCCCGGCTGGCATTTGGCCTGGGAAAGAAAGTTGGAAGAACCACCTCCTGGTTGAGGTGGAAGGAGACGACAACCTTAGGAAGGAACTTAGGGTGAGTCCGTAAGACTACTCTGTTCCTATAGAACCTAGTGTATGGTGCATCTGACACCAAGGCTTGAAGCTCGCTCACTCGCCTTGCTGAGGTAAGAGTCACCAAAAACAACGCTTTCCAGGAGAGAAAACGTGAAGGACAAGTAGCCATAGGCTCAAACGGTGGGCAAGTAAGCTGTTGCAAGACCACATTCAAATCCCACTCAGGGGCAGGTGGGCGAACTGGAGGCTTAAGCAAAAGTAGGCCTCTGAGGAAGCGCGCCACCAAAGGGTGGCTTGAGAGAGACTGACCCTCCACCGGTGAATGGTGCACTGAAAGAGCACTGAGATGGACCCTAACAGAGTTGGATTTGAAGCCTAGGTTGGACAGGTGAAGCAAATATTGCAGCACCACTGGTACCAGGCATGAGAAACGATCCTCCATGTGTTGAGCACACCAGGTGGAGAACCTACGCCACTTAAGGGCATAAGACTTCCGAGTGGATTGCCTCCTAGAGGCCAAGACCACGTCCTCCATTTCCCTGGGCAGCAGTAAGGGTGCTAGAACTACCCTTTCAGCAGCCAGGCCATCAGATTGAGGAACTGGAGGTTGGGGTGTAAGAGAGACCCCTGCTCCTGAGACAGGAGATCGGGTTGCATACCCAGAGGAAGAAGACTGTCCACTGCCAGTTGCAAAAGAAGTGAGAACCAGGGTTGCCTTGGCCACCTGAGGGCCACCAGGATCACCAAGGCCTTGTCCCGGATCACTTTGAAAAGTGTCTTGGACACTAGAGGCATGGGAGGAAACACATATAGGAGGCCTGTAGACCATGGAATGAGAAAGGCATCCGCTGCTACTCAGAGGATGCGGCTGCCTGGAGCAGAAACTGGGCAGTTGACGGTTCAGTGGACTGGCAAAGAGATCTATGGTGGGAAGACCCCATCTGAGGAAGATCTGTTGAACCACCAGAGAATTCAACTGCTATTCGTGTGGCTGCAGAATCCTGCTCAATCTGTCTGCCAGGTAATTCTCTTGTCCAGGGAGATAGACTGCCCTGAGAAGTATGCCATGATTGACTGCCCAGGAGCACAGGTCCTGTGCCTCCTGACAGAGAGGTCGGGACCCTGCCCCCCCCTGCTTGTTCACATAGAACATGGCAACTTGATTGTCCGTCTGCACTAAGACGGACTGGTGAGAGGACATGAGAGAAAGTCCGGAGGGCTAGGCGGATTGCTCTGAGCACTAGGAAACTGATCTGCTGTGCAGACTCCCAAGGGGATCAGAGGCCCTGGGTGCATGCTCCTTGGCAGTGTGCACCCCAACCTTGGAGAGAAGCATCGGTTGTCAGCACTTGAGAATGTTGAGGTGCTTGAAAAGGCACCCCTTTTAGCAGATTCCGAAGATGAAGCCACCACTGTAGAGAAGAAGCTAGTAGCTTGGACACCCTCACTTTGTCCGTCAGGTTTCCCGTGGCCTGCAGCCACTGAGTTCTGAGGCCCCACTGAGCTGGCCTCAAGTGTGAACAGGCATTTGGAGTTAGATGGACCGTGGATGCCATGTGGCCTAAGAGCCTCAGGAATTGTCTGGCAGAGACCAGAGAATTGCTGTGGAATTGGCTGGCCAAGTCCATCAGTCTGTGGGCCCTGTCCACTGGCAAAAAAGCCTTTGCTTGAAGGGTGTCCAGTCTTGCTCCTATGAACTCCATGTTCTGCGAGGGGTGCAAAGCGGACTTTGCGAAGTTTATGACAAACCCCAGATGCTGGAGAAGAGCGACAGTGCGGAGGGTGGCTTGATTGGTCTCCTGTGGAGACTGACCCCTGATGAGCCAGTCATCCAGGTATGGAAAGACAAAGAGTCCTTGAACCCTGAGATAGGCAGCCACCACCGACAGGCATTTGGTGAAAACCCTGGGGGGTGGAAGTTAGGCCAAAAGGGAGTACCCTGTACTGGTAATGGTTTCCTCCCACTACAAATCGGAGATATTGTCTGTGGTCTGGATGAATAAGGATGTGAGTATAAGCATCCTTTAGGTTTAAGGAGCATAGCCAATCTCCCTGCTGGAGGTAGGGCAGCAGGATTCCAAGCGTAAGCATCTTGAACTTTTCCCTCTCCAGGAACTTGTTGAGATTCCGCAAGTCTAGGATGGGCCTGAGGCCTCCTGTTCTTTTTGGTAGTAGAAAGTACCTGGAATAGAAGCCTTGACCTCTCAGGTGGTGAGGCACCGGTTCCACTACCTGTTCCTTCAGAAGATTTGCTAACTCCTGCAGGAGTAAGTCCCTGTGCAGAGGGAGTCTTGGAGGCTCCCCTGGAAAGTAGGAGGGAGGTACCTGGTGGAAGTGGAGGAGATAGCCCCTCTGGACTATGCTTAGCACCCAGGTATCTCTTGTTATGGCTGACCACCTGTGGGCCTACAGCGTCAGCCGGCCTCCTGTGCTGGGAGGGGCCAGCTGAGGAGGAGAGGCTATGCCACTGGAGTCAAAACCCCGTTCCCTGCTGTGCAGGAGCCGGAGCTGGTGGCTTGGGGGTTTTCTGCCTACGGGGCCCATGTCCCTGCCCCTTGGCCTGCTGACACTGCTGGGGAGGCCTGAAAATGAGAGTATGATTTGTAGGCAGATGACTTCCTCGGGTAAAAGGTCTTTTTTCCCGAGCCCTCCTTCTTCTGAGAAGGGGCAGAGGTTTTCCTGGACAGCCTTGTCCGGGTGAGAGTCTCGGACTTGAGTTCCGCAGCATTTTCAGCCATGGGCTTGCCAAAGTGGTTTTCACCTCGGCAGGGGACATCGACCAACTTGTCCTGCACCCATGGCTCGAGGTCCAATGACCGTAGCCAAGCCTGACGGCGTGCACCAATGCCGGCCACGGCTACACGGGCCGAAGCCTCGAAGCCATCATAGGCTGCCTGAGAGATAAACTTTGAGCACTCTCGGATCCCCGATGACAGGGCCTTGAACCTCTGCAAAGGTTCCTCGGAGAGACCAGCAGAGAACCCGGCAACCTCCTTTGCCGGGTCTCGAAGGTACATGCCCATGTACAGCTGGTAGGTCTGGACACAGCAAGCAAGCATAGAGCCATGGAAGCACTTTCTACCGAGAGCATCCAGGTTCCGGGCCTCCCGGCTGGGAAGCACCAAGGAGTGCATCTTCTGACTCTTCAGATGATGCATGGCTGATTCCACAACCATGGAGTGGTGCAGTAGCTGTGCCTTTTGGAACCCGGGGCTCTTGCGGACTCGATAGATGGAATCGACCCGCTTAACCAGAACCGGCGTCAAGGCCGGCGCCTCCCACATGTGGAAGAGCAACCGTTCCAGCATCGGAGGAACCGGTACAGTAAAGGCCTCCTTAAGAGGAGAGTCATACTGCAGGGCCTCGAGCTCCTCGGCTCGAGGCTCCTCCTCGGGATCCACGGGGAAGGCCAAGGCCTTGGCCATGTCCCGCACAAAATCTGAGAACCAGGTGTCCTCCGGGGGGGGGGGGGGGGGGGGTGGTATGGACGGACCGTCTCCGAGGTTCGGACTCCAGTGAGTCCAAAGGGACACACCGGGTCCGAAAGGTGACCGGTGACTCCTCGGAGGAGGAATCGAGCAGCTCCGGTCGGGCAGGCACTGATGCCATCCACCCCGACGCCGAGGGTACTGGCATCGACAACATCGGTCCCGAACGGGAGGACGAGGGAGACTTTGGCCGAGGATCAACTCAAGAGCGCATGGACTCGAGGATCGGCTCGGCCTCCGGGGTCGACTTGGACGTCGATGTCCTGGTGGTCGGGGCAGATGCACCGGTGAGACCGGTGATCAGTGCCCGCTGCTGTTCCATGAAGGCAGCCAAGCTGCTCTCCAAGGCCGTCAACCTGAGTCCAAGCTCAAGAGACTCAGCAGCCCCCGACTCGGGCCCCGACGACGTCGGCTCCCCCGGAAGGAAAGTCCACGAGGACTACAACACTCAAGTGACTCCGGCTCCACACGAGGTTGTTTTGCAGGCCTCTCCGACTCCGAAGACCCGGGACGGCGGTCGGGGCTATGCGACCTGGCCCTCGAGGAGCCAAGTGTGTCCACCAATGCCGCCCTCGCAGTTTTTTTCTTCCTGCGATGCTCCCGCAAGGGAGACCCCTTCTCAGAGGATCCCCGGCGATGCTCGGGATCGGAATCCCGAGACGTCGAGGCCTCTGACGAAGTCCGTGCCCGGCCGGATGCCGAGTCAGAGAAGATTCTTTCCTTCTGGTGCTGCTGACTCAACGCCTTCGAGGACATTTTCCCCACACGGACCACAGATCATCGGGTCATGATCGGGTCCGAGGCAGCGGAGGCAGCAGTCGTGTGTCGGTGAGAGACACAAGTTTTACACTGATCACACTTTTAAACCCGCTGGCAGCCATCGGGGGAAAAAAGGGCCCCTGCGAAGTCAAAAGACCGGGCTGCCAGTGAAAAATAGAAAAATGGCGCGAAAGCTAGTCATGAAGGACAAAAACCAAAAAAGGAAATTTGGGCTCGATACCGGTGTACCGGCCCGAGGCGGGAAGGGGAAACCGGCATCGAACCGAGAAAAACACAAAAAATCAACTTTTTTCACCGGTGAACACGAACCACATCCGTCGGGCTCCGTGGAAAAAAGAAGACTGAGCAAGATGGCACCCTTGGGCGGGAAGGGGATCGCGCATGCATGCTGGCAGTCCCAAAGGCTTTCTGTGAAAGCTGGGGAAATGCTCTGCATGGGGGCTCCGTCGGCGCTGACGTCACCCATATGTGAGGACTGACTTCCTGCTTGGTCCTGGAGAATTATGTGATAAAGGGATTCATGCAAGTCCACAGCAAGGGAAGCTGGATCTGCTAGAGAAGGGTAATCCAGCGCAGAAGATCAAAGGTAGTGCAGCATATATAGCTGATGAGCTGCTATGTGCATAGCAAGAGTATTGCTCTAGTACGATTTATGCCCCATAGCATCTAAGGTTCATCGTTCCTTCCCTGAGGACCTCTGGAAAGGCAGCTTAGTGCTCTTGAATTTTATAAGGACTGCCTCAGAGACCACAGACTGATGGAGGTAGCCGAGCATGACAGAATCCCTGAGCCAGCAGGACCTTAGCACAGAATCCCTATAGTGCTGACAGAAGATGGTGTCTAACAGATAAAGAGTGACAATCATTAAGGACCTGAGGCATAGGAGTCAGGGACCTCCTTAGAAGTACTGCAAGCTTTTAAAATGGAATGAAAATCCTACAGGAGGAACTTCAGATAGGAAAAGCCTCTGGCAGATCATCCTGGAGGACCTGTTCTGATTGAAAAGGGACAGGATTGACTACATAGGATTCACATGGCTCCCAGGCATAAGGCAGGAGCAAGTGAATGTCCTCGTCAAAAGGCGAAGACTTGCACCGGTCAGTTAGTGGCTGGGATTCTGTGACCTCCTGTGTGTGTGAGGGTGGGGGGAGGGAGAGGGTTGTAGCTAGGGATCTAAGGATACAATGGGCTGCGTTTTAAGCTTCTGAGAAGAGGCCTGCAGAAAAGGAGAAAGAGAAAGAAAGGATGACTGAGATGCTTGTGCAGTTCCCCTGGAAAGGTGAGGGCTTTCAAGTGTGGAAGGCAGGGGTTTGTACTTTGAATGGTGGTTACTGGACTATGCTGGCAGAGGGAGCTGGAGCTGATGCTTTTATGCTTAGCTATAGCCATTCGACCAGATGGAGGTATGTCCACCAGAGTTGCCGAGGAGGAAGCCAACGTATTGGGAGTCCTTCAGGAGGGGGGAGGGGTACTACCCAACGGCAGGGATAGCTGAGAGGGAGCCCCAGACCCTGCAGCAGAGACCGGAGCATGGGCTTGGCCCGGTGGGGGGAGGAAGCATGAGGAGTCTGACATGAGAGCTCACCCTTCAGAGACAGTAAGCAGAACAAGGTGCAGCTCTGGTAAAATGAGAGCTGACCCCACAGAGGTGGTGACAGAGCAAGGCCTGGCTCTAAAACAGAGGAAAAGGTGTTCCTAACTGAAGCAGGCTTTTTTCCCCCCCTTCAGTCGACGAAGACGGCAACTCAAAAAGCACTTTACCATGATCTGACGAAGTGCAGGCAGACCCATGTAAGTTTTGTCAGCTGGAATGTGAAGTGAATGCAGACACCCAGGAAAGTGTAGATAAAGTGTAGCTATTCACCTTTCTCCTCCAGGGACAGCAGGAATCAGTCCTTACTTATGGGTGACATTGGCACCGAAGGAGCCCACATGGAGCAATTCCCCAGCTTTCAAAGAAAGCCTTTGGGATTGCTGCCACGCATGCGTGGTCCTCTTCCTGCCCAAGGATGCCATCATGCTCAGTCAGGTCCCCTAGCTAGAGCCCAAAGCAGCAGATGGCAAGGGAAGGACAAAAATAACTCCTCTTCAGGAGAGGTGGGAGGGTAGCGAGGACTGATTCCTGCTGTCCCTGGAGAACACCTGTTACAGGTGAGTAACTATGCTTTCTCCAGGAACAAGCAGGAAGTCAGTCCTCACTTATGGGACTCTCCAGCTATAGGCAACCCAAAAAAGCCTCTGCGAGGCCATGAGCAGAAGTCGATGCCCAAAGGAGCCCGAGTCTTCGAGTCCCTGGGGCAAAGCTCTTGGTAGCTGTCGAAAAAGGGTCAGAGGGCAGGAACTGCTTATACCTCGAACAGATTTCAGAGTACAGCCTGGCTGAAAGCACTATCCCGGCGGGATTCCCTCTCCAGGCAGTAGTGTATAGTGAAAGTGTTCGCTGAAGACCAGGTTGCAGCCCGGCAGATGTCCGTTAGAGGCACTGAGCGCAGCGAAGCCACTAAAGCCGCTTTGGCTCGGACGCCGTGCGCGGTGACCCGCCAATCCAGTGGGGCGCCTGCCTTTGCTTGAGCAAAGGCAATGCACTCCGCTACCCAGATGGAAATGGTGCGTTTGATGACTGCCTGCCCCAGGCGACTGGGGTCGTAAGTGACAAAGAGCCGGTCGGACTTGCGACGAACCTAGGTACGCTGCAGGTAGTCCTCTTGCAGTCGAGGGTATGTAACTCCGGTGATGCCTGGTCGGCGTGCAGTCTCGGGAAGAAGGTCGGCAGGACTATCTCCTGATTGAGATGAAAGTCCGAGACCAACTTCGGTAGGAACTTGGGATGGGTGCAGAGAACCACCCTGTTTCCGTAGAACCTGGTGTATGGAGCCTCAGCCATTAGGGCCTGAAGCTCGCTGACATGGTGAGCCAACGTCAAGGCCACCAGGAAGACCACCTTCCAGGAGAGATACCGAAGCAAACACATCACCATTGGCTCAAAGGGTGCTCATGTGAGTTGCATCAGCACCACATTGAGGTCCCACTCTGCCAGCGGGGGCCTATGGGAGGCTTCAAAAGCAAGAGACCTCGCATGAAGCGGGAGACCAAGTGCTGTCCCGAGAGGGGTTTCCCCTCAACGGGTAGGTGGTTCGCCGAAATGGTGCTAGGTGTACCCTGACCGAATTGGATTTCAACCCTGCCTTCGATAAGTGGAGGAGATACTGGAGGATCCACCTGGAAGAGCAGAACGGGTCAATCAGGAGCTCGGATCACCAGGTTGAGAAGTGTTGCCACTTAAAGGCGTACACCCGTCTTACCGAGTCCTTCCTCGACGCAAGGAGAACCTCCTCTACCTCCTGTGGGAGATGCAGCGGAGCTAAGGCGACCCGTTCAGCCGCCAGGCTGCAAGGGACAGCGAGGCCAGGTTCAGGTGGAGCACCCAACCCTCCTCCTGTGTCAACAGGACTGGAGGCTCGGACGAGAGCCAGAGCAGAGGCAGAAACCAAGGCTGTCAAGGCCACGAAGATCACCGAATCTCGGTCCCGCTGAACCTTGTGGAGGGTCCTCACAATGAGAGGAGTGGGAGGGAATGTGTAAAGAAGGCCGGAGGTCCAGTTCAAGAGGAACGCATCCGGGGCCACCCTGCTCAGGTGTGGGACCAGGCCACAGAAGCAGAGAAGCTGCACGTTCACGGACTGGCAAATAGGTCCATGGATGGGATCCCTCCACCAATGGAACAAGGCGCCCGCGACCTCTGGATCCAGGCGCCACACGTGTAGGCAGAGGATCGTGCTGAGTTTGTCCACAAGGACATTCTCCTGGCCTGGGAGGTAGACTGCTCGTAGGGTCATCTCCCAGCAAAACGCTAAGGAACAAAGTAGGATCGCCTCTCGGCAAAGGAGGCGTGATCCTGGCGGTCCCTCCTTGTTTATGTAAAACATGACTACCCTTTTGTCGGTCTGCACAAATACCGACTTCCCCCTCAGATAACCCTCGAAGGCCCTCTGGGCCCATCGGACCACCTGAAGCTCGAGTAGGTTGATCTGCTGCTGAGATTTCTCGGGCAACCACTGCCCCTGGGTGCACAATGCACCGCAGTGGGCTCCCCACCCCAGCAGAGAAGCATCTGTCATTAGGATGAGCTCACGCTGTGGGATGTGGAAGGGCATTCCCCGAAGGAGACTTCAGGGGTCCTGCCACCAACTCAGGAAGTCGTGGAGACTGTGGGAGACCGAGATAGGGTCCCTGAGGTGGCCGAAGGCCTGGCTCCAGTATGCCGAGGTACCACTGAACTGTCCGCATGTGCATACGAGCGTGGGGGACCACACGGATGGTGGAGGCCATGTGTCCTAAGAGGCGCAGATGACCTGTGCCGTAACCCGAGTCCTGCTGTGGACCTGGGCCGCCACGGCCTGGAGGAGGCAGTCGCTTGCTCCGTGTCGAGGT
The DNA here is from genome assembly GCA_033557465.1 of Ichthyophis bannanicus. Taxonomy (NCBI): domain Eukaryota; kingdom Metazoa; phylum Chordata; class Amphibia; order Gymnophiona; family Ichthyophiidae; genus Ichthyophis; species Ichthyophis bannanicus. Next base: position 315,899,778 of record CM066039.1, on the reverse strand, counting down.
GGGCACCGATGAACTCTAGGGTCTGCACCGGCTCGAGATGGGAGTTGGAGTAGTTGACCAAGAAGCTGAGGCGTTAGAGGAGGATTGTTCACAACATACCAAGGTGGGCTTCATCGATCGAGGTCCCCGAGACAAGCCAGTTGTCGAGGTAGGGGAAGACTGGTATGCCCTGCCACCTGAGGGAGGTGACGACTGCGGAGAGACACTTTGTGAAAACCCGCGGTGCCGACACAAGCCCGAAGGGGAGCACCCTGTACTGGAAGTGGTCCTCCTGCACCCTGAAGCACAGGTATGTCCTGTGTTGAGGGTGGATCAGAATGTGGGCATAAGCGTCTTTGAGGTCCAAGGAGCATAGCCAATCGACCTGCTGAAGAAAGGCAGCAGGATAACATCTTGAAATTCTCCCGCACCAGGAACTTGTTTAGGAGATCGAGGATAGGGTACAGGCCCACCTGTCTTTTTTGGAACGAGAAAGTAGCGGGAGTAGAACCGACAGCCTCGAAGGTGCAGCGGTACCTTCTCGACTGCCCGTTGGGCGAGGAGGTTGGACAACTCCTGCTGCAATAAGGCCTGGTGCGAAAGGAGCAGAGTAGGCTCTGCTGGCGAGAAGGGAGGAGGACGCCGCCAGTTCAGGCAAAGACGATATCTGTCCCGGATCACTCGGAAGACCCAGGTGTCCAACGTGATCGATGCCCACAGCAGGACAAATAGGGACAGGTGTCCCCCCATCAACGGAAGTGTTGCCGGGGGGCAAGAGGCTATGCCGCCGGCGTCAAAAACCCTGCGTGGGTTGGGGTGGTGCCAGATGTTGGGCCTTAGGCCCTTTAGGTTTGCAGTGGCTATGTGCACCTCCCTTACCCTGCGTGCCGGAGGCTGGCAGGGGGCTGGGTGGAAAAGGAGGGTAACCCCAGTAGGGAGTCCTATCTCAGCAGCCTTACCGTCAATGGGTTTACCAAACAGCTGCGTGGACCCAGGGCAGAGCAGTCAAACCCGTCATGGGCAGAGCAGGAGAGGTACTTTGAGCACTCTGTGACAGATTTCAGGAGGGTTTGGAACCTGAGAAGGGGTTCACCCCTGAAGCCTGCGGAGAACCCGCAGAGTTCTTTGGCGAGGTCAAGCAGGAACATGCCCATATATAATTGGTATGCCTGGATGCGGCATGTGAGCATGGACCCGATAGGCCTCGAGCCCGAGGGTGTCGAGAGCTCTCGAGACTCTGCCTGGGGGGACCGAAGAGAGTGACTTTGGGCTCTTTAGCTTCCGCAACGAACCGGAAGAAAAAACAGTGATAAGCGCCAAAAAAAAAAGTACTTTTAACCGGGAGGACAGGACACATATCCGGTGGGCTTCACGGAAAAAAAGAGACTGGGGTAAGATGGCATCTTTAGGCGGGAAGGGAACCGCGCATGCGTGCCTGCATTCCCAAAGGCTTTCATGGAACGCAGCTTTTAAACTAGATATTAGGGGAAAGCCGAGAGTCGCCCAAGAGCGGATGGTTCGGAAGAATGTATCTTTGAAGGATACTACCAAAAGCAGAGAGGTTCCACAAAAGAGTAAACAAGCCCAAATGCCCTCAAGTATGGAGCAGACAGAGCTTAAAGATCCCAAATTACCCATGTCTAACAATAGCCAAATTAATATGAATAAAATACGTTCTCTAAAATGCTTGTATGCAAATGCTAGAAGTCTAAAAAATAAGATGGGAGAGTTAGAATATATAGCACTAAATGAAAGGTTAGATATGATTGGAATATGAGAGACATGGTGGAAGGAGGACAACCAGTGGGACACTGATACCTGGGTACAAACTATATCGTAATGATAGAGCTGATCAAATTGGTGGAGGGGTTGCTCTCTGTTAGAGAGGGCATTGAGTCAGAAAGGATTAAAGTTTCGCAGGAAACAAAATCTGCTGTAGAATCTATATGGATTGAAATTCCATGTAAAAGGGGGAAGGCAATGGCAGTGGGGGTGTACTATCGACCGCCTGGCTAGAATGACCAAATGGATGATGAAATGTTCAAAGAAATCAAGGAAGCTAACAAAAGTTACAGCGCAGTCAGTAATAATAATGGGTGATTTCAACTACCCCGGTATCGACTGGGTCAGTGTCACGTCAGGACATGCTAGGGAGATAAAGTTCCTAGATGAAATAAATGACTGCTTCTTGGAGCAGCTGGTTCATGAACCGACCAGAGGGAAAGCCATATTAGACCTAGTCCTTAGTGGAACATCAGATCTAGTGCAAGAGCTAAGGTTGTTGGGGCCACTTGGCAATAGTGATCATAGCATGATTGCCTTTGATCTAATTAGTGGAGGAGGGATAGTAAGGAAAGCACAGTTACTTACCTGTAACAGGTGATCTCTGGGAACAGCAGGAATAAGTCTTCACATATGGGTATTGTCGGTACCGATGGAGCCTGCGCGGGAACGCTCCCCATCGTCCAAAAGGAAAGCTTTTGGGAGCATCCCACAGCGCCTGCGCGCTGCCTTCCCGCCTTTCCCAACCGCCTCTCTCCAGTTCGAGTTTTAAGCTGAGACAAAGAGAGAAAGGAAAGGAAAGAGAGAAAGAGAGATACAACTCCTAGGGGAGGTGGGTGGGTTGGGAAGACTTATTCCTGCTGTTCCCAGAGATCACCTGTTACAGGTAAGTAACTGTGCTATCTCCAGGAACAAGCAGGAATGAGTCTTCACATATGGGGACTCCCCAGCTAGAGATGCCAGGGAGATCCCAAAGGTTGTGAGTCCCTGATAAGGGCTCCACCTCACCCCTATGGATCTCGGGCATCCAACCAGGGATGGGGGGTAGGAGTTGATTAGGTATGGAACAGGTGTTTGAGAACAGCCTGACCAAACAAGGCATCCTGGCGGGAGTCCTTGTCCAAGCAGTAATGGGCTGTAAAGGTATGAACCGAGGCCCAGGTGGCCGCTCGACAGATTTGGTCGATGGACACAGAGTTTAGATGAGCCACAGAGGCTGCCATGGCCCTCACATTGTGAGCTGTGACATGGCCTTCCAGAGAAAGGTTCTTACTCTGGTAGGCGAAGGAAATACACTGAGAAATCCAATTGGACAGAGTTCTCTTAGAGACTAAGTCCTAAATGAGAGGGATCAAAAGCAACAAATAGTTGAGAGGACTTTCTATGCTGCTGTGTCCTCTGTAAGTAAAAAGCAAGTGCTCTCTTACAATCCAGGGTATGAAGATTCCTCTCTGCAGTTGATGCATGAGGTCCTGGAAAAAAGACAGGTAAATACACCTCCTGGTTCAGATGAAAAGGTGAGACCACTTTAGGCATAAAGTGTGGATTAGTCCTGAGGACTACCTTGTCATGATGGAACCTTGTATAAGGAGGATTAGCCACCAAGGCATGCAGCTCACTGATAGGGCGAGCTGAGGTGACTGCAATGAGAAAAATAACCTTCCAGGAAAGGAATTTCAAGGAGGTAGTGGCTAAGGGTTCAAAGGGTGGCTTTATAAGCTGGCCAAGAACCAAATTCAAATCCCATGCCACTGGAGGTGGTCTAATGGGAGGTTTAGTTAAAAGAAGGCCTCTCATGAATCTTGCAATAAGAGGATGAGAGGAAATAGGCTGTCCATTGAGAGGCTTAAGGGATGCTGCAATAGCACTCAAATGGACTCTTACTGAATTTGTTTTAAGGCCTGCATGGGATAAATGCAGCAAATACTCTAGTAAAGAATTCAGAGGTATTGCAAGAGGGTTAAGACCCTTCTCTGCACACCAAATGGTAAATCTTTTCCATTTAAAAGCATAGGAACGTCTAGTGGAAGGCTTTCTGGAAGCATGAAGGATATCCTTCACTTGCTGAGAAAGATGCAAATCTTGAAGGTCTAGGCCTTCAGCAACCAGGCTCTGAGGTGAAGAGACTGCGGATTTGGGTGCCACAACGTTCCCTCCTCCTGGGACAGGAGGTCTGGAGCAGATCGCAAGTCCAGGGAGGGAGCTTGAGAGAGATGCAGAAGTAGAGGGTACCACACTTGGCGTGGCCAATGTGGTGCTATGAGGATCATAGACCCCTTGTCTCTCTGAAGTTTGAAGAGTGTCTCGGGAATTAGGGGAATGGGTGGAAAGGCATAGAGGAAGTCTTGCCCCCAATGAAGGAGGAAGGCATCCTTGGCCTGAACTCCCTGACACGGAATCCTGGAACAGAACCAGGGAAGTTTGGCATTCCACGGACTTGCAAAGAGGTCTATGTCCGGGGTTCCCCAAATTTGGAAGATCCTGGCTATCTGGTCCCCATGGAGGGACCATTCGTGTGGAAGCAGAACTCGACTGAGTCTGTCTGCCCAAGAGTTTTGAACACCTGGAAGATACACTGCCATGAGATGAATTTGATGCTCTCTGGCGAAGGCCCACAATCTCAAAGCTTTGTTGCAAAGCGACAGAGCCAGTCCCGCCCTGCTTGTTCACGTAGAACATGGCTACTTGGTTGTCCATGTGGATGAGGACTGTCTTGTAGCTGAGCAGGGTGTGGAAGACTCTGAGATCTAGAAAAATTGCTCTGAGCTCTAAGAGGTTGATATGTAGAGATGTCTCCTGTAAAGACCAGATGCCTTGAGTGGAGAGATCTTGGAGAGGCATCTGTTGTAAGGGTTGCTTGGGGTAACACCTGTTGAAAGGGGGACCCCAGCAACAGATTCTGAGTGGATTTCCACCACTGGAGGGACCAAAAGAGGCGACTGGAGGTTGCTATTTTGTCTGACAGGCAACCTGATGCCTTGGTCTATTGGGTGGACAGAGTCCACTGAGCTGCCCTCATGTGAAGGCGAGCGTAAGGAACCACATGCACAGTGGATGCCATGTGGCCTAACAGTTGTAACATCTCTCGAGCAGTTGAATGGGATTTTAACTGAATTTGTGAGGCTAACTGCACCAAGCATTGGCAACGGGCCTGGGGAAGATAGTGCCTTGCAGTTGTGGTATCCAGCAAGGCCCCTATGAACTCTAGAGACTGAGTAGGGGTGAGATGGGATTTTGGAATGTTTATTACAAGTCCCAGATACTGAAAGATATGCCTTGTGCAGGTTAGAGAAGTCTGGGCCTCTGACTGGGATGGAGCTCGGATGAGCCAGTTGTCCAGATATGGGAATACGAATATCCCTAGAGTGCGTAGAAATGCAGCTACTACTGCCATGCATTTTTTGAACACCCTTGGTGCAGAGGCCAGACCGAAAGGAAGCACTCTGTATTGGTAGTGTTTCCCTTGATAAAGGAACCGAAGGAACCTTCTGTGTTTTGGATGGATGAGGACATGGGTGTACGCATCCTTGAGGTCTAGAGAACAAAGCCAATCCTGACTCTGAAGGTATGGAAGGAGAGTACCGAGAGAAATCATCTTGAATTTCTCCTTGCATAGAAACTTGTTCAATTCTCTGAGATCTAATATGGGTCTGTAGCCCCCTGTTTTCTTTGGGATAAGAAAGTAGGGGGAGTAGAACCCTGAGCCCTGTTGAAGGGGTACTTCTTCTATTGCCCCTTGGGCAAGAAGGGTAGCAATCTCCTGACCCAGAAGGTCGAGGAGAGAGGTCTGAGAATTGAACTGTCTCACCATGGTGTGAGGAGGAAGGTTTAAGAAATGAAGCTTGTACCCCTCCCTTATGATGGAGAGGGTCCATTGCTCTGCTGTGATTTGTTCCCACCTGGGAGCAAAGTAAGCCAACCTTCCTGGAATGGCGAGAGGCTCTGGATGTTCTAGAGCCAGAAAGGCTAAGCTCTCAAGTTGTAAGTCAAAGGCCCTGAGGAGGCTGAGGCTGTTGGGCCGTAGCAGTCCTAGCAGCCTTAGGCTTGGCCTGTTTCGGTTGTTGCTATCTCTTTATAGCAAAACGACCTGCAGAAGATGACTGCTGACCATAAGCAGAATATTATTTCCCTTTTTGGGGAAAAAAAGCCTTTTTGAACAACCTTTTCTTAAAAGGAGCAGAAGTAGACTTTGAAAGTCTATCTAAAGCAGAATTTTCAGCATCCATCTGGGTGGCCTTTGCTTGCCAATCTTTGCCAAAAAGGTTTTCACCTGTACAAGGAAGGTTTCCTAGTCCATCTTGAACCCAGGGTTCCAAATCAGAAGCTTGCAACCAAGCAACTCTGCGTGCACCTATGGCAATAGCCGAGGCTCTGCTGGCACCTTCAAAAGAGTCAAAGGCTGCACGGTTGGAAAACTTGGAAATATCCTGGGCATGTTTGAGCCAGGTGAGGAACTCTTCCCTTTTATCTTCTGAAATAAAAGGAGATAAAGTTTGCAGGTGATCTGCAACTTCTTTTAGAAACATCCCCATATAGAGACTATAGGAGTTGATTCTGGCAACAAGCATACTGGCCTGGAAAATTCTCCTGCCAAAGGCATCTAAGGTTCTGCATTCTCTTCCTGGAGGAGCAGAAGAGTGCCTTTTTGTACTCTTTATCTTCTTCATAGCAGACTCCACCACAATGGAGTGGGGAGGAAGCTGAGTCTTATGGAAGCCAGGACAAGGAGGAACACGATACATGGTGTCCAACCTGCGAGAATGAGGGGAAGTGGTGAGAGGAGTCTCCCATATGCCCAACTTGTGATCATAAAGAATCTCATGTATTGGTAAAGTGGCTGCCTCTTTAGGAGCCTTAGGATATTGTAAAATATCTATTTTTTTGGCTCTAGGCTCTGTCTCAGGGGCCACTGAGATGGAAAGGCCCCTGGCCACTTCCCTAATGAAGTCTTGAAAAGACAAGTCTTCTGGAGAAGACATTCTCCTTTTTGGAGAAGAAGGCTCCTGAGGATGGATCACCGATGCTTCGACAGAGACCTCTGATTCATCAGAGTCTTCAGAGGAATCGAAGTATCGCCTGTCTGGATGCTCCTGCAGAGCCCGATACGCGTACCGGGTGGTATCGACATCGGGAGTGATCGGTACCGATGGGCATCACAGAACAGTGTACCGCTGCAGTTGACACCGAAGCGGATATCGATGCAATCGGTACCGGTGCCGGTACCAGCAACGGAGTTTGTTGCGGTACCGAAGGCGTCGCAGCTTGTATGAATGCTGTGATGGCACGCTGCATGGTCAGGATATTCTGATCCATCGACGCAACCAATGTCTGGATGTCTGTACCAGTGGGAACCACCGGTACCACAGAACATGGCAACAGGTGATCGGTCGAGGCCGTGCCATCGATGTCAACCTGTGACCCCATAGATAAAGCTTTGGAAGCCGGAGCCTCCTGCCAGGGTAATTTTGCCGGTGCGGATTCCTCGAGGGCAAGCCCGGAGGCATCGCGATACTTAGAGGGAGATTTACCCTTCGACGACCGGCTGGATTTAAGTTTTGTTACCTGAGATCCATGTGAGGAAGAAGCAGCCCTGGAAGACGTCAATGCAACCGAAGCTGCATCCAAGGGAAACAGGGTACTGAGCTTAGCTGCTCGATTCTGTAGACCTCTTTTAGACATCATGGAGCAGGACTCACAATCCGCAATGGAGTGGTCAGGACCTAAACATTTTAGACACCATTCATGGGTGTCGGTGACAGAAATAGTGCCGCTGCACTTCGTGCATTTTTTAAACCCAGAGGCGGGCTTTTCCATGACGAAAAATTTTCTAGGCCTAAGGCCAAAGAAGAAAATGCACTGAAGTGAGAAAAACAGTAGTTTTTTGTTTTTGTTTTTTAGAAGAAAAAAAAGACCGGTGGTACCGGTCTAGCGTCGAAAAGGCAGACGCGCGACCAAAGAAATAAAATAAAATAACGAAATTCTTCAGCGGTGACAGGAACACGACCTGCTGGCTCCGTGGAAAAGAAGAACTGGAAAGAGGCGGTTGGGAAAGGCAGGAAGGCAGCGCGCAGGCGCTGTGGGATGCTCCCAAAAGCTTTCCTTTTGGACGATGGGGAGCGTTCCCGTGCAGGCTCCGTCGGTACCGACGATACCCATATGTGAAGACTCATTCCTGCTTGTTCCTGGAGATATCCACAGTACTACCTTTTAACTTTCGAAAGGGAGAGCACAGTTACTTACCTGTAACAGGTGATCTCTGGTAACAGCAGGAATTAGTCTTCACATATGGGTACGTCGGTACCGACGGAGCCTGCACGGGAATGCTGCCCAGCATCCAATCAGAAAGCTTTTGGGAGCATCCCTCGCGCCTGCGCGCTGACTTTCCGCCTTTCCCACTGCCTCTCCTCAGTTGAGTTTCATAGCTGAGACAGGAGAGAAAGAGGAAAGGAAATAGATACAACTCCTAGGGGAGGTGGGTGGGTTGTGAAGACTAATTCCTGCTGTTCCCAGAGATCACCTGTTACAGGTAAGTAACTGTGCTATCTCCAGGAACAAGCAGGAATGAGTCTTCACATATGGGGACTCCCCAGCTGTGGGTGCCGGAGGAGATCCCGTAAAATGCGTATCCCTGGAACAGGACGGCATTTCCCACACCTGGATCCCCGGCATCCCCTGAGGGATGGGGGGTAGGAGGTGAATATAGAAGAGCTGTAGAGGAACAGCGAATCTAAAGACTACAGGGAAACAGAGTCTTTAGAATGTATGTCAAGTATCATTAAAATATTTAATGAACTAGTACAATATAGAGCTTACCTACTGGATTGTAGTGAGTAGAACTGTGATGGAGTGTACTGTAGATGCAGTAGCGGAATTCTCAAGGTAACGTCACAGCAGTGAGGATGAAGTCCCAAACCTGGAATGGGCAGGTGACCCAGGTGTTAACTGGGGTAGGAGAAGAACGGCAGGTCTTCAATTGAAAGCTTTATGGGAAAAAGCTGAAAACTCTTTTAGGGACAGTTATTAACATTGAGAACTAAAAGAAGACTGACCGATCTGGAGAATTAGCCCAGTCCTAAAGGGAAGAGGGGGTATAGAAAAAAGCCCCTATTCCCAAGGAGAAGAGAAGTGTACCCAGAAATACTGAAGATGTACACTGTCTTTCCTAGCTGGTAAGAGATAGGAAGACATTGAAGTTTGATACTTCATGGACAGGGAGATCTATAACAAAAAATAGAAGCTGTTGACATCACAGCAATAATATTGTGCAGAAACCGCTGCCACTTACTGAGTCGTATAAGAATAGGCAAGTGGACTGTCTGGACCTCTTAAGAAGGGAAAACCTTTATAGCACAGACAGTTAGGGAGATAGCAGGTAATACTTAGCGTCCTATGGACATCTCCCAATGGGCATATATATATATATATATATATATAAGGGACATACATATCTATATATATGTACATATATGTGTAGATATGTGTGATTATATATATATAATATATACATACATATACATATATAGATGGGCATGACGTATGCCCAGAGTACAGAAATATGTATGTATAGGACATATACATACATGAATATAAGTCTGAGGATACATGCCTGCAACTGAGCCGCACAAAAAATTCACATGGGGAATGTGATGGGAAAAGATTCATCTAGTAATGAGGGGGTAAAACCACCTGAAGATATATAGAGAATCTATTTGTGCGGTGCAGGAATGTGGTTCAGTGGAATAACCAGAATGGTTGCGTGAAAAAAACCAGAGGGTAATAGCAGTCTGGCAAGAGCACGTCAGGAGTACTTTAGGACTCTGACATGTCCAAAGGGCAAAAGAAAACGTATAGACTAAGAGACCAGGAGGACCCAGCCAAGGGACACGAGGGTATCACATACAGTAAAAGAGTATGCGTTGTCCAAGTGGAGTAGAAGAACATAATGCCAAACTGTAAGGAAAAAAGGGGTAGATTGCTGCAAGATTGGGAACTCCTTGGACATTCACGCCATGGAATGATTATATAAACTTTTTTCTACTATATGGGAAAAAAAAACCCAGAGACAAAGTTCAATGCTCTATAGCAAGGGCCCATAGTAGAAAGCTTCTCTGAAGATTGCAGAGAGCATTGTGCAGGAGAATTATAAAATAAAACTGACAGGTGTGTTTCCACATCCTAGGAAAGGATATTTATTTATTTATTTATTTAACAAGTTTTTTATACGCCTTTTCCTTCAATCAAAGCGGTCACAAGAAATACAAGGTATAAACAAGGGAAACAAACAGTATAGACATGACAACATATGGTAATGTAGGAAAAATAACAAGGGTTAACAAAATAGTGGATTATTTATAAAATATATACAATAGATGATATCTTAGTCATTTGTTGATCCATAGTGCTCAATAAAAAGTAAAGTTTTTAATTGCTTACGAAAGTCACTTAAAACATCAATTGCACGTAAATCAGGGGGGAGAGAGTTCCAAATCAAAGGGGCAGCCAAAGAAATTGCTCGTTGTGATGTACATTTGCGTGATTTAGCGAAGTTTCTTGGGGTATTGAGGGTGTTTGAGGTGGATAATCTTCTAGGTCTGTTGCTGGTATCACGGGATAAGAGGGCATGGAGGCTGGTTGCAGAACTGTTGTGCTTCATTTTGAAGATGTTTATGATTAACTTATACTTTATGCGAAGGGTTATAGGGAGCCAGTGGAGATCTTTAAGGATGGGGGTAATGTGGTCATGATTAGTGGAACCGTTAATTATTCTGGCTGCTGTATTCTGTGCCATTTGAAGAGGTTTGAGAGCATGTTTTGACAGCCCATTGTAGATAGGGTTGCAAAAATCCAGAATGGGGGTAATAAGTGCCTGGCAGACTGTACGAAAGTGTTCATTAGAGATAAGAGGCTTGAGGCGTCTAATTATTTTCATTCGGTAATAAGCGCTTTTAACAGTTTTCTTTATGTGAGATCGCAGGTCTAGCTTCTTATCGAGGGTTACCCCGAGGTATCTTACTTCATCCTTAATTGGAATCTCAGTACTGTTGCATGTGATGTATGGTGGGGGATTAAAGTTGGTGTTTCTAGTGACAATAAGTGCTTCAGTCTTCTTCAAGTTTATTGCAAGGTTGTTATTTGACAGCCAAATGGAAATGCTGGTAATGCAGTTTGAAATCTTGTTCTAGTTTGGGCAGTTGATATCAATCGGAGTGTAGATCATAATATCATCTGCGTAAATTGTGTAGTCTATATGATGAGTTGATATTATGTGACATATTGGTTGGATAAAGAGGTTAAAAAGAAGTGATGAGAGTGCAGATCCCTGCGGTACGCCTTGTTTGATAACTGTATGATGAGAAGTGTTTAGACCGACTTTAACTTGGAACTGTCTACCAATTAGGTAGGACTCAAACCAGTTTAGGACGGTAGGATATGGTAGAAGAAGATAACCTGCAGTGAATAGTGTCATGCAAGATAGTTAAAAGTAGCTTGCATGGAGTATTAAAGTAAGCACTGGAACTCCTGCATATACAGCAACTGAACAAACAGCAGAGGGGATTCTTCTGTATGAAAACAGAGAGAAGACAGACAAAGGGAGCAGGGAGATTCCCATCCCTTTCTGATGAGTTGTTCAGAGCATGCATTGAAGGATAACAAAAAGTCTACACTGGAAAGAAAGGGAAGTGTTACAGTATGATACCAACTCAAGCAGGGAAAACCCTGTAAGAGAGGGGGTTGGAAGGTGACTTACCATATGGTACGTCAGCTGAAGGAAAAGATGTCCATATGGGGACAGAAACTATCATAGGATAGTTGAAACCTCCCTTCATAGTAGTAAGAAGGGGAGAATTCTATAACCCATGGACAAAGAATCTGAACAGCTTAGCATACTGAAAAAGAAAAAACCCAGTGTAGAGTCTGAAGAATAAACTTCTGCTAGGAAGAAGTTAATAGGGAATTGCAATATACAGGAACCTATGGTTGCTGGTTATGATTAGACTGGTTAGAGTCTGGAGACTTCAGACTAGGATGAGATGTCCCTTGCTTGGGTACATCTGGAGGATGGGCAGGAGAAGGGTGAAACTTTCTTTTCTTAGGGAAAGAAGGTTTGGTAGGACACTTCCTACGTCCTGGGGAAAAAGAAAGCTTAGGATGGTTTCTAGAACCAGGGGAGTCAGTGGAGCAATGAGCAACCTGACGCAAAGCCTCTTTGTTGAAAAGATTTTCTCCAGTACAAGGAGAATTACCCAGGGCACTGTTCCCTCTAAGCTGTGCGCGTGTGCGCGCGCACACACCTCACCGAGCGAGCGCACATACTTTACAACAGAGCGCACAAAAATTATGGTTCTGATTCTGATAGAAAACAACACAGACGTCTTAAATTTTAAAAGTTGTGATTGTAATTACTAGAAATTTTCCACTTCATTTAGTAATCGTCTTATTTTCATTTAATTTGATTAAAATCAATGTGGTGTACATACTGTAGTCTGACGTGTAGTCAAATTTTAAAGTATATAACTCAGAGTGTCGTTATGTGGCGCACAAAAATTTAACCTTCCTTCAAAAGCTGCACAGCTGATATTTTATGCGCACACAGCCTACAGAAAATTAGAGGGAACATTGACCCAGGGTATGTTGTGCCCATCTGCTTAAGTCTGAAGCTTGTAGCCAGGCTGTACGACGTGCTCCAATGGCAATAGCAGAGGATCTGCTAACAGACTCAAAGGAGTCTAGAGAAGCACGAGAGAGAAACCAAGAGATATTCCTGCTATGATTAAGAAGCAAGGAATAGTCAGTGGCCTTAGGCTCTGACAAAAAAGGGGACAAAAGAGATAATTTCTCTGTGACCTCCTGTAGTGTTAGGCTCATATAAAAAAATATATGAGATAATCCTGGAAGCCAGCATAGAAGTTTGGAAGGTTTGACGTCCAAAGACATCAAGTGCTCTAGATGCACGACCTGGCGGATAAGAAGAGTGCTTCTTCTTGCTTCTTACCTTCTTCATTGCTGATTCCACTACAAGGGAATGATGTGGAAGTTGGTTTTTCTGAAACCCCGGAGAGGGAGGCACCTGATACAGAACATTCATGGCTGTCGAAGGCGCAGGAACCTTTAAAGGTGATTCCCAAATCCTCAGAAGAAGGTCCTGCAAAGAATGATGTAAAGGAAGCATTATGTTTTCCTTGTCTGCAGGGTCTTGGTCAAGAGTAGAACCAGGAATAGGAATGGAAAGAAAGGCTGCCATGTCAAGGAGAAACTTCTGAAAAGAAGGATCTCCTATAGGAACTATTCCTGGGGCTGAGGTTGAAAGAGCAGCTTGAGCACCAGAAGACATACTGGACTGGTGCAGAAAAAGAATCCTGCTAGATGGAGAACGATACTGACAGTTCTGATTCGAGGCAGTTAGTACTGCAACGTCGGTGCCCGGAATTGATTCCAAACTAGGCATAGAAAGGATGGATGGCACCGATGGAACTGCAGGAAAGCACAGTTACTTACCTGTAACAGGTGATCTCTGGGAACAGCAGGAATTAGTCCTCACATATGGGTACGTCGGTACCGACGGAGCCCGTGCGGGAAAGCTCCCCAGCTTCTTAGAATAGAAGCTTTTGGGACCTCCCACTGCACATGCGCACTGCCTTCCCGCCTTCCTGAACAGCTCTCCTCAGTTTCGAGTTTATAGCTGAGTCAACAGAGAGAGGACAGGAAGATAGATAGATAAAAGATACAACTCCTAGGGGAGGTGGGTGGGTTGTGAGGACTAATTCCTGCTGTTCCCAGAGATCACCTGTTACAGGTAAGTAACTGTGCTATCTCCAGGAACAAGCAGGAATAAGTCCTCACATATGGGGACTCCCTAGCTTAGATGCATGGGATCCCCTGTAAAGGTTCGCCATCTTCGTATGGATCTCAGGCATCCATTCTGGGAAGGTGGGCAGGAGTTGTTTAGGAATGGAACAGGTGCTTGAGGACAGCCTGGCCAAACAAGGCATCCCGGCGGGAGTCCTTGTCCAAACAGTAATGGGCTGTGAAGGTATGAACCGAGGCCCAGGTAGCGGCTCGACAGATCTGATCTATGGAAACAGAGTGCAGATGAGCCATAGAAGTTGCCATGGCCCTCACATTGTGAGCAGTGACATGGCCTTCCAGAGAAATGTTTTTGCTCTGGTAAGCAAAAGAAATACACTGAGCAATCCAATTGGAAAGTGTACGCTTGGAGACTGGAAGTCCCAAATGGGAAGGATCAAAGGCCACAAAAAGTTGAGAAGACTTTCGATGTGGCTGAGTCCTATTAAGGTAAAAAGCGAGAGCTCTTTTACAATCCAGAGTATGAAGGTTCCTCTCTGCATTGGATGCATGAGGAGCTGGAAAAAAGACAGGTAGATATACCTCTTGATTAAGATGAAAAGGCGAGACCACTTTAGGCATAAAGTGGGGATTCGTCCTAAGGACCACCTTATCATGATGAAATCTTGTGTAAGGTGGATTAGCCACTAAAGCCTGCAGCTCACTGATGCGGCGAGCCGAAGTGACTGCAATGAGGAAGATGACCTTCCAGGAAAGAAATTTCAAGGAGGTGGAAAACATTGGCTCAAAAGGTGGCTTCATAAGTTGACCGAGCACTAGATTCAAATCCCATGCGACCGGGGGTGGTCTGATGGGAGGTTTAGTGAGAGTCAGGCCTCTCATGAATCTTGCAACAAGAGGATGAGAGGAGATAGGTTGTCCATTTATATGTTTCAAGGATGCTGCAATAGCACTTAAATGGACTCTTACCGAATTCGTCTTGAGGCCTGCATTGGATAGATGCAGGAGATAATCAAGAAGAGAATTCAAAGGAAGTGCCAGAGGGTCAAGACCCTGCTGAGCACACCAAATGGAAAAACGTTTCCATTTGAAAGCATAGGAACGCCTGGTAGAGGGTTTCCTAGAGGCAGAAAGGATATCTTTCACTGGTTGGGAAAGATGAGAGTCTTGAAGGCTTAAGCCTTCAGTAACCAAGCACTGAGGTGAAGGGATTTGGGGTTTGGGTGCCACAAAGTCCCCTCCTCCTGAGACAGGAGGTCTGGCGCAGCTCCCAGATCCAAGTAGGATCCCTGGGAGAGCTGTAGAAGTAGAGGGAACCACACTTGGCGTGGCCAGCGTGGAGCTATGAGGATCATAGTTCCATGATCCCTCTGGAGTTTGAACAGAGTCTTGGGAATCAAAGGAATGGGTGGAAAGGCATATAGGAATGCCTGATTCCAATTCAGGAGAAAGGCGTCTGTAGCCTGAGCTCCCTGACACGGAGTTCTGGAACAGAACCGGGGAAGTTTGGCATTCCACGGACTTGCAAAGAGGTCTATGTCCGGGGTCCCCCATTCCTGAAAGATTCGGTTTATTTGGTCCAAATGTAGGGACCATTCGTGTGGCAGCAGAACTCGACTGAGCCTGTCTGCCCGAGAGTTTTGAACTCCTGGGAGATACACTGCTAGCAGGTGAATCTGATGCTCTCTGGCGAAGGCCCATAGTCTTAGAGCTTCGTTGCAAAGCGACAGAGAGCCCGTCCCTCCTTGTTTGTTTATGTAAAACATGGCCACCTGATTGTCCGTCTGAACTAGGACAGTGAGGTTGGCTAGGAGGGAGTGGAAGACCTTGAGGGCAAGGTAAATTGCTCGCAGTTCCAGAAGATTGATATGAAGGGTGGACTCCTGTAGAGACCAAGTGCCCTGAGTGGAGAGAGTTTGCAGATGGGCTCCCCACCCTGTTTGGGAGGCATCTGTTGTGAGGGTTGCTTGGGGTAGCAATGGTTGAAATGGAGCCCCCAACAACAGATTCTTGGTGGAAGTCCACCAGTGGAGGGACCAAAACAGACGATCGGAGGTTTGTATTTGGTCTGAGAGCGCTCCTGACGCCTGAGTCCACTGAGTGGCCAGGGTCCATTGAGCTGCTCTCATATGAAGAGGAGCATAGGGCACCACATGCACTGTGGAGGCCATATGACCCAGTAGGCGTAGCATTTCCCTGGCTGTCAAGTGAGTGCTGGACTGAGCTTGGGAGGCCAAACTCAGGAGGCGCTGGCCTCGAACATGTGGAAGGTAGGCCCTTGCAGTGATGGTGTCCAACTGGGCCCCTATGAATTCTAGAGATTGAGTAGGGATGAGTTGGGACTTGGGAAGGTTTACTACCAGTCCCAGATACTGCAAAAGGCTCCTTGTGTGGTCCAGGGAAATCTGGGCCTGTGACTGAGTTGGAGCTCGGATGAGCCAGTCGTCCAGATATGGGAAGACAAAGATTCCCATGCCTCTTAGAAATGCGGCTACGACTGCCATGCATTTTGTGAATACTCTTGGAGCAGAGGCTAGACCGAAGGGGAGTACTCTGTATTGGAAATGTTTTCCCTGAAACAGAAAGCGAAGATACTTTCTGTGGGATGGATGGATGAGTATATGTGTATACGCATCCTGTAGGTCTAGAGAACAAAGCCAGTCCTGACCCTGGAGGTAAGGAAGGAGAATGCCGAGAGACAGCATTTTGAATTTCTCCTTGAAGAGAAATTTGTTCAATTCTCTCAGATCTAGGATTGGTCTGAATCCCCCTGTCTTCTTTGGAATGAGAAAATAAGGGGAGTAGAAACCGGACCCTTGTTGAGGAAGAGGAACCTCTTCTATGGCCCCTTGGGCAAGAAGAGAGGAAACCTCTTGACCCAACAGGGTTAGGAGAGATGGGGGAGAATTGAATGGTCTCACCATATGATGGGGAGGAAGGCTGGAGAAATGAAGTTTGTAACCCTCTCGAATGATAGAGAGGGTCCATTGTTCTGTTGTGATTTGTTCCCATCTGGGAGCAAAGTGAACCAACCTTCCGGGTATGGTGAGAGGTTCTGGTTGTGTTAGAACCAGAAGTGGCAAGTTCCCAAGGAGCAAGTCAAAACCCCTGAGGGGTTGGAGCCTGCTGAGCTACAGTAGCTGCTGCAGGCTTAGCTCGTGCTTGTTTGGATTGCTGACGCTTAGCAGTATAGCGAGGTTGAGAAGACTGCTGGCCAGTATTTGAAGCAACTCTGGCCTTCTTATAGTAAGGCCTTTTAAAAGACTTTTTCTTAGTAGGAATTGAAGTGGACTTTGAAAGTCTTTCCAAGGTGGCATTTTCAGCATCCATCTGGGTGGCTTTGATTTGCCACTCTTCCCCAAATAAGTTCTCACCTGTACAGGGCAGATTCCGTAAGCCATCTAGAACCCAAGGTTCCAGATCAGAGGCCTGGAGCCAAGCAAGACGTCGGGCTGCAATAGCAATGCCCGAAGCCCTACTGGCTCCCTCAAAGGAATCATATGCTGCCCTATTAGAGAACTTAGAAACCTCTAAGAGTTGTTTCACTAGGGAAAGGAATCCCTGCTTTTTATCCTCAGGGATAAAGGGGGCAAAATGCCGCACCTTTTTGGCAAGTTCCTCCAGGAACATGCCCATATAGAGACTGTAGGAATTAATCCTGGCTATAAGCATACTAGCCTGGAAAATTTTCCTACCAAAAGAGTCCAAAGTCTTACATTCCCGTCCTGGAGGGGTGGAAGAGTGCCTTTTGGTACTCCTAATCTTCTTCATTGCAGACTTCACCACAATAGAGTGGTGGGGCAATTGAGTCTTTTGGAAACCAGGAGAAGGAGGGACCCTATACATGGTGTCCAACCTACGGGAATAAGGAGACAAAGTCAAAGGATTTTCCCAGAAATCCATCAGTTGTTCTTGAAGGATTTCATGGATAGGCAGGGTAACTGCCTCCTAGGGGGCCTTTGAGTATCCCAAAATATCCAGTTTTTTGGATCTGGGTTCCTTTTCAGAGGATGTGGTAATAGAAAGGGCTGTAGCCATATCTAAAACAAAGTCCTGGAAGGACAAATCCTCTGGAGGGGACATTCTCCTTTTAGGAGAAGAGGGCTCCTCAGGTAAGTTGAGTGAAAACTCAGCAGAATCATCAGAGGAGTGAAAATCCTCAGAGGAATCGGTGCTTTCCTCTAACGCACGATACGCGTACCGATCGGTATCGATATCGGGCGTATCGGGTATGGAACCGGTATGGAGCGAAAGCCCATACGGTACCGACTTGCGTTTAGAGGTTGACGGCCTCGATACCGGCATGGCGGACGATACCGGTATCGGGCCCGGAACCGCTGAAAGCGGAACCGATGGCGTTGCAGCTTTAATGAAAGCCATGACGGCCTGCTGCATGGACTGTACAGTATCGCCCATGGACGCCATAGCTGCCTGGATGTCGGTACCGGAGTGACCCGGTACCCCATAGCAGGCTAACAGGTGATCTGTCGAGGCCGTAGCATCGATATCAACCTGAGACCCCTGAATTGGCGTTTTTGGAAGTTGGACTTCACGCCGGGGTTGTTTTGCTGGGGCAGGGTCCTCAAGTTCTAAGCTAAGAGCCTCTCGATGCTTTGAAGGAGATTTGCTCTTTGAGGACTTGCCCACAGAAGGTTTGGTTACCTGAGATCCATCCGGAGAAGAAGACCTGGATGACTGTGATGCTGTATTCTCTGAAGCAAACAGCACATGGAATTTGTTGGCCCGGTTCTGCAGCCCACGTTTAGACATGTGGGAGCAAGATGGGCAGTCCGGTATGGAATGGTCAGGCCCCAAACATTTCAGACACCATTCATGGGTGTCTGTGACTGAAATAACAGCATTACATTTGGTACACTTCTTAAATCCAGGGGCTGGTTTCTCCATGAGGAGAAATTGAGTAGGCCGAGAGGCCTCTCTGAAGTGACCAAAAAGCTAAAAAATAAGAAAAAGAATTATAATTTTTTAAAGAAAGAAAGAAAAGACCGGCGATACCGGTATCGGTATGGGGAAGGCAGGTACGCGGTCTAAAGAAACAAATAAAATAACAATTTCTTCAGCGGTGACAGGAACACGACCTGCTGGCTCCGCGGAAAAAGAGAAACTGAGGAGAGCTGTTCAGGAAGGCGGGAAGGCAGTGCGCATGTGCAGTGGGAGGTCCCAAAAGCTTCTATTCTAAGAAGCTGGGGAGCTTTCCCGCACGGGCTCCGTCGGTACCGACGTACCCATATGTGAGGACTTATTCCTGCTTGTTCCTGGAGAATCGACCTCGATACCGATAGCGGTATCGGGGATGGTAATGCCATTGAAGCAGGTATCGGAGGCTGCTGAAGCGGTACCGAGGTGACCCGAGAGGCTTGGTAAATATCCTTGGTACTGCGTAATCGGGAACGATATGGGCTGGTTCCCAAACGCGTCGGTACCAAGTCATGTAGACTGGATATCGATTCCAGACTCGGCATCGAGGGGAGCGGGTCTATCGATACATGCCCAGAAGGACCGACATCGGTGGTGGTATCAGCGATGCCGATACAGGAAAGTCAATCAGAATGGTATCGAGCGGTACCGAAGGTACCAAGGATGTCTGATGACGATCCCAGGTGAAGAGTGGAACACTCGACACCGATGCCGGGGTATCGGTACCGCTCGAAGCCGGTACCAACCCCAAGCATGGCTGAGATACAGGAAAGCCAGTCTGGGTCATATCAATCGGCCCCGAAGGTACCGAGGACACCCGAAGACGATCCCCGGTGAAGAGTGGAACACTCGACACCGATGCCAGTGCCGGGTTTATCGGTACCGCTCAAAGCGGATACCACCCCCTGGCACGGCTCAGGTATGTTCTGTGAGGGGTGAGCCCCAGGAACAACCTGAAACCCCGTAAATGCTTTGGAGCCCGAAGACTCCCGCCGGGGTTTTATTGCCAAAGAGGTCTTGAGGGTAAGGCCGGAGCTGCCGTCATGCTGAGCATGAGACTTACCTTCAAGACTTGGCTAGTCTTAACAGACTGTGGGTTACCTGATCCTGGAGAGAAGAAAAAAAACGGTGTCCTCACTCGAAAAGGAAAAACGGCATCGAGAGAAACTCGAAAAAGGGAAGGTCTTCTCCCAATAGTACAGCCTGAAGGTTCAGGGGAAAAAGGGTCAGGACCCAAACAGGTTAGACACCAAGCCTTGGAGTCTAAAAAGAAAACTATGTTTCCACAATGAAGGCACTTCTTAGGGGAAGAAGGCTCCATGTTGGAGAGGCCTGGTAGGCCCAAAAGGTTAAGACAAAAAACTGAGGAGAAAAAATCTTTGTTATTTAGAAAAGAAAAGAATAAAGCACCGGCGGTACCGGTATCGGCGGGAAAAACAGCCGCGACCACAAGAAAACAAGAAAAGAAGGATTTTTAAAGAAAAAAGTTTCTGCGGTAACAGGAGGACGTCCTGTTGGCTCTGCGGAAAAACTAAAACTGAGGAGAGGCAGTGGGAAAGGCGGGAAGCCAGCGCGCAGGCGCGAGGGATGCTCCCAAAAGCTTTCTGATTGGATGCTGGGGAGCATTCCCGTGCAGGCTCCGTCGGTATTGACGTACCCATATGTGAAGACTCATTCCTGCTTGTTCCTGGAGATACTATGATAAAATGAGGAAAACAGTTAAGAAAAAACTAAAAGGAGCAGTTGCAAAGATTAAAGACGTACATCAGGCTTGGCAGTTGTTGAAAAATACTATCTTGGAAGCCCAGACCAGCTGTATTCCATGCTTTAAGAAAAGTGGAAGGAAGTTCAAAAAACTGCCAGCATGGTTTAAAGGTGAGGTCTGAGAGGCTGTTGCCAAAAAAGCATCTTTCAGGAAATGGAAAAAAGAGCCAAACGACGAAACCTGGAAACAGCACAAGCACTGGAAAGTCAAATGCAAGGCATTGATAAGGCAGGCAAAGGGAGAATTTGAGAAGAAGCTTGCTGCGGAAGCAAAAACGCAAGTAAAGACCTTTTCAAGTACATTCGTAGCAAAAAACCTGTGAGAGAGTCAGTTAGTCCATTAGATGATAAAGGGGTTAAAGGAGCACTAAGAGGCGACAAGGCGATAGCGGAGAGACTGAATGAATTCTTTGCTTCGGTCTTTACTGAGGAAGATATAGGGATGTTACCCATGACTGAAGTGGTATTTAAAGGTGCGGAAGAATTGAAGGAAATATCGATACATCGGGAAGATGTATTACAACTATTAGATAAACTGAAGAGTAGCAAATCACCTGGGCCGGATGGTATACATCCAAGGGTGTTGAAAGAACTGAAATATGAGATTGCAGACCTGCTATTAGTAATCTGTGAACTATCATTAAAATCATCTCTAATACCTGAAGATTGGAGGATCGCCAATGTAACACCAATTTTTAAAAAGGGTTCCAGGGGTGATCCGGGAAGCTACAGACCGGTGAGCCTGACGTCAGTACCGGGAAAAATGGTAGAAACCATCATAAAGAATAAAATTACTCAGCATGTAGTCATGACCTAATGGGAGACAGCCAACATGGCTTTAGACAAGGAAGATCTTGTCTTACTAATCTGTTATTTTTGAAGGACTGAATAATCAGGTGGAAAAAGGTGAGTCGGTTGATATTGTGTATCTGGACTTTCAGAAAGCCTTTGACAAGGTCCCTCATGAGAGACGTTTGGCAAAACTAAAGAGTCATGGGATAGGAGGCAGTATACTATTGTGGATCAGGAACTGGTTAAAAGATAGAAAGCAGAGGGTAGGGCTAAATGGCCAATTTTTCCAATGGAGAAAGGTGAATAGTGGTGTACCCCAGGGATCTGTGCTGGGTCTGCTGCATTTTCACATATTCATAAATGACATGGAAAGTGGAATAACGAGTGAGGTTATCAAATTTGCAGATGACACAAAACTATTTAAAGTTGTTAAAACCCAAGAGGATTGTGGAAACTTGCAAGAGGATCTTGATAAATTGGAAGTCTGGGCATCAAAATGGCAGATGAAATTTAATGTGGACAAATGCAAGGTTATGCACCTAGCGAAGAACCCCCCAAACTATAGTTACACGATGCAAGGTTCCACATTAGGAACCACCACCCAGGAAAAAGATTTAGGCGTCATTGTGGATACCATGTTAAAACCCTCGGCCCAGTGTGCAGCGGCGGCCAAGAGAGCAAATAGAATGCTAGGTATCATAAGGAAAGGAATGGAAAATAAAACAAAAGATATTATAATGCCTCTATATCGTTCCATGGTGAGACCGCACCTTGAATATTGTGTGCAATTCTGGTCGCCGTATCTTAAAAAGGATATAGCAGTTTTAGAAAAGGTTCAGAGAAGAGCCACCAAAATGGTAAAGGGGATGGAAGGATACTCCTATGAAGAAAGGCTAAAAAGGTTAGGACTCTTTAACCTGGAAAAGAGACGGCTGAGTGGAGATATGATAGAAGTCTATAAATTAATGAACCGAGTGGAACGGGTAAACGTAGATCGATTGTTTACCTTATCAGAATATAGAAAGACTAGGGGACATGCAATGAAGCTACAGGGTAAACTATTTAAGAATAATAAAAGAAAATATTTTTTCACTCAACGTGTAATCAAACTCTGGAATTTGTTACCGGAGGATGTAGTAAAGGCTGTTAGTGTAGCTGGGTTTAAAAAAGGTTTGGACAAGTTCCTGGAGGAAAGGTCCATAAACCATTATTAAGAAGGGACCCAGGATATCAATGCTTGAACCAATACAAGCATTGTGGAACCTGTGTCCCTTGGGGAAACTTCTAGGTACATATGACCTAGATTGGCCACTGCTGGAAACAGAATACTGGGCTTGATGGACCTTGGTCTGACCCAGTATGGCATATCTTATGTTCTTAAAGCTGGGGAAATGCTCCGCTGGGGCTTCATCGGTGCCGATGACACCCATATGTGAGGACTGACTTCCTGCTTGATCCTGGAGAAGGACTTTGTACATGGCATCGAGGCGCTTGCTCGCTATGGGGACCGAAGCAGGTATTTCCCACATGCGGAGGAGCAGCCTTGACAAAATGGGGGGAACCGGAACAGTAAGAGACTCCCGAGGCGGGGACTCATATTGCAGAATATTGAGCTCTTCAGATCGTGGCTCCTCTTCAGTCAGCATAGCCATGCTAAGGGCCCATGCCATGTCCCACACAAACACGAGGAATGTGTCGTCCTCGGGCAGCGAACGCCTCCGAGAGAAGGGTGGGGACAGGTCTGAAGGGAGGTCCCTGTGGGCACGGGTCTCCGGGGAGGTATCCCCGTCCAACTCCCAGTCTGAGAGACCCAAGGAGTCGTCCAACTTGGGCTGGTTGCCTCGTCCTGAGGTCAAGGCCCGCTTGCAGCCAGCCTTGGAGGATCTCGCTCCCGAGGACCAGAAAGGCGAGCGAGACTGATGCTGAGGACCCTAACAAGACGCACGGCTCTCGGGGGTTTCTAGGGCGGGTTGCGGTGTCTCTCTCGAAGGAACCTCTGTTTCGAGGCGCAAGCCAGCCGTGCTGGGCATGAGCGCCTGCTGGGCAGCTAAGACGACAGAAACGCTGCACTCTAGTGCCAGCATTCAAAACTCGACATTGACACCAGGGTTACCAGGTCTGGCATGGAGGAGAGGGATTCCTCACTGGGATGGCCCTCAGGAGACCGGGCACCATCGCCGGAGTCCTTCGTATCTGTATGAGGTACCTTACGAGACCGCTCCTTGTCTGACTCTTGGGAACACCAAAGGGGGGCTGAGTGACAGAGCGTAGAAGCGCTTGCCTGGGGACCCCGACAGCAACTTCAAGGTCGTCGTCTTCTTATGCCTCTCCACTTCAGGGGACCCCTGCTCGGAATGCCGCCAAGAGCGCGGGGCCTTAGTGAGGGATCCCACCTGCGGAGGGACAACAGAGGGTGCCGCCGGGGATTCCAGGACTACCTTCTGGAAAATGTCACCTAACTTCTGCTTACAACTTAGCAGGGCCTTGGAAGACATTTTCTTGCAGAGCGCAGAGCTCTGGGTCATGGTCGGCCCCAAAACACCGAAGTCAGCAGTCGTGGGTGTGTCTGTGTGCGACATGTTTTTGGAGCATCTGTCACATTTGTTAAATCCAGTGGCCATGGGAGCCAAAGGGCCCCCGGCTAGGTCAAAGACTTTGTGGCCAGATGTTGGGGAAAAAAAAGGGCAAGTCCATGGAAAAAAATGTTGACAGAAAAAGGCGCCCCCTCGCTCAAGGAAAAAACAGAGCAAGGGAGGACGGGTAGAAGACCGCTGCTACCGGAAAAAAAACAAGGCCAGATGCCAAAATTGAAAAGCATAGTTACTCACCTGTAACAGGTGATCTCCGGGAACAGCAGGAATTTAGTCTTCACATATGGGTATCGTCGGTACCGACGGAGCCTGTGCAGGAACGCTCCCCAGCGTCCAATTAGAAAGCTTTTGGGAGCATCCCACAGTGCCTGCGTGCTGCCTTCCCGCCTTTCCCAACTGCCTCTCTCCAGTTGAGTTTAAAGCTGAGACAAAGAGAGAGAGAGAGATTGAAAGAGAAAGATAAAACTCCTAGGGGAGGTGGGTGGGTTGTGAAGACTAAATTCCTGCTGTTCCTGGAGATCACCTGTTATAGGTGAGTAACTGTGCTATCTCCAGGAACAAGCAGGAATGTAGTCTTCACATATGGGGGACTCCCTAGCTTTAGATGCCGGGGAGAGACCCCAGAGGTTGTGTCTCCCTGAGAAAGGGCTCCACTTCCCCCCATGGATCTCTGGCATACAACCAGGGATGGTGGGTAAGAGTTGATTAAGTATGGAACAGGTGTTGGAGAACAGCCTGATCAAACAAGGCATCCCGGCGGGAGTCCTTGTCCAAGCAGTAATGGGCTGTGAAGGTATGAACCGAGGCCCAGGTGGCTGCTCGACAGATGTCGTCGATAGACACAGAGTGCAGATGAGCCATTGAGGCTGCCATGGCTCTCACATTGTGAGCTGTGACATGGCCCTCCAGAGGAAGATTCTGACTCTGATAGGCAAAGGAAATACACTGAGCAATCCAGTTAGACAGTGTTCTCTTGGAGACTGGAAGCCCCAAATGAGAAGGATCAAAAGCAACAAAGAGTTGAGAGGACTTTCTATGTTGCTGTGTTCTTTGTAAGTAAAAGGCTAAAGCTCTTTTACAGTCCAAGGTATGAAGTGTCTTCTCTGCATTTGATGCATGAGGCCTTGGAAAAAACATAGGCAGGTAGACCGCTTGGTTCAGATGAAAAGGCGAGACCACCTTTGGCATAAAGTGTGGATGAGTCTTAAGGACTACCTAGGACCTACCCTGTTTAAAACCTGTACATAATCCCGTTTACTATACGTCCAGTGTAGGTCGCCCACACTGCACAAAATATGTTTTTTGTAAACCGCACTGATATTAAAGAGCGCGGTATAGAAGAAAGTTAAATAAATAAAATAAAAATAAATACCTTGTCATGATGGAACCTTGTATAAGGTGGATCAGCCATTAGTGCCTGCAACTCACTGATGCGACGTGCTGATGTGATTGCAATGAGAAAGATAAACTTCCAAGAAAGGAATTTCAATGAGGTAGTAGCTAAGGGTTCGAAAAGTGGCTTCATGAGCTGACCAAGAACCAGGCTTAAGTCCCATGCCACCGGTGGTGGCCTAATGGGAGGCTTAGTTAGAAGAAGGCCTCTCATAAATCTTGCTATAAGAGGATGGGAGGAAATAGGTTGTCCATTTAGAGGCTTGAAAGAAGCTGCAATAGCACTCAAATGGACTCTTACTGAGTTAGTCTTAAGTCCTGCATTGGATAAATGAAGGAGATACTCCAGTAAAGATTCCAGAGGTATCGCAAGGGGGTTAAGACCCTTCTGCGAACACCATATGGTAAACCTTTTTCACTTGAAAGCATAAGAACGTCTTGTGGAAGGCTTCTTGGAAGCATAAAGGATATCCTTTACTTGCTGAGGGAGGTTAAGATCATGGAGATCTAGGCCTTCAGCAACCAAGCCCTGAGATGCAGACTGGAGATTGGGATGCCATAACATTCCATCCTCCTGGGACAGGAGATCTGGAGAAGACCCTAACTCCAGAGAGGGTGCTTGAGAGAGATGTAGAAGCAGAGGGTACCATGCTTGCCGTGGCCAATGTGGAGCTTGAACAGGGTTTTGGGAAGCTTGAACAGGGTTTTGGGAAGCTTGAACAGGGTTTTGGGAATTAGGGGAATGGATGGAAAGGCATAAAGGAAGTCTTGACCCCAGTGAAGGAGGAAAGCATCCCTGGCCTGAGAGCCCTGAGCCGGAATTCTGGAACAGAACTGGAGAAGTTTGGCATTCAACGGACTTGCAAAGTGGTCTATGTCCGGGTTCCCCAAAGTTGAAAAATCTTGGCCCCCTGGTCTGCATGCAGACACCATTCGTGTGGAAGCAGAACTCAACTGAGTCTGTCTGCCCAAGAGTTTTGGATGCCTGGAAGATACACTGCCAAGAGATGAATCTGATGCTCTCTGGCGAGGGCCCATAGTCGCAAAGCTTCGTTGCAAAGCGACAGAGAGCCTGTTCCCCCCCTGCTTGTTCACATAGAACATGGCTACTTGATTGCCCTTGTGAATGAGGACTGTCTTGTAGCTGAGTAGGGTGTGGAACACTCGAAGAGCAAGGAAGATTGCTCTGAGCTCTAAGAGATTGATATGTAGATGAGTCTCCAGTGAAGTCCAAGTGCCTTGGGTGGAGGGGTCTTGCAGATGAGCTCCCCAACCCATTGGAGAAGCATCTCTTGTGAGAGTTGCCTGGGGTAAAGGTTGTTGAAATGGGGATCCCAGCAACAGGTTTTGAGTGGACTGCCACCATTGGAGGGACAAAAAAAGGCGATTTGTGTTTGCTATTTTGTCTGACAGGCATCCTGATGCCTGGGTCCATTGAGTGGATAAAGTCCACTGGGCTGCTCTCATATGGAGGCGAGTATAGGGAACCACATGCACGGTATATGCCATGTGGCTTAGTAGTTGTAACATCTCTTGAGCAGTGAGATGAGGTTTTAGCACTGCTTGAGAAGCTAACTGCACCATGCGAAGGCAACGGGTCTGAGGAAGATAGGCCCTTGCTTTTCTGGTATCCAGCAAAGCTCCCATGAACTCTAAAGACTGAGTGGGAGCTAGATTGGATTTTGGGATGTTTATGACCAGACCCAAATACTGAAGGATATGCATTGTGCAAGATAGAGAAATCCTGGCCTCTGAAAAAGGAACCGAAGGAACTTTCTGTGAGTTGGATGGATGAGAACATGAGTGTACGCATCCTTGAGATCTAAAGAACAAAGCCAATCCTGACTCTGAAGGTATGGCAGAAGAGCTCCTAGAGAAATCATCTTGAACTTCTCCTTGAACAGGAATTTGTTCAATTCTCTGAGGTCTAAAATGGGTCTGTGTCCCCCTGTTTTCTTTGGAACAAGGAAATAGGGGGAGTAAAACCCTGTACCCTGTTGGGAAATGGGTACGTCTTCTATTGCCCCATGGGCAAAAAGTAAACTGACCTCTTGACTCAACTTATTTTCGAGTGAAGTCTGAGAATTGAACCATCTTACAACTGTAGGAGGGGGCATGTTGAGGAAATGAAGCTTGTACCCCTCCTTTACAATGGAGAGAGTCCATTCTGCTGCTGTTATTTGCTCCCATCAAGGGGCAAAATGACACAATCTTCCTGGAATGGTGGAGGGCTCTGGCCCGTTGAGGTCCAGGAAGGCCAAGTTCTCTAGATGGGAGTCAAAGCCCCTGTGGAGGCTGAGTCTGCTGGGCCGGCTGAGGCTTAGCAGACTGTTTTCCTTTGTTTTGGTGGCTGCTGTCCCTTTCAGACAGACTGACCTGCAGAATGCCTCTGCTGGGTATAGGAGGGGTAAAACCTCTTCTTTTTAGAGAAGAATGGTTTCTTGTAGGATTTTCTCTTTGCAGGATCAGCTGTAGCCTTGGATAGTCTATCCAAAGTGGTGTTATCAGCATCCAGCTCACTAGCTTTCTCTTGCCGATTTTTGCCAAAGAGATTTTCACCTGTGCAAGGGATATTCCCCAGTTTGTCCTGTACCCAGAGTTCTAAGTCAGATGCCTGGAGCCAGGCAATCCTATGAGCACCTAGAGCAATGGCAGAGGTTCTGCTTATGCACTCAAAACAGTCAAAAGCTGAACGATTAACAAACTTGGAAACATCTTGGGCATGTTTGACAAGTGTAAGATAATCTTGCCTCTTATCAGGAAGGAGAGGGCTCATAAGCTCTAGATCTCCTGTAACCTCCTTAAGGAACATTCCCATGTATAAAATGTAGGAACTAATCCTGGCAGAAAGCATAGAGGTCTGGAAGGTTCGATGCCCAAACGCATCAAGAGTCCTACATTCACGTCCTGGGGGATTAGATGCATGTCTTTTTGCACTCTTGATCCTTCTCACAGCTGATTCCACTACCATGGAGTGGTGTGGTAACTACGTTTTTTTAAATCCAGGACAAGGAGGTACTCGATACATGGTATCAAGCCTATGAGAATGAGGAGAGGTGGTAAGAGGTGTTTCTCACATTCTTAGCATGAGATCATGCAAGATCTCATGACTAGGCAAAGTAGCTGCCTCCTTGGGAGCTTTAGGATATTGTAAAATCTCCAATTCCTTTGCTCGGGGCTCTGTTTCAGGAGCCACTGTGATGGAAAGACATCTAGCCACCTCCCGGATAAAATCCCAAAAGGATATATCCTCTGGAGGAGACATCCTATGTTTAGGAGAGGAACTAGGAGAGGAAGGCTCCTTAGAGAGAAGTACTCTGGTACCGACAGAGCTGTCAGAATCCTCAGACTCATTGGAGGATTCAAAATATCTCGTCCGGGTGCTCTTGCAAAGCACGATACAGGTACCGATTGAAGTCTGGTACCGGCCTGCCGATACCGGAGGAAATAGCATGACTCTGTGTTGGTAACACAGTCGCCGATGTCGATGCTGCCAGAACTGGTGCCGATACCGGCTGAACTGTCTGAAGCGCTCCCGAAGCTGCAAGGAGAGCCGCCAGACTGCGTTCAATAGCCAAGAATCTCTGGTCTCTTGACGCTGCCGATGCCTGGGTATCGGTACCGGATGAAGCGGCTGGTACCCCAGAGTATGGCACCAGTAGTTCTGCCGAGGTTGAGGCCTCGAGAACATCCTGGAGCCCTGATAGTGCTTTGGAAGCCAAAGCCTCCCGCCGGGGCAATTTTGCCAGTACAAGTCCCTCAAGGGCAATGCCAGAGGCATCTCGATGCTTGGAAGGAGATCTACCCTTTGAGTGATTTATGTTTAGTTACCTGAGATCCATGGAAGGAAGACGAAGCCCTGGAAGATGTTGATGCCACGGATGCTGCATCGGAAGGAAAAAGGGTGCTAAGCTTAGCAGCTTGGTTTTGCCGACCCCTCTTTATTATTATTATTTTTTTTTTTTTATTTACATTTCTTATATACCGCACTATTTGACATCAGCGCGGTTTACATCAAACAAAACATTTCAGTACACAAAAATGTCTGAGTTACATTAAACAGGGTTAACAACTTGGATAACAGGGTAATTTTACAACTCAGGTAAATAAACTTTGATTGTAGTGTAAACTATTTACATCTATAAGTTAGGGCACCGTTGAGACGTAATGGTCAGTTGAGCGTTGAACTTACTAAGTAGGGAATTCAGGGTCAATGGGTGATTCAGAGTTTCTATAACTAACAGTGATGGGTCGTGATTCTGCACTCACTGGGAAGTATATAAGGAATAGGTAATGTTTGAGGGCCTTTCTGAATTGGAGTATGCTGGTGATTGCTCTAATATCAGGTGGCAGCATATTCCAAAGCTTCGGGGCACGGAGACTGAAAGCTCTGTTTGCTGTTGATGAGGTGCTTTTTGTAAGTTCACGGGGAACCAATAGCTTATTTAATGCCATTGATCTTCTTGATCTATTAGAAGAAATGGGTTTGATGAGTTCAGTTAATGATGTGGATGAGAGACTGTTTACCGCTTTGAAGGTAAGTAGTAATGTCTTGAAAATGATCCTGGCCTGTACAGGAAGCCAGTGTAACTGCTTCAGAAGGGGCGACACATGCTCACTCCTAGATGCCCCATAGAGAATCCTCGCAGCGCTATTCATTGCAAGCTGTAAAGGGTTCAAGGTGGATTGAGGGAGGCCTAGCAAAATGACATTAGCATAGTCAAAGTGGGGCATGATCAGAGCCTGGTAGATGGTACGGAAATCCTCAGGTTCAAGCAGTGGGCGAAGATGTCTTAGTGATCGGATTTTGTAGTATATGGATCTTACCGTGTTAGCTATATGCGCCTTCATGTCCAGGTTCTGATCGAGTGTAACACCCAGATAACGTATTTGCTGTTTTGATTGTAGCTCAGCATCTTTCACCTTAAGGAATTGTGGAGGGCTGAAGTTCGGGTTCTTTGACATGAAAAGCACCTCTGTCTTCTTATGTTGAATCCGGAGGTTTTGTGATAGGAGCCATTCCGATATGGCGTCAAAGCAGTTGCTCAGAGGGGACAGGTCCAAATTGTCAATGTTGAAAGGCATATAAAGCAGGACGTCATCCGCATATATCATGCAACCAACATTGAAAGACCGGATGATCTTGCAAATAGGTTGCATATAAATATTGAACAACAAAGCAGAGAGAGAGGAGCCTTGTGGGACCCCTTGCCATTGGTGGAATGGATCAGACATCACTCTCCCAGCACGAACATGTTGCCATCTTTCGGATAAGTACGATCTGCACCACTCAAGGGCAGTTCCGCCTACTCCTTTCTCCTTCAGCCGTAATAGGAGGTCATGGCTCACAGAGTCAAAAGCAGCGGCTATGTCCAGGAACACAAGTGCGAAACCCTGTAGGATGTTGTTGATACCAGAAATTATGGTATTGAGGAGAGCTGTGAGGAGAGTCTCTACACCATGTGACTCTCTGAAGCCATGTTGGCAAGGATCCAATGGAGCATTGGTATCGATGTGGTCTTGCAATTGACATTGTACCTCCTTTTCTATTAACTTCGCGAGAAAAGGAATACTTGAGATGGGTCTGTAGGAGTCTACCTTTTGAGGATCTAACTTACAGTTTTTCAGGAGAGGTCTGATGGAAGTTTGCTTGAGGGCAGATGGGAATGTACCGGAGTTGAAAGACAGGTTTACTATTTTAGTTATTATTGGGCTGAATTCACAACGCAGATCCCTTATCCAGAAGGCTGGGCAGGGGTCCGTCTGAGCAGTTGTGGAATTGAGAGACATGATCAGATCCTCAATTCGCTTCTTGGTAGGGGTAGAAAACATGGTTAGAGCTGTTTGGCAATCTTGATCTATGGGGGTTAATTTTAATGGAGGTTTATTTGTTTGTGTAAGCTTGGATTGTAGGTAGGCTGCGAAGTCTTGAGGATGGATCTCGCCTTGCTTTTCAGGGGCTGGCTCTTTAGATAAGGTCTTGACTAGGTTAAACAAATCATGAGGTTTGTTTAGTGCCCGCCTCAAGGTGTCCGTGTGGTACCGCTTCATTTTCTCTGAGATGGCCTTGCGGTGGATGGATAGCTGATTGAGGTAGGCTGCCTGGTCTGCTGTTGAGTGAGACCGCCGCCAGCGCTTCTCGAGGTTCCGTAGTTGGGATAGTGATCTTCTCAGGTCATCTGTGTACCATGGTGCCGAAGCTCTCTTTCTAGGCAGCCTGTTGAGTGATGGTCGTATTGCAATTGAATTAAGACTGGTGTTCCAGCAGGTGATTAGATCTTCTATTTCTAGGGAGGCCTTGTTACGAAGTGAGCATGTTCCAGCAAGGATGCGATCTCTGTTGAAAGGAAGAAAGCTCCTAGCCAGAGATTTGGGGCTGTTATCCGGAGCATTGTTAGTCATTGAATGTCTGTTGTGCGTAGGGATTTGGAAAAAGATGAGTTTATGATCTGACCACGGTACAACAGTAATAGATATCGCGGCAGTGTAAGATTGGGTGTTTAAGGACTGTGGGGCAAAGATAAGATCAAGGGTGTTTCCCTTTACATGGGTAGGTTCATGGATTAGTTGTTGGTATCCCAGGGATTCAAGTGCTTCGAGGAAGGCGGAAGAGTGACTATCTTGGAGCGCTGGCAGGTTAAAATCACCCACAATCCAAGTTGGGATATTAGGATTCTGAATGTTGGATGCCAGATCTATAATGGCTGGAAGGACTTCTGGGGAGGATGAAGGTGCTCTGTATAGAAGGCTTATCGTGCATAATTTGTTGGAGATAGAAACTAACTCGAGGTGGTCGGATCTAGGGGTATCTTTCAGCTGGAACTGAAGGTCTGATCTGGAGAGAATGAGCACGCCCCCTCCTCGCTTGTTTTGTCTGTGGCTGGCAAACACTGAGAAATTTGGTGGAAGAAGTTGGTTAAGTAGCACATTGTCTTCTGCAGAAAGCCACGTTTCAGTAACCATGAGAATATCAAGGTTATGTAGGGAAATAGTATCCACAATCACCGGCCATTTCGTACGAATTGAACGGGCATTGATGAGAGCACATTTGAGGCTTTGTGAGTAGAGGCTTTCGTCTTGTTTGGCTTTCGTCGAAAGTTGGAGTGGAATGTATATTAGATGCTGGTGATGTGCCCGAGAGTTCCCATTATAACTGAACTTAGGTGTACCTGACGCTCTTTTTCCTTGGCCGTATAGGATTGGTATCTGGTTGCCCTCAAGGGTTAGAGCTCGGGAGAATGAGAGGCAGAAGGAGAAGATTAGGTAACAGCCCGTTAGGGTAATAGGGGAACCCATCTTACTCACTCTGAATGTAGTCGCAGAGACAATGAGATATTACTAGTGAGTGGGAGAGATTTGTGAGAATTCAGTAGGGCTATTTCTCATTGGCAACGAAAACAAGAAAATTCTCTTATTCTGGGTATAGAATGGTTATGGAATACAGATCAATTATTCAAGTAACACAGTTTATACAGGCAAGATTTAACATTAGCAGACTAGACTAACCTAGATAGCATACAGGCTGCCTGTACATCATCCCACAGGCAACACACTCCGAAATGGAGTGGTCAGGACCTAAACATTTGAGGCACCACTCGTGACGGTGACGGAGATGGTACCGCCACACTTGGAACACTTTTTAAAACCCAAAGCGTGTTTTTCCATTCTGAAGGAAAAGTTGGGCCTAGTGCCCAAAATGGCGCGTGGAAATAAAAAAGGCTGGAAAGTGCCCGAAAGAAAAAAGGCTGGAAAGTCCAGAAAAGATTACAATTTTTTTTTTTTTTTTAAAAGAAAGAAAGAACCGGCGGTACCGGTATGGCGTCGAGGAAGGCAGACGCTACCACAAAAAAGAATGAAAGATGGGATAATTTCTGCGGTGACAGGAAAAACGACCTGCTGGCTCCATGGAAAACGAAGAACTGGAGAGAGGCAGTTGGGAAAGGCGGGAAGGCAGCACGCAGGCGCTGTGGGATGCTCCCAAAGCTTTCTAACTGGACGCTAGGGAGCGTTCCCGCGCGGGCTCAGTCGGTGCCGATGATACCCATATGTGAAGACTATATTCCTGCTTGTTCCTGGAGATCACTTTTTCTGAGTGACGAGGATGTGTGTCCGAATGGCTTCGCAGAAAAAGGGAGACTGAGCAAGATGGCACTCTTGGGCAGGAAGAGGACCACGCATGGGTGGCAGCAATCCCAAAGGCTTTCTTTGAAAGCTGGGGAATTGCTCCACGCAGGCTCCATCGGTGCCAACACCACCCATAAGTGAGTACTGACTTCCTGCTTGTTCCTGGAGAACATGAGTGATCTAGCTAAGCTTGAGAATGGTCTAGAATCTGGCAGCTGAGATTTAATGTTAAAAAACGTAGTCATGCATTTGAGATGCAGCAATCCAAGGGAGCAGTATAATATAGGGGGTGATGTACTTCTGTCCACAAAAGAAGAAAAAGGACCTAGGCGTGATCGTGTCTGACAATCTCAAAGTAGCTAAACAGGTAGAAAAGGCGATGGTGAAAGCTAGAAGGATGCTCAAGTGCATAGGGAGAGGAATGGCCAGCAGAAGAAAGGGGGTGATAGTGCCTCTGTATAAGTCTTTAGTGTGACCTCATTTGTAGTATTGTGTGCAGTTTTGGAGACCACACCTTCAAAAGTATATAAACAGGTTGGAGTCGGTGCAGAGGGTGGCTACTAAAATGGTTAGTGGTCTTTGTTATAAAGCATATGAGGACAGAATTAAAGATCTTAACATGTATACTTTAGCGGAAAGACGGTATAGAGGTGATATGAATGAGATGTTTAAATTCCTCCATGGCATAAATGCACAGGAGGAGAGCATCTTTCGATTGAAAACAAGCTCTGCTAAGAGTGGGCATAGGATGAGGGTGAAAGGGGATAGACTCAGGAGTAATGTGTGGAAATATTTCTTTATGGAAAGAGTGGTAGATGCGTGGAATAGTCAGTCTCTCAATGGAGGTGGTGGAGCATGGGACAAACACAGAGGCTCTCTAAAAGAAAAAAAGGGGACTCTTGCAGTAGATGATATGAAAGGGCAGACTAGATAGCAGGAAAAGACCGCATAGCCTGCCATGTTTCTCAGTTTTTTTCCTGACAGCCGAAAAGAGGTGCAGGCAGAAACAGTTATCTTTTTCACTGCCCAAACGGCTTGAAAATCATGCAGCTTGTAGAAAACAATAGCAGAACTGAACGAAAAAAAAAACCCCCCACGAAAGAGTAAAAATGCATGTAAAAGTGATGAGAGGGGGAGACCCATGCAGGCTTCTGCGCGGTAGAGAAAGGAGAAATTAGGCCTTACCTGCTAATTGTCTTTCCTTGAGTTCTCTCCGGGCCAGTCCAGGACAAGAGGGTAGTCAATCCCTTCCAGCAGCTGAGGACTGAAAAAAACTGAAACTTTAACTGACAGCCTAACCAGCTCCCCCTGGTGTCAGAATCCAGTCTTATGGTAACAAAGCAGTAGAACAAAAAACTGTAACCCCAAGAGCAAAACAACAAATCTACTCTGACTAGTAATAATGGGAAAGAGCACTTGAGAAGCTTTCTCCGTCCTCCCTCCGTATTAGTACGTTATTGAGACCTTACTGATGTCTTTCTTCAGTGTTTTATTTAATTCTTTTTTCTGTTATTTCATGCTCTTTACACCAAAATCCTCCAAAACTCTAAACGCTGTTCGCTAAGGAATGCTACAGACCCCCCCGCCAAAAAAGAACGTCCTGGACTGGCCCGGAGAGAACTCAAGGAAAGACAATTAGCAGGTAAGGCCTAATTTCTCCTTCCTATTCGTCTCTCCGGGCCAGTCCAGGACAAGAGGGTAGTAGCAAAGCAGTACCTAAACCCGGGAGGGACCTGTGAGCCCCGCAATAATGGCCGAGGCCCCCACTCTAGCATCTCCCCTAGCCTGCACATCTAACCGATAGTGCCATGCAAATGTATGAAGCGAAGACCAGGCTGCCACCCGACAGATATCAACCGGCGGAACCAAGGCAGACCCCGCCCACGACATAGCCTGACCCCTCGTCAAATGAGCGCAAATCCCGACGGGAGCCACCTTGCCCTCCGTCTCGTATGCTACCCTAATCGTGTGCTTCACCCAGCGAGCTATGGAAGCCTTAGTGGCTGCCTTACCCTTTGAGGGACCACCAAAGAGAACGAACAATCTGTCCGACCTACGAAACGACTGTTTCCTTCAAGTATCTCCGTAGCACCCGACCAACATCCAATTTGCGAAGGGACCGGTCTAGCTTACCGTCAGCCGGTGCCACAAAAAAGAGGGAAGCGACACTGGCTGATTCACATGAAAGCTGGACACTACCTTAGGCAGAAAAGAGGGCACTGGCTGCAAAAGAACCTTTTCCGCCGAAAACTGAATGTACGGTTCTCTAAAGGAAAGCGCCTGCAGATCGGATATGCGCCTCGCCGAGCACAAAGCTACTAAGAAGGCAGTCTTCCAGGAAAGCTCCCGGACATTCCCGGAAGATTGCGGTTTGAAAGGTGGCTTTGTCAAAGCTTCCAACACCAAATTCAAATCCCAAGGAGGAATCACCTGGCGAACCCGAGGCCGAATGTTCTTGGCCGCCCGAAGAAAACGCAGAACATCTGGATGAGTGGAAAGCGAACCTCCTTGCATTGGCCCTCTATAACATGCCAGCGCCGCCAACTGAACCCTCAGAGTGCTAAGGTCTAGCCCTTTTTCCAACCCGTTCTGCAGGAACGCCAGGATGTCTGGCAGCGACAATTTCCCCAGCCTAACTTTGCGGTCTGCACATCACGCTTCAAAGATGCGCCATACTCTAACGTAGGCTAACGAAGTAGACCATCTTCTAGACTTCAACAGCGTGGCAATCACCGACCCCGAGTAACCCTTGCGGCGCAAACGCTCCCTCTCAAGAGCCAAGCCGTAAGCAAGAATCAATCCACTTGCGGCATTAGGACGGGGCCTTGGTTCAGCAAATTGTCGCGGGAGTGCAGCCGCCACGGAGGAGCCACCAGCAGTCGCATCAGATCCGCGTACCACGGCCGTCTCAGCCAATCCGGCGCGATGAGGATCACTAGTCCCTCGTGCTGCGATATCCTCTGGATGACTCGTCCCAACAACGGCCACGGCAGGAACACGTAAAGAAGCTCTCCCGACGGCCAGGGTTGCACCAGTCCGTCTAGACCTTCTGACATATGTTCCCTGTGCCTGCTGTAAAACCGCGTCGCTTTGGCATTGGTCAGGGTCGCCTTGAGATCCATGACCGGACAACCCCAACGCACCGTGATGTCGTGAAAAACTGTTGCGTTCAGCTCCCATTCCCCGGGATCCAGCACATGCCGACTGAGATAGTCTGCCTGAACATTGTCTTTGCCTGCCACATGAGCTGCCGAAAGCGCCACGAGATGGTGTTCTGCCCAATGGAACAACCGCTGACTTTCTTCCAAGAGCCGGGCACTGCCCGTACCGCCCTGGCGGTTGATGTACGCTACGGTTACCAAATTGTCTGAGAAAACTTGAACCGCGCTCCCTTCGAGGAGCTTTGCAAACTCCAGCAGTGCTAACCGAACTGCCCTGAGTTCCAGAAGATTTATGGACCAAGCACTCTTCTGCCATCCAGACCCCCTGCGCTACCTGCGCCAAACAATGGGCCCCCCAGCCGGAAAGACTGGCATCCGTGGTGAGTAACACCCAGTCAGGAAGCTCCAACGGAACCCCCGCCTGCAGATGTGATGGAACCAACCACCATTGCAGACTGTCTCGCACCTGTTCCGGACAGACCAACCGACGAGAAAGCAGATGATCCTGCGGAGACCATCACGAGAGGAGAGCCTGCTGTAGCGGTCGCATGTGAGCCCTGGCCCACTGAACCAGATCTAAGGCCGCTGCCATCGATCCCAACAACTGTAAGTACCTCCAAGCCGTTGGCGCCTTGAGCCTCAAAAAGGCGGCGACTTGCGACAAAATCTTTCGAACTCTGTCTGGGGGTAGCAAGATGGCTCCTAAGTGCGTGTCGAAGAAGGCTCCGAGATATGTCAACTGCCGCCCCGGAAGCAAACAACTCTTGGCCTGGTTGATAACCCAACCGAGATGCTCGAGAAACACCACCACACGCGCTGTTGCCCTGATAGACTCCTCTATCGACGGCGCTCAAATTAACCAGTCGTCCAGGTAAGGGTGTACCTGTATTCCCTCTTTTCGAAGAGCCGCCGCAGCTACAACCATCACCTTGGTAAAGGTGTGCGGCGCTGTCACCAGTCCGAACGGCAAAGCTCTGAACTGAAAATGACCAATGGGCACTGCAAAACGCAGAAACCTTTGATGCTCTGTTCTGATAGGAATATGCAGATAAGCCTCCGTCAGATCTATTGAGGAGAGAACCTCTCCCAGTCTGACGGAGTTGACAACAGACCGCAACGTCTCCATGCGGAAATGAGGCACGCGCAGGCAACGATTTACGTGCTTCAAATCCAAAATTGGCCGAAAAGAACCTTCCTTTTTGGGAACCACAAAATAAATCGAGTATCGACCTAAGCCGCACTGGTCTGCTGGTACCGGAACTATCGCTTGGAGTGGTAACAACCGACTCACGGTTGCATGCACTGCTGCCCTCTTTGCCAGAGGACCGCACGGCGAAGAAACGAAGGCTGCCGCTAAGGGAAGGTCGAACTCTAGCGCATAGCCCTCTCTGATAATCTGAAGAACCCACTGGTCGGATGTTGGCCCAAGCGGAGAAAAACTTCTGCAACCGCCCGCCTACAGGAATCTCTGCCTAGACCAGCGTCCCTTCATTGCGGCTTTTTGGATGCCGACTGTTGGGCGTTAAAATAGCCTCTACTGAAACCTCTGGCTCCGCGAAAGGACGGACCTCTAGCCACAAACCGGCCTCGTAGATAAGGCGAAAAACGAGGTCCGCGAAACCTCCGAAAATCACACCCCTGACCCCTCTGCAAGGAGCCCATCTTTGTCGCTCTTGGCTGGTCTTCGGGCAGACGACCCCCTTTGGAATCACCCAAATCCTTGACAATTTTCTCGAGAGCTTCCCCGAAAAGCAGCTTACCTTTGTACGGAAGCTTGCTGAGGCGCGCTTTAGATGATGCATCCGCTGCCCTATTCCGTAACCAAAGAAAACGCCCGGCAGCAATAACAGATGCCATTGACTTCGCCGAAATGCGAATCAAATCATAAAAGGCATCCGCTAAATAAGCCGCCGCTGATTCCAGTTTCGCGCCATCTCCCGACGGGGATCCTTCGCTTTCCCGTCCTGGCTCCAGCTGAAGCCACCGGATAGAGGCCCTAGACACATACGCCCCACACACCGACGTCTGAAGCGCCAGGGCGCTAGAATCAAATGCCTGCTTCAAAAGCGCCTCTAACCTGCGATCTTGAAGATCTTTGAGAGCCGTACCCCCCTCCACTGGAATCGTGGTCTTCTTGGTGACCGCTGAAACCAGTGCATCCACCTTAGGCATACGCAACAAGTCTTTCCTCCTGGGGTACGGGATAGAGCCGCGCCATAGCGTGAGCCCCACGCAAAGACGCCTCGGGACATTCCCATTCCGACTATCATCTGTTTGATGACTCTATGCAGAGGGAAACATCTCTGTTCAGATTTAAAACCTTGTAACAAGGGATCTTCCAAGGGTTCCTGCTGCATCGCCGGAGGGACTATATTTAGCGCAGTCAGAGATTGAGAAATCAAAATCCCCAGCTCCTCCTTCCTAAAAACTCTAAAGATATTGGGATCATCCCCGGGACCTAACTTTCCTTCTTCTAAGTCGGCTGACCAGAAGTCCAA
The DNA here is from genome assembly GCA_033557465.1 of Ichthyophis bannanicus. Classification (NCBI taxonomy): domain Eukaryota; kingdom Metazoa; phylum Chordata; class Amphibia; order Gymnophiona; family Ichthyophiidae; genus Ichthyophis; species Ichthyophis bannanicus. The sequence continues at coordinate 315,860,955 of CM066039.1, read as the reverse complement.
GCCTGGTTCCGATAACAGTTCCCCTTCCTCAGGAACCTGCGAAAGCTCCCCCAGAGGAGCTGCCTGCTCCAAGGGCGTATCTAAAGGTTTTGTTAAAGAGGAGACCCCCTCCCCAGGATCCCCCATAGAGGAAACTCCCACCTGGGAGACTATTAGACTGTCAGGTGAAGGACTGAGGGCAGACTGAGACTTTTTAATCAAGCAAGCACTATGAAGCGCCAAAATAAACTCTGGAGACAACAAGGAGTCCAAACCCCCCAGAGAAGCTGAAAACATTTGCTGAGCTTGCCCCTCTGCCGAAGGCTCTCTTTTAGACTTTGATTTTCGCTTCCCCGACTTTGTCTGAAGGGCGGGAGAAACGGATGGCCCTTCTAAAATGGCCGCCGTTCCCGCCTTCTCAGAAGCACCATGAGGCCGGGAGCATTCCCCTTCTTCCGAAGGTACCTGCTTTTCCATCGTGTACTCCTAACAAGCACACCTGAAAGGGCTATTATCGCTGACAAAACGAACCCCGAATCGCGGCAGAACGAGTGCCTCACCTGTCAGGAACTCAAACCGCGAACGGCGCAGCACAACGGTCACGGATAACAAACTGGCTCGGCGGAGACCTCCCTGACGGTAAACTAAGTGAATGTGCCCCCGTAAAAAATTTGCAAAGTACCTGAAGGAGAATGTGGAGCTTTCGGTACTCCGCTTCGCTGCTGCTAGCGGAAGCTGGAGCTACCGGCAACACATGGAGGCTGGAAGGCAGTCGCTGGGGCTCCCAGGACTGTTCACATGCCGCAGCTACCGGACTGGAAGTAGAGACAGGCTCTGCCTCTGACCGCCGAACCGATCTGGCGGCTGAAGTACTCCAGTGCTGATATTTGGTGCCCCGAGCAGATTAGAAACAAAAAAGAGAAAATAAGTACCTTTGGTGCGATTTGCCCTGCTAGGACAAACACGGCACCGCACCGGCTCACACCAAGATCTGCTCTCTCCTAATGCTCTCTCCTATCTTTCTATCTTTGGGTTTTTCTATATATTTTTTTTTCCGGCTTCCGAATTTAATCTACTCAAGATCCTATTATGTCTCTGGGGAGCTGGTCCTACACACGTCCAGTTCAGCTGCTGAGGACTGAAAAGACTGGATTCTGACACCAGGGGGAGCTGGTTAGGCTGTCAGTTAAAGTTTCAGTTTTTTTCAGTCCTCAGCTGCTGGAAGGGATTGACTACCCTCTTGTGCTGGACAGGCCGGGAGAGACGAATAGGAAAAACTGATTCTCTCAGCACAAGCACGCAGGGAAGCAGGCACACATGCTCAGTGAAGCAACAAAGCTTCTCTGAACTGTGGGAGACCCGGCTCAAGGCTCAGTCTGGGGGGACTTCACCATTGAGTGCGACTGCATCCCCTGCTTGTCTCCAGATAAAGCAGACTCAGCATTTATACTAATGTCAATTGATAGACTCTAGGCTGCAGCAGGAAAGCAGACCACAAATAGACCACAAGGGCAACCGTAAGTTGATAACAGTAATTACAGCACATAAGACAAACATGGAAAAGCTGCAATACAAATTAAACAGCAAGGATGACTTAGAAGAAATTCACTTTATTAAAGATCAGGTAAACTTTATACATTTTTGACTAGCTTTTGGGAGTTAAAATCCTTCCTTAGGACAGGACGAACAAAAGCATATTCTTTTTTTATGATTTTTTTTATTTATTAACCTTTAAAGTAAACATGGCAACCCCTCTACTTTATCTTAAAATCAGGAAGAAAGCTATATATATATCTATAATCTTCTGATGTCCAGAGCACTTACTGAATGGTGGAGGGGTTCCATAACCCTGAGGAAAGCCTTGGGGTGGAGCAAATCCACCTGGTGGCGTTGAAACTAGGTAGGAGGCAAAAGGTGGTGGGGGTGGGGGTGGTGGTCCTCGTCCTGCAGGTGGTCCAAATCCACCTATGAATATTCAATAAAAAGAGTTACACAGCATACCAATAGTGCAGAAAGTCGGGTTCAGAGATTCTAGCCAGTGCAGGGGTGTAGCACAGTACAGAATTGGAAAAATTCTCACCTGGAAGAAAGTTCACCTACAAGGTGCAACTAAAACTACTGAAAGTAATGACAAATGCAGATATTTTCATCCAAAACTGGTACTACTTCAAAGCCCTATAGTACTTACCAATGGGCTGTGCTGCTGGCATCCACATACCTAGAAGAATGAACAACAATTTATAAACTGCTCAAGAGGAGAAAAAAAAAGCTTCAGAGATCTAAATCTGAAGTTGCAGGTGTAAACAAGAATGCTTATATCCTACCCCCACCCCCATCCTAAAGCATCTGCTTGACTCGTCATTCTCCATGACCCATTCCTCACTACAAATGCAAGTAGTGTAGTTTGAAGGGTACAAGACAGCATAGTTACTCACCTGTAACAGGTATTCTTCGGGGACAGCAGGAATCAGTCCTCACATATGGGAAACAGCACAGATGGAGCCTGTGCGAGCCACCACCTAGCTTTCACAGAAAGCCTTTGGGAGTTACACCATGCATGTGCGGTCACCTTCAGGACCAAGGGTGCCATCTTAACTCAGTATGACATAGCTCAATGAAGCCTAAAAAGAAAAAAAAATCTCCACGGGGAGGAAAGAAGGTTGTGAGGACCGATTCCCGCTCTCCCTGGAGAACACCTGTTACAGGCGAGCAACTATTTATTTATTTATTTAATATTTCTTATATACTGCCTTTCATGATATCAAGGCGGTTTACATTGAACAAACTGAAATTACATTGAACAGGGCATTATAACGGAGATAACTATTTTACAGGGAACATGGGCAATGGAGGGTTAAGTGGCTTGCCCAAGAACACAAGGAGCACTTGTGGGACTAGAAACCCCAGTCCTTCCGGCCCAAGGTTGCTGTCCTCTAGTGGGATTTGAACCCCAAACCTTCTGGCCTGAGGTACCTTGCCCCAATCACTAGGCCACTCCTCCCTCTAATTATGCTTTCTCCGGGAACAAGCAGGAAGTCAGTCCTCACACGTGACTCCCAAGCTACAGGCTACTGAAGAAACCCTGTAGAACCATGGGCGAACCAAAAAGACGACAGTAAAAGGCAGCAGGGAGCGCTGGTTGGTTGGAAGTCTGCAGCAGCACTAACATTGACGATGGAAGCACCTCCCGGGTAGCCTGGACCCAAAGGGCTGGAGGGAAGGAGTTGCACTATTCCCCAAAGAGGTGATGGAGTACTGCCCAGCCGAAGGCACTATCATGCCTTGAGCTCTCTTCCTAGCAGTAATGTGCTGTGAAAGTATTGACAGAGGACCAGGTAGCAGCCCGGAAGATGTCCAGCAAGTGCACAGAGTGTGGGTTGGGTACAGAGGTTGTCAGAGCGCACACATTGTGCTGACATGTTGTAGAGAAAGCCCAGCCTGCTTGTAAGTGAAGGAGATGCAGATGGCCACCCAAGTGGAAAGGGTGCACTTAGAGACCGCAACCCCAAGTCGATTGGGTCGTAAGAGACAAAGAGCTGCATGAGCAGCAGTGGGGCTGCATCCTCTGGAGGTAGAAGGACAATGCCCTCTTGCAATCGAGAGAGTGCAGGAAGGCATCCGCCCTGGAGGAGTGAGGCCTCGGAAAAAGGTGGAAATCGGAGATTACTCTAGGGAAGAATCTGGGTGCGTCCAAAGGAAAACTGCTCCTGTGGAACCAAGTGTAGGGTGCATGGGCTACCAGCGCCTTCAGTTCACACCCCCATCTGGCTGAGGTGAGTGCCATCAGTACTTGAAATGGCATGGGCCAAGGGTTCAAAGGGGGGAGCCATGAGCTTTCCCAGTACGACAGAGGTCCCATGCCACTGGCAATGGACGGATTGGGGGCCATGAGAGGAGGAGCCCTTTCATGAAACAGCTAACCAGAGGGTGCAGCGAAATGGCCAGGCCAATCAGATGGTGGTGCGCTGATATGGCACTAAGGTACATTCTGACTGTGTTGGATTTCAGGAAAGATGCAAAAGATACTGTAGGAAGTCCTGCACAGAGCAAGAGAAGGGGTTAAGACCCCCGTCTGTGCCCCAGAGAACCTGTGCCACTTGAAGGTGTATGCTCTACATGTGGAGTCCTTACGCGAGACCAGGACATCCTCCACCTCCCGCGAGAGGCAGAGGTGCACTATGCCTAACCCCTCAGCATCCAGGCTATCAGGGAGAGGGACAGAAGGTTGGGATGAAGAAGTGTCATGTTCTCCTGCGGCAGTAGGTCAAGGGATCTCCCCAATAGCAGCGGGTCCAACCTGGACAACTGCAGGTGCAGGGGGAACCATGGTCACCTGGGCCACTTGGGAGCTATGAGGATGACTGAGGCTGCTTCCAATTATATCTTGAGGAGAGTTCTGGGAACCAGGGTTGTAGGTGGGAATGCGTACAGGTCGCCTCTGGACCAAGGGAGGAGGAAGGTGTCTGCCGCCTCCCGCTCTGGGGCTGGGTCTGCAAAAGCAGAAACACGGCAGTTGTGCATTCTCTGGGCTGGCAAAGATAGCGTAGTTACTCACCTGTAACAGGTGTTCTCCAGGAGCAGCAGGAATCAGTCCTCACTTATGGGTGACTTCGGCACCGACGGAGCCCTCGCGGAGCAATTTTCCCCAGCTTTCAAAGAAAGCCTTTGGGAATTGCAGCGCGCATGCGCGGTCGTCTTCCCGCCCGAGGGTGCCATCTTAGCCAGTCAGATGACATAGCTAAAAAAGACAGCATAAAAATTTGCAAAAAGAACATAAGCAGACGATTGCAACTCCAAGGGGAGGAGGGAGGGTAGTGAGGACTGATTCCTGCTGCTCCTGGAGAACACCTGTTACAGGTGAGTAACTACGCTTTCTCCAGGACCAAGCAGGAAGTCATTCCTCACTTATGGGACTCCCAAGCTCAAGGCTACCGGAGACCCTAAGCACAAAATGAGCTCCCTCTAGCTCAGCAGCACAGGATAGAATCTTCGCTGAATTATCACCCACCGGTAGCCCACATCCGGGATGGAGGGTAGGAGTTGCTCAGACCTCAAAGAGATTACGGAGGACTGCCTGTCCGAAAGCACTGTCCCTACGGGACTCCCTCTCGAGACAGTAATGGACCGCAAAAGTCTGGCTCGAAGACCAAGTAGCGGCCCGGCAGATGTCTGCCAGCGGAACAGAGCGGAGGTAAGCCACTGACGTGGCCTTTGCCCGAACGCAATGAGCCGTGACTCTACTTTCTAAGGAGAGTCCGGCTGCCCCATAAGCCCAAGAGATACAGTCCGCCACCCAGATGGACAGAGTACGCTTGGAGACCGGGAGCCCCAATCTATATGGGTCAAAAGACACAAAAAGCTGAGCAGCTTTACGGTGCTCCCGCGTACGGTCAAGGTAGAAGTTCAGAGCCCTTCTACAGTCCAGGGTATGGAGGACCGTCTCAGCTCGGCTGGAGTGTGGTCTGGGAAAGAAGGTTGGAAGTACCACCTCCTGATTGATGTGAAAAGGGGAGACCACTTTAGGCAGAAATTTCGGATGAGTCCGTAGGACCACCCTATTCTTGTAGAACCTAGTGTAAGGGGGATCAGACACGAGGGCCTGCAATTCACTTACGCGTCTAGCGGAAGTGAGGGCTATCAAGAACAGAGTTTTCCAAGACAGAAAACGGAGAGAACAGGTAGCCATAGGTTCAAAAGGCGGACAGGTGATCCGCTGCAAAACCACATTCAGGTCCCAGTCAGGCGCTGGCGGGCGCAGAGGTGGTTTAAGTAGAAGGAGACCTCGGAGAAACCTCGCTACGAGAGGGTCATTGGAGAGAGGTCTGCCATCCACCGGCACATGATGTGCTGAAAGAGCACTGAGGTGAACTTTGACGGAGTTGGACTTAAGTCCCAGATTAGAGAGGTGCAGCAAGTACTGCAAGATCACCGACACCGGGCAGGAGAAGGGATCCTGAGACTGTTGGGTACACCAGCCTGCAAAGCGACGCCATTTAAGGGCGTAGCATTTGCGGGTAGAAGGCCGTCGCGAAGCCAAGACGACCTCCTCCACCTCCGCCGGCAGGAGAAGGGGAGCAAGGACTACCCTCTCAGCAGCCAGGCCATGAGGTTGAGAGACCTGAGGTTGGGGTGCAGGAGGGACCCCTGATCCTGAGTGAGGAGATCCGGTTGTACCCCCAGAGGGATTGGATCCTCCACCGCCAGTTGCAGCAGGAGCGGAAACCACGGCTGCCTGGGCCAGCGAGGGGCCACCAGGATCATGAAGGCTTTGTCTCGGAGAACCTTGAAAAGAGTCCGAGAGACTAGCGGGATGGGAGGGAAAGCGTACAGAAGGCTCCCCGACCACGAGATCAGAAAGGCGTCCGCCGCAACCCGAAGGGGGTGTGGCTGACGAGAGCAGAAGCGAGGAAGCTGCCGGTTGTGAGGACTGGCAAAGAGATCCACCGTGGGGAGACCCCACTTGAGGAAGAGCTTCTGAACTACCAAGGGATCCAGACGCCACTCGTGCGGCTGGAGGACCCTGCTGAGTTTGTCTGCAAGGCAATTGTCTTGGCCCGGGAGATAAACTGCCTTGAGGAGAATGCCGTGACTGACGGCCCAAGAGCAGAGCTTCTGTGCCTCCCGGCAGAGGAGGAAGGAGCCCGTGCCCCCCTGCTTGTTCACGTAGAACATGGCAACTTGATTGTCCGTCTGGACAAGGACGGACTGTTGGGAAGTCAGGTGGGAGAAGGCCTTGAGAGCTAGGCGGATCGCCCTGAGCTCCAGGAAGTTGATCTGCTGAGCCGACTCCCACGTGGTCCAGAGGCCCTGAGTACGTGCCTCTTGGCAATGTGCTCCCCAGCCCCGGAGGGATGCATCGGTGGTCAGCACCCGGGTCGGCTGAGGTGACTGGAAAGGCATTCCGAATATCAGGTTCGGCTGCCGGAGCCACCACCCGAGAGACGAGACCAGCGGCTCGGAAACGCGCACTAGGTCTGCTAGGCCGCCCGTGGCTTGTCGCCACTGCTGGCGGAGACACCATTGAGCAGACCGCATATTCAGGCGGGCATTGGGGGTCACATGGACGGTGGAAGCCATATGGCCGAGCAGTCTCAGGAAGCGCCTGGCGGAGACCAGGGGCTGGCTGCGAAAGCGGTCGGCTAGGTCCATGAGCCGTTGAGCCCTTTCGAGCGGTAGGTACGCTTTCGCCTGCGGAGTGTGCAGCCTTGCGCCGATGAACTCGAGATCCTGTGAGGGGAGCAAAGTGGACTTTGCGAAGTTTATAACAAAGCCCAAGTGCTGCAGCAGAGTCACCGTGCGGCACGTGGCGTTGGTGACCTCCTGAGCGGACGCTGCTCTGATGAGCCAGTCGTCGAGGTACGGAAAGACATAGAGGCCGTGAAGCCGGAGATGGGCCGCCACGACCGCGAGACATTTTGTGAAGACTCGCGGTGCGGAGGACAGGCCAAAGGGCAGTACTCTGTACTGGTAATGATTTCCTGCCACCACAAACCTTAGGTATTGGCGGTGGCTTGGGTGGATGAGGATGTGCGTGTAGGCATCCTTTAGATCCAAGGAGCATAGCCAATCTCCCTGCTGGAGGTAGGGCAGAAGGATTCCAAGGGTAAGCATTTTGAACTTCTCCCGCACAAGGAACTTGTTGAGGTTGCGCAAGTCCAGGATGGGTCTGAGGCCCCCTGTTCTCTTTGGTATCAGAAAATACCTTGAATAAAAGCCTTGACCTCTCAGGTGGTGTGGCACCGGTTCCACCGCCTGTTCCTGCAGAAGACCTGCTAACTCCTGAAGGAGCAACTCCCTGTGCAGAGGGGGGCGCGGAGGTTCTCCCGGGAAATAGGAGGGAGGGACCTGATGGAAGTGGAGAAGGTAGCCTTCTCGCACGACCTGAAGCACCCAGGCATCTGCGGTGATGCTGGACCACCTGTGGGCGAAGTGAACCAGCCGGCCTCCGGTGCTGGGAGGAACCAGCGGGGGGGGAGAGGCTATGCTGAGCGAGTCAAAAGCCCCCACCCTGCTGAGCAGGGGCTGGTGGTGCAGGCTTGGGGGCTTGCTGCCTACGGGACCCGTTACCCCGTCCCTTGGCCTGCTGGCCCTGTTGGGGAGCTGCAGGGGCCTGATAATGGGGGTATTGTTTGTAGGCAGCCGCCTTCCTCGGGTAAAAGGACTTTTTCCCCCGAGCCCTTCTTTTTCTGGGAAGGGGCGGAGGTCTTCCTAGAAAGCCTGGTCCTGGTGAGAGTCTCAGTCTCAATTTGTGCAGCCTTTTCCGCCATGGGCTTGCCAAAGAGGTTTTCGCCTCGGCAGGGGACATCGACCAACTTGTCCTGTACCCAGGGCTCAAGGTCTGACGACTGAAGCCAAGCCTGTCGGCGGGCACCGATGCCGGCTGCGGCCACTCGAGCCGAGGCTTCAAAGCCATCATAGGCTGCTCGGGACATGAACTTTGAGCATTCCCGAATGCCCGTGGACAAGGCTAGGAACCTCCGCAAGGGCTCCTCGGAGAGACCAGCGGAGAATCCGGCTAGCTCTTTAGCCAGATCCCGGAGATACATGCCCATGTATAGCTGGTAAGTCTGGACACGACATGCGAGCATAGAGCCCTGGAAGCACTTCTTGCCAAGGCCATCCAGGTTACGGGCCTCCCTTCCAGGAGACACCGAGGAGTGCATCTTCTGGCTCTTAAGACGATGCATGGCCGATTCCACTACCATGGAATGGTGTGGCAGCTGTGCCTTTTGAAAGCCAGGGCTCTTGCGGACCCGATAGATAGAATCGACCCGCTTGCTCAGGACCGGCGAGGAGGCCGGACTCTCCCACATGCGGAAGAGTAGTCGTTCCAGCATAGGAGGAACCGGCACAGTAAAGTGTTCCCTCGCGGGAGAGTCATACTGGAGGGCGTCGAGCTCTTCGGCTCGAGGCTCCTCCTCGGGATCCGCAGGGAAGGCCAAAGCCTTGGCCATATCCCTAACGAAGTCCGAGAACCGGGCATCCCTCCGGGGGGGACTGCTTCCGAGGCTCGGACTCCGGTGAGTCCGATGGGACACACCGAGTCCGGAAAGAATCAGGTGACTCTTCCTCCTCAGACTCCCAGACCGACTCCGACGAGGACTCGGTGGGGTCGGCCCGGGCAGGGTTGCGGCGCCAGCCGCCCCGACGCCGAGGGAGTCGGCGTCAGCGACCTCGGTCCCGAACGGGAGGCCGAGGGTGACCTCGACCGAGGATCGACTCGAGTTCTCATCGACTCGAGGATCGGCTCGGTCTCCGGGGTCGACGTCCCGGCGGTCGGGGCAGCGGCGCCAGCGAAGCCAGCGAGCAGTGCCCTCTGCTGGTCCATGAAGGCAGACAGTCTGCTCTCCAAGGCCGTCAACCTGAGTCCGAGCTCAGGTGACCCAGCAGCCCCCGACTCGGGCCCCGACGGCGTCGGGCCCGACGTCGGCTGTCGCGGAGGCGAGTCCAGAAGGACCACAGGACTTACCCGGGCAGGCATCTCCGACTCCAGGCGAGGTCGCTTCGGGATGTGTTCCTTCTCCAAGGACCCGGGGCAGCTGTCGGGGCTATGCGACCTGGCCCTCGCGGAACCAGGAGCGTCCACCGACGCCGCCCTCGCGGGTTTTTTCCTTCCGACGATGGTCCCCGGAGGGAGAACCCCGGTCGGAGGAGCTCCGGCGACGGTCCGAGCTGGAGCCTTTCGACGCGGAGGCCTCCGACGAGGTCCGGGTACGGCTGGGGTCAGCGAAGATTCTCTCACGCTGATGCTGCCGACTTCTCAACGCCTTTGAGGACAGTTTGCTGCAGGGCCCACAGATCAGTTCCTCGTGATCCGGGCCCAGGCAGCGGAGGCAAAAGTCGTGTGTGTCGGTTAGTGACATATTTCGGTCACACCGACCACACCGCTTAAACCCACTGGCAGCCATCGGGGGAAAAAGGGCCCCTGCGAGGTCAAAGGACCGGGCTGCCAGGGAAACCGAAAACGAAAGCTGACTAAGTCAGAAAAACCGAAAAAAGTAAGAGGACTCGAGACCGGCGTCGCGAGTCCGGGCGGGAAAACGATCGGCGTCGAACCGAAAGAAAAAAGGATAAAATAAAGAAGAAAATCAACTTTTTCGCGGGGACAAGACGGGGACGTCTGTAGGGCTCCGCGGAAAAAAGAAGACTGGCTAAGATGGCACCCTCGGGCGGGAAGACGACCGCGCATGCGCGCTGCAATTCCCAAAGGCTTTCTTTGAAAGCTGGGGAAAATTGCTCCGCGAGGGCTCCGTCGGCGCCGACGTCACCCATAAGTGAGGACTGACTTCCTGCTTGGTCCTGGAGAACTATCTCTGCGGTCCCCCAGCAGTGGAAAACGATATTGAGCATCCTCGGATTGAGGCGCCACTTGTGAGGTTGAAGGACACAGCTGAGGCAATCTGTGACGACATTGTTCTGCCCCGGCAGGTAAACCACCCAAAGGGAAATTGTCTTCCCATGGCAAAATTCCACAACTGAACTTCCTCCCAGCAGAGGTGGTATGAACTTGTGTCCCCCTGCTGATGAGGTAGTACATCGCTACCTGGTTGTTGGTCTGGATTTGTACCAGTTGCCCTGTCAAATGGTCCTGAAACACCTGAAGGGCATTCTAAACAGCCCCCAGTTCCAGCAGGTTGATCTGGAGGGCACTCTGCCAACGACCAAGGGCCCTGCGACTGCAGATTTATTTATTTGAAAAACTTTTATATACCGCCACTTCCCAAGATCAGTGGCGGTTTACAGAGAACAGATGGTTGTAATGGGCTCCCCAGCCCAACTTGAATGCATCTGTCATGAGGACACTGTGCCGGCGGTGTTCGAAAGGGCAGGCCGGCCATAGTAACATAGTATATGATGGCAGATAAAGACCATCATGTTCCATCCAGTCTGCCTACCAAGGTGGCAAGAATAGGTGCACCTGCTGCTCCTTGCAGGTCACCCCTTCTCATGCCTTTGTTTAGTATATATTCTTACAAGAAGAATAGGGTTCTGATTTGTGGAGCAACTATAGTATATTACTAACCAAAGATTTTTGTTACCCCAATAATAACAAACCACCTAGAAAAGGAGAGCTTGAGGTTTTTTCTTTTTCTCGCGGAAGGCCTCAGACTAGTGGATTACTTAATGAAAGATACTCTTCAACATAGTATCTATCTGTACCCGTTTGCATCAATGGCCTGATTTCCGCTTGCAAAGTACCTGAAGGAGAGAGGAAGAAATAATGAATGCTTAATACCATCATCGTGGTTCTTTCACTTTTAAGTTAAGTCAAGCGAATATTCTATTAAGAGAAATAAGTCTGTTTAAAACACTCTGGGGAAGAGGGAGGTGTGTTATTAAAGAAAAAAGCGGAAATCAGGCCATTGATGCAAACGGGTACGGATAGATACTATGTTGAAGAGTATCTTTCATTAAGTAACCCACTAGTCTGAGGCCTTCCGCGAGAAAAAGAAAAAACCTCAAGCTCTCCTTTTCTAGGTGGTTTGTTGTTATTGGGGTAACAAAAATCTTTGGTTTGTTTAGGATATAGCAACCACTCTGTGCAGGTCACTCCTATTTGTTGAGATAGCAGACAGTTAAGGTTAGTTTGATTTTATCCTGTTGCTACAAAAAGGATCCACTGTGTCTGACCGGACATGATCCCCCGTCGCAGTAGTAGTCTCCTCCTGTCGGGGTAGCTTGGAAGGCCACTCCTGGCCAGCACTGTCAGGTCAAGGACTCACGAGGTCGGGCGCCAGAGGACTTACCTGCCTGTCCAGGACTGAACATTGCCTTCGGCTTCAACAATGTCCTGGACCCACGGAGCTTGGACATCAGCTCAGAGGGCAGTGAACCCAGCCCAGATGCTGGTCCTGAGGCAGACCTTGAGCCAAACTCCACCTGCTGCTTTTTTAAAATCCTTCTGGGTCTTGACAGACATCTGCTGGTAGAGCAGGTAGGCAGACCGTGATTCGCCCCAAGGCATTTAATACAGTAACTGTGGGAGCACTTGCCACATTGCTTGAACAAGCTGATAGAGGCCATAGCAGGAAAGACAGCACTCGCAAGATCAAACTCTGACGACTTGATCAGCTAGGCTGCGAGAAAGTCCCACGTGCTGAAAAAAGAAAAGAAAAAAGTTGGACTCAAGAAAAAAAACGTAGAGGCAGTGGACTCAGGCGGCGGGAAGGTGATCGAAACAGATCCAATAAAAATCATGAAGGAAAAGGGTCAGAAAAAAAATAGACTAACAGGGGGCACAGACGGGACATCTGCAGGGCTCTGCAGAAAAAAGACGACTAAAGTAAGATGGCACCCTTGGGCAGGAAGACGACTGCACATGCGCAATGTAACTCCCAAAGGCTGTTAAAGCTGGGGATTGGATCCGTGTGGGCTCAGTCGGCGCAGATGTCACCCATACACGAGGACTGACTTCCAGCTTGTTCCCTGAGAATTCCCAGATCAGCAACTGAAGCAGTAAACAGCAGGAAGCCTTAAGGGATTACAGAGAAAACAGTAGCTCTAGATTTCTTCACAATACAGCATGCCTCTTCACATTCTACATTAAAAGAATTGCTTCAGTGGTCTGAAAGTTAATATGTGCTCTTTTAAAATAAAGTAATATTCATATTGGAGTAGAAACGTTACCCTGTGGGCCAAATCCTGGTTGCCAAGATGGAGCAGGCTGCCCTGGCCAGCCATTGGCATTTGGCATGGCCCTGCCTCCCCACTGGCTTGCTCCTTGCTGGCCTGGAGCTTGGCTTTTGCTATCTCGAGGTTCTGCTCGCTTCACCTCCACCTAAAAAGACAGAGGATGCATTCAGGAGAGAAGTCATTTGCTAATGCATCCCTCCCGCCCTCCCCCACATCTCCATAGTTAATTCTACACTTAGCACCTTAAGACTTAAGACTTAAAACTAAATACTTAATTAAAAACTTATTTAGGCCAATAAACTTTAATAAAATGTTTCTCAGGTACAATAGTTAGCAACTATAAGACGCCAGAAGCCTTGTGTGTGTGCTTGTATGTACAAAAAAGGTTATTTTAAAACCCCTATTGAAAAAAAGTTTCTTTACAGCGAAGCTGCAGCACCTCTTTCAAGAGCTGTTGGCAAATTATATTGTAGCCAAATATCCTTATCCCTTCCAGAGTACATGTTTTAGCTATTTATTTTTTCCTTTTCCCCTTAGCTATCTAAAAAGGCTACTAATACTTTAAGTGTGCTGTTGCATCCTGAAGTCATCTTTAGTGTCACCCTAGACCTGCACAGTCAGCTCCTCTCATACCTGAGAAACACAGGCTTTAAAATATATATATATATATATTCTTTTCTTTTTCTACTTTGATTATATTTAAATATCTAAATGGAAGATAAAAGACTTACCTTCCCCATGCTAACGTTTAAAGAATCTCAATTTAATTAACTTGAAAATAATGTCAGAGGGAATGGATGTGGTAAGAATCTTATATTACATCTAACAAAAAAGTAAACACATGCAAGGTAATACAAAAACGGGACAGTTTTGAGTCAATAAGAAGCAAATCTTCATACTGTGTTGTAAGTCAGTGACCCAGAATCCAAACACCTTCCTATTAACATTTCCTGCAGCGTGATTAGCTTTCAAACTCTTACTAATCTCATCTGTACTCTTTTCAGTCTATGCCGGCTTTTTATGCCGGTTTTAAAAGATGTTAAGAGTATGACTCGGATGGAAGTGGTAGAAAGTCATCTTTCCATTCATATCAGAGACAACAGGAAACTATCAGTAGAAAGGTAGACTGGGCTTTTGACTTTTCTGCACATCTCTGTGATTGGAAGTCCCTTCTAACAAAAAAAAACTGTCAAAGTGCTTCACAAACTTAAAAATTAAACTACAAACTTCTTTCATCATTATGGCAGTTCAATAGTACAATTCAACTGTCATTTGTTAAGTAGCTCAAAGTGGCCTAAGATGACAGAATGTTGTGCCCTGTTTCCCAACCAAATTGCCAGGACACACTGGTGGTTCCTCAGGAAAAAAATCACCACTGCTTGATGCTCAGGAATAGAGCACATGGTATCTGTTCTCAGCACCTCATAGCAATCAGACACCAGCGGTGGCTCTTACACATGCAGGAGCTCCTCTCTGAGTATGTGTAGTCAAACATGCCTCTCTCCTTCCAAGAAACATGAGCCCTGTAACATGGGAGCAGGCAGCATGTAGGGCATGGATAACCAGACACTGCTTTTAAGGAGCACATAAGTAGCACCCAGCATTGTCTTTCTCCTTCCAGTCTCTTGTAGGGAATTCAGTGCTTCCCCAGTTTTTCTTTTGGCTATATGTCTTCTCTCATGCCCACACTGCATGCTCCTAACAAGCTAGTGTGCTTTGGGCTTCAAGTTTAGGAAACACCACCCTGCACTACATGCAGAGATGTTGGCTTGTATTGTCCCAAAGAGATCATAAGTGCTGATAAAGCATGTAATCTCCACCTGCCAGGACTTCTTTAGCAAGACTATCTTCCTGCTTCTTTACATTCCAGGACATAGTAAAGCAGAGGCCAGGTTATTCAGCAGGTCTTGTTCCATTATTAGCTTAACTCAGAGGACATGACAACAGTGCAAATCCACTCCATGTTGTGGTGACAACCACCTCCCACTAAGCCTGGTGGAAGTGTAAAGTGGAGCAGACAAATGTCTTCCCCTTCTGGGTTGAATCCTACAGACAAATCAGTTAATGGGCTGACAGATGGACAGTTCTGTATCTAATGAAATTGTTGGCAATTTATAGATTCTGAATAGGCTATGAGACTATTCATTTTAACCATTTTGTTAACTGCCATATTCTGTCACATTCACCTCTCCCCCCCTCTTTTTAAGTATGTGCATATCACCATAGTGGGAAATATATTGTGTAAAATCTTGTGGGAACAAATATATTTAATAGTAAATGCATTGCTGAGGCTAGACAGTGCATGTGTGTGTGGGTAGTGTGGCATGTGGTGGGAATGAGTTTTCTTTACAAACACAGACAACAGTTTATGGAAACAAAAGCAGTTTTCATTCTGTCCCAGCTTGTTAAACCTCCACAAGCTGGTTCTCCCGGCTCTTCCTCCAGTCCCAATTAAAGTTCCTATCTCATAACCCCTTTGCATAGCTTGCCTTGGAAGGACCTGCTCTATGGACCTCTCTCCCTCCTGCAGCCTGCTGGATTCTTAATCTCTCCCTCTGAGCCATGCCCTCCCAGCCCTGAACTCTGAATTGCAGACTTTCTTAAAGGAGACTGTTGATAATCCCTCTGGAGATGGACGGGTAACATTCTATATAACCCCCCCCCCCCCCCATTAGAGTGTCACATACTTAATATGCAGTAATTAATCAATAGCATGTTCAGCATTTCTGAAATTCCATAAACTGCTTCTTAATACTGCTGGAAGCAGACAGACATATTATGAAGAGTCTCAAACCACATTACAAACTGCAGCAAATGGCCATGTCAGAAGAACCACACAATGAATATACCAATCCCATACCAGTGTGCGCTGTAATTTGTGACTCTTCCACAACATTGCTGCTCCCAGACTTATAAAGTGAATTACTGCAGCATGTGTGGTGCATCGGACGGTGATATTAAATGCCCATGTATTAAGGGACTTTGTGCAGAGTTTTCAGTGGGGCCATGTTACCACAAGAAATGGTGGTAAATTAGAACTCCCTTTCCCCATTTATTCCTTCCTGCTCTTGGCTTTCCTTAACCAAGTATAAGCTGGCATTCCCAGATGGGTAAAAATCCCTTCAGAACAAACAGGAAGGTATAGAATTTTTTACCCTTTTGACTTGACAACACAGTATGAACAAGTGGTCACTTAACTGCATGGTGGTTTAATACTAAGAGTATGTGGATTTGTACTAAGGTTTCACAGTAAGTGACCCAATTAAAAATATTACTACCAATCCTTCATGATGTATTCCCAGATTATTTTCTGGTTTATATTGTTATCATGCAATTGTTCTGAGAGCCTCTCTGTGGCAGGTTAGCACAACAATTTGGGCCTAAAATGCACATCTGAAGGAGTGGTACTTTAAACCAAATCTTAGGCAGCTTAGTAGATTTTGCTGGATACACAAAGAAAAATGCTTCCCACAAAAAAATAAACCATCTCCAAAGCAGCAAAGCCCAAAGTCATGGTACACTCAATATGCTCAAATTGGAATGAACCCACATATTCCCCGACAAGATCACAGAACCTTACAAGAGCCTCTGGAATAAGCAAATAGACTCCTTCACTCGCTATCCCACCCCCTCACCCTAAACAGATTATATTACAAGCACAGCCCAAATCCCCTGAACCCTCAATTTCTACCACTGGATTGCCAGTGAAATCCACAGATGCCCCAGACTTGGTTTCATCTTAAGATAAAATAAAACTACAACTACACACTTTTTTGCCCATGATGTCGTGAAAATGCATGTTGACAGCCTGGTCCACTGAATGTTCCTCCTCGAAAGTTATAAATCCAAAACCTAGCCAACGACGAAGAGTGAATCAAGGTAGCAGGGTGTTGTGACACAAAACAGGATGATGAACAGTATTAAGGGCAGACCAAGGGTTCAAGAAGGCTTTCAGATATAAGCTATACAATGGCAAAACAGCAGAGTTAATCATGGAAGCAGTAGCTGGTGCAATGTCAAGAGCTGCAATAAGAGCGGGAAAGACATGCCCAGGCACTATATTCTCAAGACATGCAAGATTGGTCTTACAGCCCCAAGGGGTTGGATAAATATAAGAATTACAACCCATTTATCCACTAGATCAATTCTCTAATAAATATGGTGACAGCAGTATGATAAGCAAATCAGTTTGGGTTTTTTTTTTGTTTTTTTGGAGGGGGGTGAGGGACTATTTGCTATTTCACACCTAGAAGAATCTACCTTACAAACAGCTCAGATTAGAGAAAAGAACCTGCTGCAACTCAATGCATTAAAAAAAATCAAGCCCATACAAGGGCTACACATTCGACTACAGTTCAAGAAAAACAGCTTTTCTGAAAGCCCGCAACTCCCCCTTGGTTGGCAATTTGCTTTGCAGCTAGTGCTGACAGCAGCCATATATTGCTCTAAAGCGTTAAACAGAAATACGGTACTTCTAACAGTTAGTGTCTCTAAACTTATCCAACAAGGTTGGGTAAGTTCAAAGAGGCCTATGAAGAGGATTCTATAAAATACACAAAGATACAGGCCAAAATGGATTCCAGCAGCTCAAATTCTGCTGTCAGCAATAAGAGCAAGAGACATCACTGAAAGAAAGTAAGTGTCAAAAGAACTAAAGGAAAACAAGAGAAAAACCTTTTCCATTTCCCAGACATGAGTCCAGCAGTGTAAACGAAGTTCTGTTGGAATGTGAGAGGGAGAGCAGCATTCCATTGGATTATCAGAAAGCTAATGCTATACAGACACAGGTTCCTAATCTCTCTATTGTGTAGTCACAGATACAAAGGTCCCACTCAGCACCTATCAATACTATTCTTTGATACATGGAATGATGGGAAATTTGATGACAGGGCTGGTAAGAGAATTTGAGTGAAGGACACACAATTTAAGACCTCACTTTCACCACAAGATACAGAACCTGTCCTCCTTAGGGTCCTTCAGGACCACAGGAAGGTGGAACTCTTGTAGTCCACTGCCCCATAGGGTGACATGAAGGTTAATCTGGGACAGTATCCCTGTCACATCATCAAGCCAGGCAACTTGCCTTCGAAGATCTTCTGCACTTTGCTACCTTACATAGATTAAAAATTACAACATCCATATAGAAACTACTTGCTGCATTTCAAAGTAATTTATACATTTGATTTTAAAATAGTAAAGGTTACATGTAGATACTTCTGTTTAAACAAGATGACTCAAGGTATGCAAAACTGTCACGGAGAAAAATTAAAAACAAATACGGAAACTTCGTTTACACCCACACTGGAAGACAAAGCCCGTCCCCTTCTCTGCCTCTGGAACTGGCCTGTACCTGTGTGATATTGCTTATCAAATACCTAAAGAAGAGAAATCTAAAGAGAGATCGTTAATCACAGTGAAACAAGTCACAGGGAAAAGAAAATACTTAACATTACTGTACTTTACTATGAAACACTTAAATATGGCCCTAAGGATGTAAATATGTCTAAATAAAAAAACAAGACTTAAAAGCTTAATAAATATGGAGCAATGTTTTTTATTTCTTGATAATGGTGTCAGAACAGAAATGAAAGCTCAGATGGCAAACTATTCTGCAGCATGTAACATGGCAGGGGACCAGAGCAGCTCCAAGGATGCCAACGTTCTGGGCAAAACAAAAGGCGCTGTACATCACATGGGTATGGAAGCCCGAGAAAGCAGAAAATCATGCAAAAAGACAGAGCAGGTCACAAGTGTAGCCTCGGCAAACAAGTGGAACTTGCTCCTGTGCTTGTTCCTTTCTTCGGGTTAAACAGTTTCATTGCCGTGTTATTTTTCTCCATGGACAAACAGAATCACTACATCTATACAGCTGGGCAACATCACTGGAATGGAGCCTTTTGAGAGCTGCCTCTGAGCTCATAAAACTTTAGAAGACTGCCAAAAAACCTCAGTGTCTTCTGATAACAAAAACACCTTAAGAACATAAGATATGCTATACTGGGTCAGACCAAAGGTCAAGCCCGGTTTCCAACAGCGGCCAATTCAGGTCACAAGTACCTGTCAGGTTCCAAAAAAGTAGATAGATTCCATGATGCTTATCCCAGGTGTAAGCAGTGGATTTCCCCTTTCCACTTTAATGATTTATGGACTTTTCCTCCAGGAACTTGTCCAAACCTTTTTTAATCCCAGCTGCACTAACAGCTTTTACTACATCCTCCAGCAACAAATTCAAGAGTTTGATTACATGTCGAGTAAAAAACTTTTCTTTGATTAGTCTTAATGTGCTATTTTGTAGCTTCACTGCGAGTCCCCTAGTCTGTACTTCTTGAAGGAGTAAACAACCAATCTATGTTTACTTGTTCCACTCCACTCATTTTACAGACCTTAGATATGGCTGTACAGACGCAAAGCCAAAGAAATCTGAGGGCACTTTGTGACTAAATAAAGAGAAAGTATCCCAGCACCATGTCGAAGATTCTCTGCTGGGCCATATGTGGTCAACAGGAAAGGGCTACCCCAGAGGGTGGTTCTAGGGACGACAGCTCAAGCCTTATAAAGGCAAAGGGATTTCCTAATGCAATTTCATTGCATCAACAGCCCCTCCTCTTTTAACCATACTCTGGCACAACCTACACAGGAAATATAAGGGATTCTTTAAGCAGAAGCTGCTCTTGCCAATCAAAGTGGTGCTGGAATACTGAAGGGGGGGGGGGGGGAACTGTGCCAAAAAGGGAAAAATACACAACACAGGTAAACATGATGATCAGTGTCAAAGAAAAACAACCCATTAAAACAGGCCTTGAAAAATTTTGTGACGATTTAGGAGCCAGGTGAAAATATTAGGAGCCAGCACTCGTGGCCTCCTCCTGCCTCAACACCCCATCCCGGCTATCTTACACACTGGTCTCATGTTCAAGTCTCGTGAGATCAGTGCCAGA
Source organism: Ichthyophis bannanicus (assembly GCA_033557465.1). Classification (NCBI taxonomy): domain Eukaryota; kingdom Metazoa; phylum Chordata; class Amphibia; order Gymnophiona; family Ichthyophiidae; genus Ichthyophis; species Ichthyophis bannanicus. The sequence continues at coordinate 315,841,405 of CM066039.1, read as the reverse complement.
GTTCCTTCACTATGCGTCATCTTCAGATAAAGCGTGCTTACACACCTGTAATAGGTGATCTCCAGGAACAGCAGTAATCAGTCTTCACAGATGGGTTATCATTGATACCAACAGAGCCAGTGCGGGAATGCTCCCCAGCGTCCAATAGGAGAACGTTTTGGGAGCACTCCACTGTGCTTGCACATCTGCCTTCCACTTTCCTCACAGCTTTCTTCAGTTGTGTTTGTAGCTGAGAGATAGAGGAAGAAATTGTACCCAATAATGCCTAGGGAGGAGAGTGGGGTGTGAAGAACGATTCCTGCTGTTCCCGGAGATCACCTGTTACAGTTAAGTAACCATGCTATCTCCATGAACAAGCAGGAATGCAATCTTTACAGATGGGATTCACTAGCTCCCAGGCACCATAAGGCAGAAGAATGGAACTAAGTAGGTATGGACACAAAGCATAGTTACTCACCTGTAACAGGTGATCTCCGGGAACAGCAGGAATTTAGTGGTCACATATGGGTATCGTCGGCACCGATGGAGCCTGCACGGGAACGCTCCCCAGCGTCCAACAGGAAAGCTTTTGGGAGCATCCCACAGCAACTGCATGCTGCCTTCCCCAACTGTCACTCTCCAGTTGAGTTTAAGCTGAGACAGAGAGAGAGAGAGGGATACAACTCCTAGGGGAGGTGGGTGGGTTGTGAAGACTAAATTCCTGCTGTTCCCAGAGATCACCCATTACAGGTGAGTAACTATGGTATCTCCAGGAACAAGCAGGAATGTAGTCTTCACATATGGGGACTCCCTAGCTGCAGATGCCAGGGAGAAACCCCAGAAGTTGTGTGCCCTTGTGAAAAGGCTCCATTTCCCCCCATGGATCTCTGGCATCCTACCAGGGATGGTGGGTAGGAGTTGATTAAGTATGGAACAGGTGTTGAAGAACAGCCTGACCAAACAAGGCATCCCGGCAGGAGTCCTTGTCCAAGCAGTAATGGGCTGTGAAGGTATGAACCGAGGCCCAAGTAGCTGCTCGACAGATGTTGTCGACAGACACAGAGTGAAGATGAGCCACAGAGGCTGCCATGGCCCTCACATTGTGAGCTGTGACATGGCCTTCCAAAGGAAGGTTTTTACTCTCATAGGCAAAAGAAAAACACTGTGCAATCCAGTTGGACAGTGTTCTCTTGAAGACTGGACGTCCCAAATGACTAGGATAAAAAGCAACACAAAGTTGAGAGGACTTTCTATATTGCTGAGTTCTTTGCAAGTAAAAAGCTAAAGCTCTTTTACAATCCAAAGTATGAAGATTCCTTTCTGCATTTGAGGCGTGAGGCCTTGGGAAGAATACAGGAAGGTAAACCGCTTGGTTTAAATGAAAAGGTGACATCACCTTTGGCATAAAGTGTGGATGAGTCCTAAGGACTACCTTATCATGATGGAACCTTGTATAAGGAGTATCAGCCACCAATACTTGCAATTCACTGAACAATCTGACCAAACAAGGCATCCCGGCGGGAGTCCTTGTCCAAGCAGTAATGGGATGTGAAGGTATGAACAGAGGCCCAGGTGGCTGCTCGACAGATGTCGTCGATAGACACAGAGTGCAGATGAGCCATTGAAGCTGCCATGGCTCTCACATTGTGAGCTGTGACATGGCCCTCCAGAGAAAGCTTCTTACTCTAATAGGCAAAGGAAATACACTGAGCAATCCAATTGGACAGTGTTCTCTTGGAGGCTGGAAGTCCCAAATGAGAAGGATCAAAAGCAACAAAGAGTTGAGAGGACTTTATGTTGCTGTGCTCTTTGTAAGTAAAAGGCTAAAGCTCTTTTACAGTCCAAGGTATGAATATTCCTCTCTGCATTTGATGCATGAGGCCTTGGAAAAAACACAGGTAGGTAGACTGCTTGGTTCAGATGAAAAGGCGAGACCACCTTTGACATAAAGTGTGGATGAGTCCTAAGGACTACCTTGTCATGATGGAACCTTGTATAAGGTGGATCAGCTACTAGTGCTTGCAACTCACTAATGCGACGTGCTGATGTGATTGCAATAAGAAAGATGACCTTCGAGGAAAGGAATTTCAAAGAGGTAGTAGCTAACGGTTCAAAAGACAGCTTCATGAGCTGCCCAAGAACCAGATTTTTAAGTCCCCTGCCACCAGTGGTGGCTTAATGGGAGGCTTAATTAAAAGAAGGTCTCTCATAAATCTCGCTAAGAGAGGATGAGAGGAAATAGGTTGTCCATTCAGAGGCTTGAAAGAAACTGCAATAGCACTCAAATGAACTCTAACTGAATTGGTCTTAAGCCCTGCATTAGACAAAATGAAGGAGATACTCCAGTAATGATTCCAGAGGTATCGCAAGAGGGTCAAGACCCTCTGCGAGCACCACATGATAAACCTTTTCCACTTGAAAGCATAAGAACGTCTTGTGGAAGGTTTCCTGGAAGCATAAAGGATATCCTTTACCTGCTGAAAAAGGTTAAGACCATGAAGTTCTAGGCTTTCAGCAACCAGGCCCTGAGATGCAAAGAGTGGGGATTGGGATGCCATAACATTCCGTCCTCCTGAGACAGGAGATCTGGAGCAGATCCCAACTCCAGAGACAGAGCTTGAGAGAGATGTAAAAGCAGAGGGTACCACACTTGCCGTGGCCAATGTGGAGCTATGAGAATCATATGGCCTCTGCCTCTCTGAAGCTTGAACAGGGTTTTGGGAATTAGGGGAATGGGTGGAAAGGCACACAGAAGTCCTGACCCCAATGGAGGAGGAAAGTATCCCTGGCCTGACAGCCCTGAGACGGAATTCTGGAACAGAACCGGGTAAGTTTGGCATTCAGCAGACTTGCGAAGACATCTATGTCCGGGGTTCCCCAAATTTGAAAAGTTTTGGCCACCTGGTCTACATGGAGAGACCATTCGTGTGGAAGCAGAACTCGACTGAGTCTGTCTGCCCAAGAGTTTTGAATGCCTGGAAGATACACCGCAAGGAGATGAATCTGATGCTCTCTGGTGAGGGCCCATAGTCGCAAAGCTTCGTTGCACAGCGACAGAGAGCCTGTTCCGCCCTGCTTGTTCACAAAGAACATGGCTACCTGATTGTCCGTTTGAACTAGGACTGTCTTGTAACTGAGCTGGGTGTGGAATACTCCAAGAGCAAGGAAGAGCCACCAAAATGGTAAAGGGGATGGAAGGATACTCCTATGAAGAAAGGCTAAAAAGGTTAGGGATATTTAACCTGGAAAAGAGACGGCTGAGGGGAGATATGATAGAAGTCTATAAATTAATGAACGGAGTGGAACGGGTAAACGTAGATCAATTGTTTACCTTATCAGAATATAGAAAGACTAGGGGACATGCAATGAAGCTACAGGGTAAACTATTTAAGACTAATAAAAGAAAATATTTTTTCACTCAACGTGTAATCAAACTCTGGAATTTGTTACCGGAGGTTGTAGTAAAGCACAGTTACTTACCTGTAAAGCACAGTTACTTACCTGTAACAGGTGATCTCTGGGAACAGCAGGAATTAGTCCTCACATATGGGTACGTCGGTACCGACGGAGCCTGCGCGGGAAAGCTCCCCAGCCTTTCAGATGAAAGGCTTTTGGGGCCTCCCACTGCACATGCGCGCTGCCTTCCCGCCTTCCTGACCAGCTCTCCTCAGTTCGAGTTTATAGCTGAGACAATAGAGAGAGGAAAGGAAGATAGATAGAAGATACAACTCCTAGGGGAGGAGGGTGGGTTGTGAGGACTAATTCCTGCTGTTCCCAGAGATCACCTGTTACAGGTAAGTAACTGTGCTATCTCAAGGAACAAGCAGGAATAAGTCCTCACATATGGGGACTCCCTAGCTAAGATGCCTGGGAGATCCCCCTCCAAGGGTAAACCATCTTCGTATGGATCTCAGGCATCCATCCAGGGAAGGTGGGCAGGAGTTGTTTAAGTATGGAACAGGTGTTTGAGGACAGCCTGACCAAACAAGGCATCCCGGCGGGAGTCCTTGTCCAAGCAGTAATGGGCTGTGAAGGTATGAACCGAGGCCCAAGTGGCTGCTCGACAGATCTGATCTATGGACACCGAGTGAAGATGAGCCATAGAAGTAGCCATGGCTCTCACATTGTGAGCTGTGACATGGCCTTCCAGAGAAATGTTCTTACTCTGGTAAGCAAAAGAAATACACTGAGCAATCCAATTGGAAAGTGTACGTTTGGTGACTGGAAGTCCCAAATGAGAAGGATCAAAAGCCACGAAAAGTTGGGAAGACTTTCGATGTGGCTGAGTCCTGTTGAGGTAAAAGGCGAGAGCTCTTTTACAGTCAAGAGTATGAAGGTTCCTCTCTGCACTGGATGCATGAGGAGCCGGGAAAAAAACAGGTAGATATACCTCTTGATTAAGATGAAAAGGCGAGACCACTTTAGGCATAAAGTGGGGATTCGTCCTAAGGACCACCTTATCATGATGAAATCTGGTATAAGGTGGAGTAGCCACCAAAGCCTGCAGTTCACTGATGTGGCGAGCCGAAGTGACTGCAATAAGGAAAAGAACCTTCCAGGAAAGAAATTTCAGGGAGGTAGATACCAACGGTTCAAAAGGTGGCTTCATAAGTTGACCCAGAACTAAATTCAAGTCCCATGCTACCGGAGGAGGTCGGATGGGAGGCTTAGTGAGGGTCAGGCCTCTCATGAATCTTGCAATAAGAGGATGAGAGGAGACAGGTTGTCCATTTATAGGTTTTAAGGATGCTGCAATAGCACTTAAATGGACTCGTACTGAATTCGTCTTGAGGCCTGCATTGGAAAGATGCAGGAGATAGTCTAGTAGAGAATTCAAAGGAAGTGCTAGAGGGTCAAGACCCTGTTGCGCACACCAAATGGAAAAACGTTTCCATTTGAAACATAGGAACGCCTAGTAGAGGGTTTCCTAGAGGCATGAAGGATATCTTTCACTGGTTGGGAAAGATTAAACTCATGAAGGCTTAAGCCTTCAGTAACCAAGCTCGGAGATGTAGGGACTTGGGGTTTGGATGCAACAAAGTCCCCTGCTCCTGAGACAGAAGGTCTGGCGCAGCTCCCAGGTCCAGAGAGGGTCCCTGGGATAGATGCAGAAGTAGAGGGAACCACACTTGGCGTGGCCAGCGTGGAGCTATGAGGATCATGGATCCGTGATCCCTCTGTAATTTGAACAGAGTCTTGGGAATCAAAGGAATGGGTGGAAAAGCATACAGGAATTCCTGACCCCAATGTAGGAGAAAGGCATCGTTGGCCTGAGCTCCCTGACACGAAGTCCTGGAACAGAACCGGGGAAGTTTGGCATTCCACGGACTTGCAAAGAGGTCTATGTCCGGGGTCCCCCATTCCTGAAAGATTCTGCGTATCTGGTCCATATGCAGGGACCATTCGTGTGGGAGCAGAACTCGACTGAGTCTGTCTGCCCGAGAGTTTTGAACTCCTGGAAGATATACTGCCAGAAGATGAATTTGATGCTCTCTGGCGAAGGCCCATAATCTGAGAGCTTCGTTGCAAAGCGACAGAGAGCCCGTCCCTCCTTGTTTGTTGACATAGAACATGGCTACCTGATTGTCTGTCTGGACTAGGACAGTCAGGTTGACAAGGAGGGTGTGGAAGGCTGTGAGGGCAAGGAAGATTGCTCGCAGTTCCAGAAGGTTGATGTGAAGGGTGGTCTCCTGAGGAGACCAGGTGCCATGAGTGGAGAGGTGTTGGAGATGAGCTCCCCACCCTGTTTGGGAGGCATCTGTTGTGAGGGTTGCTTGGGGCAACGAAGGTTGGAAGGGAATCCCCAACAACAGATTTTTGGAGGATGTCCACCACTGGAGAGACCAAAACAGTCGTTTTGAGGTGAGTATTTGGTCTGAGAGCAGTCCTGATGCTTGAGACCACTGGGTGGCCAAAAGCCATTGAGCTGCCCTCATATGAAGACGAGCGTAGGGCACCACATGGACCGTGGAGGCCATGTGGCCCAGAAGATGCAGCATTTCTCTGGCTGACAAGTGACTTCTGGACTGAGCCTGGGAGGCCAAGCTTATTAGCCTTTGGCCTCGGACCAGAGGGAGGTAGGCCCTTGCCGTGGTGGAGTCCAATAGGGCCCCTATGAATTCCAGGGACTGAGTAGGGATGAGTTGGGACTTGGGAACGTTTATCACCAGTCCCAGATATTGAAGAATACGCCTTGTGCGGTCCAGAGAAATCTGGGCTTCTGACTGAGATGGAGCTCGGATGAGCCAGTCGTCCAGATATGGGAAGACAAAGATTCCCATGCCTCTGAGAAATGCGGCTATGACTGCCATGCATTTTGTGAAGACTCTTGGAGCAGAGGCCAGACCGAAGGGTAGTACTCTGTACTGGAAATGTTTTCCCTGGAACAGAAAGCGAAGATATTTTCTGTGGGATGGATGGATGAGTATATGAGTGTACGCATCCTTGAGATCTAGAGAACAAAGCCAATCCTGACTCTGAAAGTATGGAAGGAGAATGCCCAGAGAGAGCATTTTGAATTTCTCCTTGAACAGAAACCTGTTCAATTCTCTCAGATCTAGGATAGGTCTGAAGCCCCCTGTCTTCTTTGTTATGAGAAAATAAGGGGAGTAGAAACCTAACCCCTGTTGTGGAGGAGGAACCTCCTCTATTGCCCCTTGGGCAAGGAGAGAAGAGACTTCCTGACCCAACAGGGTCAGAAGAGATGGGGGAGAACTGAATTGCCTCACCATGGTATGGGGAGGAAGGCTGGAGAAAGCACAGTTACTTACCTGTAACAGGTGATCTCTGGGAACAGCAGGAATTAGTCCTCACATATGGGTACGTCGGTACCGACGGAGCCCGTGCGGGAAAGCTCCCCAGCTTCTTAGAATAGAAGCTTTTGGGTACTCCCACTGCACATGCGCACTGCCTTCCCGCCTTCCTGAACAGCTCTCCTCAGTTTCGAGTTTATAGCTGAGTCAACAGAGAGAGGACAGGAAGATAGATAGATAAAAGATACAACTCCTAGGGGAGGTGGGTGGGTTGTGAGGACTAATTCCTGCTGTTCCCAGAGATCACCTGTTACAGGTAAGTAACTGTGCTATCTCCAGGAACAAGCAGGAATAAGTCCTCACATATGGGGACTCCCTAGCTTAGATGCATGGGATCCCCTGTAAAGGTTCGCCATCTTCGTATGGATCTCAGGCATCCATTCTGGGAAGGTGGGCAGGAGTTGTTTAGGAATGGAACAGGTGCTTGAGGACAGCCTGGCCCAAAAACAAGGCATCCGGCGGGAGTCCTTGTCCAAACAGTAATGGGCTGTGAAGGTATGAACCGAGGCCCAGGTAGCGGCTCGACAGATCTGATCTATGGAAACAGAGTGCAGATGAGCCATAGAAGTTGCCATGGCCCTCACATTGTGAGCAGTGACATGGCCTTCCAGAGAAATGTTTTTTGCTCTGGTAAGCAAAAGAAATACACTGAGCAATCCAATTGGAAAGTGTACGCTTGGAGACTGGAAGTCCCAAATGGGAAGGATCAAAGGCCACAAAAAGTTGAGAAGACTTTCGATGTGGCTGAGTCCTATTAAGGTAAAAAGCGAGAGCTCTTTTACAATCCAGAGTATGAAGGTTCCTCTCTGCATTGGATGCATGAGGAGCTGGAAAAAAGACAGGTAGATATACCTCTTGATTAAGATGAAAAGGCGAGACCACTTTAGGCATAAAGTGGGGATTCGTCCTAAGGACCACCTTATCATGATGAAATCTTGTGTAAGGTGGATTAGCCACTAAAGCCTGCAGCTCACTGATGCGGCGAGCCGAAGTGACTGCAATGAGGAAGATGACCTTCCAGGAAAGAAATTTCAAGGAGGTGGAAAACATTGGCTCAAAAGGTGGCTTCATAAGTTGACCGAGCACTAGATTCAAATCCCATGCGACCGGGGGTGGTCTGATGGGAGGTTTAGTGAGAGTCAGGCCTCTCATGAATCTTGCAACAAGAGGATGAGAGGAGATAGGTTGTCCATTTATATGTTTTAAGGATGCTGCAATAGCACTTAAATGGACTCTTACCGAATTCGTCTTGAGGCCTGCATTGGATAGATGCAGGAGATAATCAAGAAGAGAATTCAAAGGAAGTGCCAGAGGGTCAAGACCCTGCTGAGCACACCAAATGGAAAAACGTTTCCATTTGAAAGCATAGGAACGCCTGGTAGAGGGTTTCCTAGAGGCAGAAAGGATATCTTTCACTGGTTGGGAAAGATGAGAGTCTTGAAGGCTTAAGCCTTCAGTAACCAAGCACTGAGGTGAAGGGATTTGGGGTTTGGGTGCCACAAAGTCCCCTCCTCCTGAGACAGGAGGTCTGGCGCAGCTCCCAGATCCAAGTAGGATCCCTGGGAGAGCTGTAGAAGTAGAGGGAACCACACTTGGCGTGGTCAGCGTGGAGCTATGAGGATCATAGTTCCATGATCCCTCTGGAGTTTGAACAGAGTCTTGGGAATCAAAGGAATGGGTGGAAAGGCATATAGGAATGCCTGATTCCAATTCAGGAGAAAGGCGTCCGTAGCCTGAGCTCCCTGACACGGAGTTCTGGAACAGAACCGGGGAAGTTTGGCATTCCACGGACTTGCAAAGAGGTCTATGTCCGGGGTCCCCCATTCCTGAAAGATTCGGTTTATTTGGTCCAAATGTAGGGACCATTCGTGTGGCAGCAGAACTCGACTGAGCCTGTCTGCCCGAGAGTTTTGAACTCCTGGGAGATACACTGCTAGCAGGTGAATCTGATGCTCTCTGGCGAAGGCCCATAGTCTTAGAGCTTCGTTGCAAAGCGACAGAGAGCCCGTCCCTCCTTGTTTGTTTATGTAAAACATGGCCACCTGATTGTCCGTCTGAACTAGGACAGTGAGGTTGGCTAGGAGGGAGTGGAAGACCTTGAGGGCAAGGTAAATTGCTCGCAGTTCCAGAAGATTGATATGAAGGGTTGGTCTCCTGTAGAGACCAAGTGCCCTGAGTGGAGAGAGTTTGCAGATGGGCTCCCCACCTGTTTGGGAGGCATCTGTTGTGAGGGTTGCTTGGGGTAGCAATGGTTGAAATGGAGCCCCCAACAACAGATTTTTGGTGGAAAGTCCACCAGTGGAGGGACCAAAACAGACGATCGGAGGTTTGTATTTGGTCTGAGAGCGCTCCTGACGCCTGAGTCCACTGAGTGGCCAGGGTCCATTGAGCTGCTCTCATATGAAGACGAGCATAGGGCACCACATGCACTGTGGAGGCCATATGACCCAGTAGGCGTAGCATTTCCCTGGCTGTCAAGTGAGTGCTGGACTGAGCTTGGGAGGCCAAAACTCAGGAGGCGCTGGCCTCGAACCTGTGGAAGGTAGGCCTTGCAGTGATGGTGTCCAACTGGGCCCCTATGAATTCTAGAGATTGAGTAGGGATGAGTTGGGACTTGGGAAGGTTTACTACCAGTCCCAGATACTGCAAAAGGCTCCTTGTGTGGTCCAGGGAAATCTGGGCCTGTGACTGAGTTGGAGCTCGGATGAGCCAGTCGTCCAGATATGGGAAGACAAAGATTCCCATGCCTCTTAGAAATGCGGCTACGACTGCCATGCATTTTGTGAATACTCTTGGAGCAGAGGCTAGACCGAAGGGGAGTACTCTGTATTGGAAATGTTTTCCCTGAAACAGAAAGCGAAGATACTTTCTGTGGGATGGATGGATGAGTATATGTGTATACGCATCCTGTAGGTCTAGAGAACAAAGCCAGTCCTGACCCTGGAGGTAAGGAAGGAGAATGCCGAGAGACAGCATTTTGAATTTCTCCTTGAAGAGAAATTTGTTCAATTCTCTCAGATCTAGGATTGGTCTGAATCCCCCTGTCTTCTTTGGAATGAGAAAATAAGGGGAGTAGAAACCGGACCCTTGTTGAGGAAGAGGAACCTCTTCTATGGCCCCTTGGGCAAGAAGAGAGGAAACCTCTTGACCCAACAGGGTTAGGAGAGATGGGGGAGAATTGAATGGTCTCACCATATGATGGGGAGGAAGGCTGGAGAAATGAAGTTTGTAACCCTCTCGAATGATAGAGAGGGTCCATTGTTCTGTTGTGATTTGTTCCCATCTGGGAGCAAAGTGAACCAACCTTCCGGGTATGGTGAGAGGTTCTGGTTGTGTTAGAACCAGAAGTGGCAAGTTCCCTAGGAGCAAGTCAAAACCCCTGAGGGGTTGGAGCCTGCTGAGCTACAGTAGCTGCTGCAGGCTTAGCTCGTGCTTGTTTGGATTGCTGACGCTTAGCAGTATAGCGAGGTTGAGAAGACTGCTGGCCAGTATTTGAAGCAACTCTGGCCTTCTTATAGTAAGGCCTTTTAAAAGACTTTTTCTTAGTAGGAATTGAAGTGGACTTTGAAAGTCTTTCCAAGGTGGCATTTTCAGCATCCATCTGGGTGGCTTTGATTTGCCACTCTTCCCCAAATAAGTTCTCACCTGTACAGGGCAGATTCCGTAAGCCATCTAGAACCCAAGGTTCCAGATCAGAGGCCTGGAGCCAAGCAAGACGTCGGGCTGCAATAGCAATGCCCGAAGCCCTACTGGCTCCCTCAAAGGAATCATATGCTGCCCTATTAGAGAACTTAGAAACCTCTAAGAGTTGTTTCACTAGGGAAAGGAATCCCTGCTTTTTATCCTCAGGGATAAAGGGGGCAAAATGCCGCACCTTTTTGGCAAGTTCCTCCAGGAACATGCCCATATAGAGACTGTAGGAATTAATCCTGGCTATAAGCATACTAGCCTGGAAAATTTTCCTACCAAAAGAGTCCAAAGTCTTACATTCCCGTCCTGGAGGGGTGGAAGAGTGCCTTTTGGTACTCCTAATCTTCTTCATTGCAGACTTCACCACAATAGAGTGGTGGGGCAATTGAGTCTTTTGGAAACCAGGAGAAGGAGGGACCCTATACATGGTGTCCAACCTACGGGAATAAGGAGACAAAGTCAAAGGATTTTCCCAGAAATCCATCAGTTGTTCTTGAAGGATTTCATGGATAGGCAGGGTAACTGCCTCCTTAGGGGCCTTTGAGTATCCCAAAATATCCAGTTTTTTGGATCTGGGTTCCTTTTCAGAGGATGTGGTAATAGAAAGGGCTGTAGCCATATCTAAAACAAAGTCCTGGAAGGACAAATCCTCTGGAGGGGACATTCTCCTTTTAGGAGAAGAGGGCTCCTCAGGTAAGTTGAGTGAAAACTCAGCAGAATCATCAGAGGAGTGAAAATCCTCAGAGGAATCGGTGCTTTCCTCTAACGCACGATACGCGTACCGATCGGTATCGATATCGGGCGTATGGGGTATGGAACCGGTATGGAGCGAAAGCCCATACGGTACCGACTTGCGTTTAGAGGTGGACGGCCTCGATACCGGCATGGCGGACGATACCGGTATCGGGCCCGGAACCGCTGAAAGCGGAACCGATGGCGTTGCAGCTTTAATGAAAGCCATGACGGCCTGCTGCATGGACTGTACAGTATCGCCATGGACGCCATAGCTGCCTGGATGTCGGTACGGATTGCCCCGGTACCCCAGAGCAGGCTAACAGGTGATCTGTCGAGGCCGTAGCATCGATATCAACCTGAGACCCCTGAATTGGCGTTTTTGGAAGTTGGACTTCCCGCCGGGGTTGTTTGGCTGGGGCAGGGTCCTCAAGTTCTAAGCTAAGAGCCTCTCGATGCTTTGAAGGAGATTTGCTCTTTGAGGACTTGCCCACAGAAGGTTTGGTTACCTGAGATCCATCCGGAGAAGAAGACCTGGATGACTGTGATGCTGTATTCTCTGAAGCAAACAGCACATGGAATTTGTTGGCCCGGTTCTGCAGCCCACGTTTAGACATGTGGGAGCAAGATGGGCAGTCCGGTATGGAATGGTCAGGCCCCAAACATTTCAGACACCAGTCATGGGTGTCTGTGACTGAAATAACAGCATTACATTTGGTACACTTCTTAAATCCAGGGGCTGGCTTCTCCATGAGGAGAAATTGAGTAGGCCGAGAGGCCTCTCTGAAGTGACCAAAAAGCTAAAAAATAAGAAAAAAGAATTATAATTTTTATAGAAAGAAAGAAAGAAAAGACCGGCGATACGGTATCGGTATGGGGAAGGCAGGTACGCGGTCTAAAGAAACAAATAAAATAACAATTTCTTCAGCGGTGACAGGAACACGACCTGCTGGCTCCGCGGAAAAAGAGAGAAACTGAGGAGAGCTGTTCAGGAAGGCGGGAAGGCAGTGCGCATGTGCAGTGGGAGGTCCCAAAAGCTTCTATTCTAAGAAGCTGGGGAGCTTTCCCGCACGGGCTCCGTCGGTACCGACGTACCCATATGTGAGGACTTATTCCTGCTTGTTCCTGGAGATATGAAGTTTGTAGCCCTCGCTGATAATAGAGAGGGTCCATTGCTCTGATGTGATTTGTTCCCATCTGGGAGCAAAATGAGCTAGCCTTCCAGGAATGGTGAGGGGCTCTGGTTGTTCTAGAGCCAGAAACGGCAAGTTCTCTAGGGGCAAGTCAAAACCCCTGAGGGGGTTGAGCCTGTTGGGGTGTAGCAGACACTGCAGGCTTTGACTTTACTTGCTTAGACTGCTGACGCTTAGCAGCAAAGCGAGGCTGAGCAGATTGCTGGCCAGTATTGTGGAAAATCTGGCCTTCTTATAGTAAGGCCTTTTAAAAGACTTCTTTTTGGCAGGGGTAGAAGTAGACTTAGAAAGTCTATCTAGAGTGGCATTTTCTGCATCCATTTGAGCAGCTTTAATTTGCCAGTCTTCACCAAATAAGTTCTCACCTGTACAGGGCAGATTCCTGAGGCCATCTACAACCCAGGGTTCTAGGTCAGAAGCCTGGAGCCAAGCGAGACGTCGGGCTGCAATAGCAATTCCCGAAGCTCTGCCTGCAACCTCAAAGGAATCAAAGGCTGCCCTGTTGGAGAACTTGGAGACCTCTGAAAGTTGTGTCACCATAGAAAAGAAGTCCGCCCTTTGATCATCAGGGATAAAGGGGGCAAAATGCTGTATCTTTAGGGCAAGTTGTCCAAGAAACATGCCCATATAAAGGCTATAAGAATTGATCCTGGCTATAAGCATACTAGCCTGGAACATCTTTCTACCAAAAGAGTCCAGGGTCTTACATTCTCGCCCTGGAGGGGTGGAAGAATGCCTTTTAGGACTCTTTATTTTCTTCATGGCAGACTTCACCACAATAGAGTGGTGAGGCAGCTGAGTTTTCTGGAACCCAGGAGAAGGAGGGACCCGATACATGGTGTCCAACCTACGGGAATGGGGAGACAGTGTTAAAGGAGTCTCCCACAAATCCATCAAGTGTTCTTGAAGGATTTCATGGATAGGCAGAGTGACTGCCTCTTTAGGAGCTTTAGAGTATCCTAAAATATCCAATTTTTTTGATCTGGGTTCTTTTTCAGAAGATGTAGCAATAGAAAGTGCTTTAGCTACAACAACAATGAAATCCTGAAAGGATAAATCTTCTGGAGGAGACATCCTCCTCTTTGGAGAGGAGGGCTCCTCAGGAAGAGCAAGCTCAGCAGAGTCATCAGAGAAATTGAATTCATCAGAATAATCTGAGTATTCTCTCTGTGCTTCCAATGCACGATACGCATACCGATCGGTATCGACATCAGGCGTATCGGGCATGGGATCGCTACCGGGCGAAAGCCGGAATCCGGCATGCTGAACCAATCGACGTTTGGAAGTCGATGGTCTCGGTTCCGGTGTGGATACCGGAACCGGGGTCGAGGGCGTCGCAGCCTTAATGAATGCCAGAATGGCCTGCTGCATGGTCTGGACAGTATTGCCCATAGACGCCACTGCTGCCTGGATGTCGGTACCGGTATGGGCCGGTACCCCAGAGCAGTCCAACAGGTGATCAGTCGAGGCCGTGCCATCGATGTCAACCTGTGACCCCATGATTGCTTTGGAGGCCAGAGCCTCCCGCCGGGGTTTTTTGGCCTGGGCAGAATCCTCGAACTCAAGATTGAGAGCCTCTCGATCTTTAGAAAGAGATTTGCTTTTAGAGGATTTGCCCACAGAAGTTTTGGTTACCTGAGATCCATCCGGAGAGGAAGACCTGGATGACTGTGATGCTTCTGAAGGAAACAGCACATGGAGCTTGTTGGCCCGGTTCTGCAAACCACGTTTAGACATCTGGGTGCAGGATGGGCAGTCCGGTATGGAGTGGTCAGGTCCCAAACATTTAAGACACCATTCATGGGTGTCTGTGACAGAAATGACAGCACTGCACTTGGTACACTTTTTAAAACCAGGGACTGGCTTCTCCATGAGGAGAATTTGTGTAGGCCTTAAGGCCTAACAAAAGTTACCAAGCTGTGCTGAAGAAAATAAAAAAGTCTTTTTTTAAAAATTTTTTATAAAGAAAGAAAGAGACCGGCGGTACCGGTTTCGGTATGGGGAAGGCAGGTACGCGGTCTAAAGAAACAAACAAATTTCACAATTTCTTCAGCGGTGACAGGAACACGACCTGCTGGCTCCGCGGAAAAAGAGAAACTGAGGAGAGCTGGTCAGGAAGGCGGGAAGGCGGGAAGGCAGCGCGCATGTGCAGTGGGAGGCCCCAAAAGCCTTTCATCTGAAAGGCTGGGGAGCTTTCCCGCGCAGGCTCCGTCGGTACCGAGTACCCATATGTGAGGACTTATTCCTGCTTGTTCCTGGAGATCAGGTGATCTCTGGAAACAGCAGGAATAAGTCTTCACATATGGGTACGTCGGTACCGACGGAGCCTGCACGGGAACGCTCCCCAGCTTCCCAAAAAGGAAAGCTTTTGGGAGCATCCCACAGCGCCTGCGCGCTGCCTTCCCGCCTTTCCTAACCGCCTCTCCTCAGTTCGAGTTTTAAAGCTGAGACAAAGCGAGAGAGAGGAAAGGAAAGATAGATAGAGATACAACTCCTAGGGGAGGTGGGTGGGTTGTGAAGACTTATTCCTGCTGTTCCCAGAGATCACCTGTTACAGGTAAGTAATTGTGCTATCTCCAGGAACAAGCAGGAATGAGTCTTCACATATGGGGACTCCCTAGCTAGAGATGCTTGGGAGATCCCCAAGGTTATGAGACCCTGGAAAGGGCTCTACCTCCTCCTATGGATCTCAGGCATCCATTCCGGGAAGGAGGGTAGGAGTTGATTAAGAATGGAACAGGTGTTTGAGAACAGCCTGACCAAACAAGGCATCCCGGCGGGAGTCCTTGTCCAAGAAGTAATGGGCTGTGAAGGTATGAACCGAGGCCCAGGTGGCCGCTCGACAGATCTGATCGATGGACACAGAATTTAGATGAGCCATAGAGGTGGCCATGGCCCTCACATTATGAGCTGTGACATGGCTCTCCAGAGAAAGGTTCTTACTCTGGTAGGCAAAAGAAATACACTGAGCAATCCAATTGGACAGTGTCCTCTTAGAGACTGGAAGTCCCAAATGAGAGGGATCAAAGGCAACAAAGAGTTGAGAAGACTTTCTATGTTGCTGTGTCCTTTGTAAGTAAAAGGCAAGAGCTCTCTTACAATCCAGAGTATGAAGATTCCTCTCTGCACTTGATGCATGAGGACCTGGAAAAAAGACAGGTAAATACACTTCTTGATTAAGATGAAAAGATGAGACCACTTTAGGCATATAAAGTGTGCACTGATCCTAAGGACTACCTTATCTTGATGGAACCTTGTATAAGGTGGACTAGCCACTAAAGCCTGCAGTTCACTGATGCGGCGAGCTGAGGTGACTGCAATGAGGAAAATAACCTTCCAGGAAAGAAATTTCAAGGAGGTGGTGGCTAAGGGTTCAAAAGGTGGCTTCATAAGCTGACCAAGAACCAGATTTAAGTCCCATGCCACCGGAGGAGGTCTAATGGGAGGTTTAGTTAAAGTTAGGCCTCTCATGAATCTTGCAATAAGAGGATGAGAGGAAATAGGCTGTCCACTGATAGGCTTAAGAGATGCTGCAATAGCACTCAAATGGACCCTTACTGAATTCGTCTTAAGGCCCGCATTGGAGAGATGCAGGAGATATTCCAATAGAGAATTCAAAGGTAGTGCTAGAGGGTCAAGACCCTTCTTAGTACACCAAATGGAAAACCTTTTCCATTTAAAAGCATAGGAACGTCTAGCAGAAGGTTTTCTGGAAGCATGGAGGATATCCTTCACTTGCTGAGAAAGATTCCAATCCTGAAGGTCTAGGCCTTCAGTAACCAAGCTCTGAGGTGAAGAGACTTGGGGTTTGGGTGCCACAAAGTCCCCTCCTCCTGGGACAGGTCTGGAGCAGCTCCCAAGTCCAGGGAGGGGGCTTGAGAGAGATGCAGAAGTAGAGGGTACCACACTTGGCGTGGCCAGCGTGGAGCTATGAGGATCATAGATCCTTGATCCCTCTGGAGCTTGAACAGAGTCTTGGGAATCAAGGGAATGGGTGGAAAGGCATACAGGAAGCCTTGACCCCAGTAAAGGAGGAAGGCATCCTTGGCCTGAACTCCCTGACACGGAATTCTGGAACAGAACCGGGGAAGTTTGGCATTCCACGGACTTGCAAAGAGGTCTATGTCCGGGGTTCCCCATTCTTGGAAGATTCTGAGTACCTGGTCCATGTGTAGGGACCATTCGTGTGGAAGCAGAACTCAACTGAGTCTGTCTGCCCAAGAGTTTTGGATTCCTGGGAGGTATACGGCCAGGAGATGGATTTGATGCTCTCTGGCGAAGGCCCACAATCTTAAAGCTTTGTTGCAAAGCGACAGAGAGCTAGTTCCTCCTTGCTTGTTTATGTAAAACATGGCTACTTGATTGTCCGTATGAAAGAGGACTGTCTTGTAGCTGAGCAGGGTATGAAAGACCCTGAGAGCTAGAAAAACTGCTCGAAGCTCCAAGTGGTTGATATGAAGAAAGGTCTCCTGTGGAGACCAAGTGCCCTGAGTGGAGAGGTCTTGTAGATGAGCTCCCCAACCTGTTTGGGAGGCATCTGTTGTGAGGGTTGCCTGGGGCAACAACTGTTGAAAGGGGGACCCCAGCAACAGATTTTGGGTGGACTTCCACCACTGGAGAGACCAAAAGAGGCGCCTGGAGGTTACTATTTTGTCTGACAGAGCCCCTGATGCTTGAGTCCACTGGGTGGACAAAGTCTATTGAGCTGCTCTCATGTGAAGGCGAGCATAGGGGACCACATGCACTGTGGATGCCATGTGGCCTAGCAGTTGCAGCATCTCCCGGGCAGTTAAATGGCTCTTTGACAATCTGGGAGGCTAACTGCACTAGACGTAGGCAACGGGCCTGAGGGAGATAGGCCCTTGCTGTGGTAGTGTCTAACCAGGCCCCTATGAACTCTAGAGACTGAGTAGGGGTGAGCTGGGAATTTGGGAGGTTTACCACAAGTCCCAGATACTGCGGAATGTGCCTTGTGCGGTCCAGGGAAGTCTGGGCCTCAGACTGAGATGGAGCTCGGATGAGCCAGTCGTCCAGGTATGGGAATACAAATATTCCCAGAGTGCGTAGAAATGCAGCTACTACTGCCATGCATTTGGTGAACACTCTTGGAGCAGAGGCCAGACCGAAAGGAAGCACCCTGTATTGGTAATGCTTTCCTTGGAAAAGAAAACGGAGGAACCTTCTGTGAGATGGATGGATGAGCACATGTGTGTACGCATCCTTGAGATCTAGAGAACAAAGCCAATCCTGACTCTGAAGGTATGGAAGGAGAGTGCCCAGGGAAAGCATCTTGAATTTCTCCTTGCATAGAAATTTGTTCAATTCCCTGAGATCTAATATGGGTCTGTAGCCCCCTGTTTTCTTTGTGATAAGAAAATAGGGGGCGTAAAACCCTGACCCTTGTTGAAGAAGAGGTACTTCTTCTATTGCCCCTTGGGCAAGAAGGGTAGCCACCTCCTGACCTAGAAGGTCGAGAAGAGATGTTGGAGAATTGAAGTGTCTCACCATGGTGTGAGGAGGAAGGTTTGAGAAATGAAGTTTGTAGCCCTCCCTTATGATGGAGAGGGTCCACTGCTCTGCTGTAATTTGCTCCCATCTGGGAGCAAAATGAGCTAACCTTCCTGGAATGGTGAGAGGCTCTGGCTGTTTTAAAGCCAGAAAGCCTAAGTTCTCTAGCATCAAGTCAAAAAACCCTGAGGAGGTTGGGACTGCTGAGTTGCAGCAGCCCCTGTAGACTTAGGCCTGGCCTGTTTAGGTTGCTGACGCTTAGTAGCAAAGTGACCTGTAGATGATTGTTGGCCAGAAGTAGAAGGGAATCTGCCCTTTTTGAAAAAAGACTTCTTGAAAGGTTTTTTCTTGGCAGGAATGGAGGTTGACTTTGAAAGTCTATCCATAGCAGAATTTTCTGCATTCATTTGAGTGGCTTTTATTTGCCATTCTTTGCCAAACAGGTTTTCACCTGTACAGGGAAGATTTCCTAAGCCATCCTGGACCCAAGGTTCTAGATCAGAAGCTTGGAGCCAAGCAATTCTGCGAGCAGCTATGGCAATGGCCGAAGCTCTGCTGGCACCTTCAAAGGAGTCAAAAGCTGCACGGTTGGAAAACTTTGAAATGTCTTGAGTATGCTTAAGCAAAATAAGGAATTCTTCCCTTTTATCCTCTGATTCTGGCAATGAGCATACCGGCTTGGAAGAGTTTCCTACCAAAAGCATCCAAGATCCTGCATTCTCTTCCTGGAGGGGCAGAGGAGTGTCTTTTTGCACTCTTTATCCTTTTCATAGCTGACTGCACCACAATAGAATGGTGAGGAAGCTGTGTTTTATGAAACCCAGGACAAGGAGGGACACGGTACATAGTGTCCAATCTTCGAGAATGAGGAGAGATAGTGAGAGGAGTCTCCCATAAGTCAATCATGTGCTCATAAAGAATCTCATGAATTGGCAAGGTGACTGCTTCCTTAGGAGCCTTAGAATAACCTAAAATATCCAATTTTTTAGCTCTAGGCTCTGATTCAGAGGTTACTGAAATAGAAAGTCCTTTAGCCACTTCTCTTATGAAGTCTTGAAAGGACAAGTCCTCTGGAGGAGACATTCTTCTTTTTGGAGAAGAAGGCTCTTCAGGAAAGGCTATGGATACTTCAGCAGATTCCTCCGATGTATCAGAATCTTCAGAGGAATCAAAGTATCGCCTGTCAGGGTGCTCTTCTAAAGCTCGATACGCGTATCGAGTGGTATCGACATCGGGCGTCATCGGTACCGGTTCGGTACCAATGAGCATCCCTGGACAGGGAACCGCTGCAGTCGGCATCCTGGTCGATGTCAATGCAGTTGGTGCCGGTACCGACGCCGGTACCGGAGCCGGTACCGACGCCGGTACCGGAGCCGGTACCGACGCCGGTACCGGAGCCGATACCGACGCCGGTACCGGAGCCGATACCGACGCCGGTACCGGAGCCGATACCGACGCCGGTACCGGAGCCGATACCGACGCCGGTACCGGAGCCGATACCGACGCCGGTACCGGAGCCGATACCGACGCCGGTACCGGAGCCGATACCGACGCCGGTACCGGAGCCGATACCGACGCCGGTACCGGAGCCGATACCGACGCCGGTACCGGAGCCGATACCGACGCCGGTACCGGAGCCGATACCGACGCCGGTACCGGAGCCGATACCGACGCCGGTACCGGAGCCGATACCGACGCAGATACCGACAACGGGGTTTGTTGTGGTATCAGCGGCGTCACAGCTTGAATGAAGGCCGTGATAGCCTGCTGCATGGATAGAACATTCTGATCCATCGACGTCATGAATGCCTGGAATTCGATACCGGAAGGTTGCGCCGGTACCCCAGAGCATTCTAACAGGTGATCGGTCGAGGCCGTGCCATCGATGTCAACCTGTAACCCCATAGGAAGAGCTTTGGAAGCCGGAGCTTCCCGCCGGGGTTGTTTTGCCGGTGCGGAATCCTCGAGGGCAAGCCCGGAGGCATCTCGATGCTTGGAAGGAGATCTACCCTTCGAGGACCGGCTGGATTTATGTTTGGTTACCTGAGATCCATGGGAGGGAGGAAGAAGCAGCCCTGGAAGACGTTGATGCCACTGAAGCTGCATCAGAGGGAAACAGCACATGGAGCTTGGCTGCTCGGTTCTGTAAACCTCGTTTAGACATCAAAGAGCAGGACGAACAATCCGAAATGGCGTGTTCAGGACCCAAACATTTAAGACACCATTCATGGGTGTCGGTAACAGAAATAGAACCGCTGCACTTAGTGCATTTTTTAAACCCGGAGGCTGGTTTTTCTATGAGGAAAAATTCCTTGTGGAGCCTAAGGCCCAAAAGAAGAAAAACACACTAAGTGAGGGAAAAATATGTTTTTGGGGTTTTTTTTTTTAATAAGAAAAGAAATAAAAACCGGCGGTACCGGTCCGAGTCGGGGGAGGCAGACGCGCGACCAAAGAAATAAAATAAAACAAAGAACTTCTTCAGCGGTGACAGGAAACGACCTGCTGGCTCCGTGGCAAAGAAGAACTGAGGAGAGGCGGTTAGGAAAGGCGGGAAGGCTGCGCGCAGGTGCTGTGGGATGCTCCCAAAAGCTTTCCTTTTTGGGAAGCTGGGGAGCGTTCCCGCGCAGACTCCGTCGGTACCGACGTACCCATATGTGAAGACTCATTCCTGCTTGTTCCTGAGATAGGCTGTTAGTGTAGCTGGGTTTAAAAAAGGTTTGGACAAGTTCCTGGAGGAAAGGTCCATAAACCATTATTAAGAAGGGACCCAGGATATCACTGCTTGACCCAATACAAGCATTGTGGAACTGTGTCTTTTGGAGAAACTGCTAGGTACTTAGGACCTAGATTGGCCACTGCTGGAAACAGAATACTGGGCTTGATGGACCTTGGTCTGACCCAGTATGGCATATCTTATGTTCTTATGTAAGGAAGATTGCTCTGAGTTCCAGGAGACTGATGTGTAGATAGGTCTCCTGTGAAGTCCAGGTACCCTGGGTAGAGAGGCCTTGCAGGTGAGCTCCCCAACCCACCTGTGAGGCATCTGTTGTCAAAGTGGCTTGATGTGGGGGTTGTTGGAAAGGGACCACCACCAAAAGGTTTTAGGGTGACTGCCACCATTGGAGGGACAAAATAAGACAATCAGTGTTTGTTATTTTGTCTGACAGGCAACCTGATGCCTGAGTCCATTGAGTGGATAAAGTCCACTGGGCTGCCCTCATATGGAGGCGAGCATAAGGAACCACATGCACGGTGGATGCCATGTGGCCTAGCAATTGTAAGATTTCCCGAGCAGTGAGATGAGGCTTTAGCACTGCTTTGAGAAGCTAATTGCATCATGCGAAGGCAGCGGGGCTGTGGAAGATAGACCCTTGTCTGTCTGGTATCCAGCAGAGCTCCTATAAACTCTAGAGACTGAGTGGGAGCTAGGTTGGATTTTGGGAAGTTTATGACAAGTCCCAAATACTGAAGGATACGCATTGTGTGACAGAGAAATCCTGGCCTCTGGCTCTGATGGGGCTTGAATGAGTCAGTCGTCTAAGTAAGGGAAGACGAATATTTCCAGGGTGCGAAGAAATGCTGCCACCACAGCCGTGAATTTTGTAAACACCCTTGGTGCTGAGGCCAGGCCAAAAGGAAGAACTCTGTATTGGTAGTGCTTCCCTTGAAATAGAAAGCGAAGAAACTTTTGGTGAGTTGGATAGATAAGAACCTGAGTGCACGCATCCTTGAGATCTACAGAACAAAGCCAATCCTGACTCTGAAGATATGGCAGCAGAGTTCCCAGAGAAATCATTTGGAACTTCTCTTTGAACAGGAATTTGTTCAATTCTCTGAGGGTCACAATGGGTCTGTGTCCTCCTGTTTTCTTTGAGATAAGGAAATAGGGGGAGTAGAACCCTGTACCCTGTTGGGGAATGGGTACCTCTTCTAATGCCCCTTTGGGCAAGAAGTAAAGTGACCTCTTGACCTACCTGGGCGTTGAGAGAGGTCTGAGAATTGAACTGTCTTACCATTGTAGGAGGGGGCATGCTGAGGAAGTGAAGTTTGTATCCCTCTCTTACAATGGACAGAGTCCAGCTTTCTAAACAAACAAAAAAAAAACCCTATACCAGGTTAAAATCCCAATGTAGAAATATGAAACAACCCTGGTACCCAAAACCCAGTCTTCTAAATCATTTTAAATAACACTTTTTTTGTTGGAAAGGCCAGCCAAGCAAAGAGGATCATGCCTCAAGCCGTCGTGGCCCGTCCATTTTATTCACTTAAAAAACTCTAGTAAACCACTTTGGAAGCAGCATACACCACGTTACTTAGCTGAATCCATTGAAAGTAGAAATCCGTGTAATAAGGCAGCAGTCAGCATAGAGAATAAATTCATTCATTTTTAAGTGAATAAAACGGACAGGCCACGACGGCTTGAGGCATGATCCTCTTTGCTTGGCTGGCCTTTCCGACAAAACAAGTGTTATTTAAAATGATTTAGAAGACTGGGTTTTGGGTACCAGAGTCCAACTTTCTGCTGTTATCTGCTCCCATCTGGGGGAAAAATGACATAACCTTCCTGGGATGGTGGAGGGTTCTGGGCCGTTCAGGGCCAGGAAGACAAAGTTCTCTAGATAGGGAGTCAAAGCCCCTGTGAAGGCTGAGTCTGCTGAGCAGGATGAGGCTTAGCAGCTTTTGATTTTCTTTGCCTAGGCTGTTGCTGCTGTCCCTTTTGAGCAGACTGACCTACACGATGTCCATGTTGGGTATAGGAGGGGTAAAACTTCTACTTACTGAAGAATGGTTTCTTGTAGGATTTTTTCCTTGCAGGATCAGCTGTAGATTTAGACAATCTATCCAGGGTGATATGGTCAGCATCTATCTCATTAGCTTTTTCCTGCCAATTCTTCCCAAAGAGATTCTCTCCTGTGCAAGGAATATTCCCCAGTTTGTCCTATACCCAAAGTTCCAAGTCAGATACCTGGAGTCAGGCAATCCTACGTGCACCTATGGCAATAGCAGAGGTTCTGCTTATGCACTCAAAGCAGTCAAAGGCTACATGATTTACAAACTTCGAAACATCCTGAGCATGTTTGACAAGTGCAAGGTAATCCTGCCTCTTATCATCAGGAAGGAGAGGGCTCATAAGCTCTAAATCTCCAGTGACCTCCTTGAGAAACATTCCCATATATAATATATAGGAACTGATCCTGGCAGAAAGCATGGAAGCCTGGAAGGTTCGACGTCCAAAGGCATCAAGAGTCCTACACTCATGTCCTGGAGGATTAGATGCATGTCTTTTTGCACTCTTGATCCTTCTCATAGCTGATTCCACCACCATGGAATGGTGTGGTAGCTGAGTTTTTTGAAATCCAGGACAAGGAGGAACTCGATACATGGTGTCGAGCCTTCGAGAGTGAGGAGATGTGGTTAGAGGTGTTTCCCACATCTTTAACATGAGATCATGCAGGATCTCATGAATAGGTAAAGTAGCTGCCTCCTTGGGAGCTTTAGGGTATTGCAGGATTTTCAATTCCTTTGCCCTAAGCTCTTTTTCAGGAGCCACTGTGATGGAAAGACCTCGAGCCACATCTCTGATAAAATCCTGAAAGGACATATCCTCTGGAGGAGACATCCTAAGTTGAGGAGAAGAAGAATCCTCGGGAAGAAGTACTCTGGTATCGGCAGAGCTTTCAGAGTCTTCAGACTCATCCGAGGATTCAAAGTATCTCCGATCCGGGTGATCGTGCAAGGCACGATACCGGTACCGACCAAAGTCGGTGTCGGAGGGGTCCGGTACTGACTTGTCGATACCGGATGGGTAAGCTTGACTCGGTCCTGGTAGAATACCTGCTGATGTTGAAGCAGTCGGTACCAGTACCGATGTCGGTGCAGGTACCGATTGAAATGTCTGAAGCTGTTTCAAGGGCATCGAGGCCGTGAGAAGAGCCACCAGACTGCGTTCAATAGCCAAGAATCTCTGGTCTATCGACCCTGATGATGCTTGGGTATCGGTACCGGATGAAGCAGCTGGTACCCCAGAGCATGGCACCAGTAGTTCTGCTGAGGTTGGGGCCTCGAGAACATCCTGGAGCCCCGTTAGTGCTTTGGAAGCCGAAGCCTCCTGCCGGGGCAATTTTGCCGGAACAAGTCCCTCAAGAGCAACGCCAGAGGCATCTCGATGCTTGGAAGGAGATCTACCCTTTGAGGACCGGCCAGATTTATGTTTAGTTACCCAAGATCCATGGGAGGAAGACGAAGCCCTGGAAGACATCGATGCCACAGACGCTGCATCAGAGGGAAAAAGAGTGCTACGTTTAGCAGCTCGGTTTTGCCGACCCCTCTTCGACATCATCCCACAGGCAACACACTCTGAAATAGAGTGGTCAGGACCTAAACATTTGAGGCACCACTCATGTGTGTCGGTGATGGAGATGGTACCGCCACACTTAGAACACTTTTTAAAAGCCGAAGCGGGGTTTTCCATGGTAGAGGGAAAATTGGGCCTAGTGCCCAAAATGGTGCGTGGCACCTGAAGGAAAAGGTAGCTGGAAGAAATTCCAGAAGAAAGGGTTTTTAAAAAAAAAAAAAAAGGAAAGAAGAAACCAGCAGTACCGGTGTAGCGTCGAAGGAAGGCAGACGCGACCACAAAAAGGAATAAACGGGAATATTTTCTGCGGTGACAGGATGTGCGACCTGTCGGCTCCGCGAAAAACTAAGAACTGGAGAGGGACAGTTGGGAAAGGCGGGAAGGCAGCACGCAGGTGCTGTGGGATGCTCGCAAAAGCTTTCCTATTGGATGCTGGGGAGCGTTCCCGTGCAGGCTCCGTCGGTGCCGATACCCATATGTGAAGACTACATTCCTGCTTGTTCCTGGAGATGGTAGCCTCAGCGGATTCGAGTGCAGTAGCTGAGAGCATGGAAGAGGGAGACAGATGCCAGAAGTATAATTGGTAGGAGTTGAAGTTAAGTCCCAAATAGATGCTGAAGTACAGCCTGGCCAAAGCATCCCGACAGAAATCCTTGTCCAGGCAGTAGTGAGCAGTGTGAAGAGAGGATCAGGTGGGTGCCCAGCAGATTTCCTGTATAGAGACAGAACAGAAGTTGGTGACTGATGTTGCCATGGCCCTCACATTGTAAGTGATAACGTGACCCTCAAAAGAGAGACCAGCCTGATCATAAGCCAGAAAAATGTGCTTTGACACCAGAAGACCCAAGTGGCTGGGGGTCAAAAGAAAAATAATTGAGAGGATTTTCTAATATCCTTAGTTCTATATAAGTAGAATGCAAGAGCACGCTTGCAGTCCAGGGTATGCAATGTTGCTTCTGCTCTCTGGAGGCATGCGGTCGGGGAAAAAAAGACCTGTAGCATCACTGACTGGTTGATATGAAAAGTAGAGACTACTTTTGGAAGGAAATGTGGATGGGTCCTAAGAAGCACGTTATCAAAGTGGAATTGAGTATAAGAAGGATCCACCACTAAAGCTTGTAGCTCGCTGATGTGACAAGCCGAGTTGAAGGCAATGAGGAAGATAACCTTCCATGTTAGGAATTTCAGAGGAGTAGTAGCCAGAGGCTCAAATGGGGCTTTGAGAAGTTGCCCTAGGACCACATTGAGGTCCTAAGCCAATGGCGGTGGTTTGATCAGTGGCTTGGAAAGCACAAGATCCCGCATGAATCACTGCACCATGGGGTGCGAGGAAATAGAAAGTTTATCCTGAGGCCTGTGATAGGCTGCAATAGCACTTAAATGAACTCTGACAGAGTTTGTTTTAAGCCCTGTGGAGGACAAGTGGAGAAAATATTGTAGAAGCTCAACTGGGCAATAAGATTGGTTCACCTGTCTCGGGATGCACCAAAGGGTGAACATTTGCCATTTGAAAGCATAAAATCACCTGCTAGAAGGCTTGTGGGAGGTGAGCAGGATGTCCTTGACTGGTTATGGAAGATCAAGGCCAAAGGTCATGCTTTCAGGAGCCATGCTATGAGACGGAGGGCTTGTGGATTGGGTTGGAGTAGTCGTCCCTGGGAAAGGAGGTTGGGGGCATGACCCAAATTGAGGGGTGAAGTCTGCGCTAGACAAAGAAGCAGAGGATACCAGGGCTGAAGAGGCCAGTAAGGGGCCACCAAGATCATGGAGCCCTTATCGGCCTGCAGTTTGAACAGAGTCTTGGGAATCAGAGGGGTTGATGGGAACGCATAGAGTAAGCCCTGTCCCCAATTGAGGAGGAAGGCATCAGTTGCCTGACTGAGAAGGGAGGGGACTCTGGAGCAAAAAAGCGGTAGACATGTTCTCCAGAGTGGCAAACAGATCTATTCTGGGGGTCCCCCACATCTGGAAGATCCAAGAGACACTGATGATTCAGAGTCCACTTGTGTGGATGTAGAATGCGGCCGAGTCTGTCCGCCAGGACATCGAGACAGCCCGGAAGAAACTGCTTGAAGGTGAATGCAGTGTGCAATTGCAAAGGACCAAAGGCGAAGGGCTTCCTGATACAGGAGATAGGAGCCGGTTCAGTCCTGCTTGTCCACGTAGAACATGGCTACCTGGTTGTCCGCCTGGACTAAGACGTATTTGCCTGATAGATGGGGTTGAAAAACTCAAAGGGCATTCGTGAGAGCATGAAGCTTTAAGAGATTGATCTGCATCTGGGATTCATGTTCTGTCCACAGCCCTTGCATGGTGAGATTGTTCAGATGCACTCCAACCTAGCTTGGAGGCATCCATGGTTAGGGTGCACTGGATTGGAGTTATCTGAAAAGGTGATCCTCCTAAGAGATTGGGGGGGGGGGGATGACACCACCTTTGAAGGGATATGACTAGAGTAGATGTTATACAAATCTTGTCTGAGAGCTGGCTTGTTGCTTGAGACCATTGGGACGAAAGTGTCCAATGGGCTTATCTCATGTGAAGATGAGTATATGGGATGAAGGGTACAGTGGAGGCAATGTGTCCCAGAAGACGTACATGTCTCGAGCCGTCAACGCTTTGGCCTTGTATTGTTAGGGTCAGCTCGATGAGGCACGTAGAACAATCCTTGGGAAAGAACGCTTGGCTCTGACAAGTGTGTAGAAGTGCTTCGATGAATTCCAACTGTTGTGCTGGAACCAGATGCGACTTTGGAAAGTTTAGAATGTGTCCTAGACTCTGCAGCACCGTGATAGTGCAATGAAGAGAGAGTTTTATCTCTTCTGGGGATTCTCCCCTTATCAACAGTTGTCTAAGTAGGGGAAGATCGAGATCCCCAGAGTGAACATTTTGGCCTAGCCTCTGGGAGCAGAGGCTAGGCCAAAGGGTAGCACTCAATACTGGTAGTGGACTTGCTGAACCCTGAAACACAGATATTTTCCATGGTGAGAATGGATCAGCAAATGCGTGTAAGCATCCTTAAGATCTAGAGAACATAGTCGGCCCTCTGGAGATAGGACAGAAGGGTACAGAGGGAAATCTTGAACTTTTCTTGAGTGAGAAACTTGTTGAGACCTCTCAAGTCTAGGAAGGGCTTGTACACTTCTGTTTTCTTTGGGAGAAGAAAGTAAAGGCCCCTGCCTTCTTGGGTGGGAGGGACTCTTGATAGCCCCCTGAGTTAACAGGGTGGCCGCCTCTGAGGATAGGAGACTGGCCTGTGAAGGATTTGCAGGGTAAGCCCCTAGAGAGGTGGGTTGGGGGTAAGCTCTGGATGTAAAGCAGATAAACCCTTATGACTGCTGAGAGTCCAGTTCTTTGATGTGATGAGATACCACCTGTGGGGTAGGCACAAAGATGGCCCGATATGTGTAGGGGATGGGGACCCTGCAGAGGTCGAATAGCTATGCTCTCTAGGAAGGAGTCAAAAAACAGGTGCTTGCCGTTGTGTAGCAGCTGGTTGGAGTTTAGAAGTCTTGGTCTTTTTGTGTTGATGAGGACCGAGGCCTCTGCTCTTGCTGCTGAGGCTGATAAGCAGTAGATAATATCCCTTCTTTCTAGCATAGAAAAACTTCTTAGAAGTCGTTTTCTTCAGAGAGGTTTGAAGTCTTCCGAGAGGTGCTTAAGGGCATGATCATTTGCCTCAAGTTCCCCTGCTTTTTCTCTCCAACCCTTACCAAAAAGGTTTTCACCAGAGTCAGGAATCTTGGCTAACTTATCTTGAACCCATTGCTCCAGATCAGATGCTTGAAGCCAGGCCATCCTACGAGCACCTATGCAGCATGCAGCTGCTCTAAAATGCAACCGTAGTAAGGAATTTTGAGGTATTTTGTGCTTTCTGGACTATTGTCAAGTATGAATCACATTTGTCACCTGGAAGGATAGGAGCAAAGTTCCCTAGATCCTTGGAGACATCTTTAAGGTGCATGCCCATGTAAAGGGCATAGGATGTAATCCTAGCAGCAAGCATACAAGCTTGGAAGCAGCAGCGTCCAAAGACATCAAGAGCCCTAGCATCCCTGCCAGGAGGTACTGGCGAATGAGTCTTAGAACTCTTAATGCATCTCATTGCCGATTCCACTACCAGAGAATGATGTGGAAGTTGAGGTTTTTCAAACCTTGGGCATGAAGGAACTTGATACATGGTATCTAGATGTTAACTTATAGGTGCAAGTTAGTGGGGCCTCCCACATATGTAGCATTAGATCCTGTATGATTTGATGCACCGGTAATGTTGTTGCCTCCTTGAGCATTGAGGGGTATTGGAGAATTTCCAACTCATCGGCCCTTGGTCCCATTTCAGAAGAAGCAGTTATTTGAAGGCTTGCCGCCATATTTCTGATGGTCCTGAAAGGACATATGCTCTGGCAGGGACAGACACCGTGAATGAGGTGGAGAAGTATCGGAAGGAATGGTGATCCTGGAGTCCTCCAATGTATCATCAGAATGAGAAGAAGAAAATTCTGACTCCAAAAGGAAATCGAAGTATCGATGGTCTTGAGCCGATGTTGATGCTCAGAGCATACCACACTAGAACCGGTTGGGATCTGACAATGTCTACCGGTTCCAGGGGAGGAATAGGAGGAAGGGTACCACCAATACTGATTCCAATGGAGGAATTGGAGGGAAGGGTCTCGTTGATGCAGTCTCAAGTGGTGGAATCGGAAGGCGTGGTCCCAATGTAACCAGCTCCAGAGCTGGCATCAGACCCACAGGTACCAGCACAGAAGCAGATGGTAGTGCCCAAGTCACTGGGACTATAAATACCTGTGGTACCACAGTGGCCAGGAGCTTCTCCAAAGTCCTTTTGATGGTCAAGAAGCGCTGATTGATGGATGCCACCAATGTTTGGGTCAATTGCAATATGGGGCTGAGAGCCACCGTCCCAGAGCACAGTACCAGTAGCTCTCTGGAGGTCGATGCCTCGGAAGTGTCCTGGGGCCCCTGATTGGCTTTGGGGGGTTAGTCCTCCCGCCGGGGTTTTTTGGCAGGTCTGTCAACGTCCAAAGCACTTTCGATGCATGTCTTGGACAATAAGACTTACCTTGATACTCTGTATAGGATTTCGATGCAAGGATAATTTCGACTTATGTTTGGTTTTTTTTTTTTTTTTTTTTTTTTTTTTTTGAGATCTTCGACCCAGCAGAGGAGGCCGAGCCCCATGATTATGCCAAGGCTACTGAAATCGAATCCGGGGCAAAGAGTGAGTCATACTGCCAGGCCCTGTTCTGTAAGCCTCGCTTGGTCATCTGTTTGCACAAAGGATAATTGGCTGGCTTATGGTCCAGGCCCAAACATTTAAGACACCCATCGTGGGAATCAGTAATTGACATAGTACCTGAGCACTTGGAACATTTTTTGAAGCCACTGATACGTTTGTCTATGACAAACAAAAAATGTAGGACTGAGGCTTAAAACGGCAGTGGAAATACCTGAAGAAAAAGATAGTAAAATCAAAGAAAACATTTAAAAAAATATAGAGCTGGTATCCGGGAAGGGTACTGGTATTGACAGGAAAGGCTTCCTGTTGGCTCTGCAGAAAACAAAAAACTGAAGAGCCGTGAGCAAGGCAGGAAGGCAGCTGTGCAGGCCACAGTGGAGTGCTCACAAAAGCTCTCCTATTTGATGCTGGGGAGCGTTCCCGGGCAGACTCCGTCAGTACCGACAATACCCCATCTGTGAAGACTAAATTCCTGCTTGTTCCTAGAGATTAGCTATAGCTTCAGATAGCAAGTGCATGTGTGGTGCAATGGTTGTGTGTCAGTTTGTTTGTGGGATGTAGTGATGGACGGTGTGCAGGGCTGCGGTACATGTGTGCATGCTGCAGAGCTGGGGAGCTTCTGTGCGTATGATGCAGAGGTGAGGTTCCTGCGTGTATGTAGTGTGGAGCTGGGGTACATGTCTCTCCTATGGAGGTGGCGTGTTGTGTGCACAGTGTGGTGTGCTTGTGTCCTTGGGGGGAGGGGAATGCACCTTTAGATAAATAAGCATTGTACCCTTTTGTCCCCATGCATTCATCCCTTTAACCTTTCTCTGTTCCCCTTCCAGATTCTCTCCCCTCCCCCTGCCCTGGATTCCCCCACCCTCCCTCTCTTTTTTACCTTTCTGGCCCTTTAAGATTTAAGTTCACTCCCATCCCACCCTCCCATCTAACTTTTTTTTTCTTTTCTATTGCAGGTTCCAACTGGCTCAGATCCCCACAGGCAGCCTGCTTCCCCTCCAGTTCTGCCGACAGGCAATCTGACCTCCTACAGGCAGAAGAGGAGGGCTGCCATCACAGTCCAAATGCAAGGTGTCTGCCCACGGGGATCCCATCTTCCGCAGACAGCCAGCTTGCATCTGTGCTGTGTTTGTGGCTATCCCCTTCTCTTCTGCTCATGGAAGCTCGAAACTCCGTGGATAGTTAGGGGAAATTCCCTCCACGACTGTGGCCTTGGGCAGCACTTCTGCTTGTGGGGAATAGGATCCCTGTGGGTTGGTCATGCTGCAGGTGTTCCAAGCCCCAGGCCTGATTTTTTGTAGTCGCCATAGCAACCTGGCTCCTGGGGTTTGTCGAGCCCTGCATTAAAAAGGCATGAACATATTACCCCATCGCCTCCTGCCTTATTCATTCATTCTAAAGAACAGACTGTCTACTGTCTTGATTTTAATTTATAACATAATGATTATTTATTAGGTCATTATTTATATTGACTGTGAACTACGCAGGTATTTGCTATGATGGGTAATCAAACAAAACTAACCTGATCACAGCAGCAGCCTCATCAAAACACAGAACCCTGGAAGGAATTTTTAAAGGAACTATGTGGCAGTGATAAATCAAGACCGTCCCAAAAGAGTAACAAGCAATCTGTTAACTGTTTACCAGAAGATGCTTTCAGAAGGGTAAGATCCTCCTCAATACTCCTTTACCTAAAGGCCTCACAGCAGAATCCTCCTCAAACCTGTCAGATGGCAGCTGGGACTCTGACGCTTCTCTAAGTTCACCGCCTTCACCATAACAGAATTCCTCATCAGGACTTCCATCAGATCCATCACAACCACTGAAAACTAAAGTCAACTGGAAGAGACAACATATCCTAAGTGCCTTCAGAAGATTTCAAGAGTTGTCTCTATACCTGCACGGGATTCGCTAGAGACAAGATCAGAATTTTTAGGCATATTAAAATACTTAGATGTCCCAAAAGACTTAGTGGCAATGCCAATACATAAAACCTTTCTAGAATGGCAAGCAAAAATCCGGCAAACTTTTTATTTTTATCAATTTCAAATCTTACACTTCATAACAATGTGAAAAGGTAGCAGAGTAAATACACAGCAGGGAAACTAAACAAATATTTCTCATCATATCACAGAAACATAAGCCTACAAGAAAAAGTAAATAGATCCAAGGAAGGAAATAAAGTTATACAAAGAAAAGAAAATTAATACAAATCCCTGAGAAAGCATCTCTCGGCAATACAATTCTCAGCGGGCTCTATAGTGGCGCCTAAGGGGCACAAACTTGGTCTTTAATCTCCTCTTTTGCCAATATAAATTCAGAAAGCTGTCTAGGTTCAAAAAACGAATAGTTCTTTCTCCCCACATTCCACCATACCCACACAAGGAAAAACGCAATACAAAATTTAACTCCACAGCCAAGACTCTGGAATACAGGAGCCAGGAATTCCTGCCTCTGCTTTTGTGTAAATCTAGAGTGAACAGGAAATATGCATATTTTCTAGCCTAAGAAAGTGTAGTTATTCACCTGTTAACAGGGAAGAGCAGGAATCAGTCTTCACATATGGGTGAACGTAACCAACGGAGCCCAATTGGGAACGCTCCCCAGCATTCTATAAGAAAGCCTTTGGGAGCACTTCACTGCGCCTGCGTGCCTGCCTTCCAAACTCCTCTCCTCAGTTGAGTTTGTAGTGAGAAAAGTAAAATAAAGGAACCCTACAATTCCTAGGGGAGGAGGGTGGGTTGTGAAGACTGATTCCTGCTGTTCCCAGAGATCACCTATTATGAGTAACTACGCTATCTCCAGGAACAAGCAGGAATGCACATATGGGACTCACTAGCTTCCAGGTACCAAACCGGTGGGGGGGGGGGGGGGAGAGCAGTGCGATCCACGAGGTAAAAAACCTGTAGCCGAAGAGTCTGGAAGAGTTGTGGGTCATTGGACTTGATTCCAGGAGGTGATACTCCACCAATGATAGTCTGGTATCTTGTCCAGAAGTCCAGGACAGAAGGTAGGAGTTGAGTTTAAGTACCAAAATGGTGTTAGAGTACAGCTTGGCCAAAGACAGCGTCATGATGGGAGACTCTGTCTAGACAGCAGTGTGAAGCAAAAATATGAATGGAGGATCAGGTAGCTGCTCGGCAGATGATCTGAATGGATACTGAATAGTTCGCACATTATGATCGGTAACATGACCCTCCAAAGAGAGTGTTGCTTGTACATAAGCAAATGCAGTCTGCTCTCTAGGGAAGAAAATCAGGAGAATTACAGACTGGTTTAGATGGAAAGAGGAAACTAACTTCGGGAGGAAGTGTTGATGGGTACGGAGAATCACCTTGACATGGTGGAACTGAGTACAGGGGGGGGGGGATCTGCCACTAGAGCTTGCAGCTCACTGATGTGGTGAGCTGAAATGAGGACAATAAGGAAGATGGCCTTCTAAGATATAAACTTCAGTGAAGTGGTGACTAAGAGTTGGAAAGGTGGCTTTAGAAGTTGTGCCAGAAATACATTCAGATCCCAGGCCACTGGAGATGGCTTAATGGGTGGCTTGGACAGCAGGAGACCCCACATGAAGTGTGCTACTAAGGGGTGTGAGGAGATAGGCTGCCTGTCCACTGGTCTGTGAGAGGCCACAATAGCACTAAGGTGGACTCTCACCGAGTTAGTCAAGACCTGTCAAGGATAAGTGGAGGCGATATTGTAGAAGAAACTCCACCGGACAAGAAAAGAGGTCAGTGTCCCTTGGGGAGCACCAGAGGGCAAACCTACGCTATTTGAAGGCATAAGATTGCCTGGTGGAATCCTTACAAGATGCAAGGAGGACCTCCTTGACCGCCTGTGGTAGGTTAAGGTTGGCGAGCACTAGCCCTTTAGCAGCCATGCTGTCAGGCGTAGGGAGTGGAGATTGGGATGGAGGAGCATCCCGTGGTCCTGAGGAGGTCGAGTGCACATCCCACGTTCAGTGGCTGAGTCTGCGCAAGGTGAAGCAGAAGGGACCATGGTTGAGGGGTCAGAAGGGAGCAATGAGAATCAAGCCCGTCAATCTGTAGCTTGAACAGCATCTTGGATATTAAAGGTATGGGAGGGAATGCATAGAGCAGTTCCTGTCCCCAATAGAGAAGGCAGGTATCCGTGGCCTGTCAGTGAAGCGACGGAACCCTGGAGCAGAAAAGTGGAAGCTGTGTGCTTTGCAGAGTGGCAATAAGATCCGAGTGGGGTTCCCCATGTTTGGAAGATCTGAGCAGCCGTCTCCCGATGCAGTCCACGCGTGTGGATGAACACCACGACTTAGCCTGTCTGCTAGGAGATTGAGTTCACCCGGGAGGTACATCGCACTGAGGTGAATGCGGTGAGACATGGCAAAAAACCATAGGTGAATAACTTCCTCGCAGAGGGGACACGATCCTGTTCCCCCTTGTTTATCGATGTCAAACATGGCAACTTGGTTGTCCATCCTGACTAGAACAGGTTGCCCTGAAAGTTGGGGTTGAAAAATCCAAAGAGCAATTGTCAGTGCCTGTAGTTCAAGCAGGTTGATCTGTAGGGCAGATTCCTGTGGTGTCCACAGCCCATGTGATCAGGTCGTTTAGATGCGCTCCCCCAACCCAACTTGGAAGCATCTGTCATCAGGGTGCATCAAGGTGGAGGCATCTGAAAAGGTGATCAGACGAGTAGGTTTTATGGGGAACACCACTACTGAAGGGACTTGATCAGTTGAGGCGTGATATGGATCTTGTCTCTGAGACGCCCCTTCACTTGCATCCATTGAGAAGA
Source organism: Ichthyophis bannanicus (assembly GCA_033557465.1). Classification (NCBI taxonomy): domain Eukaryota; kingdom Metazoa; phylum Chordata; class Amphibia; order Gymnophiona; family Ichthyophiidae; genus Ichthyophis; species Ichthyophis bannanicus. Next base: position 315,807,103 of record CM066039.1, on the reverse strand, counting down.
CAGAGTCCATTGCGCTTGTCGCACATGTAATCAGGCATAGCGGACAACATGGATCGTAGAGGCCATGTATCCTAATAGTCATAGCATCTCTCGAGCTGTTACTCGGCTTTGCTTTTATACCCTTTTTGCCAGCTCAATGAGGCAGGCACTGCAATTATGTGGGAGGAAAGCTCAGGCCTGTTGAGTGTGTAAGAGCGCTCCAATGAATGCCAGCTGTTGGGCTGGAGCAAGGTGAGACACTGGGAAATTTGACAAAGCACAGATGGTGGCGCACTGTGATGGTTTGATGAAGGGAGAGTCAATTGTCTAAGAAAGACTAATACCCCCAAGGTACGTAGGTAGGTAGCGACTATGGCCGTGCATTTTGTGAAGATCTTTGGGGCAGAGGCTAGACCAGGGGTGGGCAAACCTTTTGACTCGAGGGCCGCAATGGGTTCATATATTGGACCCGGGGGCCGGACCAAGAGTAGATGGATGGTGTGTGTGTGTGTGAATTAATATAAATTAAATTTAAATTTGTAACATTAAATGTTTAGATTAATTTAAGGTAGAAAAGCATAAAAAGAGTTATTTTACAAAACTTTTATGCAATGTATTTCTTTCATAAAATAGTACCTTCAATTTTAGTGGGAACAGTGTTGTTGGTCTCCCTTTTTTGTTAAGGCATCAAAGTCAGGAGATAGCTTTGTTGTTGCAATTCGCAGAATAGATCTGAGGTGTTGGTCAGTTAACTGGGATCTGTGACGGGATTTATTGATGTTCATGACGCTGAACGTCTGCTCACACACGTAGGTCGAGCCAAACAAGGCCAGAATCTTCTGTGCCATCCCCCGGAGGTTTGGAAAACAGTCATCTTTAAGTGAGGCATAGAACTCTTTTAGTGGAAGAGAGTGGAAGTTCTCCTTTAAGATTGCATCAGATTGAAGATCGATTAGTTCCAATTGCACTTCTTGTGGTGCTGTTTCTGGGTCTTGTGACAAGGGACAGGCCACCAGCTGAAGTGACTTTTCAATTTTTTCAAAATCTGAAAACCGACGGCAGAATTCTTCATGCAGGTCATTCAGTGATTTGCTATATTTATTCACATTTTGGATGGCCTTTTCCTGTGTGGCTAGTGTGGGAAAATGAGAGAAGTTTTTCTTTGAAATTTGCCTAGAAAAAAAAGTCAACTTGGCTTTGAAGGCATTTACATTACTATACATGTCGTGAATATACAAGTCTTTTCCCTGTAGCTTGACGTTAAGCTCATTCATGTGAGAAAAAATGTCAACAGCAAACGCAAAGTCACACAGCCAATTCTTGTCGCTCAGCTCTGGAAAATCATCAGACTTCCCCTTTAACTCCAAAAATGTATCAATCGCTTCTTTAAGATCCCACACTCGTTTAAACACTTTGCCCAAACTCAACCAGCAGACACGAGAGTGGTAAAGCAAGTCTTGGTGGTCTGCGTCGGTTTCCTCCAGAAATGCAATGAATTGACGGTGCTGAAGTCCCTTTGCTCGAATGCAGTTAACAAGCTTTATAACTGGATTCACAACATGACTAAGCTGTAATACAGATTTACACAAAGATTCTTGGTGTATGATGCAGTGGAGAAAAATAACTTCTTGCTCAGGGTTTTCCTCTTTCACTTTATCCTGAATTCTTTTCAGCAATCCCACATTTTTTCCAGTTAAATTTGGAGATCCATCCGTAGTGACATTAGCAAGTTTACTCCAAAGTAGCTTCATACTCTCGATGACAGCAGACACCCGGTCATACAAATCTTCTCCCCGTGTTTTTCCTTTAAGTGGCTCCATGGCCAAAAACTCCTCTGTTATTTCAAAACTGTCGCTAATCCCTCGGATAAAAATTAAGAGCTGAGCTGTGTCTTATATGTCTGTACTTTCATCCAGTGCTAGCGAATATAATTTAAAGGACTCTGCAATATTATTTAACTTGTTTGTTATGTCTTCATCAATCAGTTCCACACGACGAGTCACTGACCTGCGTGATAAACTGAGTTTTTCAAACTTGTCTTTGCTCTCTGGACACAAAAGACCTGCGGTCTCTATCATGCATTCTTTCAAAAACTCTCCTTCAGAGAGGGGTTTACTAGCTTTTGCTAATTTGAATGAGAGCATAAAACTTGCTTTGGTACTTGACTCTTGAATCGCAGTTTGTCTGTGAAATAAATTTTGCTGAGCCTGTAATTTAGCCATCAACCTCCGAGCTGTAGACCCCCGTTCTTGGGGCGACTGCTTGCTAGCATAGTTAGCATGCTTTGTGGCAAAATGACGGCTGATGATATATTCTTTGAAAACCGCAACAGTTTCCTGGCATATGAGACATACAGCCATTGATCGGACTTCCGTAAAAAAATATTTTGCTATCCATTCCTTATTAAGCACTCTGCATTCACTGTCCACTTTTCTTTTCTTTGCCCCACTCATTTTGGGATTCTGCACTACACTAGCCGGCCATCGCGAGATTACGCTGCGTCCTCTAGAAAGTGAGGTGAATAAATAAATTAGCTAGCGCTCCGCGGGCCGGATTAAAAGGTCCGCGGGCCGTAGTTTGTCCATTCCTGGGCTAGACCGAAGGGGAGAGAACCTGGTATTGATAATGGTTTCCTTGAAACATCAAGGGCAGATACTGTCTGTGCGAGGGAGTAAATGTGTGTACAGATCTTTTAGGTCTAGAGAACATAGCCAATCACGTCTGTGGAGGTATGGTAGAAGAGTTTCTAGGGAAATCATTTTAAATTTCTCTCGGACCATGAGCTTGTTTAGGTCTCCGAGATCCAAGATGGGCCTGACTCCTTCTGTTTTCTTTGGAATGAGAAAATATGAAGAGTAGCAGCACATCCTTTCTTGTGGAGGAGGAACTCTTTCTATGTCATCCTGGGACAACAGGGTGGTCATCTCTTCTTTTAAGAGAGTGCTTTGAAGAGATTGTGTGGGACAGTCTCCTGTGAAGCTGGTGTGGGGCAAGGTTTCAAAGTGAAGCCGATAACCCCTTTGGACAGTTTGAAGTGTCCACTACTCTGATGTTATGAGGTGCCACCTGTAGGCATAGTGACAAAGTCTGCCTGCTATGTGGAGGGGCTGGGGGCCCTCCAAGGGCAGTTTGGCAATGCTCTCTAGGAAGGAGTCAAAAACCAGGTGCGGGTTGTGCCTGTGAAGCTGGGCTTTTTGGGTTGGCGAGGACCCTGCTGCCTCTGAGGATGCCAAGGTTGATAGGCAGCAGAAAACAGGTATGAAGGATAGTATCTTTTTAGAATAGGAAGATTTCTTGGGAAAAGTCATCTTCTTGGATGGGTCGGCTGTTTTCCTGGAAAAGCGTTTTAGGGTGAGATCATCTGTTTCAATCTCCCCTGCAATCTTTGCCAAAAAGGTTTTCCTTAGTACATGGGATATTGGCGAGTTTATCTTGGACTCATTGCTTGAGATCTGATGTCTGTAACTAGGCCATTCTGCGAGCCCCAGTGCAGACTGCTGAAGCTCTGCTTGTTGATTCGAAGGCATCAAAAGAGGCCCTAGTAAGAAACTTAAGAGGTATTTTGACATTGCTTGATGAATGTCTAGAATGCACTTTGCTTATCCACAGGAAGCAGGAGGATGAAAGTTTCCAAATCCCTGGTGACAAATTTCAGAAACATGCCCATGTACAGAATTGTAAGAACTGGTTCTGGAAGTCAACATGCATGCTTGGAAGCATTGACACCCAAAAGCATTGAGTATTTGAGTCTTTGCAAGGTGGCATGGATGAATGGTTCTTAGAGCTCTTTATTTTGTGTATCGCCGATTCCACCACCATCGAGAGGTGGGATAGGCTAAGGTTCTTGGAAGCCTGGGCACGCCAGTACTCAGTATTTAACTGATTTTATATACCGCTCTATTTTGCGGTCACAGTAGTTTACATAAAACATCAAACAATAAATGTAAACAGCGTACACAACAGGTAAGTTAACGGAGTAATTAACAGGAGCAAATTTTACAATTGGGTTTGCTCAGAGGAATATGGATAGTGTATAGGACAGGAATTTGTGAATGAGTAGTGAGAGTAGGTTGTTGTGGGTCGGTACATGGTATTGAGTCTCTTGCCGACAGGTGGAACCGTGAGAGGGCCTCCCATATGCAGAGCATAAGATCCTGCAGGATATGATGCACAGGTAATGTAGTCACCTCCTTAGGCACGGGAGGGTATTGGAATATCTCCAGTTCCTCTGCCCTCAGTTCCTTTTCCGAGGCTACTGTGATGGTGAGTCCCGCTGCCATGTCACATATGAACCCCCATCAGATTCTGAAGAACTGGAATCAGAGTCCGGTAAGAAATCAAAGTATTGTCAGTCTTGGGTTCAACCTAGATGCTTTGTGGAAGTCAACGGTCAATGCTGATACTGATACTCTGATGTATCGGAACAGAGAGCCAGGGGTATTTATCAGTTCCAACGAAGGTATCAACCTTGAAGGTTTCGATGATGCCGGTTCGAGGGCCAGCATCGGTACCAATACACCTGGCTGTAGGCTCAGTGTCAAAGCCTGCAGGCTTGAAGCTCTCGATGTTATCGGCTGAGGCTGCCAGGAGTGCCGCAAAACTCCTCTCAAGAGTCAGCATGGGCTGGTCTAGGGAGATGGCCGATGTCTGGGTGGAATCACCTACAGGACTCTGAGCCACTGTCCCAGAACATGGAACCGGTAGCTCTCTGGAGGTCGATGCCTTGGAAGCATCCCAGAGCCCCACTTGTGCTTTGGGGGACAGATCCTCCCGCTGGGGCTGTTTGGCTGGCCAGTCTGCATCAGAAGCAACTCTAGGGGAGTCATGATGCTTATGCCAGGGCTTTTCTCGGGGCTCGGTATCTGTCTTCAACGCCAATACAGTGGATTTGGGAACAGCCAGAGATTTTGACTTACTTTTCTGTTTGGACTTTGAAGAAACCCAAGACCTATGAGAGGAAGTTGATGCCCTAGAAGTGGAAGCCACTGAAACAGTCCGAGGCAAACAATCCAAATTGCCTGGCTTGGTTCTTGAGGCCTCTCTTTGTCATTTGTTGGCACTAAAGACAAGAATCGAACTGATGATCAGGACACAAACATTTTAGACAACAATCATGATTATCAGTGGCCAAGATAGCAAAGGCACACTTTGTACATTTCTTGAATCAACTGACTTGCTTTTTCATGCCTTTAAAAGTTGTCTTTGAGATGAAAAATAAGGCTATGGAGGCCTAGTTTAGCACTGAAAACCATGATGAAAAACAAAAAGAAAAGAAAATAGAACATTTAAAAACAAAAAATCTGAAAGAATTATCGGGACCGGTGTTAGAATCGACAGAACCGGCGTCGACGAGAAGGCAGAAGCATGATTTCCACAGCAATAGAATGATGCATCCTTCTGGCTCCACGGAAAACAAGAACTGAGGAGAGGAGTTGGGAAGGCAGGCAAGCAGGCGCAGTGGAGTGCTCCCAAAGGCTTTCCTATTGGACACTGGGGGGGCGTTCCCGTGCAGACACTGTCAGTGACGTTCACCCATATGTGAAGACTGCATTCCTGCTTGTTCCTGGAGATAAGCTTATTCATCGATCAGAAATACAGTTTAAAAATAGTGTTGCAGTCGAATTCTAAGGCAAATGTTAGGAACAAGGCGGTCCGTTGGGTAATCACCTCCAGAGAGGACTCTGAGAACTCCATGAAGTAACACCCATGGAGTCCCACTGGCCACAGAGTGGTCTAAAGCTACTCAGGGACAGGTACTGAGCCTTAACTAGAGGGGGAATATTCCCAGAATCCATACCCAGGGTCTCTGTCAAATACTTTTTTTCCATTTCAAGAGGTGATATTAGGGGAAACCTGGGAAAGTTCAGCAACCAAAGGTTGTTCCGGCGCACCTGATTTTCTAGGTGCTCCATCTGTCAATAGACAATATAAATGTCCTTAATCGGGGCATTTCCCACAACCTGAACAGCACTGATTTTTGACTCTAGTACATCACATCTTACCGAGCACTGGTCCAAACCCTGAGACTGTTTGACCACAGCCTGTGATACAATGGACAAGTCCTCCACAAGTCTAGCAAAGAGGCATTAAGCCCCAGTATTTTAATCCCCACAGCGACTCCACAGTCACAGTCGTTGAATGTCTCTGTAGCTCTTGAATAAGGCTCCCAGAAGCAACCTTCCCCAATTCCTGTGTGGGACATCTGAGGAAGCCCCTTGTAGCCCCAACCAGAAGGGGAGAAGCCTGTCAGCGTGCCTCCTGGCAAGGAGATGCCACTAACCTCTCCGGTTTGGGCAGACTGGCATTCCAGCAGCCCTGCACTTCCGGGTCTCAGAGACTGTGCTCATGCCATGGGGCTCACCAAAGCCCCTTCCTCACTGCTGCCCGTATCTTGCCTGCCGGGCTGGCCCAAGGGAAACATTGCCAGTGAAACTGAAGAGACTCCGAAAACATTTATGATAGTCTGGCGAAGAGGTAAGGAACCAGAACCTTCCAGGGGAGCACGTTTCCCCTTCTCTTAACCCACTGCTACAGGCAGAGGAACCTCCAAACCTCCTTGTTGACACTACAAACATCTGAAAGAATGGAAACCAAATACACAGTACAGCTAATAATGGAGAACAAGCAGCTACAGTTGCCTAACCAAATCTGCAGTAGTTGAAAGCAGATTCAAGAGCCCATTCCAATACGCCACCAGGGAAAAATCAAAAGTTGCTGTACCCCATAGCCAAAAAGATCTTTCAAAATACAATGTTGTCTGCAAGAACAGTAGCCCATCAATTTCAACTCTTGCTATGTTTTTTAATTCAGTTCTGGAGAAAAAAAAACTTGATATGGTTACTGATTCACGAGACCTGCCTGATAATTTGACACCAAAACTTCCAAAACTAAAGAATTGTGTGACATACCCAATAGGATCTGCTTATGATGCCTACAATACTGTGTCCAGAGGGGCTGTAGTAGCAATAGCTGCAGAGAGAATGGCCTGGTTAAGAGTCTGGCCTATGATAAGACAACATGCATGAACATTTACCAGAGAAACGAGGCAGAGGAGAAATCTTTTTGATTAAAGATCAAGGATCATTGTCCCACGATCCAAACCCTGGCAGTGTCCAAAAGAAACCATCAAATAGAAGTCCACATCGACCATACAGAAAACCATATTACCAGTGTAAGATGTACCAACCTTATCCTTAACACTCTGATCCTTGTTTGCCGAGATCTACCCAGTATTCACAGAGACAGAGATAGAGACAAAGAGAAAAGGAAAAAGTGAAATTAGGCCTTGCCTGCTAATTTTCTTTCCTGGAGTTCCTCCAGTCTAGTCACATGGGTTATGCACACCCACCAGCAGATGGAGACTGAGAACACTGCGCTGAAAAGCAGCCCTATAAGCAGCCTGTGCATTCTCTCTCAGCTAGTATGATCATAAAGCAGATATGAAGTCCCAAAACCCCTTTGCTATTATAGATAACTTTCAAAACATTATCACCATGCCTCCAAATAATCACAGCGTAACAGGAGTACATGAAACATCTTCCTTTTCCTCTTGTATTTGTTTTTATTTTAATTTTTTTGAAAACAAGCTAAGCAGCTCACAGCAATACAATACAGCAGGATCCCGGCAAGCAAACCATCAGCACCAGGACAGCCTCAATTTGCGTCAACACTGTGCTTTTCAAGATGACGCAAAGAGAAGACACCACAGAATCCCGGATAGGTTCTGGACTGGAAAGACTCCAGGAAACAAAATTGGCAGGTAAGGCCTAATTTCATCTTCCTAATCATCCCTCTAGTCCAGTCCAGACATGTGGGATGTATCACAGCAGTACTAATGTCGGGCAGGACCAGAAACACTGGTTTGAAAACTCGAGTATCAAAAGCCAAATCCTGCTGGGCCTGCACATCCAGCTGATAGTGACATGTAAAGGAATGAAGAGAAGACCAAGTCATGGCCTTACAGATATTCTGAAGTGGAGAAAGGCCAAACTTCACTCAGAAAGAGACCTGAGCCTTTGTGGAATGTGCCCACAAACCCGATGGGACGGAACGACCCTTCACCAAGTACGCTGATGCAATGGCCTCCTGGAACCAATGAGAAATAGGGTCCATCTCACCTTTCCGAACCCCCAAACACCACAAAAAGCCAGTCCGACTTCCTAAACTCCTGAGTGACCCTCAAGTACCGCCTGAGAGCCCTATGAACATCCAGAAAATGCAAGACTTGCGAAACAGCAGAGTCCTGCACCTCCAAAAACACAGGCAAAGTAACTACCTGATTAAGGTGGAAAGCAGACACCACTTTGGGTAGAAAGGAAGGGACAGGATGAAGCACCACCTTCTTCTTAGGCATTACCAAAAAAAGGCTCTCTACAGTGCAAGGCCTGCAATTCAGAAATTTGACACGCTGAACAAATTGCAACCAAAAACACCAACTTCAGCGTCAAATCCCTGAGAAAGGCAGCCCACAAAAGCTCAAAAGGGGTTTCTGGGAGGACAAATTCAGGTCCCATGGCAGAACCACTGAGCAACAAGGTGGCTGGAGATGTTTGACCCCCCCTTGAGAAAATGCACCACATCAGAGTGCAAGGCAAGGGACTATCCCTGCACCCAGCCGTGAAAACAGGCCAGAGTTGCTTCTTGCACCTTCAAGGAACTCAAGGCCAGACCCTTCTCCAGGCTCAACTGCACAAAGGTCAAAATGTCAGGGAGAGAAGCTGAAAACTGCCACACCCCATGCTCCTCACACCAAGTCACATGGATGTAGGCTAGGGATGTGGCGTGCCTCTGCGCTTGCAAGCTATTGACTACCTGCGGGGAATAACCTCTGCAACTCAAATGCGCCCTCTCAAGAGCCAAGCCATAAGTGAGAACCGACCCACCACCGGCATCAAGACAAGCCCCTGAGATAACAGATCCCCCTTCTCTGGCAGTGGAAAGGAAAGGGATCTGCCACTAGCAGATGCATGAGGTCTGCATACCATGGCCACTGTGGCCAATTTGGGGCCACCAATGCCACTAGTCTGGGATGCGCCTCTACCCTCTGAAGCACTCTACCGATCAACATCCAGATTGGAAACACACAGAAGAGTGATACTGGGCAAAGGCTGAACCTGAGCATCACTCGCTTCTGCCGTATGCTCTCTGCGCCTGCTGAAAAACCAGGAGCTCTTGGCATTGGCCATAGTCGCCATTAAATCCATTGTGGGCATTCCCCATTACCTCACAAAAGACTGAACACTGTCAGACCACTGCCCCAGATCCAACTGATGCCCCAGATCCAACTGCTGCCAACGATTACTCCGGGAAGAACAGCGATGGATTTTTAAACTCAATACAGTCAAACCCCATGGTCTTAATGCTTCCATTGACTGGTCGGTTTAAATAGGGCTTTAATGCGATACACCAGTTCCCTCAGGTAGGTACGACTGGGAGGAGGAGTCATAGCTGACGCTTATAAAGTAGCGAGACGAGACGCTAAGCCGCATGCATGGCGTTTTTTGCATTTGCAAGAACAGAACAACGAGTATCGTTTTCGCCTCCCACGGTTAACCATCGTAAAAGGTGAATGGGGATATTCATATCTGTTTTGTTAAGATAGGTATTAATGTCGACATAGCAAAAAACATTTTTTGGGGAACAGTATGGTGATGGCTTTCAGAGAAAGTGGGATCAATAGTTCCATGATGTTTGTATGTTTTTCAGAAGAGTCCCTGGTGCATGTGAGCACTCCCCTGAGGAAACATATTGAGTGAAACGCTTGGGCGCCTTAGATGAACGGTGTTTTTAAATGGGGTTCTTGAAGCACCGATAGTGCAACATTGCCTTAGTGAGAAACATAGCTTTGACCACCTTTGTGTTTTTGTTATTGATCAAGTTTTGAGTGCACGGGGAAAAAAGACTCAAGAGCAACGATTACTCCGGGAAGAACAGCAATGAAGAAACAGGAGCACCCCTGCCACCACTAGTGAGCTTCTCATATCCCTCCTGCTGACTGATGTAAGAGACAGTCGTTGCATTGTCAGACAGGACTCTCACTGCCATGCCCCGCACAAGGAGGGGAAAAAAAGACCTGTGGGGCCAAGAACACCTCCCGTGTCTCCAACTGGCTGATGGGCCATTGGCTCTACTCTGGGGATCATTGGCCCCTAGCCACCTGCAATAGGCAGTGGCACCACAGCCCACCAGGCTTGCATCTGTGCTCACCACCACCCAATCCGGTGACTTGAGATACCTCTGCCGAGACCTGAGCCAAGTCCAACCACCAATGAAGGCTCGTCCTGGCCACTCCCCGTAGGTGCCGCGCACCTCCATCAACTGATTCTGCTAAGACCAACACGACAGGAGGACTGTAAAGGACACACATAAAGCTGACTGTAAAAGACACATATGCAGCTGCGTCCAAGGAACCAGCTCTAAGGTCACTGTCATCGAGCCCAGGTCCTGAAGGTAATCCCACATCCTCAGGGCACAGGATCCTCAACAAGGCCCGAACCAGAGACTGCAGCTTCAAAATCTTGTCTTCCTGCGTGTTGAAACGAGCCCCCCACCACTCCAAGGACTGCGATGGCACCATCCTGCTCTTCACAAAAGTTGACCACCCAGCCCAGCTCCTGTAGATGCCGGACAAGCAGCTCTGTAACATCCCGACTCTCCTGTGGGGACTTCACTCAAATTAACCAATCATCCAGGTATGGGTGGACCAGGACCTCCTGCTTCTGCAGAGCGGCAGCTGCCGCCACCACCACTATGGCAAACGTGTGGCGCAATAGCCAGACTAAAAGGAAGATCCTGGAGTTGGAAATGCCCCATCGGGACCACAAAATCCAGAAAAAGCTGATGTTCAGAGCGAATAGGAATATGAAGATAGGTCTCAGAACTAACAGACACTACTACAGAAAGAGTAGCTACTCACCTGTAACAGGTGTTCTCAAGGAGCAGCAGGAATCAGTCCTCACATATGGGTGACATCGGCGCCGACGGAGCCCTCGTGCGGAGCATTTCCCCAGCTTTCAAAGAAAGCCTTTGGGAATTTCAGCACGCATGCGCGGTCCCCTTCCCGCCCAAGGGTGCCATCTTGCTCAGTCTGATGACACAGCTAAAAGACAGCAAAAAATTAGCAAAAACAAATCATATGACTGCAACTCCAAGGGGAGGAGGGAGGGTTGGGAGGACTGATTCCTGCTGCTCCTGGAGAACACCTGTTACAGGTGAGTAACTACTCTTTCTGCAGGATCAAGCAGGAAGTCAATCCTCACATATGGGACTCCCCAGCTTAAGGCTACCGGAGACCTCAAGCAGAAAAAATGAGCTCCCTCTAGCTCGTCAGCACATAAGGAAGGAATCTTCTCTGAGAACGCCCCCGACCGGTAGCCCAACACCAGGGCCGGAGGGTAGGAGTTGCCTAAACCCCAAAGAGATTATGGAGTACTGCCTGTCCGAAAGCACTGTCCCTGCGGGACTCCCTCTCAAGGCAGTAATGGGCCGCAAAAGTCTGGCTTGAAGACCAAGTAGCGGCCCGGCAGATGTCTGCCAACGGAACAGAGCGGAGATGAGCCACTGACGCAGCCTTCGCCCTGACACGATGAGCCGTGACTCGACCCTCCAACGAGAGGCTGGCTGCCTCATAAGCCCAGGCGATACAGTCAGCTACCCAGATGGACAAAGTACGCTTGGAGAAAGGGAGCCCCAACTTATTGGGGTCAAAAGAAACGAAGAGCTGAACAGCCCTCCAATGCTCCCGCATACGGTCAAGGTAGAAGGACAACGCCCTCCTACAGTCCAGGGTATGCAAGACCATCTCAGCCTGGTTGGCATGCGGCCTGGGAAAGAAGGTCGGAAGAACCACCTCCTGATTGAGGTGAAAAGGTGAGACAACCTTAGGAAGAAACTTCGGGTGAGTCCGTAAGACTACCCTATTCCTGTAGAACCTAGTGTAAGGAGGATCAGACACGAGTGCCTGCAGTTCACTCACTCGCCTAGCTGAGGTCAGAGCTACCAGAAACAAAGTTTTCCAGGAGAGAAAACGGAGAGGGCAGGTAGCCATAGCTTCAAAAGGCGGACAAGTAATCCGCTGCAAGACCACATTCAGATCCCACTCAGGAGCCGGTGGACGTAAAGGAGGCTTAAGCAGAAGGAGGCCTCTGAGGAAACGAGCCACCAAAGGGTGGTTGGAAAGAGGCCTACCGTCCACCGGCGAGTGGTGGGCGGAGAGAGCACTAAGGTGAACTGACAAAGTTAGACTTAAGGCCCAGATTGAAGAGGTGAAGCAAATATTGCATTATTACCGCTACCAAGCACGAGAAGGGATTCTCGCTGCGCTGAGCACACTATGCGGAGAATCTACGCCACTTAAAAGCGTAGGATTTCCTGGTGGATTGACGCCGAGAGGCCAAGACCACATCTTCCACCTCTCGAGGCAGCAGTAGGGGAGCCAGGACTACCCTTTCAGCAGCCAGGCCATCAGATGAAGGGATTGGATGTTGGGGTGCAAGAGAGTCCCCTGATCCTGAGACAGGAGATCGTACTGAAACCCCAGAAGAAGAGGGGTGTCCACCGCTAGCTGTAGCAGAAGCGGGAACCACGGTTGCCTCGGCCATCTGGGGGCTATGAGAATTAATGAAGCCCCGTCCTTGAGGACTTTGAACAGCGTTCTGGACACTAGTGGTGTGGGAGGAAACGCATACAGTAGGCCTGTGGACCACGAGATCAGAAACGCATCCGCTGCTACTCTGAGAGGATGCGGTTGTCTGGAGCAAAATCTCGGGAGTTGCTGGTTCAGAGGACTGGCAAAAAGATCCATGGTGGGGAGGCCCCACCTGAGAAAGACCTGCTGAACCACCAACGGGTGCAACCTCCATTCGTGTGGTTGCAGGATCCTGCTCAGTCTGTCCGCCAGGTAATTCTCTTGACCTGGGAGGTAGACAGCTTTGAGAAGGATTCCGTGATTGACAGCCCAAGAGCACAGCCGTTGTGCCTCCTGACATAGAAGGAAGGAGCCTGTGCCGCCTTGTTTGTTCATGTAGAACATGGCAACTTGATTGTCTGTCTGGAACAGTACAGACTGGTGAGAGGCGAGGTGGGAGAAGGCTCTCAGAGCTAGGCGTATCGCCCGTAGCTCCAGGAAGTTTATCTGTTGAGCAGCCTCCCAAGGGGTCCAGAGACCCTGAGTACATGTCCCTTGGCAATGTGCTCCCCAACCGAGAAGAGAAGCATCCGCTGTCAGCACTTGAGAATGCAGAGGGGACTGAAAATCCACTCCGAGAACCAGATTCAGCAGATGAAGCCACCATTGCAGAGGAGACTAGGAGGTCGGATATCTTTACTGTGTCCGCTAGGCTCCCCGTGGCCTGATGCCACCGAGTACGAAGGCCCCACTGAGCAGGCCACATGTGCAGGTGGGCATTGGGGGTGACATGAACCGTGGAAGCCATATGGCCGAGTAGTCTCAGGAATTGCCTGGCAGAGACCAGGGAATTACTGCGAAACTGCCTGGCCAGATCCATCAGCCTGTGAGCTCTGTCCATAGGCAGAAAAGCCTTTGCTTGGAGAGTGTCGAGCCCGGCCCCTATGAATTCTAAGTTCTGGGACGGGAGCAAAGTGGACTTTGCGAAGTTTATGACAAACCCCAAGTGCTGAAGCAGAGCCACCGTGCGAAGGGTGGCCTAATTGGCCTCCTGGGAAGATTGGCCCCGTATGAGCCAGTCGTCCAGGTACGGAAACACAAAAAGACCCTGAAGCCTCAGGTAGGCCGCCACCACTGCCAGGCACTTGGTGAACACCCTGGGAGCGGAAGACAGGCCAAAGGGCAGTACTCTGTACTGATAGTGGTTTCCCCCCACAACAAACCTGAGATATTGTCTGTGGTCTGGATGAATAAGGATGTGAGTATAGGTATCCTTTAGATCCAAGGAGCATAGCCAGTCTCCCTGCTGGAGGTAGGGCAGCAGGATTCCAAGGGTAAGCATCTTGAACTTTTCCCTCTCCAGGAACTTGTTGAGGTTGCATAAGTCTAGGATGGGTCTGAGGCCTCCTGTTCTTTTCGGTACCAGAAAGTACCTGGAATAAAAGCCTTGAGCTCTCAGGTGGTGGGGCACCGGTTCCACAGCCTGATCCTTTAGCAGACTTGCCAACTCCTGAAGGAGTACGTCCCTGTGCAGAGGGAGTCTTGGAGGCTCCCCTGGAAAATAGGAGGGAGGTACCTGGTGAAAATGGAGAAGATAGCCCTTTTGGACTATATGAAGAACCCAGGTATCTGATGTGACGGCGGACTACCTGTGGGCAAAGTGGGCCAGCCGGCCTCCTGTGCTGAGAGAAGCCAGCTGAGGAGAAGAGGCTATGCTTTCTGAGTCAAAACCCTCCACCCTGCTGAGCAGGGGCTAGTGTTGGTGGCTTGGGGGTCTTCTGCCTACGGGGCCCTTGACCCTGTCCCTTGACCTGCTGACCCTGTTGGGGAGCTGCAGAGGCCTGATAATGAGGGTATTATTTATAGGCAGATGACTTCCTCAGGTAAAAGGTCTTTTTTCCCAAGCCCTTCTTTTTCTGAGAAGGGGCAGAGGTTTTCCTGGAAAGCCTAGTCCTGGTCAGAGTCTCGGTCTCGAGTTCTGCAGCCTTTTCAGCCATGGGCTTGCCAAAGAGTTTTTCACCTCGGCAGGGAACATCGACCAACTTGTCCTGCACCCATGGCTCGAGGTCGGATGACTGTAGCCAAGCCTGTCGGCGGGCACCGATGCCGGCCCCGGCTACTCGGGCCGAAGCCTCGAAGCCATCGTAGGCTGCTCGAGAGATGAACTTCGAGCACTCTCGAATACCGGTGGACAAGGCCTGGAACCTCTGCAAAGGTTCCTCGGAGAGACCAGCAGAGAACCCGGCAATCTCCTTTGCCAGGTCTCAGAGGTACATGCCCATGTAGAGCTGGTAAGTCTGGACACGGCAAGCAAGCATAGAGCCCTGGAAGCACTTCTTACCGAGGGCATCCAGGTTCCGGGCCTCCCAGCCGGGAGGCACCGAGGAGTGCATCTTCTGACTTTTCAGTCGATGCGTGGCCGATTCCACAACCATGGAGTGGTGCGGTAATTGTGCCTTTTGGAACCCGGGGCTCTTGCGGACTCAATAGATGGAATCGACCCGCTTGCTTAACACCGGCGTCGAGGCCGGGGTCTCCCACATGCGGATAAGTAGCCGCTCCAGCATCGGAGGAACCGGAACAGTAAAGGCCTCCTTCGGGGGAGAGTCATACTGGAGGGCCTCGAGCTTCTCGGCTCGAGGCTCCTCCTCGGGATCCACGGGGAAGGCCAAGGCCTTGGCCATATCCCGCACGAAGTCCGAGAACCGGGTATCCTCCGGTGGGGACCGTCTCCGAGGTTCGGACTCGAGTGAGTCCGATGGGACACACCGAGTCCGATGAGTGCCGGGTGACTCTTCGTCCTCCGTCTCCCAGCCCGACTCCTCGGAGGAGGAATCGAGCGGCTCCGAACGGGAGGTCGAGGGAGACCGTGGCCGAGGATTGACTCGAGCCCGCATGGACTCGAGGATCGGCTCGGCCTCCGGGGGTCGACTTGGACGTCAAGGTCCCGATGGTCGGGGCAGAAGCACTGGTGAGACCGGCAATCAATGCCCGCTGCTGTTCCATGAAGGCAGCGAAGCTGCTCTCTAAGGCCGTCAACCTGAGTTCGAGCTCAGGAGACCCAGCAGCCCCCGACTCGGGCCCCGACGGCGTCGGGTCCGACGTCAGCTCCCTCGGAGGAGAGTCCACGAGGACAACAGCACTTAAACGTCCAGGAGACTCCATCTTGACACGAGGATGTTTGGCAGGCCTCTCTGACTCCGAAGACCCGGGACGGCTATCGGGGCTATGCGACCTGGCCCTCAAGGAAACAGGAGCGTCCACCGAAGCCAGCCTCGCGGGTTTCTTCTTCCTGCGATGCTCCCGTGAAGGAGACCCCCGCTCAGAGGAACCCCGATGCTGCTCGGGGCCGGAGTCCCGAGACGTCGAGGCCTCTGACGAGGTCCGGCCCGGCTGAACGCGGAGTCAGAAAAAATTCTATCCTTTTGGTGCTGTCGACTCAACGCCTTTGAGGACATTTTGCCACACGGACCACAGATCATCAGGTCATGATCAGGTCCGAGGCAGCGGAGGCAGTCATGAGTGTCGTTAAGAGACATAAGTTTCTTACACCGATCACATTTCTTAAACCCGCTGGTAGCCATCGGGAGAAAAAGGGCCCCTGCTAGGTCAAAAGACCGGGCTGCCAGGGAAAAAAGAAAAAAGGCGCGAACGCCAGTCACAAAGGACAAAAACCGAAAAAGAAAAAGGACTCGATACCGGCGTATCGGTCCGAGCGGGAAAAGGATCCGGCGTCGAACCGGAGAAAAAAGCAAAAAAACAGGGAAAATCAATTTCTTCCTCGGGGAAAAACGAACTACGTCCGTCGGGCTCCGCGGAAAAAAGAAGACTGAGCAAGATGGCACCCTTGGGTGGGAAGGGGACCGCGCATGCGCGCTGCAATTCCCAAAGGCTTTCTTTGAAAGCTGGGGAAATGCTCCGCACGAGGGCTTCGTCGGCACCGACGTCACCCATATGTGAGGACTGCCTTCCTGCTTGGTCCTGGAGAATGCAAGGTCTCCATATAGAAATGGGGAACCTTCAGGGCTCTGTTCACATCTTTGAGATATAGAATGGGCTGCCAAGATCCCTTCTTTTTGAGAACCACAAAATAAGAGTACCGGCCGGTGCCCCACTCTGACCTCGACACCGAGGCGACAGCCTCAAACTGCAAGAGATGCTCCAGGATAACTCAAACTCATTGCACCTTGCCAGGAGTCCGACAAGGTGAGAGCATATAAACATCTGCAAGGAGGTTTTCAAACTCAAGTACCTAGCCCTCTCATTCTCCAAGCATTTTAAGTTATTTGGGCCCAGGCAGTAAAAGCACTGCAAAATGGCCATCCACTGGCAGAACCCCCACCAGAGCCCCTAAATATTTATTGGGAAGTCTTGGGACCCCCCATACCACTGATGAGCTCGTCTCTATTATCCCAGCAACCTCCTCAAAAGCTGTGGCCTTAAATAAAAAGCCCTGGCTTCAAATCAAAAGCCTGGATCTTTGTGATCTAGCACCTCCAGCTGTCCAGAACCTCTGAAAGCGCAAACCCTTTCCCAGGATGAAGTACCCTTCCCTGAGCTTTCAGGTCTGTCCTCAGGAAGCCAAGGCACTTTTGACTCGCCGGGATCCTTGATCAGCTTCTCCAAATTAGCACCAAACAGCAAATGCTCCACGAAAGGGAACTTGCTGAGCAGCATCAGAGGCTACATCCGCTAACTGCCAAGGCACAAGAGGCGTCTAGCAGCTACCATGTCCATCTTCTTTGCAGAGGCACGAAGCAAATTACAGAGGTGGTCTGCCAAAAAAGTCCTCCGGAACCCTCTACAAACACAGAAGACGGGCCCTGGCAATGTAGGCCCTGCATGCCTATGCCTGCAGTGCCCGAGCTGAGATCTTAAAGGGCTGCTCGGGGGGGTGGCCTCCATCCAATGTTCCTTTAAAGCAGCCCCACCTTCCATGGGAATGGTAGTCTTCCTAGTAACTGCTGCCACCACTGAGGCGTCTACATGTGGTAGGCACAACTTATCCTTCTCTTTAGGGGAGATAGGATATATCATTGCCATAATCCTGCCGATGCACAGCCCCACATCTGGAACCTTCCACTCTGCCTCAATAAGCTTTTTTACAGCACTGTGAAAGGGGAAGGCCATGGGAAGCTTCCGACCTCCCTGCAGGATGAGATTCCCCGCCATCTCTGAGGCTTCTGGCTGTAGCTCCTCAGAGATTCTCAGTTCTACCAAAGTATGGGGAATAAGGGAAGGCAACACATCCCTGTGGAAAAAATGCACAGTAGTTGGGTCCTCCCCCACTGGGATCTCAGACTCCAAGTCCTCCCGTGGGAGCTAATCAGAAGATTAGAACGGTCTTCCAAGGCCCCTAAGGAGTCTAGCAACCCTACGGAGGCTACATCCTCCTCCATATCCAGCGGCTCCATACGAGACTGCTTAACTACTGTGGTGGAGGGCCTCCCTCGGGTCACTGAGGACCCACCTAGTCGTGGCGCTCCCCCCCCCCCCCCTTTTCACCCTGCTTCAGGCAAAAATCCTGGTGCAGCGGAAGCACAAATTTAGGGAGAAAGGGAGAGGTCCCCTGTCATCAAACCCCGTTCTGACCCCCCGGCTACAAGGGGCTGAAGACAGCTGCACCAGATGTAAAACTGGAGGCTCCCTGCGCACTGATTGACTTGCAGCAGCTATGGCAATCATGGCGTCCATTCCCACCAAAGTACTGAGATCTGCAACGGCAAGATAGCATAATTGCGGTCCTCAGGAATCCCCTCGACTATCCGCTCTGCAATCTGACCACCAGAGAGAAGATCCTTGGCAGCCACACTTTCCCTCACAGCACCGTGGAATAGCCCTTCAACAAAGAGCTGCGCTCAACAGCTGCCGCAAGTCGCACATCAACCGTGACTCTCCAACTCGGCCATGTGTTCTGCAGTCTCGTGGTGTTCTGTTCCCCAATCTACTTGGACCCCTTCTGGCACTGGCCCGGCTTACCAGGAAGCCTCGCTACACTACTACAGCTCTCCAAGTTGTTGTTTTTTTAAACTTTACAAGGCAGCAGAATGCCTTAAGTGTCTCAGCACTGGGGCCCCTCCCAAAAGTTGAGGAGGAGGAACAAGGGAGCTTCCAAGTGCATCTAGGAGAAAATGGGGGAAAGGACTTGGACCACTGGGTTCTGCATCCCCGGGCCTCTGAAAAAACGCTAACTATGCTCAGTGCCACAACCAATCCAATCTCAGACCACAGGCTAAGCTCATACCATCTGCTGGAGACAGCATAGTTACTCACCTGTAACAGGTGATCTCCGGAAACAGCAGGAATTTAGTCCTCACATATGGGTATTGTCGGTACCGATGGAGCCTGCGCGGGAACGCTCCCCAGCGTCCAATTAGAAAGCTTTTGGGAGCATCCCACAGTGCCTGCGTGCTGCCTTCCCGCCTTTCCCAACTGCCTCTCTCCAGTTGAGTTTTAAAGCTGAGACAAAGAGAGAGAGAAGGAAAGGGAAAGATAGAGAGATACAACTCCTAGGGGAGGTGGGTGGGTTGTGAGGACTAAATTCCTGCTGTTCTCGGAGATCACCTGTTACAGGTGAGTAACTATGCTATCTCCAGGTACAAGCAGGAATGTAGTCATCACATATGGGGACTCCCTAGCTTTAGGTGCCAGGGAGAGACCCCAGAAGTTGTGTGCCCCTGAACAGGGCTCCACTTCCCCCCATGGATCTCTCGCATCCTAACAGGGATGGTGGGTAGGAGTTGATTAGGTATGGAACAGGAGTTGGAGAACAGCCTGACCAAACAAGGAATCAGGGCGGGAGTCCTTGTCCAAGCAGTAATGGGCTGTGAAGGTATGAACCGAGGCCCAGGTGGCTGCTCGACAGATGTCGTCAATAGATACAGAGTGCAGATGAGCCACTGAGGCTGCCATGGCTCTCACATTGTGAGCTGTGACATGGCCCTCCAGAGAAAGCTTTCTACTCTGATAGGCGAAGGAAATACACTGAGCAATCCAATTGGACAGTGTTCTCTTGGAGACTAGAAGTCCCAAATGAGAAGGATCAAAAGCAACAAAGAGTTGAGAGGACTTTCTATGTTGCTGTGTTCTTTGTAAGTAAAAGGCTAAAGCTCTTTTACAGTCCAAGGTATGAAGATTCCTCTCTGCATTTGATGCATGAGGCCTTGGAAAAAACACAGGTAGGTAGACCGCTTGGTTCAGAAGAAAAGGTGAGACCACCTTTGGCATAAAGTGTGGATGAGTCCTAAGGACTATCTTGTCATGATGGAACCTTGTATAAGGTGGATCAGCTACCAGAGCTTGCAACTCACTAATGCGACGTGATGTGATTGCAATAAGAAAGATAACCTTCCAAGAAAGGAATTTCAAGGAGGTAGTAGCTAAATGTTCAAAAGATGGCTTCATGAGCTGCCCAAGAACCAGGTTTAAGTCCCATGCCACCAGTGGTGGCCTAATGGGAGGCTTAGTTAGAAGGCCTCTCATAAATCTTGCTATAAGAGGATGAGAGGAAATAGGCTGTTCATTTAGAGGCTTAAAGGAAGCTGCAATAGCACTCAAATGGACTCTTACTGAGTTAGTCTTAAGTCCTGCATTGGAAAAATCAAGGAGATACTCCAGCAAGGATTCCAGAGGTATCGCAAGGGGGTTAAGACCCTTTTGCGAACACCACATGATAAACCTTTTCCACTTGAACGCATAAGAGCGTCTTGTAGGTGGTTTCCTGGAAGCAAAAAATCTCTTTTACTTGCTGAGGAAGATTAAGATCATGGAGATCTAGGCCTTCAGCAACCAAGCCCTGAGATGCAGAGAGACTGGGGACTGGGATGCCATAACATTCTGTTCTCCTGAGACAGGAGATCTGGAGCAGACCCTAACTCCAGGGAGTGAGCTTGAGAGAGATGTAGAAGCAGAGGGTATCACACTTGCCGTGGCCAATGTGGAGCTATGAGAATCATATGGCCTCTGTCTCTCTCTGAAGCTTAAACAGGGTGTTGGGAATTAGGGGAATAGGTGGAAAGGTATACAGGAAATCTTGACCCCAGTAAAGTTGGAAAGCATCCCTGGCCTGACAACCCTGAGCCGGAATTCTGGAACAGAACCGGGGAAGTTTGGCATTCCACGGACTTGCAAAGAGGTCTATGTCCGGGGTTCCCCAAAGTTGAAAAATCTTGGCCACCCGGTCTGCATGCAGAAACCACTCGTGTGGAAGCAGAACGCGACTGAGTATGTCTGCCCAAGAGTTTTGTATGCCTGGAAGATACACTGCCAGGAGATGAATCTGATGCTCTCTGGCGAGGGCCCATAGTTGCAAAGCGACAGAGAGCCTGTTCCGCCCTGCTTGTTCACGTAGAACATGGCTACTTGATTGTCCGTATGAATAACGACCGTCTTGTAGCTGAGCAGGGTGTGGAACACTTGAAGAGCAAGGAAGATTGCTCTGAGCTCCAAGAGATTGATATGTAGATGAGTCTTCTGTGGAGACCAGGTGCCTTGGGTGGAGGGGTCTTGCAGATGAGCTCCCCAACCAATCGGAGAAGCATCTGTTGTGAGAGTTGCTTGGGGTAAGGGTTGTTGAAAAGGGGACTCCAGCAACAGGTTTTGAGTGGACTTCCACCACTGGAGAGACAAAATAAGGCGACTTGTGTTTGCTATTTTGTCTGACAGGCATCCTGATGCCTGGGTCCATTGAGTGGATAAAGTCCACTGGGCTGCCCTCATATGGAGGCGAGCATAGGGAACCACATGCACAGTAGATGCCATGTGGCCTAGTAGTTGTAGCATTTCTCGGGCAGTGAGATGAGGCTTTAGCACTGCTTGAGAAGCTAACTGCACCATGCGAAGGCAGCGGGCCTGGGGGAGATAGGCCCTTGCCCTTCTGGTATCCAGCAAAGCTCCTATGAGCTCTAAAGACTGAGTGGGAGTTAGACTGGATTTTGGGATGTTTATTACCAGATCAAAATACTGAAGGATACGCATTGTGCAAGATAGAGAAGTCCTGGCCTTTGAGTCTGTTGGGGCTCGAATGAGCCAGTCGTCTAAGTAGGGGAAGACGAATATCCCTAGAGTGCGGAGAAATGCTGCTACTACAGCCATGCATTTCGTGAACACCCTTGGTGCTGAGGCCAGGCCAAAAGGAAGCACCCTGAATTGGTAGTGCTTTCCTTGAAAAAGAAACCGAAGGAACCTTCTTGTGAGTTGGATGGATGAGAACATGGGTGTACGCATCCTTGAGATCTAGAGAACAAAGCCAATCCTGACTCTGAAGGTAAGGCAGCAGAGTTCTGAGAGAAATCATCTTGAATTTCTCTTTGACCAGGAATTTGTTCAATTCTCTGAGGTCCAAGATAGGTCTGTATCCCCCTGTAAAAGCCTGTACCCTGATGATGAATGGATACTTCTTCTATTGCCCCTTGGGCAAGAAGCATAGTGACCTCCTGACCTAACAGGTTGATGAGAGAGGTCGGAGAATTGAACTGCCTTATTATTGTGGGAGGGGGCATGCTTGAAAAATGAAGCTTTTACCCCTCCTTTATGATGGAAAGTGTCCAATGCTCTGCTGTTATCTGCCCCCATTTGGGGGCAAAGTGACATAACCTTCCTGGAATGGTGGAAGGCTCTGGTCCCACGAGAGCCAGGAAGGCTAAGTTCTCTAGCTGAAAGTCAAAGGCCTTGTGGAGGCTGAGACTGCTGAGGCTTAGCAGTCTTTGCTTTCTTCTGTTTGGGTGGTTGATGACCTTTCCTGACAAGCTGACCTGTAGAACGTCCCTGCTGAGCATAAGCAGGATAATATCTTTTCTTCTTAGAAAATAATGGTTTCTTGAAAGATTGTTTTCTAGCAGGATCAGTTGTGGACTTGGATAATCTATCCAAGGTGGAGTTGTCAGCACCCAACTCATTGGCCTTTTCCTGCCAATCTCTACCAAACAGGTTTTCACCAGTACAAGGGATATTTCCCAATCTGTCTTGTACCCAGAGCTCCAGATCAGATGCCTGGAGCCAAGCAATTCTACGTGCACCTATGGCAATGGCAGAGGTTCTGCTTATGCACTCAAAGCAGTCAAAAGCTGCACAGTTGACAAACTTAGAAACATCTTGGGCATGTTTGACCAATGTGAGAAAATCCTGTCTTCTATCCTCAGGAAGAATAGGACTCAAAGCCTCTAAATCACCTGTGACCTCCTTCAGGAACATTCCCATGTATAGACTATAGGAAATGATCCTGGCAGAAAGCATGGAAGCTTGGTAGACACGACGTCCAAAAGCATCCAGGGTTATGCACTCACGTCCTGGAGGATTAGAGGCATGCCTCTTTGCACTCTTGATGAGGAGAGGTGGTAAGAGGTGTCTCCCACATTCTTAACATGAGATCATGCAAAATCTCATGAATGGGCAAGGTAGCTGCTTCCTTAGGAGTTCTGGGATATTGCAAAATTTCCAACTCCTTAGCTCTGGGTTCTGTTTCGGGGGCCACAGTAATGGTCAGACACCGAGCCACCTCCCTGATAAAATCCTAGAAGGAAATATTCTCTGGAGGAGACATCCTGTGCTTAGGGGAGGAGGGCTCCTCTGGGAGAAGTATTCCTGCATCGACAGAACTGTCAGAATCCTCAGATTCTTCTGAGGACACGAAGTACCGTCTGTCCGGATGCTCTTGAAGAGCCCGATACCCATACTGACTGAAGTCGGTACCGGGAGCAAGCGGTACCGGAGTATCGGTACCGGGAGGCATCGGATAACTGGGTACCGGCAATGCAGGCACCGATGTTGATGTCGATACTATCGGTACCAATACCGGTGTCTGGGTCGGTGTTGGTACCGGCTGGATTGTCTGTCGCGGTTCCGAGGGCATCGATGCCGCAAGGAGAGCCGCCACACTGCGCTCAATAGCCAGGACTCTCTGGTCTATCGACGTGGCGGATGCCTGGATGTCGGTACCGGAGACAACCACCGGTACCCCAGAGCATGGCACCAGTAGTTCTGCCGAGGTCGAGGCCTCGAGAACATCCTGGAGCCCTGATAATACTTTGGAAGCCGAAGCCTCCCGCCGGGGCAATTTTGCCGGTGCAGAATCCTCAAGGGCAATGCCAGAGGCATCTCGATGCTTAGAAGGAGATCTACCCTTTGAGGACCGGCTAGACTTATGCTTAGTTACCAGAGATCCACGGGAGGAAGACGAAGCCCTGGAAGACGTCGATGCCACCGAAGCTGCATCAGAGGGAAACAGGGTACTGAGCTTGGCAACTCGGTTCTGTCGACCTCTCTTGGACATCATAGCACAGGCCATAAATTCCGAGATGGAATGGTCAGGACCTAAACATTTCAGACACCACTCATGGATGTCGGTGATGGAGATGGTACCGCCACACTTGGTGCACTTTTTAAACCCAGAGGAGGGTTTCTCCATCGTGGAAAAAATCCTGGGCGTAAGGCCCAAAATGGCGCGTGCACCCGGAAAAAAAACGGGAAGTGTTTTTTAAAGAAAAGAAAGAAAGAAGAAAAAAACGGCGGTACCGGTAAAGCGTCGAGGAAGGCAGACGCGACCACAAAAGGAACAATAATTTTCTGCGGTGACAGGAACACGACCTGCTGGCTCCGCGGAAAAACGAAGAACTAGAGAGGCAGTTGGGAAAGGCGGGAAGGCGGCACGCTGTGGGATGCTCCCAAAAGCTTTCTAATTGGTCGCTGGGGAGCGTTCCCGCGCAAGCTCCGTCGGTACCCATATGTGATGACTACATTCCTGCTTGTTCCTGGAGATTAAGTAATACTGGCTGAGTGAGGGTGCACAGACTTCTTATATGGCTGCTTTTTAACTCAGTCTTCATCTGCTGGTAGGTGAACATAACCCATGCATCCAGACTGGACTGGAGGAACAATTAGGAAGAAACCTTAAGTGGTATCAAAATCAGACCCAGGCAAAACCTGGGCCTAATTTTTTTTTATTACATACAATATGACAGAGCCAGTGGGAGGCAGAATGACTCCCAAAAATTGGAAGCAAACCGCCAAGGACAAATGGTTTCTCAAGGGAAGTTACGAATTGCAAATAAAGACATGTTTGCTCACCAAAACACCAGTCTGTCAGCTACCTCCTGTACACCAACAAGTTCCGTTAAATAGAATCTCTTCTATAGATGAAAGCCAAAAGGTTCAAACACCACCCAGAAAAAGCAAGGCTTCTAACTCCAAGTATTTCCTGGTTCCAATAAAGACAGGCAGCATACAACCAATCTTGGACCATTGTGCATTCAACAAATTCATTGGAAAAGAAAAGCTCAAGATGAATTCACTATAGTGACTACACTAGCCCCTCCTGCAAAGGAATGACTGGTTCGCACTGCTGGATTTAAAGAAAGCCTACATCCCTACAAAAATCCATCCAGATTACAAAAACATTATATTCTTTGAAGTTCTCAGTCATTTTCAGTACAAAGTCCTCCCATTTGGGTCTTATCAGTATGTATTCACAAGGTGTGGCAATAATAGTGTCTCATCTATGTCTTAAGAGAATTTGATTTTCCCTCTCTGGATGATTAGTTGATCTCACCAGAAACAGCAGTCAAGGGAAAAGACTCAATGCAGACTATAATGAAAATTCTCAAGAATTTAGGGTTTATAATACATATTGAGAAGTCAACTCTAGTCCCAATACAGAGTATGGCGTATATAGGGGCACTCATCTTCCCCCTTCAGATAGCATTATCAGTTCGATAGCATTTTCTCAATGCATATTGGTAAAATGCATCTTATGCCTGATAGGACAGCAAAAGTGAACTTGGTTCCCTTAGCTTGTCTCCATGAGAGAGATTCAATGGCAGCTGAAATCCAGTGGAATCAACATGCCATCGCTTATTGGTTAAGTGATGCGATGGTGGAAGAACCCTTCAAACCTTCTAAAAACGAACGCATATCCACCTGCTCCAATCACCTCTGCTGTTGACAACAGAGGCATCCAATTCTGGTTGGGGAGCACATCTTGTTCACTTAGACTCGAAGTTTGGACAGTAAGAGAAAAGACCACATATCAATAAGTTAGAACTCACCAGTTCGTTATGTCTGCAGACAGACTTTACTAAAAAAATTAAATACAAATGGGCATCCAGAAAGTAACGTTTTACATTGACAAGGAGGAACAGGCGCCAATCGCCTATGTCTACAAGCACAAGATATAAGAACTTACCCTTGCAAAACAGAAGGAACATGATTAGTAGCAATTTATCTCCAAGGAGATTAGAACTGCCTAGTCAACAAATTGAGCCAAAAGCAGTACTTTCATAAGTGATTATTAGATCCCAAAAGGTTCAGACCCTTTTCAGGAAGTGGGGTCAGCCAACAATAGACTTGTTCGCAGCTAAGCAAAACAAGAAATGCCCACAATTGTGTTCATGTGGTCTGAGCAAAATGTCTGGTACCAGATGCATCCACAATATCATAGAGCAGAGGTAAGATGCAATCCCATTAATAGTAAAAAAATACAGAAGGTGAGAGGGATTTGATGCATCTCACACTCAGTCCCATACTGGCCGAAACAAGTTCTCTTTATTTACTTTTTCCAGTTAATACTGAAGCCTCTGCTAAGATGCCCATGGAGACGGGCACTCAAAGCAGCAGATTGCTGCACCCCAATGTACAAACTCTGACCTTGTCAGCATGGATGTTGCAAGGAGACTAACTGTAGAATGGCGATTGCCTAGCAAAGTCCAGGATATTCTCCTGACAGCAAGATAAGAGTCCACCAGAAAAACAAAGTTCTGCGTGGTATAGATTTTAAACTTATTGCAGAGCATAAGAAAATACGTTTTACTGCCCAATATCATCACTCCTGCAGTATCTTATCTTAAGACTCAGGACTCTCTACCAATTTAGTGAGACTTCATCTTTACACATTCACATCTTAACACGACACCACAGACAATCAACCAGTATTCCAGCATCCATGGAAAACCAGATTCATGAAGGGATTGTTGAATGCCTATGCACTGCTGAGAGCTAAGTATAGCTTGGGACCTCAACCGGTTCTTTTGGCTCATGAAAAATCCATTTGAACCCTTGGAATCCACTGGTGTATTACCATCCACATAATCAAGTAGTCCTCTGAATGCATCCAAAGTTCCTATCAAATTACCAGTCTGACTCCTACCACACTAATACCTATGAATATAAGTGTCACACATTAGATTACCTGAGAAAGGACAGTGAAAATAGCAGCCCGTCTATTTCCTTTTGCTACCAACAAGCACATGTCAAATTACCTATATCCATAACTGCTCACCAGCTGAGGGCTACAGAAATAACAGCACAGTTGAACTTCACATCCATGGATGACATCTGCAAAGCAGCATTGTCGTCAGTACATATTTTTACAAGGTACTACTGCTTAGACGGAGTGGGAGTAGCTTAGTGGTTAGAACACTGGCTTGGTATCCAAGCAACCAGGGTTCGATTCCCACTAGCACTCCTTGTGGCCTTGGGCAACTCATTTAACCCTCCATTGCCTAGGAAGAAAGGCCTGGCAATCTACTTCTGGTGACACTGCCAAGAAAACCCAGAAGCTTCTGGGTTGCCAGGAGTCAGAACTGACTCGAAGGCACACATTGCATTGCATTTACTGCTTAGACAATATGCAAAGACAGACAGTGCTTTTGGAGAGGCAATACTGAAAGCGTAGTTACTCACCTGTAACAGGTGTTCTCCAGGAGCAGCAGGAATCAGTCCTCACATATGGGTGACGTCGGCGCCGACGGAGCCCTCGCGGAGCAATTTTCCCCAGCTTTCGAAGAAAGCCTTTGGGAATTGCAGCGCGCATGCGCGGTCGCCTTCCTGCCCAAGGGTGCCATCTTAGCCAGTCAGATGACATAGCTAAAAAAGACAGCATAAAAATTTGCAAAAAAACTTAAGCAGATGATTGCAACTCCAAGGGGAGGAGGGAGGGTTGTGAGGACTGATTCCTGCTGCTCCTGGAGAACACCTGTTACAGGTGAGTAACTACGCTTTCTCCAGGACCAAGCAGGAAGTCAGTCCTCACATATGGGACTCCCAAGCTTAAGGCTACCGGAGACCCTAAGCACAAAAATGAGCTCCCTCTAGCTCAGCAGCACAGAAGGAAAGAATCTTCGCTGAATTATTACCCACCGGTAGTCCACATCCGGGATGGAGGGTAGGAGTTGCTCAAACCTCAAAGAGATTACGGAGGACTGCCTGTCCGAAAGCACTGTCCCTGCGGGACTCCCTCTCGAGACAGTAATGGACCGCAAAAGTCTGGCTCGAAGACCAAGTAGCGGCCCGACAGATGTCTGCCAGCGGAACAGAGCGGAGGTAAGCAACTGACGTAGCCTTTGCCCGAACACAATGAGCCGTGACTCGACCATCCAAGGAGAGTCCGGCTGCCCCATAAGCCCAAGTGATACAGTCCGCAACCCAGATGGACAGAGTACGCTTGGAGACCGGGAGTCCCAATTTATTGGGATCAAAAGACACAAAAAGCTGAGTAGCTTTACGGTGCTCCCGCGTACGGTCAAGGTAGAAGTTTAATGCCCTTCTACAGTCCAGGGTATGGAGGACCATTTCAGCTCGGCTGGAGTGTGGTCTGGGAAAGAAGGTCGGAAGTACCACCTCCTGATTGATGTGAAAAGGGGAGACCACTTTTGGAAGAAATTTTGGGTGAGTCCGTAGGACTACCCTATTTTTGTAGAACCGAGTGTAAGGGGGATCAGACACGAGGGCCTGCAATTCACTTACGCGCCTAGCGGAAGTGAGGGCTATCAAGAACAATGTTTTCCAAGAAAGAAAACGGAGAGAACAGGTAGCCATAGGTTCAAACGGCGGACAGGTGATCCGCTGTAAAACCACATTCAGATCCCAGTCAGGCGCTGGCGGGCGCAGAGGTGGTTTAAGTAGAAGGAGACCTCGGAGAAACCTCGCTACGAGAGGGTCGCTGGAAAGAGGTCTGCCGTCCACCGGCACATGATGTGCTGAAAGAGCACTGAGGTGAACTTTGACGGAGTTGGACTTAAGTCCCAGATTAGAGAGGTAGAGCAGGTACTGCAAGATCACCGACACCGAGCAGGAGAAGGGATCCTGAGACTGTTGGGTACACCAAACGGAAAAGCGACGCCATTTAAGGGCGTAGCATTTGCGGGTAGAAGGTCGCCGAGAAGCTAGGACGACCTCCTCCACCTCTGCCGGCAGGAGAAGGGGAGCAAGGACTACCCTCTCAGCAGCCAGGCCATTAGATTGAGAGATCTGAGGTTGGGGTGTAGCAGAGACCCCTGATCCTGAGTGAGGAGATCCGGTTGAAACCCCAGAGGGAATGGATCCTCCACCGCTAATTGCAGCAGGAGTGGAAACCACGGCTGCCTGGGCCAGCGAGGGGCCACCAGGATCATGGAAGCTTTGTCTCGGAGAACCTTGAAAAGAGTTCGAGAGACTAGCGGTATGGGAGGAAAAGCATACAGGAGGCTCTCCGACCATGAGAGTAGAAAAGCGTCTGCCGCAACTCGAAGGGGATGTGGCTGACGAGAGCAGAAGCGAGGGAGTTGCCGGTTGAGAGGGCTGGCAAAGAGATCCATCGTGGGGAGGCCCCACTTTAGAAAGAGCTTCTGAACTACCAAGGGATCCAGGCGCCACTCGTGCGGCTGGAGGATCCTGCTGAGTTTGTCCGCCAGGCAATTTTCCTGGCCTGGGAGATAAACTGCCTTGAGAAGAACGCCGTGACTGACGGCCCAAGAGCAGAGCTTCTGTGCTTCTCGACAGAGAAGGAAGGAGACCGTGCCCCCCTGCTTGTTCACGTAGAACATAGCAACTTGATTGTCCGTCTGGACAAGGACGGACTGGTGAGAGGTCAGGTGGGAGAAAGCCCTGAGAGCCAGGCGAATCGCTCTGAGCTCCAGGAAGTTGATCTGCTGAGCAGACTCCCACGTGGTCCAGAGGCCCTGAGTACGTGCCCCTTGGCAATGTGCTCCCCAACCCAGGAGGGACGCATCTGTCGTCAGCACCTGGGCCGGCTGAGGAGACTGAAAAGGCATGCCGAGCACCAGGTTCGGCCGATGAAGCCACCACTGGAGAGACGAGGCCAGCGGCTCGGAGACGCGCACTAGGTCTGCTAGGCCGCCTGTGGCTTGTTGCCACTGCTTGCGAAGACACCATTGAGCAGGCCGCATATGCAGGCGGGCATTGGGGGTCACATGGACGGTGGAAGCCATATGGCCGAGCAGTCTCAGGAAGCGCCTGGCGGAGACCAGGGGCTGGCTGCGAAAACGGTCGGCTAGGTCCATGAGCCGCTGAGCCCTGTCGAGAGGCAGGAAGGCTCGCGCCTGAGGAGTGTGCAGTCTTGCGCCGATGAACTCGAGATCCTGTGAGGGGAGCAAAGTGGACTTTGCGAAGTTTATGACAAAGCCCAAGTACTGCAGAAGAGTCACCGTGCGGCGTGTGGCATTGGTGACCTCCGGAGCGGACGCTGCTCTGATGAGCCAGTCGTCGAGGTACGGAAAGACAGAGGCCGTGAAGCTGGAGATGGGCCGCCACCACCGCGAGACATTTTGTGAAGACTCGCGGTGCGGAGGACAGGCCAAAGGGCAGGACTCTTTACTGGTAATGATTTCCTGCCACCACAAACCTTAGGTATTGGCGGTGGCTTGGGTGGATGAGGATGTGCGTGTAGGCATCCTTTAGATCCAAGGAGCATAGCCAATCTCCCTGCTGGAGGTAGGGCAGAAGGATTCCAAGGGTAAGCATTTTGAACTTTTCCCGCACGAGGAACCTGTTGAGGTTGCGCAAGTCCAGGATGGGTCTGAGGCCTCCTGTCCTTTTTGGTACTAGAAAATACCTGGAATAAAAGCCTTGACCTCTCAGGTGGTGGGGCACCGGTTCCACCGCCTGTTCCTGTAGAAGACCTGCTAACTCCTGAAGGAGTAAGTCCCTGTGCAGAGGGAGTCGTGGAGGTTCTCCCGTGAAATAGGAGGGAGGGACCTGGTGGAAGTGGAGAAGATAGCCTTCTCTTACGACTTGAAGCACCCAGGCATCTGAAGTGATGCTGGACCACCTGTGGGCGAAGTGAACCAGCCGGCCTCCGGTGCTGGGAGGAGCCAGCGGAGGGGGAGAGGCTATGCTGAAGGAGTCAAAAGCCCCCACCCTGCTGAGCAGGGGCTGGTGGTGCAGGCTTGGGGGCTTGCTGCCTACGGGACCCGTTACCCCGTCCCTTGGCCTGCTGGCCCTGTTGGGGAGCTGCGGGGGCCTGATATTGGGGGTAGTGTTTATAGGCAGCTGCCTTTCTTGGGTAAAAGGACTTCTTTCCCGAGCCCTTCTTTTTCTGGGAAGGGGCGGAGGTCTTCCTAGAAAGCCTAGTCCTGGTGAGAGTCTCTGTCTCGAGTTGTGCAGCCTTCTCGTCCATAAGTTTGCCAAAGAGGTTTTCACCTCGGCAGGGGACATCGACCAACTTGTCCTGCACCCAGGGCTCAAGGTCAGACGACTGAAGCCAAGCCTGTCGGCGGGCACCGATGCCGGCTGCGGCCACTCGAGCCGATGCTTCAAAGCCATCATAGGCTGCTCGGGATATGAATTTTGAGCATTCCCGAATGCCAGTGGACAAGGCTAGGAACCTCCGCAAAGGTTCCTCGGACAACCCAGCGGAGAATCCGGCTAGCTCTTTAGCCAGGTCTCGGAGATACATGCCCATGTATAGCTGGTAGGTCTGGACACGACACGCAAGCATAGAGCCCTGGAAACACTTCTTACCAAGGCCATCCAGGTTACGGGCCTCCCTGCCAGGAGGCACCGAGGAGTGCATCTTCTGGCTCTTAAGACGATGCATGGCCGATTCCACTACCATGGAATGGTGTGGTAGCTGTGCTTTTTGGAAGCCAGGGCTCTTGCGGACTCGATAGATAGAATCGACCCGCTTGCTCAGGACCGGCGAGGAGGCCGGACTCTCCCACATGCGGAAGAGTAGTCGTTCCAGCATGGGAGGAACCGGTACAGTAAAGTGTTCCCTGGCGGGAGAGTCATACTGGAGGGCGTCGAGCTCTTCGGCTCGAGGCTCCTCCTCGGGATCCGCAGGGAAGGCCAAAGCCTTGGCCATATCCCTGACGAAGTCCGAGAACCGGGCATCCTCCGGGGGGGACTGCTTCCGAGGTTCGGACTCAGGTGAGTCCGAGGGGACACACCGAGTCCGAAAAGAATCAGGTGACTCTTCCTCTTCAGACTCCCAGACCGACTCCGACGAGGAATCGGTGGGGTCGGCCCGGGCAGGCCGCGCGACCTCGGTCCCGAACGGGAGACCGAGGATCGACTCGAGTTCGCATGGACTCGAGGATCGGCTCGGTCTCCGGGGTCGACTTAGACGTCGACGTCCCGGCGGTCGGGGCAGCGGCGCCAGCGAGGCTAGCGAGCAGTGCCCGCTGCTGGTCCATGAAGGCAGACAGTCTGCTCTCCAAGGCCGTCAACCTGAGTCCGACCTCAGGTGACCC
Source organism: Ichthyophis bannanicus (assembly GCA_033557465.1). NCBI lineage: Eukaryota > Metazoa > Chordata > Amphibia > Gymnophiona > Ichthyophiidae > Ichthyophis > Ichthyophis bannanicus. The sequence continues at coordinate 315,775,039 of CM066039.1, read as the reverse complement.
AGCAGCCCCCGACTCGGGCCCCGACGACGTCGGCGGTCTCAGAGGCGAGTCCAGAAGGACCACAGGACTTACCCGAGCAGGCAGCTCCGACTCCATGCGAGGTCGCTTCGAGAGGTGCTCCTTCTCCAAGGACCCGGGACGGCTATCGGGGCTATGCGACCTGGCCCTCGCGGAGCCAGGAGCGTCCACCGACGCCGCCCTCGCGGGTTTCACCTTCCGTCGATGGTCCCCGGAGGGAGAACCCCTGTCGGAGGAACTCCGGCGACGGTCAGAGCTGGAACCTCTGGACGCCGAGGCCTCCGACGAGGTCCGGGTACGGCTGGGGTCAGCGAAGATCCTATCCCGCTGATGCCGCCGACTTCTCAACGCTTTGGAGGACATTTTGCCACAGGACCCACAGATCATTTCTTCATGATCCGGGCCCAGGCAGCGGAGGCAATTATCGTGTGTGTCAGTTAGTGACATATTTCGGTCACACTGACCACACCGCTTGAAACCACTGGCAGCCATCGGGGGAAAAAGGGCCCCTGCGAGGTCAAAGGACCGGGCTGCCAGTGAAAAAACCGAAAACGAAACTGACTAAATCAGAAAAACCGAAAAGAAGAAGAGGACTCGTGACCGGCGTCGCGAGTCCGGGCGGGAAAAAGACCGGCGTCGAACCCAAGGAAAAAAGAGAAAATTATGAATAAAATCAACTTTTTCGCGGGGACAAGACGGGTACGTCTGTAGGGCTCCGCGGAAAAAAGAAGACTGGCTAAGATGGCACCCTTGGGCGGGAAGGCGACCGCGCATGCGCGCTGCAATTCCCAAAGGCTTTCTTTGAAAGCTGGGGAAAATTGCTCCGCGAGGGCTCCGTCGGCGCCGACGTCACCCATATGTGAGGACTGACTTCCTGCTTGGTCCTGGAGAATGTTTCAAACTACCTCCTCGCAATCTGTATGAATATTTGGCAGAGGAGGTAGTTTGAAACATTCAGTATTGCCTCTCCAAAAGCACTGTCTTTGCATATTGTCTGAGCAATAGTACCTTGTAAAAGTATGTACAGACAATGCTGCTTTGCAGATGTCATCCATGGATGTGAAATTCAACTGTGCTGTCATTTCTGTAGTCCTCAGCTTGGGAGTCTTGTGTGAATGTAGAGATCCTGCTCAGCGCCAGCCCAACCATTAGGCAAACTAGGCAGCCGCCTAGGAGCGCAGCTGGGGTGTGTGTTTGTAGGAGGGCAAAGAATGGGGCATTCAAAGCTAAACGATAGATTTCGACAGCCGGGTGAGAGTATGCGTAAGGCTTAAAGTTTGCCAAGGGCACCAACACCTTGAACCAACTCTAGGGCCAGCCCTGATCTTGCTCGTCCATGGAGAAAACATACTTGCATACCTGTAATGTACATTCACCGTGGACAGCAGGATCCTATAGCCACTCGATCCTGCCCTCCCACCCGGAGACTGAAGCTAGCTAACAACTGAGATGAGAAACTACTAGAGATCAGAAACACTCACAGCACTCAAAATTAGTGGCAGTTTTCTGAACTCTGGAAGAGGACACCTAACTAAACTCCATCCTGACGTCACCCATTTGTATGGTTAAAGGAGCCTGCTGACTAGGGAGAACACTTATTACAGGTATGCAACTACACTATCAGAACAAGATAAGATTTTACAATGTTTTGACAAGGGAGATAAAGGGGATTTTTTGTTGCTGTTTTTTTTAATGGATCTAACACATGCTTTTGATTTGATACCTTAACAACTCTTGGGTGTTAAACTGTGTTGAGAGTACTATTTTGCATAGTATTGGGCTGTCTTAAAAATATGCCTTCTGTTCCACTGTCTAGTCTTTACATTGGTTTCGAACTGGATTTTAAGTGAAATCTAAATTTATTTTAGCTTTTTGAGCATTATGTGGGAATGGGCCTGCCTATTGAAGGAACACATTAGCATGTTTTTCTCAACTGCGTCAGCTATTCTCAAGTCACAGGAGCTTTGCTTGCAAACTCTACCAATAAGGCGGTAAGGAAATGAAAGATTTTTGCCAGGGCTCGTTCTCTCATGGCTACCCCTTCATTTTGGAATAAGTTGCCAACTGATATTAGGTTAGAACAAAACTTTTGTTTTTATGCTAAAAATGTAGCTTTTTTGAGGGATGGTAGGTTTTTGGAGTATCTGTCTTCTTAGCTTTATTTGGGCAATTTCTGTTTTTTTGTCTATTGAACTGCATGGTTGGTTGCTTATTTTATATTGTAATCTATGGGGGGGAGACAGGATGCCTGATCCTGAAGAAGATATATATTAAAGATAATGTTGATGCATTCATCAAGTTGCTGTGAATTGTCTCAGGTTTTATGACTGAGACAATAAAGGTGCAGATCCTACTTACCACAATCTCCTTTTCTGAAATCTTGCTAGACCAGTCTAGACAAGTGGGTTGTGTTCCCTATTAGGAAATGTGAAGACAGAAAAAACTAGAAACTGCCAGCGACATCATCACTGCTACTAACACTGATGCAGAAAGATGCATATTTCAGAATTTGTACCCAAGCACATGGTCAAGGACCTGACCTCATTCAACCTCACTGAGGATAACAAAGGAACTATGTACAAAATTGACAGATATTCTATATGGTGGCTAAGGCCAAGACCGCAAGGCACACTCTGCCATGCGGGCATATCGTAAATAGTTACCCATATTCTCCAAGTTCTATTCCCTGTTATAATGTAAATTCAATCAGTCTATTCTGATCTGAATACTCTTTGTTGAATGTAAACTGCACTGATAACAAATAGCGCGGTATATAAGAATTGTTAAATAAATAAATAAATATCATAAATGGGCGGGTCCTAGACTGGTCTAAAAGGACTCCAAGAAAGGAGATCATCTGGTAAATAAACTCTCACCTTCCAGATCGTCCTGCTAGATCAGGAGTATCAAAGCTACTACTCTACTGGACAGGAAGGCACAGCTGCCTTCAAATCCCTTTATTGAAGGCCACATTTGCTCTAGTGAAGACATTCAAGCAGCAATGCTTGATGAAGGTAAAGAGAGGTAACCATGGCCCTACTAATGTCCATGGGGACAACAGAACTGCACTGCACTCAGGACCAAGCTTGGGTGGAATGCAACCATCATCTCCCTGGACCATTCCGATCCTGCAAAGGATTCGCCAAGGACACTGTCTCTTTGTCAACAGCCCAAGAGAGCCTAAGAGGTTACTTTGCGCCCTTGCACACCCCGCAAAAGACACAAAGAATCAGTCTGACCTATTGAACGAGCTAGTGATCTACAAGCACCGGAGAAATCACTCCATGGATATTGACCCCATGAAAGTCCTTTTTCTTCTCTTAACACTGCTCCACAAAAATAAAGGACAGGAGGCAACCATCTGATTGACATAAAGGTGGGTATCTCCTTGAGCAAAATGGACGGGACTGGCTGAATGAACATAGACTTCTTGGAAGAGTAGGTACTGGCCTCTGCCCAAAAGTGCCTTCCCTTCCAAAATGACATTCTGAACAGCATGCAACCAAAAGGATGGCTTAAAGCATGCAGATATCAAGGCCTGAAAAACTAGGCACAAATACCAAAGGAGAAGAACTGACTGCAGGGGAGAACTCAAATACGCACCCCCCCAAAGAAGCAAACTAGACATGAAGCCATGGAGTAACCAGTCACTGACTCCCAAAAACATGTTAAGGCCATAACCCAAACCCTCAAAGAACTGAGGGATAGTCCTTTGTCAAACCTTACTGAATCATGGCAAGGAGGGCAAAACTGCTATCCTGGGAGCTACATGGCACTTGTTATACCAGTTCTCGAGACCACAGACGCGCACTGAAGCTAGGTAGGAGGAACCACTCTCCATCCTTAAAGCGTGTAACCAACAGCCGCTGAATAGCCCCTCCGCACTAGTTGCCACTTCTCAAGTGCCAAGCTATAAATAAAGAAGGGAGTCAGGCCATCCAATAGGCCAGGGGCTTGTGGAAGGTGCAGGGGCAGCTCCTCCAGAAACTGCATCAGCTGCATATCAGGGCCTCTGTGAAAATGCAATACCACTAGAAATCCCCAAGCCTGGATGGTGCTCTATGCAGCGCAGCACAGCACATATCCCATGAAATACTAATTAGGAACGTGTACTGCCGTGGCCTCTGAGGTCAGGCTGAACCAAGACGATGATGCCCCCAAAAGATAACATCCTACCAGTGGCTGAAGAATCATTGCACCCTAGCTTTGGCTTGGGCCACCCTCAAATCCATCCAGAGAAGGCCCTACCCATCCAGATTCCTTTGGAATGCTAACAGGCTAACCCACACTACCCAGGATTGAGGGAGTAGTGACTGAGGCAACCCCCCTCCGTATTGTCAATGTCCCCAATGTGCCATGCTGAGAGCATCAGCAGGTTCCATTGTGCCCATGGAAACAAGAGGACCATCTCGAGGACACCTCCAGCAGTCTTGGCAGTCTCCTGCCTATGGAGATACACCACTGCCATGGCATTGACTGAGAAGATTCCAACCAAGAGGCAAGTCCAGAGAACTAAAATGCTCATGCTCTGAGGTGGAGTAAGTGATTGTTCCATCAGCCCTGAGCCTCCTGCCCCTCATGATGAGCCCCCTAGTCAAATAGGCTATCATCAGTTGATAGGAAAAGCCAAGAAGGATCAACCAGGAGCAGGCCCTTCTTCAGATTAGCAGGACACCACCACCACCACAGTAGGCTGGCTGCAACAGAGGTAGAAGGGGAAGCCTGATCCTGAAAGTCTTGTTCGAGCAAGGCGACCAACAGAACAGTAATGATCTTTGGGGCGTCTACAGATGAGTACACACCCAAGTGACTAACTCCATCATCATCGTTGCCAGAAGCTGAAGACAGTCTGAAATCTTAGGAGCCTGCTGCTGCTGCTGAAGAGCTGACAGGTGACCCAAGAATCTGGTCACTCTCTCGGCAGACGAGACAATGAGACAATGCCTGCACGGGAGACAAAAAGGAGCGCTGATTTTTTGTTTTTGTGGAACTACATGTACAAACCACAAAGGGGTCCAAAATAGCTTAACTGCACTCCAGGACATAGCCAGGCTCAAGATATCACTGCTTGACCCAGTACAAGCATTGTGGAGCTTGTGTCTCTTGGGGAAACTGCTAGGTACATATGACCTAGATTGGCCACTGTTGGAAACAGAATACTGGGCTTGATAGACCTTGGTCTGACCCAGTATGGCATATCTTATGTTCTTATGGTGGCAACATGGACTTACTCCTAGTGAAGGAGTTGGAAACAGTCACCCTCTGAAAGCAACCCCAAACCCATCACTGAGCAAGACGAGAAGGGCTGATTTGAGGAAGAATAGCCACGAGGTTTTCAAACCCCACAAGAGGGCTGAGGTTGGGCCAGAGAGCTAGGGAAGGCAATGATTTTCCTAGCCAGCAGCACTTAAAAACTCAGAGGCCCAAGAATCTTAGTTTTGGGGGTGAGGAAAACTGGAAGTAGAGGCAGAAGTTGCCCATCTCCAGGATCCTCTAAGTTTATGCTTTAGAAGGCAATGATGCTTGGACTCTCCAAACTCTACTAGCTTAACAAGGTAGTCTTCAAACATGAGCTGCCTTCTAAGGCCAGCCTGGACTATAGGGATTTAAACTGTCCACTGTCCCACGCGTAAGATGGACAAGAGCATACATAGTTTCTACTAAGAAAACCGCCATTGCCTCCAGAAGCCATGAGGTACCCATCCTCTGGGAGCGACTGCAGCCATCTTAGGAGGACACAGGCCATCAATCCTCCACATCTGGATGCCTTGCAGATAAGGGAGGAGGCCCAAAAACAGACTTAGTAGGTGCCTCCACCTTGCAATCCAACAGCTCCTTGAAGGCGGCTCCATCCTCTGCTGGTATGGTAGTATTCCTAAGGACTGCGGCTACATGTGCATCCACCCTAGGAAGATCACAGGCACCTATCCAAATCAGCCAGAAGAATATTAAGCTCGTTACTAACTTTGATGCCCTAGAAGAGGAGGGGGGGATTTGATAGGTTCCACTCCTTGAGCACCCGTGCTCTCATGGTCTTTGTAGAAATGAAGGCCTTGGCATGTCTACATGAAATAGGGTGTTCCTGCAGCTTCTTTTCAAGTAGGGGGGATTTTGCTATAACCAAGGCAAGACTCCTCTTCAGAGCTGAAGTAGCCCGACCCAGAATTCCATGAACAGGAGAAGCTCAGAATCTGCAGCCCCCACTCGATGTGAACATTTTTGAGGCTGGGTGAAGACAAAGGTCTTGATCTGACAGAATCCTGGCTGCTCAACCAGTCTATAATATTGACTGGGAGAGGAACCTTTTTACCCCCCCTCCACATGGGAAATGCCAACAGGATATCCAAAGTACCCCATGGAGACATACACCCTCAAGCTCTACTGAGGAAAAAACCCTTTGATCAGCTGTTCAGAAGCTAACAACTTCAAACTGAGCTGCATCAAAACAGCATCCACTACCTGTTGGAGACACAAATACTGAAGTGTGCCCTAGCTGCATCAGCATTATTTATTTAGAATGATTTTTATACTGCCTTTCACCGTGTCAAAGCGGTTTACAATAAATGATTTGAAACTGGTTTACAGAGAATGGTTAACTATATGCAGTTGTAGGGAATGCATAACAATGAACAGTTGAACATCGCTTACAAGGCCGTTTAACTATGTACAATGGATTTTGCATTAGCAGCAATGTTGTCACTGGAATTTTCTAGTTCTCTCTGTCTCCACATCTGCTGGTAGGGGAACACACCCTTTTGTCTGGACTGATCTAGCAGGACAATCTGAAATTAAAATGTTATGTTTTGTTGTATTGATTGCCACATGTGTATTTTTAGTCTTAATATGTTTTTATTGTATTTTATTTTTAATTTTATATATTGCCTTGGGAGATCTTAAGACTGGGAAAGCTATTTACCATGCAAATTTAAATAGTATTGCTTTCATGAAGTACCACCTATTTGATATACTGAAAAATGAGAACATATTGAAACAGCAAGCATATTCTACATCTTCACTATGTAAGCTGAAGCATGTGGTGCTGTTGCCAGTGCACAGCAGAATGTGAGATATTGTGGAGAAGAGTGGAAGCACCACCTGTTTGTGCTAGTGTACAACATATGTGGCTTCATGAGCCAGTGTGAAGGCGCACTATCGATGTTGCAATGCTCCAGAAGTAGATCCTTAAGAAACTGCAAAATTTTCCCCCAACCAAAAAAAAAAAAATCAATCAAAAATGCAGTTCTTGATGACCAATCTATATTCATCTCCTGCTGTGAAAACAGTGCAAGCAGACAGACTGAAAGGGGCAGACAACAGCAATACCATGGCAAGCACGAGGTAGATTAGAAGAATGCAAATAACTTATGTTGCAAGATGAAAGAGGCAAACCTAACAGAAAATTAAACTTTTTAGAAAATTCTACAGAAATGGGGAAAAAACCACCTTGAAATGTGCAAATACTAAGAAATTTAAGAAAAAAATAGGAAGATATAATAGTTTATGCAAAATGGCATGGGGACATTCCATGGAACCTGGATGACAGAGGTCTATTGGACTAACCAGAATACTCTCTAGATTCTTCACTTGAACAAAAAATAAACTTTCCAAATTTTAGAGATGGTGTAAAATAGTTTGCCATCTACATAGAGGAGGAGGAGGAATTTCAAGGACAAACTAAATCAGTCTTTACCTCGAGGCCTCTGTTTCTCTGCATCATAGATCATTACAACTTCAGTGACCTAGAAAAGAGAAAGGAAACTCAATGTTTCTGATCACAATGGCACTATCAGCTACTATGGCATCCTTCAGACATAATGCAAAAAAAGGCAGACTAGATGGACCATACTGGTCTTTATCTGCCATCATATACGTTACTATGTAACATGAGTTAACAATTTTTGGAATAATGAATTTGTTAATTTATGTATTTTTAAAAATAGAATGTGCAATCTGTTTACTCTAATGTTAGTGATCCAGGAGTATGAGCAACTATATTGCATCAAATTTTCATAAGACATTATATGCAATACTAATATGTGGAAGAAACAGAATGAAGGACTCCTGAATGAAAAGGTGAATCAAACTAGAAATCCAACGTCAACAACAATTACAGATGAAGACACCAAATATTCAACAATTCTCAAAATCAACACATTACTAAATGCCAATGTATCACTTGTTTTTCAAAATCCTGAACACAGTATTGCAGGCAAGGAACGTTTGCTGTTGCTGCATTGGCATGTATTCATAGCATCATTTGCAGTTCCAGTGCATGAAGTCTGTACTCATCCACAACTGATAACATCCAATTAGAAAAAAAACCTTATTTGAGAAACCTGCCAGCGAAAGGAAACCCTGTCAAGCTGCAGCATGCCAGCTGTCTGCACGTCACACAGCTGCACACCAACTGTCTGCAGATTCCACTGCTAGTCTTTAAAAGCTGAAGTAGGAATTAAACAGGGCCATATTCAAAGTTGTTTCAAGAGGGTAGACGTTAATATATACAGCTCACATTCAATCTGGAAAAAGGAACCTTTTGGCTCACTGCTATAAATACACTGGAGAACATACAGATTGATGTTGCTTACCTGTAATGGGGGTTCTCTGAAGACAGCAGGGGAAATAACGTACTCACTCACATGTAACAGGTTTTCTCCAGGGACAGCAGGAATCAGTACTCACATATGGGTGACCTTGGAGCCAACAGAGCACGGGCAGAATCATCTCCCCTGCTTTCAAAGGAAGCCTTTGGGAAAAGCCACTACGCATGGGTGGTCCCCTTCTTGCCAAAGTGTGTCATCTTGCTCAGTTACCAGTGACTCCTGACAAAGGGCATGCAATCCCATGCCCCCCTGTTTGTTCACGTATAACATTGCCGTCTGGATCAGCACCGGCTGGTGACGTAGGTGGTGACAGAAGAACCTCAGGGCTAGGTGTATGGCTCGGAGCTCCAGAAGGTTGATCTTCTATCTGGTGACCCAGTTGCCCTGAGTAGGGAGATCTCCGCAGTGGGCTTCCAGCCAGGCAGGGAGGCGTCCGTTGGGAAGACACTTGAGGGGCTCGGGGCCTGAAAAGATGCTGGGGAGACTGCCACCAAATCAGGGAAGCCACCAATTGGTGGGTCACAGAAACTCTCTTGGAGGCGGCCCATGGCCTGAGACCACTGGTCCCGGAAACACCACTGCGCTGCCCTCATGTGGAGGTGAGCGTCGGGGGGGGGGGGGGGGTGATGTAGACCGTGGAGGCCATGTGCCCGAAGAGGCACAGGAGAAGCCAAGCGGGCACTGAGGAATGGTACTGTACGACCTGAGCCAGAGTCCTGAGACGATTGGCTCAGTCCCTGGGCAAGAAAGCCTTTGACTGGAGAGTGTCGATCTTTGCCCCATTGTGTCAGGGGGTGGTGAGACTTGGGGTAGTTTATGACAAACCCCAAGTGTTGCAGAACCTGGACTGTGCGTGCGGTGGCCTGCTGCACCTCTGAGGCCGTGCCTCCCATTATGAACCAGTTATCCAGGTAGGGAAAGACTAGGACCCCCAGGAGCCAGAGGAAGGCAGCCATGACTGCCAGGCATTTTGTGAAAACTCTTGGGGAAAAGGCTAGGCCGAAGGGGAGCACCCTGTACTGAAAATGTCTGCCCGCCACTACGAACCACAGGTACTACCTATGGTTGGGGTGGATGAGGATGTGGGTATAAGCATCCTTGAGGTCTAAGGAACATAGCCAGTCTCCCTGATGGAGGTAAGGCAGCAATGTTCCAAGGGAGAGCATCTTGAACTTCTCCCTCACCAGGAATTTGTTGAGGTTGCACAGGTTGAGGATGGACCTTAGGCTCCCTGTCCTTTTTGGCACGAGGAAGTACCAGGAGTAGAACCCCTTGCCGCTGTGATGGTGGGGCACCGGTTCCACCGCTTTGTCCTCGAGAAGACCTGCCAACTCCTCCAGAAGGTGGCCCCGGTGGAGGGGAGACCTGAGGGGCTCTCCCAGGAAATAAAGGGGAGGTATCTGAGTCAGGTGGAGGAGGTAATCCTCCCTGGCTACCCAAACTGCCCAGGAATTGGTGGTGATGGACACCCACCTCTGGGCACATAGGGCCAGACATCCCCCTGTGGGCTGCTGATCTCCTTGATGTAGACAGGCTATGCTCAAGGAGTCAAAAACTCCTCCCTGGCTGAGCCAGAGCCTGGGGTTTTGGAGCCTTCTGCTTACGCGGGCCATACCCCTGGTCCCTTGGCCTGCTGACTCTGTTGGGGAGCTGCAGAGGACTGATAAGATGGGTAGTTTTGGTAAGCAGCTCCCTTCCTCGGGTAAAAGGACTTTTTACCCAAGCCCTTCCGTCGGGGTGGGGCAGCGGTCTTTTTAGAAAGCCTAGTCCTTGTCATGAACTCTGCCTCCAGCTTGGCAGCCTTGTCGGTCATGGGTTTGGAAATGAGGATCTCTACTTGGCAGGGGACAATCAACCAATTTGTCCTGAACCCACTGCTTGAGGTCGGACGACTGTAGCCAAGCTTAGCAGTGTGCACTGATGCCAGCCGTCACTATTTGAGCCACCGACTCGAACCAGTCACGGACTGCCCAAGCCATGAATTTGGAGCATTCTTGAACTGCTGCAAGAGTTCCTCAGAGACCAGATGAGAACCCGGTGAGTTCCTTCGCCAGGTCTTTCAGGTACAGCTGGTAGGCCTGGATGCGGCCGATGAGCATTGAGCCCTGGTAGCACTTGTTGCCAAGGGCGTCCAGGGTGAGTGCCTCCCTGCCAGGGGACACAGAGGAGTGCGTCTTCTGGCTTTTCAGACGCATGGCTGACTCGACCACCATGGAGTTATGTGGCAGCTTGTGACTTTTGGAAGCCCAGGCTCCGAAGGACTCAATACATCGAGTCAAGCCGTTTGCTCACCGCTGGCACAGAAGCCAGTGTCTTCCACACTCAGAGCATCAGCCGTTCCAGGATAGGAGGGATGGGTAACATGAGCAATTCCTGCGGAGGGGCCTCGTACTGAAGAATTTCCATCTCATCCACCGGAAGGTCCTCCTCCAACTCGGTTGGGAATGCCAGGGTCTTAGACATGTCCTTGACAAAAATCAAGAAAACCCATATCCTCAGGCAGGGACCGCCATCAAGGCTCCGAGATGGGAGAGTCAGATGGGACATCGTGGTGGCGACAGGTATCGGGGGACTCCTCGTCCATCTCCCACTTGGAGTAGTCTGTTGAGGACTCTGTGCCCGGCAAACTTGCTGGGGAAGACCGCAGTCCCATCGAGCGGGACTCAGATTGTGACCTCAGCCGAGGATTGACTCAAGGTCAAAGGATCTTGGACATTGAGGGCCCGATGGTCAGGGCGGATGAAGCAATCGTGCCGGACAACAGCGCTCGCTGCTGGTCTATGAAGGCAGACAAACTGTGCTCCAGGGACACCATTCTGTACTCCAGACCAGAAGGCTCCGCAGCTTTCGGTGCAGGCACTGAGGGCCTGACGCCAGTTCCCCTGAAGTGGAATCCTCGACAAGAATGGTGTCTGGGGACCAGGCCGGTCTGTGGTCGGATCCTTCCAGGGGACCTTCTCAGGCCACTCCTTCTCAGACACACATCTAGAACTGCGGGACCAGGCCCGGGGAGCACTCAGCTGGTTGGAACCGTTCAAGGACGCCACCTTCGAGGGTTTCTTCTTCTTCCTGGGTTCCCTCGAGGGAGACCCCCTTTTTGAGGACCCACGACGAGGCTTGGGTTCAGAAGGTTCCACTCAAGATGTTGTGGCCTCAGACAAGGCCCTGGACCTTCAGAGGCACTGGGGACTCGGGGAAAAACTTATCGTGCTGCGGCAGGCGGCTCGAGGGCCTTACTGGACATCCTCTTGCAGAGACCGCAGGCTGCCGGGTCACGGTCTGGCCCAAGGCAGCAGAGACAGCAGTCATGTGTGTTGGTCAAAGACAAAATTTTAGAGCACCAATCACACTTCTTAAGCCACTGGTAGCCATGGGGAAAAAAGAACCCCTGCAAGGTCGAAAACTCTCTGGGCTGGCAGTGGGAGAAAAAAGGCACGAAGACGCCAGGAAGGAAAAGAATGAAAACTACAAAAATAGTCCGAACTAGATGACGAGGCAATGAGGATGGTAGGCGGGAAGAGTACCGGTGCAATACTGGAGGTGAGCATGAAACTCAGAGAAAAATAAATTTTTTCCAGGGACAAGCTAGACAAACATCTGAAGGGCTCCACGGTAAAAAGGAGACTGAGCAAGATGGCACCCTTGGGCAGGAAGGGGACCATGTATGCATGGTGGCATCCCCCAAAGGCTTTCTTTGAAAGCTTGGGGGGGGGGGGGGAGTGCTTCCATGAGGGCTCCGTCAGTGACAACATCGCCCATATATGAGGACTGACTTCCTTCTTGTTCCTGGAGAAAAGAGAAATTAGACATACCTGCTAATTGTTGTTCCTTGAGGAACTCCAGTTCAGTCCCGCACCTCTGGGTAGTGTACCTCTTCCAGCAGCTTGGAGGCTGAGCCTGTCATCTTTTTGATGACACTAGTGTACCTATGCAGCTGACACCGCCCACCAGCCCCAGTACCTATTGACAAAGCAGACTCAGAGGAGCAACAAATAAATAGTTAAACATGCAACAAACACTTCTACGTCTAAATAAACTAGTTTCCCTCCTCCATCCCCTGGGAAAGATACCCCGTCCCCCACTGCAGGATGAAGAGGCCTACCTGTTGAGCGCCTGAGCAACTCCAACCAGCAGGAAACGAGCAACCGACAGCTCTTCTGGTCTGCCCCTCGCCCAAACACTGATTACACACCCCTCCCCGGCTCATCCTGGCCACTTCCTCCACCAAGAGAACCAGCTTCAGGACCGGGGTGTGCACAGATCACCACAAAAAGCACTCAGGGAGGGTTCCGGGACTGGACTGGAGTTCAAGGAACAACAATTAGCAGGTAAGTCTAATTTCTCTTTCCTTATCGTCCCTCCAGTCCAGTCCCGCACCTTTGGGATGTATCAGAGCAGTTAAACTAACGGGAGGGACCCGCACAACCAGTATGAAACACTGCCGATCCGAAACAAGCATCCCCCGGCGCCTGGACATCCAGGCAAAAATGTTCAGAGAAGTATGCCACCCTACAGATCTCCACCGGTGGAACTAAAATATACTCTGCCCATGAAGCTGCCTGAGCCCTCATGGAATTCGTCTGCAACCCCACCGGCACTGTTCTACCCTTCAAGATATATGTCAACGTGATTGCCTCACTGATCCATCTGGAAATGGAGGCTTAGCTGCCGCCTCACTTTTGCGCGACCTGCCAAACAGAACCAACAGACGGTCCGATCTCCAAATGGACAATGCCCTTTTTTCACATACCTTCACGAGACTCTTACCATCCAGGTGGCACAGCTGTGGCGTGGCACGGCCCATACTTGCTCTCGCCCACATCCGCGCTCGCCAGAGTCGGTAAGGAAACGGCCTGATCTACATGAAATGCTGACACTACCTTGGCAAAAATGAAGGTGCTGGGCGTCGGACCACTTTCTCCTTGGAGAAGGAAAGGAATGGCTCCTGGCATGACAGGGTCCGAAGCTCTGAAATCCTGCGTGCCGAGCAACTCGCCACCAGGAATACCATTTTCAGAGCCAAATCCTGCAGGAAAGCTCGACTCAATGGCTTAATGGGTTCCCCGGACAGCACCAGATTGAGATTCCAAGGCGGTACCACTGCCCTCTTTGGAAGACGGAGGTGGGTCACCACCCCTAGAAAGCTCAGCATGTCTGGGTGTGTACCCAACAGCACCCCGTGGACTTTCCCATGATAACCGGAAAATCGCCGCCAGTTGCATCCTCAAGGAACTTGCAGCTAGACCCTTATCAAAACCAGACTGCAAGAATGCCAAGATGTCCGGGAAGGAGGCAGTGGAAGGGCGCGGCTGCCTCTCTGCGCACCATGATTCAAAGATGCGTCCTACGCAGATGCACGACAGGTTCGTAGACCACCTCTGGGCCTATAGCAAGGTTGCTATCCCCGAGCCCGATTATCCTCTCTTCTTCAACCTCGCCCTTTCACGAGCCATGCCGTAAGCGAGAATTTATCCACCTGGGGCTTGCGAAGCAGCTCCTGCATCAAGAGGTCCTTCCGAACCGGAAACCACCACAGTCAATCTGCCAGCATCCGAATCAGGTCAGCATACCACGGGCACATCGGCCAGTCTGGTGCCACCAGAATCACAAATCCACGGTGCACCTCTAACCATTGCACTAACCAGCCTATGAGCATCCACAGGGAAAAACAGAGAAGACCCTCTTCGAGCCACTGCTGAATTAGAGCATCCAGGTCCTTGGACTTCTTCTACTGAAAAACCAGCAGGCCTTGGCTGACTCAAACATTGCCATTAGGTCCATGATCAGTGTGCCCTATCAGCGGACCACCTGCTCGAACATCTCCTGATTGAGCTGCCACTCACCGGGGTCCATGCGCACTCAGCTGAGGTAGTCTGCCATCACGCTGTCAACTCCTGCTATGTGCGGTGCTGATAATGCCTGGAGACGAATCGCTGCACATCCAAACAGACCTTCGGCCTCCTCCTCCAGGGCTGCACTGTCCATGCCTCCTTGCCGGTCGATGTAAGCCACTGTGGTCACATTGCCTGAGAGGACTTGGACCACCTTCTCCTGCAACCATGGCTCGAAACTTTCTAGCGTCAAGGTCACCGCTCGCATCTCGAGCCTGTTGATCAACCTACAGGGCATCCTGCAGACTTGTCCCTAAACAAAGCGTCCTTCGCAATGGGCTTGCCAACCTGACAGGCTGGTCATCCGAGGAACCCACACCAGAGACTCCTACATGTAGCCACCAACTGAGGACTCCTCCTGGCGCTCCGTGGGTAGGGGAGTACTTGGGACAGGGGTTGACTCTGATGGGACCATCGACGGAGCAGAGCCCTCTACAGCAATTGCATATGCACCCTTGCCCATGGGACTAGCTCGAGTGTGGCCGGCATGGTCCCCAGAACCTGCAGATAATGCCACGCTGATGGTCTTGCCCTCTTCAGGACCTGCCTTATCAACTGCTGTAGCTCCTGTGCCTGGCGAACCGGCAGGAAATTCCTGCCCAAGCAGGTATCAAAGCACGCTCTCAAATATTCTAGCTCCTGTGCCGACTGTAACTGGCTCTTGACCCCAACCGGGACTTTGAAAGAACTCTCCCACCCGAACTGTTGCTCTTTTCGCTATCGTCCCCGAACTTCACCTGGATCAGCCAATCGTCTAGGTACGGGTGGATGAGAACCCATTTTTTGTGGAGAGCTGCCGCCATCACCACCATGACCTTGGTGAAGGTACGGGGGGGGGGGGGGGGTCGCCATACTGAAGGGCAACAGTTGAAACTGTAAATGGCCCCTTGGCACTGCAAAGCGGAGAAACTGCTGATGTTCTGGATGGAAGGGAACATGCAGATACGCCTCTGTGAGCTTGAGAGTCACCAAAAATCTGTTTCCTACCGCCATTACTACTGTGAAAATGCGGTATCTGTAGACCATAGTTCATGCCCTCAAAGTTGAGAATTGGGCGAAAGCAACCTTCTTTTTGAACAAAACAAAATACATGAAGCATCGACCACAGATGTACTGGTCTCACGGAACCAGTTCCACAGCTCTCAGCTGCAGGAGACAAGTCAAGGTCTCTTCTACTGCTGCCAACACCGCTGCGCCCATTTTGGCAATCAAAGGAGCTCATCCTTGCTCCGGCAGCGGGTATAGGCGCGTCATGGATTGCACCCCTTTAAGGCCAACCTCTGGCAGATCCCACACATCCTGGATCATCTGTCCTACTACTCCATGTACTGGTAAGACTTTCTGCGATTTCCGTACCACCTGGAACAGCAGATCCTACAGCGTCTCTTCCTCAGATGGGAGGTTAGCAGGCATATTCAGGGCCTTGAGGGTCACCCAAGGTACACACAGAATGTGAAGCCCTTTGGGTACGAGGAACTGTATCAGTACCTGCTTGTAGTGACTGTAAACCGCCCTGATGGCCTTCAGCCTGGGCAGTATATCGAGAAGTTGCATAAACATAAGCATAAAGATGAGCGCTGGTAGCTCCTCCCGGAGGAAAACCCAAACAATTCGGGCCTGATCCTCCTGCTCTGGGATCTCTCCTTCTTCCAACTCTTCCTGCAGATCTAAGTCCGTGTCAAGGTCTTCCCCATCCAGCCCCCCTGACAACGGCGATTGCTGCCACTCCTCTAAGCCTCTAGCCCGCTTAGACGCCACTGCTCCTGACTCGTGCTCTTTTGCGTCTGACATCCTTTTAGCCCTGCGTTCCAGGGCCGAGGAGCCACTTGGTAGGCAAAACGCCTTATGAAAAAGTAAGACAAACTCTGGTGAGAACTCCCCCGGGAGCCATATTGCTCCCTGGGCTTGAGGGGTGGATGGTTCAGGCATCGTGCAGGGACTGGGGGCTGGATCCATTGAAGGTAACATGGCACCCCCCGCCCCCAGTGTCTCTTGCAACCAGGAGGGACTCTCATGCCTCATCTCATCCTGCAGGTCCTGCTCCTATAACCGCCTCTTGCGTGCAGTTTAGGCAGACACCTGTCTCCAAGATCACACCGCAACGGGGACTGCACATCTTGAGGATTTTTAGATTGCACTGCAGAGTTGTATCTTACAGATATGAAATGGACCTTGCCCTGATCCAATCAAACTGACACATTCTCCGAGTAAAGTTTACGTTTTTATTCTAATACAACCAATAGCCTATCTGATTAGGCCTTTCCCATATGTCTGCATCAAATCATTGTGCGCTGAATAAGTTTTGAGCTGTATAACACAAGGAATGCTTAAGGATTAAGTGGGGTTCACACCCCTTGATACCATCCTATACCAGGCACTGCGGTCTGGATGGCATGGTGGGAAGGGCTGGGGCACTCCCTCAATCTGTACCCGGGTATGTAACAGGATCCCCAGCACAGTGCACTTCCACAGGCTCAGGCACAGAGCACTTGAACTAAAATAAAATACTAATTAAACTGAAATGAAAAAGAAACTGCAAATGGCCCCCTAGGAAGAGGCTGCTCTGTCCTGCTTTATTCTCCGGTGGCTGCCTCTCCCAGGCACCCAAAAAACAGCAGGGGGTTAAAACACATGCAGGCCTAAAGAAGAAGAAATCACGCCAAATGCAGCAGGGGAGCTTCCCACACTGCTGTAGGCTCCCAAACATGCGGCTGCAGGCTGCTCTCTGTCTCCTCATGTTCTGGCGGTTGCTAGAGGTTTCTGCTGGCCTCCCCCCTCCACCACTCTTACCTTGGAGCCTCTTTGCCGCATGGCTTTTCTACCCCTCGCGCTCAGCCTTCCTTCCTGGCTTCAGCGCTGAGAGGGGGGGGGGGGTGACTCGGGGCTGCCAGCTTTCACTCCTGTCAAGCAACTGCAGCCCCTGCAGTGGCTCTTCACCCGATAACGGGTTCGGAAGCAGCCAGAAGTCTCGGACTGAGGAAGGCCCCCACAAAACCCTCCCCCCGAAATCCTGGGAGGAAGAGGGGGAAGAAGAAATATTCTCCCCTCAGCCCTGTTTCTCTGTTCCTTCTGGTTTTTTTTTTTTTTTTTTACTTCTGTCTTTAAAAACAAAGAAACCTGCACCTTAACAGGGGAAATAAAAGCAAACTAACTAAACCTCTCTCTTTAGTTGTCCTTTCTGTGAGTCCAGCACCGAGGCTCACAACCTCCTCCAGCTGCTTGGAGGCTGAGCATTTTTAACTACTTATTTGTTGCTCCTCGGAGTCTGCATTGTCAATAGGTACTGGGGCTGGTGGGTGGTGCCAGCTGCATATGTACACTAGTGTCATCAAAAAGATGACAGGCTCAGCCTCCAAACTGCTGGAAGAGGTACACTACCCAGAGGTGCGGGACTGGACTGGAGGGACGATAAGGAATGTCCATTACCAAAGTGTGTGAGAACTCTGCAGCTGATGTGAGTGAAGCAACCAACCTAAAGGACGACAACTGTTGGGGAAATGCACTGTGACGCACTACACAATTCAAGCAAACAGCTCCCCCATTGCCTATTAAGGAAAAGATTGAAAACCTGATGCAGCTCCATATTGTGGAAACCATAAGCATCTAAACATTTCCCTCTGCTTTGAAAGCTTTCGGGGTGGGGGGGGGGGGTTCATTTGATGATGGGATACTGAGCGGATGCCCAAGCACTAAGCTCCAAAACGTATACTAAAACCAGCCCAACCCTCACCTTTCTGTTCCGAAAAGGGATACCCCACGAGTTGAGAGTGGAGAAGATGTGGCGTGACTTACAGAGTAGCTGGAGCTGCAGGAGAGCAGTCGATGGCAGGGAAAACCCCACTGGTATGCAGAGAGAAGACCCAGGGTTCCATGCACAAAATGACAATGGAGGCTTCCCTTCGGAGTCAATGGTGTGAGAAATTACTAAGAGCTTCATGGCAGTACTGGACAAACTTTCAAAGTTGCAGTCTTTGATTGATGAAATTAAGGACAGTCAGGATAGCCAAGTGGCTCGGATGCAGTAGGTGGAGGAAAGGATAGCGGCGGAGGAAGCCTGCATGGGTGCAACAAAAGAACATGTCCCACGGCTAGAGGAGTGATGTCAGAAGTTGTTTGAGCATGCTGAGAATCAAGAGAATAGGAGGTGACGGAATAACATCCGGATAGTTAGCCTGCTGGAATTGATTAAAAGACAGCGACTTGCAGAATGTGATGGGCTGGTGGCTATTGGACCAGCTTGGCCTAATGGCCTCTCAGCTCCAGATTAAGGTGGAGAGCGCGCACCGCTTGGGTGCATGGAGGGAGATTGGAGGCTGCACTCCATGACAGCTCATATTTTGGATTTTGTGGACAAGAGTCGATTAATAGCCACATATCCTAGCAGGATCTAAGGTATGAAGGGGACTGGCTCCTGCAGTTTCAAGATTATTCAGCTACATGGCAGAGTGCCGTGCACAATATATTGCTCTGACCGGCATCAGAGGGGCTTTGCTCTTCAGTTCCTGGTCTGGGTGCATCTTATCTACCAGAATCATACCCAACAGTTTGACAATGTACAGACCTTAAAGGGCTTTATGGACACCTTGCCACCATCACCAGTGCAGTGAGTACAACCCATGGCAGAGGCTTATAGGATCTAGGACTGGACTCTGGCAACAGTGATCTTTTCACCAGACCTTTGATGTAAACGCTCTCGGAGAGATGAAAGAGGTGGCTAGCTTATGCTTTTGCACGAGGGCTGGTCAGGGAGAATGCGACCCCCATATTATCCCTTTGAGTGTGTGCCTGAGAGTGTGAAATGCAGATAGGGATCTGTGCGGTGAATTACTGGATTTCTTGTGGCTGCATGAAGACATGATTGTAGATATGTTTTTGACCTCCACAAGCTGCTTGGTGAGCATTTGGAGTCAAATGGATGGAAGGGATTGCAAGGGTGCAATTTGAAAGGCATCACATGAGACCAGGATCTAGACTGACCAGGCGGGCCACGGCCAGGACTATGACAGATGGCACCAGGGGATCAATAGGTGGGAGCGGACTATTGGGTTTGGTTTTGTTGTTTGTTATATATGTTTGTTGGGGGACTAAACATGTAACTGCTGGAGGGAGTTTTTTTGCGAGGGGTTACATGTTCATTAGACTGTGAACCGCGTGACAGGAGGGAATGCGGTGAGCTAGGTGAAATTATGGTAGATGGATATGGGGGGGGGGGGGGAAGAGGGAAGGCCAAGGAAGGAGGCCAAACCCTCTATATGTGGAACAGACTTTATTGAATAACCCCTACATTGACAGTGTTTTGGCCCTATTATGAGCCTTAATCAGAGGGTATATGTATCCAAACCTCCAACAAAACAAAGAACAAATAAGAATCAAATATAGAAATCTATACATATACAACATATCTTAAAAATAAAAGATAATAACAAATACTGTTGCTATTATTAAAAAACTAAAAACATTCATAAATCGCACGCTGAAAAGGATATTTAGAAAAAAGTCCAAAGTATAAAATGATGATCAATCATAGAAATATGACGGCAGAAAAAGACCACATGGCCTAGTCTGCCCTTCCATATCAACCACTACAACAGTCCCCTTTTTACCTTTAGAGATCCTCTGTGCTTGTCCCATCCTTTTCTGAATTCAGATACTGTCCTCATCTCTACCACCTCCAGTGAGAGACTATTCTCACATATCTACCACTCTTTCCATAAAGAAATATTTCCGCATATTACTCCCAAATCTCTCTCCTTTCACCCTCATCCTATATAGCGTAGTTACTCACCTGTAACAGGTGTTCTCCAGGAGCAGCAGGAATCAGTCCTCACTTATGGGTGACGTCGGCGCCGACGGAGCCCTCGCGGAGCAATTTTCCCCAGCTTTCAAAGAAAGCCTTTGGGAATTGCAGCGCGCATGCGCGGTCGTCTTCCCGCCCGAGGGTGCCATCTTAGCCAGTCAGATGACATAGCTAAAAAAGACAGCATAAAAATTTGCAAAAAGAACATAAGCAGACGATTGCAACTCCAAGGGGAGGAGGGAGGGTAGTGAGGACTGATTCCTGCTGCTCCTGGAGAACACCTGTTACAGGTGAGTAACTACGCTTTCTCCAGGACCAAGCAGGAAGTCAGTCCTCACTTATGGGACTCCCAAGCTCAAGGCTACCGGAGACCCTAAGCACAAAATGAGCTCCCTCTAGCTCAGCAGCACAGAAGGATAGAATCTTCGCTGAATTATCACCCACCGGTAGCCCACATCCGGGATGGAGGGTAGGAGTTGCTCAGACCTCAAAGAGATTACGGAGGACTGCCTGTCCGAAAGCACTGTCCCTACGGGACTCCCTCTCGAGACAGTAATGGACCGCAAAAGTCTGGCTCGAAGACCAAGTAGCGGCCCGGCAGATGTCTGCCAGCGGAACAGAGCGGAGGTAAGCCACTGACGTGGCCTTTGCCCGAACGCAATGAGCCGTGACTCTACTTTCTAAGGAGAGTCCGGCTGCCCCATAAGCCCAAGAGATACAGTCCGCCACCCAGATGGACAGAGTACGCTTGGAGACCGGGAGCCCCAATCTATTGGGGTCAAAAGACACAAAAAGCTGAGCAGCTTTACGGTGCTCCCGCATACGGTCAAGGTAGAAGTTCAGAGCCCTTCTACAGTCCAGGGTATGGAGGACCGTCTCAGCTCGGCTGGAGTGTGGTCTGGGAAAGAAGGTTGGAAGTACCACCTCCTGATTGATGTGAAAAGGGGAGACCACTTTAGGCAGAAATTTCGGATGAGTCCGTAGGACCACCCTATTCTTGTAGAACCTAGTGTAAGGGGGATCAGACACGAGGGCCTGCAATTCACTTACGCGTCTAGCGGAAGTGAGGGCTATCAAGAACAGAGTTTTCCAAGACAGAAAACGGAGAGAACAGGTAGCCATAGGTTCAAAAGGCGGACAGGTGATCCGCTGCAAAACCACATTCAGGTCCCAGTCAGGCGCTGGCGGGCGCAGAGGTGGTTTAAGTAGAAGGAGACCTCGGAGAAACCTCGCTACGAGAGGGTCATTGGAGAGAGGTCTGCCGTCCACCGGCACATGATGTGCTGAAAGAGCACTGAGGTGAACTTTGACGGAGTTGGACTTAAGTCCCAGATTAGAGAGGTGCAGCAAGTACTGCAAGATCACCGACACCGGGCAGGAGAAGGGATCCTGAGACTGTTGGGTACACCAGCCTGCAAAGCGACGCCATTTAAGGGCGTAGCATTTGCGGGTAGAAGGCCGTCGCGAAGCCAAGACGACCTCCTCCACCTCCGCCGGCAGGAGAAGGGGAGCAAGGACTACCCTCTCAGCAGCCAGGCCATGAGGTTGAGAGACCTGAGGTTGGGGTGCAGGAGGGACCCCTGATCCTGAGTGAGGAGATCCGGTTGTACCCCCAGAGGGATTGGATCCTCCACCGCCAGTTGCAGCAGGAGCGGAAACCACGGCTGCCTGGGCCAGCGAGGGGCCACCAGGATCATGAAGGCTTTGTCTCGGAGAACCTTGAAAAGAGTCCGAGAGACTAGCGGGATGGGAGGGAAAGCGTACAGAAGGCTCCCCGACCACGAGATCAGAAAGGCGTCCGCCGCAACCCGAAGGGGGTGTGGCTGACGAGAGCAGAAGCGAGGAAGCTGCCGGTTGTGAGGACTGGCAAAGAGATCCACCGTGGGGAGACCCCACTTGAGGAAGAGCTTCTGAACTACCAAGGGATCCAGACGCCACTCGTGCGGCTGGAGGACCCTGCTGAGTTTGTCTGCAAGGCAATTTTCTTGGCCCGGGAGATAAACTGCCTTGAGGAGAATGCCGTGACTGACGGCCCAAGAGCAGAGCTTCTGTGCCTCCCGGCAGAGGAGGAAGGAGCCCGTGCCCCCCTGCTTGTTCACGTAGAACATGGCAACTTGATTGTCCGTCTGGACAAGGACGGACTGTTGGGAAGTCAGGTGGGAGAAGGCCTTGAGAGCTAGGCGGATCGCCCTGAGCTCCAGGAAGTTGATCTGCTGAGCCGACTCCCACGTGGTCCAGAGGCCCTGAGTACGTGCCTCTTGGCAATGTGCTCCCCAGCCCCGGAGGGATGCATCGGTGGTCAGCACCCGGGTCGGCTGAGGTGACTGGAAAGGCATTCCGAATATCAGGTTCGGCTGCCGGAGCCACCACCCGAGAGACGAGACCAGCGGCTCGGAAACGCGCACTAGGTCTGCTAGGCCGCCCGTGGCTTGTCGCCACTGCTGGCGGAGACACCATTGAGCAGACCGCATATTCAGGCGGGCATTGGGGGTCACATGGACGGTGGAAGCCATATGGCCGAGCAGTCTCAGGAAGCGCCTGGCGGAGACCAGGGGCTGGCTGCGAAAGCGGTCGGCTAGGTCCATGAGCCATTGAGCCCTTTCGAGCGGTAGGTACGCTCTCGCCTGCGGAGTGTGCAGCCTTGCGCCGATGAACTCGAGATCCTGTGAGGGGAGCAAAGTGGACTTTGCGAAGTTTATAACAAAGCCCAAGTGCTGCAGCAGAGTCACCGTGCGGCACGTGGCGTTGGTGACCTCCTGAGCGGACGCTGCTCTGATGAGCCAGTCGTCGAGGTACGGAAAGACATAGAGGCCGTGAAGCCGGAGATGGGCCGCCACGACCGCGAGACATTTTGTGAAGACTCGCGGTGCGGAGGACAGGCCAAAGGGCAGTACTCTGTACTGGTAATGATTTCCTGCCACCACAAACCTTAGGTATTGGCGGTGGCTTGGGTGGATGAGGATGTGCGTGTAGGCATCCTTTAGATCCAAGGAGCATAGCCAATCTCCCTGCTGGAGGTAGGGCAGAAGGATTCCAAGGGTAAGCATTTTGAACTTCTCCCGCACAAGGAACTTGTTGAGGTTGCGCAAGTCCAGGATGGGTCTGAGGCCCCCTGTTCTCTTTGGTATCAGAAAATACCTTGAATAAAAGCCTTGACCTCTCAGGTGGTGTGGCACCGGTTCCACCGCCTGTTCCTGCAGAAGACCTGCTAACTCCTGAAGGAGCAACTCCCTGTGCAGAGGGGGGCGCGGAGGTTCTCCCGGGAAATAGGAGGGAGGGACCTGATGGAAGTGGAGAAGGTAGCCTTCTCGCACGACCTGAAGCACCCAGGCATCTGCGGTGATGCTGGACCACCTGTGGGCGAAGTGAACCAGCCGGCCTCCGGTGCTGGGAGGAACCAGCGGGGGGGGAGAGGCTATGCTGAGCGAGTCAAAAGCCCCCACCCTGCTGAGCAGGGGCTGGTGGTGCAGGCTTGGGGGCTTGCTGCCTACGGGACCCGTTACCCCATCCCTTGGCCTGCTGGCCCTGTTGGGGAGCTGCAGGGGCCTGATAATGGGGGTATTGTTTGTAGGCAGCCGCCTTCCTCGGGTAAAAGGACTTTTTCCCCGAGCCCTTCTTTTTCTGGGAAGGGGCGGAGGTCTTCCTAGAAAGCCTGGTCCTGGTGAGAGTCTCAGTCTCAATTTGTGCAGCCTTTTCCGCCATGGGCTTGCCAAAGAGGTTTTCGCCTCGGCAGGGGACATCGACCAACTTGTCCTGTACCCAGGGCTCAAGGTCTGACGACTGAAGCCAAGCCTGTCGGCGGGCACCGATGCCGGCTGCGGCCACTCGAGCCGAGGCTTCAAAGCCATCATAGGCTGCTCGGGACATGAACTTTGAGCATTCCCGAATGCCCGTGGACAAGGCTAGGAACCTCCGCAAGGGCTCCTCGGAGAGACCAGCGGAGAATCCGGCTAGCTCTTTAGCCAGATCCCGGAGATACATGCCCATGTATAGCTGGTAAGTCTGGACACGACATGCGAGCATAGAGCCCTGGAAGCACTTCTTGCCAAGGCCATCCAGGTTACGGGCCTCCCTTCCAGGAGGCACCGAGGAGTGCATCTTCTGGCTCTTAAGACGATGCATGGCCGATTCCACTACCATGGAATGGTGTGGCAGCTGTGCCTTTTGAAAGCCAGGGCTCTTGCGGACCCGATAGATAGAATCGACCCGCTTGCTCAGGACCGGCGAGGAGGCCGGACTCTCCCACATGCGGAAGAGTAGTCGTTCCAGCATAGGAGGAACCGGCACAGTAAAGTGTTCCCTCGCGGGAGAGTCATACTGGAGGGCGTCGAGCTCTTCGGCTCGAGGCTCCTCCTCGGGATCCGCAGGGAAGGCCAAAGCCTTGGCCATATCCCTAACGAAGTCCGAGAACCGGGCATCCTCCGGGGGGGACTGCTTCCGAGGCTCGGACTCCGGTGAGTCCGATGGGACACACCGAGTCCGGAAAGAATCAGGTGACTCTTCCTCCTCAGACTCCCAGACCGACTCCGACGAGGACTCGGTGGGGTCGGCCCGGGCAGGGTGCGGCGCCAGCCGCCCCGACGCCGAGGGAGTCGGCGTCGGCGACCTCGGTCCCGAACGGGAGGCCGAGGGTGACCTCGACCGAGGATCGACTCGAGTTCTCATCGACTCGAGGATCGGCTCGGTCTCCGGGGTCGACTTGGACGTCGACGTCCCGGCGGTCGGGGCAGCGGCGCCAGCGAAGCCAGCGAGCAGTGCCCTCTGCTGGTCCATGAAGGCAGACAGTCTGCTCTCCAAGGCCGTCAACCTGAGTCCGAGCTCAGGTGACCCAGCAGCCCCCGACTCGGGCCCCGACGGCGTCGGGCCCGACGTCGGCTGTCGCGGAGGCGAGTCCAGAAGGACCACAGGACTTACCCGGGCAGGCATCTCCGACTCCAGGCGAGGTCGCTTCGGGATGTGTTCCTTCTCCAAGGACCCGGGGCGGCTGTCGGGGCTATGCGACCTGGCCCTCGCGGAACCAGGAGCGTCCACCGACGCCGCCCTCGCGGGTTTTTCCTTCCGACGATGGTCCCCGGAGGGAGAACCCCGGTCGGAGGAGCTCCGGCGACGGTCCGAGCTGGAGCCTTTCGACGCGGAGGCCTCCGACGAGGTCCGGGTACGGCTGGGGTCAGCGAAGATTCTCTCACGCTGATGCCGCCGACTTCTCAACGCCTTTGAGGACAGTTTGCTGCAGGGCCCACAGATCAGTTCCTCGTGATCCGGGCCCAGGCAGCAGAGGCAAAAGTCGTGTGTGTCGGTTAGTGACATATTTCGGTCACACCGACCACACCGCTTAAACCCACTGGCAGCCATCGGGGGAAAAAGGGCCCCTGCGAGGTCAAAGGACCGGGCTGCCAGGGAAACCGAAAACGAAAGCTGACTAAGTCAGAAAAACCGAAAAAAGTAAGAGGACTCGAGACCGGCGTCGCGAGTCCAGGCGGGAAAACGATCGGCGTCGAACCGAAAGAAAAAAGGATAAAATAAAGAAGAAAATCAACTTTTTCGCGGGGATAAGACGGGGACGTCTGTAGGGCTCCGCGGAAAAAAGAAGACTGGCTAAGATGGCACCCTCGGGCGGGAAGACGACCGCGCATGCGCGCTGCAATTCCCAAAGGCTTTCTTTGAAAGCTGGGGAAAATTGCTCCGCGAGGGCTCCGTCGGCGCCGACGTCACCCATAAGTGAGGACTGACTTCCTGCTTGGTCCTGGAGAACTACCTTTTAACTTTCAAAAGGGAGACTATGATAAAATGAGGAAAATAGTTAAGAAAAAACTAAAAGGAGCAGTTGCAAAGGTTGAAGACTTACATCAAGCTTCGGTGTTTAAAAATACTATCTTGGAAGCCCAGACCAGCTGTATTCCAGGCTTTAAGAAAAGTGGCAGAAAGTCCAAAAACCTGCCAACATGGTTTAAAGGTGAGGTCAGAGATGCTGTTGCCAAAAAAAGGATCTTTCAGGAAATGGAATAAAGAGCCAAATGACAAAAAATGTAAACAGCACAAGCACTGGCAAGTTAAATGCAAGGCATTGATAAGGCAGGCAAAAAAAGAATTTGAGAAGAAACTTGCTGTGTAAGCAAAAACACATAATAGACTTTTTCAAGTATATTCACAGCAAAAAACCTGTGAGAGTGTCAGTTGGACCATTAGATGATAGAGGGGTAAAAGGGGTAGTGAGAGGGGACAACACTATAGCGGAGAGACTGAATGAATTCTTTGCTTCGGTCTTTACTGAGGAAGATGTAGGGATGTTACCCATGACTGAAGTGGTATTTAAAGGTGACACTGTGGAAGAATTGAAAGAAATATCGATACACTGGAAAGATGTATTACAACTATTTGATAAGCTGAAGAGTAGCAAGTCACCTGGACAGGATGGTATACATCCAAGGGTGTTGAAAGAACTGAAATATGAGATTGAAGAAGAACTGAAATATGAGATTGAAGACCTGCTATTAGTAATCTGTGAACTATCATTAAAATAATCTGTAATACCTGAAGATTGGAGGATGGCCAATGTTAACGCCAATTTTTAAAAAAAAGGTTCCAGGGGTGATCCGGGAAACTACAGAACGGTGAGCCTGATGTCAGTAACGGGAAAATGGTGGAAATCATAAAGAACAAAATTACTCAACATGTAGATGGTGATGGCTTAATGGGAGACAGCCAACATGGTTTTTAGACAAGGAAGATCTTGTCTTACTAATCCTGTTATGTCTTTTTGAAGGTGTGAATAAAAAGGTAGATAAAGGTGAGCCGGTTGATATAGTGTATCTGGACTTTCAGAAAGCCTTTGACAAAGTCTTTATCAGAGTCTTTTGGGAAAACTAAAAAGTCATGGGATAGGAGGCAGTGTACTATTGTGGATCAGGAACTGGTTAAAAGATAGAAAGCAGAGGGTAGGGCTAAATGGCCAATTTTCTCAATGGAGAAAGGTGAATAGTGGAGTATCCCATGGATCTGTGCTGGGTCCGCTGCTTTTTGACATATTCATAAATGACCTGGAAAAGGGAATAACGAGTGAGGTTATCAAATTTGTAGATGAGACAAAACTATTTAAAGTTGTTAAAACCCAAGAGGATTGTGGAAAATTGCAAGAGGATCTTGATAAATTGGAAGACTGGGCATCCAAATGGAAGATGAAATTTAATGTCAACAAGTGCAAAGTTATGCTCCTAGGGAAGAACCCAAACTATGGTTACAGGATGCAAGGTTCCACATTGGGAACCACCACCCAGGAAAAAGATTTAGGCATCATCGTGGATAACATGTTAAAATCCTCTGCCCATTGTGCAGCGGCGTCCAAGAGAGCAAATAGAATGGTAGGTATCATAAGGAAAGGAATGGAACATAAAACAAAGGATATTATAATGCCTCTGTATCGTTCCATGGTACGACCACACCTTGAATATTGTGTGCAATTCTGGTCGCCGTATCTTAAAAAGGATATAGCGTTATTAGAAAAGGTACAGAGAAGAGCCACCAGAATGGTAAAGGAACATAAGAACATAAGGGGATGGAAGGATACCCCTATGAAGAAAGGATAAAAAGGTTAGGGCTCTTCAACCTGAAAAAGAGACGGCTGAGGGGAGATATGATAGAGGTCTATAAATTAATGAATGGAGTGGAATTGGTAAACTTAGATTGTTTACATCATCAGAATATAGAGACTAGGGGACATGCAATGAAGCTACAGGGTAACCTATTTAAGACTAATAAGAGAAAATATTTTTTCACTCAACATGTAATCAGATTCTGGAATTTGTTACAGGAAGATGTAGTAAAAGCTGTTAGTGTAGCTGGGTTTAAAAAAAAGGTCTGGTTAAGTTACTGGAAGAAAGGTCCATAAATCATTATTAAAAGGGACCCAGGAAAAAAAAAAGCTGATTAGATTACTGTATATGAAGGAAATGCAAGATGTTTGCAGGCCAAGGAACTAAAAGAGTGAGAGCTACAGCAGTTTATAAAATTAAATTATAACTAATTTTTATTTTGTGTTATAAACTGTGTTATGCTTTTTCTTTTTGAACATATATTTTGTATCCACAGAACCCCCTTCCTTAACAGTGGGTGCAGAGCACAACCAGGACATTCACCCACAGAACTCAATATCTTAAAATAAACAAACATTATCTAGTACCAGGCATATTGTGAACTAATACAAAACCCTACAACATAGTCAGAGTATCTATAGAGCAAATCTACCATATCATACCATACCAGAATCAACTTTCAAAATTCACATAAGGAGGCCATCCAAAAAAAAGCATCACTATAAAAGGGACCCAGGATATCACTGCTTGACCCAATACAAGCATTGAGGAACCTGTGTCGTTTATGTTTATTATTACATTTGATATACCGCTCAGGCCGAAGCATCAGAGCAGTTTACAATACAATATTGAAGTTACGGAAAATAAGAAAAGAAAGTTTTGGGAAGACTGCTAGGCACTTATGACCTAGATTGGCCACTGTTGGAAACAGGATACTGGGCTTCATGGACCTTGGTCTGACCCAGTATGGAATATCTTATGTTCTTATGAGGCCGGTGTGTGGCCAGATCTTTCCAGGGGGACCTTAGCAGGTCACTCCTTCTCTGACGCCTTGGACGAGCGCCTCGGACTATAGGACTGGGTCCAAGGAGCTCCCAGCTGGTCGGAACCATCCAAGGACAGCGCGACGGGGCTTGTGCTCGGAAAGCTCCGCCCAAAGTGTTGGGGCCTCAGATGAGGCCCTGGCTTTAGGAGGTACTGGGGACTCAGGGAAGAACTTGTGCTGCTGCTGCTTGTGGCTCCTGAGGGCCTTGAGAACATCCTCTTGCAGAGACCGCAGGCTGCAGGGTCGTGGTCTGGCCCGAAGCATCAAAGACAGCAGTCGTGTGTGTTAGTCAAA
Organism: Ichthyophis bannanicus; assembly: GCA_033557465.1. Taxonomy (NCBI): domain Eukaryota; kingdom Metazoa; phylum Chordata; class Amphibia; order Gymnophiona; family Ichthyophiidae; genus Ichthyophis; species Ichthyophis bannanicus. The sequence continues at coordinate 315,745,802 of CM066039.1, read as the reverse complement.
AGACATGGTTTTAGAGCACCGATCACACTTCTTAAAACCAATGGTAGCCATGGGGGGAAAAAAGCACTCCTGTGAAGTCGAAGACCCTCCAGGTTGCCAGCAGGAGAAAAAAAGGCGCAAAGGCGACAGAAAAGAAAGGAACAAAAAACTACAAAAACTGGAATCGAGCCCTCGCAGAGGCAATGAGGTCGGTAGGCAGGAAGAGTACCAGTACAATACCGAAAGTGAGTTGAAAACTCAAGGAAAAGATAATCAACTTTTTCCGGAAACAAGTCAGACGATGTCCGAAGGGCTCTGCGGAAAGGAGACTGAGCAAGATGGCAACCTTGGGCGGGAAGGGGACCACACATGCGTGATAGCAACTCCCAAAGGCTTTCTTTGAAAGCTGGGGGGATTTGCTCCGCAAGGGCTCCATCAGCACCGACGTCACCCATATGTGAGGACTGACTTCCTGCTTCTTCCCGGAGAATGCCGCTATCCGGTTCTCACTGCACTACTAGGAGAGATTGTCCTGAACAGCAAAAGCCTTGCTTATTTAGTGGAGCTGAACAACAACCCCCCCCCCCCCCAAGATTCCAAGAAGCACGCCACCATAAATTCCTACTACACAAAGGCAAAACAAATCTCTTGCATGTGCCACCTTGTCAGTGAATGGAACTGCACTATATCATCTATTTAAAACTAACAGTGAACCCATACCAGCTTCAATAGTGCATAAGAACATAAGATATGCCATACTGGGTCAGACCAAGGTCCATCAAGCCCAGTATCCTGTTTCCAACAATGGCCAATCTAGGTCATATGTACCTAGCAGTATCCCCAAGAGACACAGGTTCCACAATGCTTGTATTGGGTCAAGCAATGATATCCTGGGTCCCTTTTTAATAATGGTTTATGGACCTTTCCTCCAGGAACTTGTCCAAACCTTTTTTAAACCCAGCTACACTAACAGCCCTTACTACATCCTCCGGTAACAAATTCCAGAGTTTGATTACACGTTGAGTGAAAAAAATATTCTCTCTTATTTGTCTTAAATAGTTTACCCTGTATCTTCATTACATGTCCCCTAGTCTTTATATATTCTGATAGTGTAAATAATCGATCTACGTTTACCCGTTCCACTCCATTCATTAATTTAAAGACCTCTATATCTCCCCTCAGCTGTCTCTTTTCCAGGTTGAAGAGCCCTAACCTTTGTAGCCTCTCTTCATAGGAGTAGCCTTCCATCCCCTTTACCATTTTGGTGGCTCTTCTCTGGACCTTTTCTAATAATTCTAATAAAAAAAAATTTCGAGAGCTGTTTTGGTTATTCCACGTAATCTTTGTTTATTTGGTGCGCTGAATCCAAAAATGACCTCCATTTTGTCATAGGACATCACGTTTCCTGACAATTTAGGTAACTATGTTAAATAAGGCAATAATTCAAAATAAATGGAAATAGACATAAAATTAAAGTTTAATTACAATATTTTCATGAAAATCCATTTTTGAACTGAAATGAGCTCACCTACACACACTAAACTTGATTCTTCTTCCTTGTGAGGCTCCTCGGTGCATTTACGCTTGTGAGTAGCATCTGGAATGTCTCTCTGAGGCATCCAACAGTAGTCTGCTATCATTGTAATGCTCCCTGGTATCTCCTTTCCATCTCTTTAATGTCTTGGTGGAATCGTTCACCTTGTTCCTCACTCACAGCTCCCAAATTTTCAGGAAAGTAGTCAAGGTGGGACTGGAGGAAATGCACTTTCAAACTCATCAGGCAACCTAAAGCTTGAAATGCTTTCAACATTCGTCCGACGATCTTTTTGTAGTGAGGATCTTTGTTATTGCCTAAAAATATCTCTACGACTTCTTTAAATGCAATCCACCCTTCTTTTGAGGATCCGTCACGGTATTGACAAACTCTTGATCAACTATAAGCCTTCTAATGTCTGGTCCGACGAACACACCTTCCTTCAATTTTGCCTCCGACAGGCCTGGAAACTTGGTGACCAAGTATTTGAAGCATTCTCCATCTCTTGGAAGTGATTTTACGAATTGCTTCATCAATCCCAATTTTATGTGGAGAGGTGGTAGAAGAACTTTATGGGAAGGTACCAAAGTTTCTCGGAGGACATTTTTTTCACAGACTGTTAGCACCCTCAGCTGCCAACTCTTCTTGGTCCAGTGATTTTGTCGGTCTCGACTGTCCCATAGACACAGAAAACAAGGATATTTGGTATACCCAGCTTGTTGCCCGAGCAGCATGCACAAGACCTTCAAGTCCCCACACACTTGCCAACCATGGTCTTCATATTTAAGTTTACGAAGAACCAATTCCAAGTTCTCGTAGGTTTCCTTCAAGTGTACGGAATGACCTACCAGGTATGGAAGCGTAAAAACCGTTGTGGAGTAAAACTGCTTTGAGACTTCTTTTTGAAGAATCTATAAAAAGACGCCATTGCTCTGAATCATATTGGATTTTAAATTGACCCATCAGACCTTCGACATCGATGCAATAAACCAACTTGTCTTCCTGGGCGAAGTAAGGAACGAACTCCTTTTCACGATGTCTGAACCATGAAGATGACACTCCTGGCAACAATAAATTCCTGCTTTTCAGCTTTGATCCGAGTAACTCAGCGGCATCTTTGGGAAGATTCAAGTCTCTTACCAAATCATTCATCTCCTCCTGAGAAAACAATTTTGGTCTTGTATCATCTTCAAAGTCAGAACTTGATTCGTCATCTGGTTCAGATATGACTTCACCTTCATCGGGGCTAGGTATCTCTTCAAAGGTAGCAGGGGGCTTGGGTACTGGTATATCTGTGCCATAGGGAATGGGACAAATTGCCGAGTCAAGATTGGGGTATGAAATGGAATGCTTCCATTTGGAATTAAATCCTTTTACATCGCATGAACAAAAGTAACAGTCACTATGGTTCTTTTGCTCTCGCCATACCATAGGAATCCCATAACGGAAAGATTTTTTCTTACCCTTGAACCAATTTCTGAGGTCCTCAACACACCGTTTGCACACTTTATGAGGCGCCCAGACTTTATCTTGATCTTCAATTTTTAGTCCAAAGCATGCAAAGTATACTTTTTTCACAAAGTCTGTAATATTCTGCTGTTGCTTCAACACTGTATATTCACCACAGATGAAACAGAAACTGTCTGGCGAATTAATACACTTTCGTGGAGCCATAACATAACGGTTGAAGAATGACGAACTAACACGAATGGCGATGAAAAAGTGTGAACAGCCTAGAACCAAGAACCTGATGATGATTCGTGCACAAGTGTGGCATGCAGGAGAGAGCAGCTCTGTCTGTACACGAGACGTCACAGTGCTGGCCACGCCCCCCTGCACTGACCGGAGCTGCTGCTATCTGCCCTATGTCTCCCTCCCACTGGATTCTTCAGGAAAGATTAACCCCTTCTACCATTAGAAGCACGGACTTAAAACTTGCTTAGCTTATGTATATATTGCTGACCATCAGATTTACAGTGCTATTTTTTTTTTTACATAACTCGGACAACCCCTTTAAGGTTTTTTTGGCATTTTATATCTTAAATGCACTTATGTGAATTAATTAATAGTAATTTGTATTAATTAATAGTAATTTGAAAAAAATTGATAAATTTTAAGACAATTTTGCATGTTGTGGCAAATCAAGATGTCTAGGAGTTTTTTCAATATTTTATTTGTTTTCAGCACACCAAAATACATGGAAATTAGGTGAAAATAATCAAACAGCTTTTTAGTCGCAGACCTGTGTAATGCTATATCCTTTTTCAGATATGGCGACCAGAACTGCACACAATATTCAAGGTGCAGTCGTACCATGGAACAATACAGAGGCATTATAATATACTTTGTTTTATTTTACATTCCTTTCCTTATACCTAGCATTCTATTTGCTCTCTTGGCCACCGCTGCACACTGGGCGGAGTGTTTTAACATGTTATCCACGATGACTCTTAAATTTTTTCCTGGGTGGTGGCTCCAAATGTGGAACCTTGCATTGTGTAACCATAGTGTGGGTTGTTCTTTCCTAGGTGCATAACTTTGCACTTGTCCACATTAAATTTCATCTGCCATTTGGATGCCCAATCTTCCAATCTATCCAGATCCTCCTGCAGTTTTCCACAATCCTCTTGGGTTTTAATAACTTTAAACAGTTTTGTGTCATCTGCAAATTTGATAACCTCACTAGTTATTTCCTTTTCCAGGTCATTTATGAATATGTCAAAAAATAGCAGACCCAGTACAGATCCCTGGGGTACACCACTATTCACCTTTTTCCATTGGGAAAATTGGCCATTTAGCCCTACCCTCTGCTTTCTATCTTTTAACCATTCCTGATCCACAATAGTACACTGCCTCCTATCCCATGACTTTTTAGTTTTGCCAAAAGTCTCTGATGAGGGACCTTGTCAAAGGCTTTCTGAAAGTCCAGATACACTATATCAACTGATTCACCTTTGTCTGTTTATTCACACCTTAAAAAAACATATCAGATTAGTAAGACAAGATCTTCCTTGTCTAAAGCCATGTTGGCTGTCTCCCATTAGGCCATGACTATCTAAATGCTGTGTAATTTTGTTCTTTATGATGGTTTCTACCATTTTCCCTGGTACTGACGTCAGGCTCACCGGTCTGTAGTTTCCCGGATCACTCCTGGAACCCTTCTTAAAAATTGTCGTTAAATTGGCGATCCTCCAATCTTCAGGTATTACAGATAATTTTAATGAAAGTTCACAGATTACTAATAGCAGGTCTGCAATCTCATATTTCAGTTCTTTCAACACTCTTGGATGTATACCAACCGGTCCAGGTGATTTGCTACTATTCGGTTTATCAAATAGTTGCAATACATCTTCCCAGTGTAGCAATATTTCTCTCAATTCCTGTGCAGTGTCATCTTTAAATACCACTTCAGTCTTGGGTAAGATACCTACATCTTCCTCAGTAAAAACCGAAGCAAAGAATTCATTCAGTCTCTCCGCTATAGCCTTGTCTCCTCTTATTGACCCTTTTACCCCTCTATCATCTAATGGTCCAATTGACTCACAGGCCTTTGCTACGAATGTACTTGAAAAAGTCTTCATTTCGTGTTTGTGCTTCTGTAGCAAGTTCCTTTTCAAATTCTCGCTTTTCCTGCCTTATCAATGCTTTGCATTTAACTTGCCAGTGCTTGTGCTGTTTCCAGTTTTTGCCGTTTGGCTCTTTTTTCCATTTCCTGAAAGATGCTTTTTTGGCAGCAACAGCCTCTCTGACCTCACCTTTAAACCATGCTGGCAGTTTTTTGGACTTTCTTCCACTTTTCTTAATGCGTGGAATACAGCTGGTCTGGGCTTCCAGGATAGTATTTTTAAACACCCAAGCTTGATGTAAGTCTTTAACCTTTGCAACCGCTCCTTTTAGTTTTTTCTTAACTATATTCCTCATTTTATCATAGTCTCCCTTTCAAAAGTTAAAAGGTAGTACTGTGGATTTCTTTACTATCCCTCCTCCACTAATTAAATCAAACACGATCATGCTATGATCACTATTGCCAAGTGGTCCCGACTCCCAACACCCTTATTTCTTGCACCAGATCTGGTGTTCCACTAAGGACTAAGTCCAGTATGGCTTCCCCTCTGGTCGGTTCATGAACCAGCTGCTCCAAGAAGCAATCATTTATTTCATATAGAAACTTTATCTCCCTAGCATGTCCTGCCGTGACACTGACCCATTCGATACCGGGGTAATTGAATTCACCCATTATTATTATTGTGCTGTGACGTTTGTTAGCTTCCTTGATTTCTTTGAGCATTTCATCATCCATTTGTTCATTCTGGCCAGGCGGTCAATAGTACACCCCCACTGCCATCGCCTTCCCCTTCATACATGGAATTTCAATCCATAGAGATTCTACAGCAAATTTTGTTTCCTGCAAAACTTTAATCCTTTCTGACTCAACTCCCTCTCTAACAGAGCACAACCCCTCCACCAATTTGATCAGTTCTATCATTACGATATAGTTTGTATCCAGGTATCACAGTGTCCCACTGGTTATCCTCCTTCCACCATGTCTCTGAGATTGCAATCATATCTAACCTCTCATTTAGTGCTATATATTCTAACTCTCCCATCTTATTGTTTAGACTTCTAGCATTTGCATACAAGCATTTTAGAGACTTTTATTAATATTAACCTGGCTATTGGTAGGCATGGGTAATTTGGAATCTTTAAGCTCTGTCTGCACCATACTCAAGGGCATTTGGGCTACTTTACTCTTTTTTTGGAACCTCACTGCTTTTGGTAGCATCCTTCAAGGATACATTCTTCCGAACCATGCGCTCTTGGGCGACTGTCGGCTTTCCCCTAATATCTAGTTTAAAAGCTTCTCTATCTCCTTTTTAAAGGTTAATGCCAGCAGTCTGGTTCCATCCTGGCTAAGGTGAAGCCCATCCCTTCGGAAGAGCCCCTCCTTTCCCCAGAATGTTCCCCAGTTCCTAACAAATCCAAAACCCTCATCCTTGCACCATCGTCTCATCCATGCATTGAGACTCCGGAGCTCTGCCTGCCTTTTGGGTCCTGCACGTGGAACGGAAAGCATTTCGGAGAACGCTACCCTGGAAGTTCTGGTTTCAACTTCCTACCTAAAAGCTTAAATTTAGCCTCCAAAACCTCCCTACCACATTTTCCTATATCATTGGTACCGACATGTACCAAGACAGCAGACTCCTCCCCAGCACTATCTAAGATCTTATCTAGGTGGTGCGTGAGGTCTGCTACCTTCGCACCAGGCAGGCATGTTACCAGGCGATCCTCACGTCCACCAGCCACCCAGCTATCTACATGCCTAATGATTGAATCACCAAGTATAACAGCAGTCCTAACCCTTCCCTCATGGGCACATGGCCCTGGAGAAACGTCCTCAGTGCGAGAGGGTTTTACATCACCTGGAGGATAGGTCCTAGTTATAGGATCACGTCCTGCCACACTAGGGTGATGCTCTCCTGTCACGTGACGTCTCTCCTCCATGGCAACAGGGATGCTGCCATACTGGAGGTGGGACTTCAGGACTATATCCCTGTAGGTCTCGTCCATGTACTTCTCTGTCTTTCTTATGTCTTCCAGGTCTGCTACTCTAGCCTCTAGAGAATGGACTTGTTCCCTGAGAGCAAAGAGCTCCTTGCACTTAGTGCATACGTAAGACCTCTCACCAACTGGGAGAAAATCATACACGTTGACACTCAATGCAAAAGACTGGAAAGCCCCCATCTCGCTGCTGGACTGTTGTCTGCATCTTAGTTTAAAGCTTGTGTTTAGGTCTTTAAATTCTGTACTTACTAAGGGTTGGTGTAGATGCTTATACTAATATAAGTGTATCTAATATACCTTGTTCACCTGAAGCTTTTTTTTCTCTTAATTAATCTCAGGTCCTCAATGTATGACTGATTTGGATAAAAAGCTGCACCTGAGAGCAGCCTCTCCTCTAAGAACGTGTAAGTACCTATAAAGCTACAATTACCCCAGGGTTGGGTGGGTGTTGGGGAGGGAGGGAAATAAGACCTATTAAAAGAGGGCTGTTACAAGGTACCCTGTCCTGTACCCTCAGCAGGGGGGGGGGGGGGGGGGGTAGTCCCGCAGGTAGGCTAAAGCAGGAAAAAATGTTTAAAACGAAGCACGTTCTGGGGACAGAGCAGGGAGAGATATTTAATTTAAAGTAACAGTTAACCTGGCTACCATACAAAGGCCAATTAGTTGAGAGAGGCAGGCTAAGTTATACAGCTGAGAAAACTGAAGTGCAAAACTAAAGGGAACAGGGAGGTGAAGTAGCACACCAATAAAGACAACAAATAAATAGACAGCTAGAACTCACAGCAAAGTCGTCACAGGAGTTAAATATCCACCTCTCTAGCAGAGCACTGTGAGGGCACTGATCTTCCCAGAGCAGAGAGAGGCAAACAGAACAGACTATGCACACGTGGGAGGAGGAGACAGGAAGAAGGGCTACACAATACCTCAGCAGGGGGGAGGGAGCTAGACGAGCCCCTATGAATTCTAGAGACTGAGAAGGGGTGAGATGAGATTTTGGGAGATTTATGAGCAGTCCCAAGTATCAAAGGATTCACATGGTGCGAGAAAGAGCAAAGCTGACTTCTAGAGCTGTTGATACTCCAATGAGCCAATCGTCTAAGTAAGGGAAGACAAATATTTCTAGAGTTCTCAGAAATGCTGCTATTACTGCCATGCATTTTGTGAAGACTCTTGGGGCAGAAACCAGACAGAAGGGAAGAACCCTGTATTGGAAGTGTCTTCCCTGGAAAAGAAATCAAAGGAATTTCCTGTGATCTGCATGGATGAGAATATGCATATATGCATCCTTTAGATCTAGAGAACATAGCCAGTCCTAACTCTGAAGGTATGGCAGGAGTGTTCCGAGGGAGATCATTTTGAATTTTTCCCGGAACAGATACTTGTTTAATTCTCTGAGGTCTAGTATAGGCCTGTTTTCTTTGATATGAGAAAGTAGGGGGAGTAGAATCCCGTTCCCTGTTGGGGTATGAGTACCTCTTCTATTGCTCCTTGAGCAAGAAGTGATGCAACCTCCTGACCCAAAAGATTGGTGGCAGGGACCTGAAAATTGTACTGTCTTATTTGTAGGAGGGGGCATACTGTGGAAATGAAGTCTGTACCCCTCTCGTACAATGGACAGAGTCCAGTTTTCTGATGTTATTTGTTGCCATCTTCTGGCAAAATGGCATAACCTGCCCGGGATGGTAAGGGGTTCTGGACCTTTCAGTGGCAGAAAACCAAGTTCTCTAGGAAGGAGTCAAAGCCCCTGAGGAGGCTGAGTCTGATGAGCCGGTTGAGCTCTTGAAACTTGTGGCTTCCTCTGCTGTCTGTTCTTCTGTTGTCCCCTTTGGGAAATATGAACTGGACAGTGTCCCCGATGGGTGTAAGATGGGTAAAATTTCTTTTTCTTGTTGAAAAAGTGTTTGACTGACTTTTTCTTTGCTGGGTTGGTTGTAGACTTTGATAGTCTGTATTCAAAGTAGTATTTTTAGATTCAATCTGATTAGCTTTGTCTTGCCAATCCTTGCCAAAGAGATTTTCTCCTGTGCAAGGAATATTTCCCAGTTTATCTTGCACCCATTGTTCTAAGTCTGATGCTTGAAGCCAGGCAATACGACGTGCACCGATGGAAATAGCAGATGTTCTGCTAATGCATTCAAAGCAATCAAAGGTTGCACGGTTTACAAATTTTGAGACATCCTGGGCATGTTTGACCAGGGTAAGGAATTCTGCCCTTTCTTCCTCAGGGAGAAGAGGGCTCATGATCTCCAAGTCACCTGTAACTTCTTTGAGGAACATTCCCATATAGAGAATGTAAGAGCTAATCCTGGCTGCCAACATGGAAGATTGGAAACATCGACGCCCAAAGGCATCGAACGTCCTCAATTCACGGCCCGGAGGATTGGAAGAATGTGTTTTAGCACTCTTTATCCTATGCATCGCCAATTCCACTACCATTGAATGATGTGGTAACAATCTTTTGAAAGCCAGGACAGCTTGGAACTCAGTACATGGTATCAAGTCGTCGAGAGTGTGGAGACACAGTCAAAGGAGTTTTCCACATTCTTAGCATAAGATCATGCAAAATTCTGTGAATAGGCAAAGTAGCTGCCTCTTTAGGAGCCATAGGGTACTGAAGAATTTCTAATTCTTCTGCTCTAGGTTCCTTCTCTGGAGTCACTTTGATTGCAAGACCTCAAGCTAAATCACGTATAAAATCCTGGAAGGACATGTCTTCTGGAGGAGACATTCTTCGTTGAGGAGGAGGAGATGGATCCTCCGGAAGGATAGCTCTAGTACCAGCAAAGTCACCCGAGTCATCGAAATCGGATGATTCGAAATATCTCTGCGCCGGATGTTCTTGCAAGGCACGGTAACAGTATCGCTCGAAGTCGGTATCGGGGTGTCTCAGTACCGATCCACTGATACCTGAGATTGACTCAAAGCTCGGCATGGAGGGGGGGGGAGCATACCCACCGAGGCACTCGGTACTGGTACCGGTGTCTGTACCGATAACTGTGGAAGTGTCTGTAGCGGTCTTAGCGGTACCAAAACTGCTAAGAGGGCCACTAGACTGCGTTCGATAGCGAGGATTCCGTGATCCATCACTCCTGCCGATATCTGAGTGTCGGTACCGGTGGAAGCGGCTAGGACCCCAGAACATGGCACCAGTAGTTCTGCAGAGGTGGAAGCCTCTGGAACATTCTGGAGACCCGTTAATGCTTTGGAGACTGAGGCCTCCTGCCGGGGCTGTTTTGCCGGTCAACTTTCCTCAAGGGCAACGCCAGTGGCATCTCGATACTTAGGAGATCTACCCTTTGAGGACTGGCCAGTCTTAGAAGACTTAAGTTTAGTTACCTGAGATCCATGGGAGGAAGATGAAGCCCTGGAAGACGTCGATGCAACTGACATCGTATCTGCGGCAAAAAGGGTACCGGGTTTTGCAGCTCCATTTTGCAGGAGAGACACTCCGATGGAGAATGGTCAGGACCTAAACATTTAGCCCTTTCATGGCTGTTGCCATATGGCAACCTTCAAATTTTCCCCAAAATATTTCACCGGATTCTATATTTCCAAAACGTCTGCACAGTGTGCGAAATGTGATGTGTATCTGTGCTTGACATCTGAAAAACTCTGTTATTTAAACTATCATACCCAGCAGTAAATGAAACTGATGCCAAGACTGTTTTGAATTTTCAGCCATTCAGGACCGTAGTTGCCATATGGCAACAGTAAATATTGTTTTAGAAATAAAATGTTTTCAAAAAAACTTTATATTCTGCATTATTTAGCTCAAATCTTAATAAAAAAAACAAAAATAATTTCAGTTACAAAACAATTATGTGGACGTGAAAGGGTTAAGAGACCATTCATGGGTATCGGTGATGGAAATGGTACCGCCACATTTAGAACATTTCTTAAAACCACTAGCTGGTTTTTCCATGTTTGAAGAAAAACGGGCCTAGTGCCCAAAACGGCGCCAAGCCCCAAGAGGGGAAAGGCCCCTGAAAGAAAATATTTAGAAACTAGGTTTTTTTTTTTGGGGGGGGGGGGGGGGTTAAAGAAGAGAACTGGCGGTACCGGTAGGCGTCGAAGGAAGGCAGATGCGACCACAAAAAACAAAAGAATAAGGATACATTTTTCTGCGGTGACAGGGTATGCATCCTGTCGGCTCCGTAGAAAATGAAAAACTGAAGAGGGAGAGTTGGAAAGGCAGCACGCAGGTACTGTAGGATGTTCCCAAAAGCTTTCCTATTGGACGTTGGGGGGCGGTCCCACGCAAGCTCCGTCGGTACCTACGATACCCATATGTGAAGACAACATTCCTGCTTGTTCCTGGAGATGCTGAAGTTCTAAATGCTAGTAAATAACCTACCAAAAATACAACAGATACTTGCTCCCCTAAAGAGCCTTATAATTATTTTTTCTTTTTTGTTTAATGAGAGGACTGCTCAACCTCTGCCTCAAAGACCAGAGGACGCCAGTTAATCAAACCCGGCTAGTTCCAAGCTGTAAGGGCTGTAAAAAGAAAAAAAAAAGTTCCTCCACCAGCTTCTGCAAAATGAAAGCTTAACTATGCACCAAAAGGCCAGGGTAGGACTGCTTCATTCTCCATTACCCCCCCCCCCCTTCTTTTTTTTTTAAATTAAAAATTGCAACCATCCCTGAAAATAGAGCCACAGAGAAAATGAACAGTAGGAGTCATTACCGACAAATACTACGCCGGCCAGCATGGCACAGGCTTCTGCTGCAGCACAGAGAACTGAGTGCTCAGGTTTGAACACCAGCGAACTAGGGCCACATCTGTCTGAGGCAACATTAAAGGAACCTAAAGCGCCTGCCTGGAACAAGAAAGAGTACCATCATGTTCATGGCCTTCTCCCCATCAAAGGGGATGTCTGACATAAAGCCCTCAATGTTCTACTCCACTGAACATGGCCGGACACAGGAGGCCTTAAATTCCACCCCACCCGGAGATACTCAAACACTGAAAACGACAGCAATTTGAATCAGAGCGCATCTAAGAACTACTGAGGTATCTCTACTTCAATTTTCTTCCTTTCTTGTAAGCAGCAGACTTCTTCCAGCTCACTCCATAAGTTGGGGAGGAAGAAAGGATGACATCTTGCACCATGGATTACAACACACCCTACCCCAGCTCCTTCCCAAAAGTTGAGAAGGAAGAATGTGGGCGGGTCCACTCAAGATCTTTCCAACCAAACTCCCTCAAAATCTGAGGAAAGGTGGGCGGGTGGAGGGAGGAATCCGGTAACCAGCAGGTTTCTGCACTCTGTCCTCTTTTGCCAGTAACGGCTGACCTATGCTGCACAATTCTCATCCTCTTCAATACAGACTGCTCGAGTTTAAAAAGCCTCCATATGCTGGAGATTGAGAATTACTGGTGAGTGTAGGGCTGCAAACGACCCTTGTACAGTGACATCAAACCAGTAGTTCTAAGTTTCTATCTGCTGGTAGGAAGGCATAAACCACATTTCTGGACTGGACAGAATGGATGAGGAGGAAGCTTTTTCACTTCATCTGATGGTCTCTGTAAATTCTATTCAAAAGAATCTGAAAGCACTTCTTTCAGTAGGTGTTTTGTTATTTTTTTTGGTTATGAGTATTTAAATGTTTATATCACAAGAAAACACACTTGTTAGAGAAATAAAAACAAGAAAGCACAGTTACTTACCTGTAACAGTTGATCTCTGGGAACAGCAGGAATTAGTCCTCACATATGGGTACGTCGGAACCGACGGAGCCTGCGCGGGAAAGCTCCCCAGCTTCCCAGAAAGGAACGCTTTTGGGGCCTCCCAAAGCGCATGCGCGCTACCTTCCCGCCTTCCTGACCAACTCTCCTCAGTTCGAGTTTAAAGCTGAGACAATAGAGAGAGGAAAGGAAAGAGAGAGAGATACAACTCCTAGGGGAGGTGGGTGGGTTGTGAGGACTAATTCCTGCTGTTCCCAGAGATCACCTGTTACAGGTAAGTAACTGTGCTATCTCCAGGAACAAGCAGGAATGAGTCCTCACATATCGGGACTCCCTAGCTAAGATGCCGGGGAGATCCCCCCCTAAGGGTATGAGACCCAGAAGGGTTCCTCATCTTCCTATGGATCTCAGGCATCCATACAGGGAAGGTGGGCAGGAGTTGATTAAGAATGGAACAGGTGTCTGAGGACAGCCTGACCAAACAAAGCATCCCGGCGGGAGTCCTTGTCCAAACAGTAATGGGCTGTAAAGGTATGAACCGAGGCCCAGGTGGCTGCTCGACAGAGTGAAGATGAGCCATTGAGGTGGCCATGGCTCTCACATTGTGAGCTGTGACATGGCCCTCCAGAGAAAGGTTCTTACATTGGTAAGCAAAAGTGATACACTGAGCAATCCAATTGGACAGTGTTCTTTTAAGAGACTGGAAGTCCTAAATGAGAAGGATCAAAAGCAACAAAAAGCTGAGAAGACTTTCGATGTTGCTGTGTCCTGTGGAGGTAAAAGGCAAGAGCTCTTTTACAATCCAGAGTATGAAGGTTCCTCTCTGCACTGGATGCATGAGGAGCCGGAAAAAAGACAGGTAGATATACCTCTTGATTAAGATGAAAAGGGGAGACCACTTTAGGCATGAAGTGGGGATTAGTCCTAAGGACCACCTTATCATGATGAAACCTTGTATAAGGGGGATTAGCCACTAGGGCTTGCAGTTCACTGATACGGCGAGCTGAGGTGACTGCAATGAGGAAAATAACCTTCCAGGAAAGAAATTTCAAGGAGGTAGTGGCTAAGGGTTCAAAGGGTGGCTTCATAAGCTGACCAAGAGCCAAGTTTAAGTCCCATGCTACCGGAGGAGGGCTAATGGGAGGCTTAGTTAAAGTTAGGCCTCTCATAAATCTTGCAATAAGAGGATGAGAGGAAACAGGTTGTCCATTGAGAGGTTTAAGGGATGCTGCAATAGCGCTCAAATGGACCCTTACTGAATTCGTTTTAAGGCCTGCATTGGAGAGATGCAGGAGATATTCCAGTAAAGAATTTAAAGGTAGTGCTAAAGGGTCAAGACCCTTTTAAGCACACCAAATGGAAAATCTTTTCCATTTAAAAGCGTAAGAACGCCTAGTGGAAGGTTTCCTAGAGGCATGGAGGATATCCTTCACTTGCTGAGAAAGACTGGAGTCTTGAAGGTCTAGGCCTTCAGTAACCAAGCTCTGAGGTGAAGGGACTTGGGGTTTGGGTGCCACAAAGTCCCCTCCTCCTGAGACAGAAGGTCTGGGGCAGCTCCCAAGTCGAGGGAGGGGGCTTGGGAGAGATGCAGAAATAGAGGGTACCACACTTGGCGTGCCAGTGTGGAGCTATGAGGATCATAGATCCTTGGTCCCTCTGAAGTTTGAACAGAGTCTTGGGAATCAAAGGAATGGGTGGAAAGGCATAGAGGAATTCCTGACCCCAATGAAGGAGAAAGGCATCCTTGGCCTGAGCTCCCTGACACGGAATTCTGGAACAGAACCGGGGACGTTTGGCATTCCACGGACTTGCAAATAGGTCTATGTCCGGGGTTCCCCATTCCTGGAAGATTCTGAGTACCTGATCCATGTGCAGGACCATTCGTGTGGAAGCAGAACTCGACTGAGTCTGTCTGCCCAAGAGTTTTGGATTCCTGGGAGGTATACTGCCAGGAGATGGATTTGATGCTCTCTGGCGAAGGCCCACAATCTTAGAGCTTCGTTGCAAAGCGACAGAGAGCCAGTCCCTCTTTGTTTGTTTATGTAAAACATGGCTACTTGATTGTCGGTATGAACAAGGACTGTCATGTTGTTGAGGAGGGTATGAAAGACCTTGAGAGCAAGGAAAATTGCTCGCAGTTCCAAAAGGTTGATATGAAGGGTGGTCTCCTGTAGAGACCAAGTGCCCTGAGTGGAGAGGTCTTGGAAATGAGCTCCCCAACCCGTTTGGGAGGCATCTGTTGTGAGGGTTGCTTGGGGTAACAAAGGTTGGAAGGGGGCCCCCAACAACAGATTTTGGGTGGACATCCACCATTGGAGAGACCAAAAGAGACGTTTGGAGGTTGCTATTTGGTCTGAGAGAGCTCCTGATGCTTGAGTCCACTGGGTGGACAAAGTCCATTGAGCTGCTCTCATATGCAGGCGAGCATAAGGCACCACATGAACTGTGGATGCCATGTGGCCTAGCAGTTGTAGCATCTCCCTGGCAGTCAAGTGGCTTCTGGACTGGGTTTGAGAGGCCAAGTGCACTAGACAGTGGCAACGGGCTTGAGGAAGATAGGCCCTTGCAGTGGTGGTATCTAGCCAGGCCCCTATGAATTCTGGGGACTGAGCAGGGGTGAGTTGAGACTTTGGCAGATTGATGACAAGTCCCAGATACTGCAGTATGCGTCTGGTGTGGTCCAGGGAAGTCTGAGCCTCGGACTGAGATGGAGCTCGGATGAGCCAGTCGTCCAGGTATGGGAAAACAAAAATTCCCAGGGTGCGTAGAAATGCAGCCACTATTGACATGCATTTGGTGAACACTCTTGGAGCAGAGGCTAGACCGAAGGGGAGTACTCTGTACTGGAAATGTTTTCCTTGGAACAGAAACCGTAGGAATTTTCTGTGGGATGGATGGATGAGTATATGTGTGTACGCATCCTTTAGATCCAGAGAACAAAGCCAATCCTGACTCTGCAGGTATGGAAGGAGAGTACCTAGAGAGAGCATCTTGAATTTCTCCTTGCATAGAAATTTGTTCAATTCTCTCAGATCCAGAATGGGTCTGTATCCCCCTGTTTTCTTGGGAATGAGAAAATAAGGGGAGTAAAACCCTGACCCCTGTTGAAGAAGAGGAACCTCTTCTATTGCCCTTTGGGCAAGAAGGGTGGTCACCTCCTGACCCAACAGGTGCAGGAAAGATGGGAGAGAATTGAAATGTCTCACCATGGTATGGGGAGGAAGGCTGGAGAAATGTAGTTTGTAGCCCTCTCTGATGATAGAGAGGGTCCACTGTTCTGATGTGATTTGCTCCCATCTGGGAGCAAAATGAGTTAACCTTCCTGGAATGGTGAGAGGCTCTGGCTGTTGTAGAGCCAGAAAAGTTAAGTTCTCTAGAAGTAAGTCAAAAACCCTGAGGAGGTTGGGACTGCTGAACTGTAGCAGTCCCTGCAGGTTTTGCCCTGGCCTGTTTAGATTGCTGATGCTTGGGAGCAAAGCGAACTTGGGAAGATTGTTGGCCAGTATTTGTGGAAAATCTGGTCTTTTTGTAGAAAGGCTTCTTAAAAGATTTTTTCTTGGCAGGGGTAGAGGTAGACTTAGAAAGTCTATCTAAAGCAGCATTCTCTGCATCCATTTGAGTGGCTTTGATTTGCCACTCCTTGCCAAACAGATTTTCACCTGTACAGGGCAGGGTTCTAGGTCAGAGGCCTGGAGCCAAGCAATTCTGCGAGCAGCTATGGCAATGCCTGAGGCTCTGCTAGCACCCTCAAAGGAGTCAAAGGCAGCTCTGTTGGAGAACTTTGAAACATCTTGGGTATGCTTTAACAAAAGAAGGAATTTCTCCTTCCTATCCTCTGGGATAAAGGGGAGGAAAAGGCGCATCTTCAGTGCAATCTCCTTCAGAAACATGCCCATATAGAGGCTGTATGAATTGATTCTGGCAATAAGCATACTGGCTTGGAAGATTTTCCTACCAAAAGCATCCAAAGTCCTACATTCTCTTCCTGGAGGAGTAGAAGAGTGTCTTTTGGTACTCTTTATCCTTTTCAAAGCTGACAGTACCACAATAGAGTGGTGAGGAAGCTGAGTTTTTTGAAAACCAGGAGAAGGAGGAACACGATACATGGTGTCCAAACGACGAGAATGTGGAGATAAGGTGAGAGGAGTCTCCCATAAGTCCATCATGTGTTCTTGAAGAATTTCATGGATGGGCAAGGTGACTGCCTCTTTGGGAACCTTAGAGTATCCCAAAATATCTAATTTTTTTGCTCTAGGTTCTTTTTCAGAGGTTACTGAAACTGAGAGTCCCTTGGCTAGTTCAAGAATGAAGTCTTGAAAGGACAAATCCTCTGGAGGAGACATTCTCCTTTTTGGAGAAGAGGGCTCCTCAGGAAGAGTAAGAGATACTTCAGCAGAGTCTTCTGAGGTATCGGAATCATCAGAAGACTCGAAGTATCGTCTATTAGCTTCCAAAGATCGATACGCGTATCGACCGGTATCCACATCGGGCGTACCCAGAACCGGATCGGTATCTGGATAAACCCCGGAACCGGGAACCGGAACCAGTATCCTGGTAAGTGGATGCTCTGGGTACCGGTATCGGTTGTGGTACCGGAACCGGAACCGCTTGGTGCGGTACCGAGGGCGTTGCAGCTTTAATAAAAGCCATTATGGCCTGCTGCATGGATTGAACGGTATTATCCATAGACGCCATGACTGCCTGGATATCGGTACCGGTATGGGCCGGTACCCCAGAGCAGTCTAACACGTGATCGGTCGAGGCCGTGCCATCGATGTCAACCTGTAACCCCATAGGAGGAGCTTTGGCAGCCGGAGCTTCCCGCCGGGGTTGTTTGGCTGGGGCAGGGTCCTCAGGGTCAAGCCCAAGGGCCTCTCGATGCTTAGAGGGAGATTTGCCCTTTGAGGACCTGCCGGAAGAATGTTTGGTTACCTGAGATCCATCAGGAGAGGAAGACCTGGAGGATGCTGATGCTGGAGAATCTGTAGAAAACAGCATATGAAACTTGGCTGCTCGGTTCTGTAAGCCACGCTTGGACATCAGAGAGAAGGATGGAGAATCCGGAATGGAGTGGTCAGGCCCCAAACATTTAAGACACCATTCATGGGTGTCTGTGACTGATATAGTACCGCTACACTTGGTGCATTTTTTAAAACCAGAGGCTTGTTTCTCCATGAGGGAGAATTCTGTGGAGGCCTAGAGGCCTCACAGAACAAACACACCAAGTGGGGAAAAATAAGATATGTTTTTTTTTTTGTTTTGTTTTTTAAGAAATAAAGAAAAAAAGACCGGCGGTACCGATCCGGAATCGGGGAAGGCAGACACGCGGCCAAAGAAACAAATTAAAATAACAACTTCTTCAGCGGTGACAGGAACACGACCTGCTGGCTCCGCGGAAAAAGAAGAACTGAGGAGAGTTGGTCAGGAAGGCGGGAAGGCATCGCGCATGCGCTGTGGGAGGCCCCAAAAGCTTTCCTTTCTGGGAAGTTGGGGAGCTTTCCCGCGCAGGCTCCGTCGGTTCCGACGTACCCATATGTGAGGACTCATTCAGCGTAGTTACTCACCTGTAACAGGTGTTCTCCAGGAGCAGCAGGAATCAGTCCTCACATATGGGTGACGTCGGCGCCGACGGAGCCCTCACGGAGCAATTTTCCCCAGCTTTCAAAGAAAGCCTTTGGGAATTGCAGCGCGCATGCGCGGTCCCCTTCCCGCCCAAGGGTGCCATCTTAGCCAGTCAGATGACATAGCTAAAAGACAGCATAAAAATTTGCAAAAAAACTAAAGCAGATGATTGCAACTCCAAGGGGAGGAGGGAGGGTTGTGAGGACTGATTCCTGCTGCTCCTGGAGAACACCTGTTACAGGTGAGTAACTACGCTTTCTCCAGGACCAAGCAGGAAGTCAGTCCTCACATATGGGACTCCCAAGCTTAAGGCTACCGGAGACCCTAAGCACAAAAATGAGCTCCCTCTAGCTCAGCAGTACAGAAGGAAGGAATCTTCACTGAATTATTACCCACCGGTAGCCCCTATCCGGGATGGAGGGTAGGAGTTGCTCAAACCTCGAAGAGATTTCGGAGGACTGCCTGTCCGAAAGCACTGTCCCTGCGGGACTCCCTCTCGAGGCAGTAATGGACCGCAAAAGTCTGGTTCGAAGACCAAGTAGCGGCCCAGCAGATGTCTGCCAATGGAACAGAGCGGAGGTAAGCCACTGACGTAGCCTTCGCCCGAACACAATGAGCCGTGACTCGACTTTCTAACGAGAGTCCGGCTGCCCCATAAGCCCAAGCGATACAGTCAGCAACCCAGATGGACAGAGTACGCTTGGAGACAGGGAGCCCCAATTTATTGGGGTCAAAAGACACAAAACGCTGAGCAGCTTTACGGTGCTCCCGCGTACGGTCAAGGTAGAAGTTCAATGCCCTTCTACAGTCCAGGGTATGCAGGACCATTTCAGCTCGGCTGGAGTGTGGCCTGGGAAAGAAGGTCGGAAGTAACACCTCCTGATTGATGTGAAAAGGGGAGACCACTTTTGGAAGAAATTTAGGGTGAGTCCGCAGGACTACCCTATTTTTGTAGAACCGAGTGTAAGGGGGATCAGACACGAGGGACTGCAATTCACTTACGCGTCCAGCGGAAGTGAGGGCTATCAGGAATAAGGTTTTCCAAGAAAGAAAACGGAGAGAACAGGTAGCCATAGGTTCAAAAGGCGGACAGATGATCCGCTGCAAAACCACATTCAGATCCCAGTCAGGTGCTGGCGGGCGCAGAGGTGGTTTAAGTAGAAGGAGACCTCGGAGAAACCTTGCCACGAGAGGGTCACTGGAAAGAGGTCTGCCGTCCACCGGCACATGATGTGCTGAAAGAGCACTGAGGTAAACTTTGACGGAGTTGGACTTAAGTCCCAGATTAGAGAGGTAGAGCAAGTACTGCAAGATCACCGACACCGAGCAGGAGAAGGGATCCTGAGACTGCTGGGCACACCAAGCGGAAAAGCGACGCCATTTAAGGGCGTAGCATTTGCGGGTAGAAGGTCGCCGGAGTGCTAGGACGACCTCTTCTACCTCTGCCGGCAGTAGAAGGGGAGCAAGGACTACCCTTTCAGCAGCCAGGCCATCAGATGTAGAGATCTGAGGTTGGGGTGTAGTAGGGACCCCTGATCCTGTGTTAGGAGATCTGGTTGAAACCCCAGAGGGAACGGATCCTCCACCGCTAGTTGCAGCAGGAGTGGAAACCACGGCTGTCTGGGCCACCAAGGAGCTATCAGGATCATGGAAGCTTTGTCTCGGAGAACCTTGAAAAGAGTTCGAGAGACTAGCGGTATGGGAGGAAAGGCATAGAGAAGGCTTTTCGACCATGAGAGCAGAAAAGCATCCGCCGCTACCCGAAGGGGATGCGGCTGCCGAGAGCATAAGCGAGGAAGTTGCCGGTTGAGAGGACTGGCAAAGAGATCCATCGTGGGGAGGCCCCACTTCAGAAAAAGTTTCTGAACTACCAAGGGATCCAGTCGCCACTCGTGCGGCTGGAGGATTCTGCTGAGTTTGTCCGCCAGGCAATTTTCTTGGCCTGGGAGATAAACTGCCATGAGAAGAATGCCGTGGCTGACGGCCCAAGAGCAGAGCCTCTGTGCTTCTCGACAGAGAAGGAAGGAGCCCGTGCCCCCCTGTTTGTTCACGTAGAACATGGCAACTTGATTGTCCGTCTGGACAAGGACGGACCGGTGAGAAGTCAGGTGGGAGAAAGCCTTGAGAGCCAGACGGATCGCTCTGAGCTCCAGGAAGTTGATCTGCTGTGCAGACTCCCACGTGGTCCAGAGACCTTGAGTACATGCCCCTTGGCAATGCGCTCCCCATCCTAGGAGAGAAGCATCGGTCGTCAGCACTTGAGCCGGCGGAGGAGACTGAAAAGGCATTCCGAGTACCAGGTTCGGCCGATGAAGCCACCACTGTAGAGAAGAGGCCAGCGGGCCGGAGATCCGCACTAAGTCGGCTAGGCCGCCCGTGGCCTGTTGCCACTGCTTGCGAAGGCACCACTGAGCAGGCCGCATATTCAGGCGGGCATTGGGGGTCACGTGGACGGTGGAAGCCATATGGCCGAGTAGTCTCAGGAAGCGCCTGGCCGAGACCAGGGACTGGCTGCGAAAACGGCCGGCTAGGTCCATGAGCCGTTGAGCCCTGTCGAGAGGCAGGAAAGCTCGCGCCTGAAGAGTGTGCAATCTTGCGCCGATGAACTTGAGATCTTGCGAGGGGAGCAAAGTGGACTTTGCGAAGTTTATGACAAAGCCCAAGTACTGGAGAAGAGTCACAGTGCGGTGTGTGGCTTTTGTGACTTCTGGAGAGGACAATGCTCTGATGAGCCAGTCGTCTAGGTACGGAAAGACATAGAGGCCGTGAAGCCGGAGATAAGCCGCCACCACCGCGAGACATTTTGTGAAGACTCGTGGTGCGGAGGATAGGCCAAAGGGCAGTACTCTGTACTGGTAATGATTTCCTGCCACCACAAACCTTAGGTATTGGCGGTGGCTTGGGTGGATGAGGATGTGCGTGTAGGCATCCTTTAGATCCAAGGAGCATAGCCAATCTCCCTGCTGGAGGTAGGGCAGAAGGATTCCAAGGGTAAGCATCTTGAACTTCTCCCTCACGAGGAACTTGTTGAGGTTGCGCAAGTCCAGGATGGGTCTGAGGCCTCCCGTTCTTTTTGGTATTAGGAAATACCTGGAATAGAAGCCTTGACCCCTCAGGTGGTGAGGCACCGGTTCCACAGCCTGTTCCTGAAGAAGACTTGCTAACTCCTGAAGGAGTAAGTCCCTGTGCAGAGGGAGTCGTGGAGGCTCTCCCGGGAAATAGGAGGGAGGGACCTGGTGGAAGTGGAGAAGATAGCCTTCTCTCACAACATGAAGCACCCAGGCATCTGATGTGATGTTGGACCACCTGTGGGCAAAGTGGACCAGCCGGCCTCCTGTGCTGGGAGGAACCAGCTAAGGGGGAGAGGCTATGCCGATGAAGTCAAAAACCCCCACCCTGCTGAGCAGGGGCCGGTGGTGCAGGCTTGGGGGCTTGCTGCCTACGGGACCCGTTACCCCGTCCCTTGGCCTGCTGACCCTGTTGGGGAGCTGCGGAGGCCTGATATTGAGGGTAGTGTTTATAGGCAGCCGCCTTTCTCAGGTAAAAGGACTTCTTTCCCGAGCCCTTCTTCTTCTGGGAAGGGGCAGGGGTCTTCCTAGAGAGCCTAGTTCTGGTTAGAGTCTCCGTCTCGATTTGTGCAGCCTTCTCAGTCATGGGCTTGCCAAAGAGGTTCTCACCTCGGCAGGGGACATCAACCAACTTGTCCTGCACCCAGGGTTCAAAGTCAGACGACTGAAGCCAAGCCTGTCGGCGGGCACCGATGCCGGCTGCGGCCACTCGAGCCGATGCTTCAAAGCCATCATAGGCTGCTCGAGAAATGAATTTGGAGCATTCCCGAATACCAGTGGACAACGCTAGGAACCTCCGCAAAGGTTCCTCGGACAGCCCAGCAGAGAATCCGGCTATCTCTTTAGCCAGGTCTCTAAGGTACATGCCCATGTAGAGCTGGTAGGTCTGGACCCAACAAGCAAGCATAGAGCCCTGGAAACACTTCTTACCGAGGCCATCCAGGTTGCGGGCCTCCCTGCCAGGAGGCACCGAGGAGTGCATCTTCTGGCTCTTAAGCCTATGCATGGCCGATTCCACCACCATGGAATGGTGCGGTAGCTGTGCTTTTTGGAAGCCAGGGCTCTTGCGGACTCGATAGATGGAATCGACCCGCTTGCTTAATACCGGCGACGATGCCGGACTCTCCCACATGCGGAAGAGTAGTCGTTCCAGCATGGGAGGAACCGGTACAGTAAAGTGCTCCCTCGCGGGAGAGTCGTACTGAAGGGCGTCGAGCTCTTCGGCTCGAGGCTCCTCCTCGGGATCCGCAGGGTAGGCCAAAGCCTTGGCCATATCCCTGACGAAGTCCGAGAACCGGGCATCCTCCGGGGGGGACTGTTTCCGAGGTTCGGACTCAGGGGAGTCCGAGGGGATACACCGAGTCCGAAAAGAATCAGGTGACTCTTCCACTTCAGACTCCAAGGCCGACTCCGAGGAGGAATCGGTGGGGTCGGTTCGGGCGGGCGGAGGCGTCGGCGACCTCGGTCCCGAACGGGAGGCCGAGGGTGACCTCGACCGAGGATCGACTCGAGCTCGCATGGACTCGAGGATCGGCTCGGTCTCCGGGGTCGACTTAGACGTCGACGTCCCGGCGGTCGGGGCAGAGGCGCCAGCGAGGCTAGCGATCAGTGCCCGCTGCTGGTCCATGAAGGCAGATAGTCTGCTCTCCAAGGCCGTCAACCTGAGTCCGACCTCAGGTGACCCAGCAGCCCCCGACTCGAGCCCCGACGGCGTCGGGCCCGACGTCGGACCCCTCGGAGGCGAGTCCAGGAGGACTACAGGAATTACCCGAGCAGGCAACTCCGATTCCAAACGAGGTCGCTTCGGGAGACGTTCCTTCTCCAAAGACCCGGGACGGCTATCGGGGCTATGCGACCTGGCCCTCGCGGAACCAGGAGCGTCCACCGACGCCGCCCTCGCGGGTTTCGCCTTCCGATGATGATCCCCGGAGGGAGAACCTCTGTCGGAGGAACTCCGGCGATGCTCAGAGCTGGAGCCTCTGGACGCCGAGGCCTCCGACGAGGTCCGGGTGGGATCTGCGAAGATTCTTTCCCGCTGATGCCGCCGACTCCGTAAAGCTTTGGAGGGCATTTTGCTGCAGGCCCCACAGATCAGTTCCTCGTGATCTGGGCCCAAGGCAGCGGAGGCAATTATCGTGTGTGTCAGTGAGTGACATATTTCTGTCACACTGAACACACCTTTTGAAACCACTGGCAGCCATCGGGGGAAAAAGGGCCCCTGCAAGGTCAAAGGACCGGGCTGCCAGCGAAAAAATGAAAAACGAAACTGACAAGAAAAATCAGAAAAACCGAAAAATAAGAGAAGGACTCGCAACGGAGTCGCAAGTCCGGGCAGGAAAGAGACCGGCGTCGAACCGAAGAAAAAAGAGAAATAAACGACGAAAAATCAACTTTTTCTGCGGGGACAAGAAGACCACGTCTGTAGGGCTCTGCGGAAAAAAGAAGACTGGCTAAGATGGCACCCTTGGGCGGGAAGGGGACCGCGCATGCGCGCTGCAATTCCCAAAGGCTTTCTTTGAAAGCTGGGAAAAATTGCTCCGCGAGGGCTCCGTCGGCGCCGACGTCACCCATATGTGAGGACTGACTTCCTGCTTGGTCCTGGAGAACTGCTTGTTCCTGGAGATACTAATACAATCAAACTGAATAAAAAAAAAAGAAAGAAATGTCACTGGCCCACAATTTGAAGGGAGGCCAAAACAAGAAAACAAAAATTAACAGAAATATCAACATAGGAAATAAATGAATGAGTGGTGCATAAGGTGACATTTTACTTACCACATAATGTCCTTTTCCTTGAGTTCTGCTAGGCCAGTCTAGACAAATGGGTTGTTTCTCCCTACCAGCAGATAGGTGGAGATAAAAAACAATGAAAAGCCCATGTTTCCATCAGTTCACTCCAATGCCTCTATAAGGCCTCAGCCAGGTCTCTTTAATAACTGTCCCAAAGCATATGAGAGAACATGGCAAGCCTCACACTACCTCAACGTGGGCAACAGTAGAGAACTATGCACAGGAAAAGCACAGTTACTTACCTGTAACAGGTGATCTCTGGGAACAGCAGGAATTAGTCCTCACATATGGGGTACGTCGGTACCGACGGAGCCTGCGTGGGAAAGCTCCCCAGCTTCCCAGAAGGAAAGCTTTTGGGGCCTCCCACAGCGCATGCGCGCTGCCTTCCCGCCTTCCTGACCAACTCTCCTCAGTTCGAGTTTAAAGCTGAGACAATAGAGAGAGGAAAGGAAAGAGAGAGAGATACAACTCCTAGGGGAGGTGGGTGGGTTGTGAGGACTAATTCCTGCTGTTCCCAGAGATCACCTGTTACAGGTAAGTAACTGTGCTATCTCCAGGAACAAGCAGGAATGAGTCCTCACATATGGGAACTCCCTAGCTAAGATGCCAGGGAGATCCCCCCAAGGGTATGAGACCCTGAAGGGTTCCTCATCTTCCTATGGATCTCAGGCATCCATTCAGGGAAGGTGGGCTGGAGTTGTTCAAGAATGGAACACGTGCCTGAGGACAGCCTGACCAAACAAGGCATCCCAGCGGGAGTCCTTGTCCAAACAGTAATGGGCTGTAAAGGTATGAACCGAGGCCCAGGTGGCTGCTCGACAGATCTGATCGATGGATACAGAGTGAAGATGAGCCATAGAGGTGGCCATGGCTCTCACATTGTGAGCGGTGACATGGCCCTCCAGAGAAAGGTTCTTACACTGGTAAGCAAAAGAGATACACTGAGCAATCCAATTGGACAGTGTTCTTTTAGAGACTGGAAGTCCTAAATGAGAAGGATCAAAAGCAACAAAAAGCTGAGAAGACTTTCAATGTTGCTGTGTCCTGTGGAGGTAAAAGGCAAGAGCTCTTTTACAATCTAGAGTATGAAGGTTCCTCTCTGCACTGGATGCATGAGGAGCTGGAAAAAAGACAGGTAAATATACCTCTTGATTAAGATGAAAAGGGGAGACCACTTTAGGCATAAAGTGGGGATTGGTCCTAAGGACCACCTTATCATGATGGAACCTTGTATAAGGGGGATTAGCCACTAGGGCTTGCAGTTCACTGATACGGCGAGCTGAGGTGACTGCAATGAGGAAATTAACCTTCCAGGAAAGAATTTTCAAGGAGGTAGTGGCTAAGGGTTCAAAGGGTGGCTTCATAAGCTGACCAAGAACCAAGTTAAAGTCCCATGCTACCGGAGGAAGTCGAATGGGAGGTTTAGTTAAAGTTAGGCCTCTCATGAATCTTGCAATAAGAGGATGAGAGGAAACAGGTTGTCCATTGAGAGGTTTAAGGGATGCTGCAATAGCACTCAAATGAACTCTTACTGAACTTGTTTTAAGGCCTGCATTGGAGAGATGCAGGAGATATTCCAATAAAGAATTTATAGGTAGTGCTAAAGGGTCAAGACCCTTTTGAGCACACCAAATGGAAAATCTTTTCCATTTAAAAGCGTAAGAACGCCTAGTGGAAGGTTTCCTAGCGGCATGGAGGATATCCTTCACTTGCTGAGAAAGATTGAAGTCTTGAATGTCTAGGCCTTCAGTAACCAAGCTCTGAGGTGAAGGGACTTGGGGTTTGGGTGCCACAAAGTCCCTTCCTCCTGAGACAGAAGGTCTGGGGCAGCTCCCAAGTCCAGGGAGGGGGCTTGGGAAAGATGCAGAAGTAGAGGGTACCACACTTGGCATGGCCAGAGTGGAGCTATGAGGATCATAGATCCTTGATCCCTCTGAAGTTTGAACAGAGTCTTGGGAATCAAAGGAATGGGTGGAAAGGCATACAGAAAGCCCTGACCCCAATGAAGGAGGAAGGCATCCTTGGCCTGAGATCCCTGACACGGAATTCTGGAACAGAACCGGGGAAGTTTGGTATTCCACGGACTTGCAAAGAGGTCTATGTCCGGGGTTCCCTATTTCTGGAAGATTCTGAGTACCTGATCCATATGCAGGGACCATTCGTGTGGAAGCAGAACTCGACTGAGTCTGTCTGCCCAAGAGTTTTGGATTCCTGGGAGATATACTGCCAGGAGATGGATTTGATGCTCTCTGGCGAAGGCCCATAATCTTAGAGCTTCGCTGCAAAGCGACAGAGAGCCAGTCCCTCCTTGTTTGTTTATGTAAAACATGGCTACTTGATTGTCCGTATGAAGAAGGACTGTCATGTTGAGGAGGGTATGAAAAACTCTGAGAGCTAGAAAAATTGCTCGAAGTTCCAAAAGGTTGATATGAAGGGTGGTCTCCTGTGGAGACCAAGTGCCCTGAGTGGAGAGGTCTTGAAGATGAGCTCCCCAACCTGTTTGGGAGGCATCTGTTGTGAGGGATGCTTGGGGCAACAGTGGTTGGAAGGGGGTCCCCAACAACAGATTTTGAGTGGATATCCACCATTGGAGAGACCAAAAGAGACGTTTGGAGGTTGCTATTTGGTCTGAGAGAGCTCCTGATGCTTGAGTCCACTGGGTGGACAAAGTCCATTGAGCTGCTCTCATATATAGGCGAGCATAAGGCACCACATGCACTGTGGAGGCCATGTGGCCTAGTAGTTGTAGCATCTCCCTGGCAGTCAAGTGGCTTCTGGACTGAGTCTGGGAGGCCAAGTGCACTAGACTTTGGCAGCGGGCCTGAGGAAGGTAGGCCCTTGCAGTGGTGGTATCTAACCAGGCTCCTATGAATTCCAGGGACTGAGTAGGGGTGAGTTGAGACTTTGGCAGATTGATCACAAGTCCCAGATACTGCAGAATGCATCTGGTGCGGTCCAGGGAAGTCTGAGCCTCGGACTGAGATGGAGTTCGGATGAGCCATTCCAGGTATGGAAAGACAAAAATTCCCAGGGCTTGTAGAAATGCAGCCAGTATTGCCATGCATTTGGTAAACACTCTTGGAGCAGAGGCTAGACCGAAGGGAAGTACTCTGTATTGGAAATGTTTTCCCTGGAACAGAAACCGTAGGAACTTTCTGTGGGATGGATGGATGAGTATATGTGTGTACGCATCCTTGAGATCTAGAGAACATAGAAACATAGAAACATGATGACAGAAAAAGACCACAAGGCCCATCTAGTCTGTCCTTCCATAACAACAACTACAACAGTCCACTTTCTACCTTTAGAGATCCTCTGTGTTGGTCCCATGCTTTTTTGAATTCAGTTACTGTCCTCATCTCTACCACCTCCACTGGGAGACTATTCCACGGATCCACTACTCTTTCTGTAAAGAAATATTTCCGCATATCACTCCTGAATCTATCTCCCTTCACCCTCATCCCATGTCCCCTCGTAGCAGAACTTGCTTTCAATTGAAAGAGGCTCTCTCCCTGAACATTTATGCCACGGAGGTATTTAAACATCTCAATCATATCACCTCTATCCCGCCTTTCCTCTAAGGTGTACATATTAAGATCCTTAAGTCTGTCCTCATATGCTTTATAATGAAGCCCATTAATCATTTTAGTAGCAACCCTCTGCACCGACTCCATCCTGTTCACATCCTTTTGAAGGTGCGGTCTCCAGAATTGCACACCATACTCCAAATGAGGTCGCACCAAAGACTTATACAGAGGTATTATCACCTCCTTTTTTCTGCTAGCCATTCCTCTCCGTATGAACAAAGCCAATCCTGACTCTGCAGGTATGGAAGGAGAGTACCTAGAGAAAGCATCTTGAATTTCTCCTTGCATAGGAATTTGTTCAATTCTCTCAGATCTAGAATGGGTCTGTACCCCCCTGTTTTCTTGGAAATGAGAAAATAAGGGGAGTAAAACCCTGACCCCTGTTGAAGAAGGGGAACCTCTTCTATTGCCCTTTGGGCGAAAAGGGTGGTCACCTCCTGACCCAACAGGTCCAGGAGAGATGGGGGAGAATTGAAAC
The DNA here is from genome assembly GCA_033557465.1 of Ichthyophis bannanicus. NCBI lineage: Eukaryota > Metazoa > Chordata > Amphibia > Gymnophiona > Ichthyophiidae > Ichthyophis > Ichthyophis bannanicus. The sequence goes on along the minus strand of CM066039.1, from coordinate 315,717,493 downwards.
ATCTCACCATGGTATGGGGAGGAAGGCTGGAGAAATGTAGTTTGTAGCCCTCTCTGATGATAGAGAGGGTCCACTGTTCTGATGTGATTTGCTCCCATCTGGGAGCAAAATGAGTCAGCCTTCCTGGAATGGTGAGAGGCTCTGGTTGTTGTAGAGCCAGAAAGGTTAAGTTCTCTAATATTAAGTCAAAAACCCTGAGGGGGTTGCGACTGCTGGGCTGTAACAATCCCTGCAGGCTTTGCCCTGGCCTGTTTAGATTGCTGACACTTAGGAGCAAAGCGAACAGTAGAAGATTGTTGGCCAGTATTTGTAGAAAACCTGGCCTTCTTGTATAAAGGCTTCTTAAAAGACTTTTTCTTGGCAGGGGTAGAGGTAGACTTAGAAAGTCTATCTAAGGCAGCATTTTCTGCGTCCATTTGAGTGGCTTTTATTTGCCACTCTTTACCAAACAGATTTTCACCTGTACAGGGCAGATTTCCCAAACCATCCTGGACCCAGGGTTCTAGGTCAGAGGCCTGGAGCCAAGCAATTCTGCGAGCAGCTATAGCAATGCCTGAGGCTCTGCTAGCACCTTCAAAGGAGTCAAAAGCTGCTCTGTTGGAGAAACATTTATTTATTTATTATTTATTTATTTAACATTTGCTTCTATACCGCGCTATTAAAATCAGCGCGGTGTACATCAAACAAGCATACTACAATGTATACAAACAACATTGAGTTTTACAGAGAACAGGAAATTGAACATGGGAAGGAAACCAGGGGAACTAAATACATATTAACTCAAACTATGTACAATACTTTAATTTAAATGGGTGTTGCATTAGTTTTGTGAAGCTAACCATTATCTGAGGAGATGATGTGCAGGGGCGGCAGGTATATGCCCATATAGAGGCTGTATGTATTGATTCTGGCAATAAGCATACTGGCTTGGAACATTTTCCTACCAAAAGCATCCAAAGTCCTACATTCTCTTCCTGGAGGAGTAGAAGAGTGTCTTTTGGTACTCTTTATCCTTTTCATAGCTGACTGCACCACAATAGAGTGGTGAGGAAGCTGAGTTTTTTGAAAACCAGGAGGAGGGACACGATACATGGTGTCCAAACGACGAGAATGTGGAGATAGGGTGAGAGGAGTCTCCCATAAGTCCATCATGTGTTCTTGAAGAATTTCATGAATGGGCAAGGTGACTGCCTCTTTGGGAACCTTAAGAGTATCCCAAAATATCTAATTTTTTTGCTCTAGGTTCTTTTTCAGAGGTTACTGAAATAGAGAGTCCTTTAGCTACTTCAATGATGAAGTCTTGAAAGGACAAATCCTCTGGAGGAGACATTCTCCTCTTTGGAGAAGAGGGCTCCTCAGGAAGAATAAGAGATACTTCAGCAGAGTCATCTGATGAATCAGAATCATCAGAAGACTCGAAGTATCGTCTGTTAGCTTCCAGGGATCGATAAGCGTATCGACCGGTATCCACATCGGGCGTACCCGGAACCGGATCGGTATCGGGAAAAACCCCGGAACCGGGAACCGGAACCGGTATCCTGGTTGATGTGGATGCCCTGGGTACAGGTATCGGTTGTGGTACCGGAACCGGAATCGGTACCGCTTGCTGCGATACCGAGGGCGTCGCAGCCCTAATAAAAGCCAGTATGGCCTGCTGCATGGATTGAACAGTATGATCCATAGACACCACGACTGCCTGGATGTCGGTACCGGAAGATTGTGCCGGTACCCCAGAGCAGTCTAACAGGTGATCGGTCGAGGCCGTGCCATCGATGTCAACCTGTAAACCCATAGGAGGAGCTTTGGAAGCCGGAGCTTCCCGCCGGGGTTGTTTGGCTGGGGCAGGGTCCTCAGGGTCAAGCCCAGGGGCATCTCGATACTTAGAGGGAGATTTGCCCTTTGAGGACCTGCCAGAGGAATGTTTGGTTACCTGAGATCCATCAGGAGAGGAAGACCTGGATGATGTCGATGCTGGAGTATCTGTGGAAAACAGCATATGAAACTTGGCTGCTCGGTTCTGTAAGCCACGTTTAGACATCAGAGAGCAGGACTGGCAATCAGGAATGGAGTGGTCAGGCCCCAAACATTTAAGACACCATTCATGGGTGTCGGTGACTGAAATAGTACCGCTACACTTGGTGCATTTTTTAAAACCAGAGGCTGGTTACTCCATGAGGGAGAATTTTCTCAAGGTCTAGAGGCCTGAAGAGGAAAATACACCAAGTGGGAAAAAAGAAGTTTTTTTTTTAAAGAAAAGTAAAGAAAAAGACCGGCGGTACCAGTCCGGAGTCGGGGAAGGCAGACACGCGGCCAAAGAAACAAATTAAAATAAGAACTTCTTCAGCGGTGACAGGAACACGACCTGCTGGCTCCGCGGAAAAAGAAGAACTGAGGAGAGTTGGTCAGGAAGGCGGGAAGGCAGCGCGCATGCGCTGTGGGAGGCCCCAAAAGCTTTCCTTCTGGGAAGCTGGGGAGCTTTCCCGCGCAGGCTCCGTCGGTACCGACGTACCCCATTTGTGAGGACTCATTCCTGCGTGTTCCTGGAGATGCATACAAAGAAGGCTGTCAGTCAAAGACAAACCTGCATAGCCAAGTATATGAATCACAGCAGACCCAAGGGCAGCACCACAGAAGAACAGAGCAAACATAATTCCAGGGGTGAGCCCTGGATTGGTTTAGCTAGACTCAAGGAAAGAACATTAACTGGTAAGTAAAATGTCACCATCCATATCGTCCTGCTAGACCAGACAAGTGGGATTTACCAAAGCTATGCCTCCACTGGGCAGGAAAATGATAAAACAGCTCGCAAAACCTTAGAGCTAAAGGCTGTCTCCGCCTGAGCATGGACATCCAAGCAGAAATGCTTGACAAAAGTGGAGGTGATGTCCACATTATTGCCCCACAAATGTCTGCAGGGGCTACCGAGCTCTGTTCCGCCTACGAGGGCGCTTGTACTTAGGTAGAATGGGTGCGCAAACCCTCTGGAACCAATCGGTTCCGCAACAGATCCACCAAGGCAATGGCCTCCTTAGCCCAGCTCCCCAATGCAAACTGAGCCACCACATCAGCATGGGCAGGCCAACACCACTGCAGGCCGGCCTTCACCATCATTAGGAGTTGGGGCCTGAGACTGAACTGCTGATGAAGATCAACCTGGAAGTTGGAAGCCTGCTGCGAACGAAACAGTGCTAGACAATCCACTGACAGACTCCACACACAAGCATTGAAAATGTGCTCCCAGGAACTCCAGGCACCAGGAATGCAACAACTGGCTCTTTCCCAAATAACCACCCAGCCGAGGCTCATCAGAAAGGACACCACTAAGGAAGCTACCTGAGATACCTTTGAAGGAGAATGGGCTCTGACGAGCCAGCAGCTCAGATATGGGTGCACACAAATCCGTTGGCGCTGTAGCACCACAGATACCACCACCATGACCTTGGAGAATGTCTTTCGGGCAGCAAAGAGTCCACATGGAAGGGCGACGAACTGAAGATGACAGTCAAGCATGGCAAAACAGATGCTAATCACCCAGATCGGGATATGAAAACCATGCCTTGGCCAACAGAAATGCCGGGAACCGCCTCTGCGCATCGCTTGAAGCCTGGATCGCAAAATTTCCATCCAGAAGCGCATGAAGCACAAGCGCTCGTTGGCATACTACTAATCGTTTGTATACATCTACAAGGTGTACGCAGCACTGTACATATAGATGTAAGATACAGTCTCTGCTCATAAGAGCTTACAATCAAGATGACAAGATACACATAAGTAGTGGAAGAGAGAATGAAGAGTATCATGATCCAAAAATAGCCTCAAAGAGGTGGTATTTTAGACTGGACAAAATAAGACCAGAGAAAGAGCCCGACGCACTGACCTCAGGTAGTTTGTTCCAGGTATATGGAGCAGCAAGGTGGAATGAACGAAGTCTGGAGTTGGCAGTGGCAGAGGAGGATACAAATAAAAAGGGATATGCCAGAGGAGCGGAGTTCCCAAGGAGGAAAGGTAGTGAGGAGTCACAAATGATGCATTTTTAGATAAGTAGATGTTTGAATTGAATGCGGAAACGGATAGGGAGCCAGTGAAGTGACTTGAGAAGAGAGGTTACATGAACATAGCAACACTGGCAGAAGATAAGCCCTGCAGCACAGTTTTGAACAGATTGAAGGGGCAAAAGATGATTCAGAGAGAGACCTGTGAAAAGTAGGTTACAATAGTCAAGACGGGAGATGACCAGCGAGTGGATGAAGGTCTTAGTAGTGTGTATAGAAAGGAAGGAATTAATTTTGCCAGTGTTAGAGAAAGAAGTGACACACTTGAAATCCAGAATGGGCCGGAATGTTCCCACTGTGTCAGCCACTATGAAACAGCTGAAATACCTGCCCCTGACCCGATGGTCCAGGAGAATGGGCACCACTGCCTTCAGGAGAGGCAACACATCCAAGATGATCCGCACAGCAACCCTGTTGTTTGCAGACCCACAAGGGGAAAAGATGCAAGCAGTCAGGGTTGACACTCTACATTCCAGGCCATAGCCATAACCAGCAATCCTTGCTGACGCTGGCCCATTCCTGAAGGGCAAAGTCTGCCCCCAACTGGAGGAATAAGGAAATAGGCCCCCAAATCTTCACTGCACAGCCCGGGAGGGCCCTTCTCTGAATGGGATCAGGTTCCTGGGCCCAAAGCGCACCACGAAAGGACAGAGAACGAGCTCCAAGTCTTTAAGCAAAGCGGAAGAAAGGCTTTCCAGGTCGGTAGCAACGGGAATCCCGAGACCCCCGGGAGTCCGACTAGCGTGCCCGTGAGGAGCGGGCAGATGCCGACAGAAAAGGGGGTCCTGCCTTCTTCACAGACCCCTTGGTGCAGATTTCATCTCATCCAGGTCCTTCTCCAGCTTCTCCAAATCAGACCCAACAGATGGATTCCTATAAGGCCAGATGGGCAATCGGGTTTTGGAAGATGAGTCTGCAGCCCCATGTCTGAGGTAAGCCAATGCCAAGTTACCATTGATAGGGCACAATCCCTGGCCGCTAGACTTACCAGGCTGTACATGGCATCAGAAAGGAAAGCCATAGTGGACTCCAAATGAGGGGTAGAATCACTTGGCAGAAATGAATCAACTGGAACAGGGCTCGAAACATGAGGCCTGCATATGCCGCCAACTGAATAGTAGCCACCCACAGCAAACTGGATCTGCAACACAAACCCACCTTTCAGTCCAGAGTATCCTTTAAGGCTATCCACCTTCCACAGGAATGGTAGTCCATCTGGTAACCATGATAACCTGCGTATCCACCTTGGAAACATCAAACACCACAACGCACTCCTTCTCCAGGAGAGCGTGCATCCTCTTATACACGTTAGCCCCTAAAGCAGGGAGTTGGGGGGAATCCTACTCCAACTGGAAAAGGCCCTTGAGCACCTCCGGGAATGAGAAAACAGGGGAATCCTACTCCAACTGGAAAAGGCCTTTGAGCACCTCCGGGAATGAAAAAACAGTAGTGTATTTCTGCACACCTTGCAGGAGTGGATGCATCCTCAGTTCCTGCTCTATGCCTGCCAAGCTCAAGGTAGATGAGACCCTGGGAATGAATGTCTCCAGTTCCTCCTTTCGGAACAGGCAGATATCGGCCTCCTCACAATCCTCTGAAAGCGAGAATACTTTTCCGTCCACATCAGATATCTAAATCCAAGCCACAGTCCAGATGATGGACAGATCCCCCAGGTATTCCTCATCTCCACGGGGCACCCTTTGCCAGGGACATTTAGCCATAAGCAATCGAACAAGGTTTCCACTCTCACAGTCTGCCCCTCACGAGACGGCACTCGGGGGAACCCAGAGGCCGCAGGGTCTGAATTTCCACGCCAGAAGATCAGACCTACTGCAAAAAGGAACTGATTCCAGGGCAGACAACCCGCACTCCGGAAGCTCTCCTTGTGGAAAAGACCCCCCTACACCAGGGGACCCAGTTGCCATCAATCCCCTAGAAGTTAGAGAGCAGCGCACAGCAGAGTTGCCGGAATCCCTAGCCAGCTGGTTATCCTTATCCACAGCGTCATTTGCCACCTCCTGCTCTTAAGCAGGCAAAGCCGGACTAACCATATCCGCCAATGTAGAGAGAGGAGCAATCCCTCCAGGGAAAACTCAGGAGCCGTTAGGCTAGGGCAGAGTCCAGAAACTGGCGATAAGGTACCTTGCTTGCCACAGGCCAAACAATTCCTGGAAGACAATAGAGCAGGGATGGTGAACTCCAGTCTTGGAGTGCCACAATCCAGCCTGGTTTTCAGGATGTCTCTAATGAATATTCATGAGATATATTTGTGTACAATGGGAGGCAGTGGGTGCAAATATATCATGAATATTTCATTAGGGATGCAAATATATATCATGAATATTCATTAGGGGCACCATTATGGCACTCCAAGACTGGAGTCCACCATCCCTGCGATAGAGAGTTAAGGCAAGTATCACAACAGCACGTGCTAAGGCTGCGTCGGTCCAAAGGCACATGTTAACTGTGCTTTACTGAGGCATGTGTTACAGGTGCTAGGGGTAGGAAATGCGCATTGGAGCTGCTTGGACTGAGTGCGTGTACAGATCATGTGACCTCCAGATGCATAGGAGAAAAAAAAATTAACGCAAGCAGAAAACAGCGAGAAAACCCCACACCATGCTAACAGTCAGCTGTCTACTCCTGATTTGTGTCCCAGACAGACAATCGGGAGCCCCCAACAAGGACAATGACTAGGTCAAGTCTTGATACTCACCCTGTGAGAGCCCCAGGCAGAGGATTTGTGCTGGGCTCAACTCTACGCCCGATACTGTTTCACTGGCTTTTGCAGCACTGCGTTTAAGTTGGCTGGCAGGTAGATGCCTCTGAGAGCCTTCTGCAATCTTCGGGTGAGCGGGGGGGGGGGGGGAGACAGAGGAAGGAGGGAGGAGGCATTGAGGTTGTGTGAGGTTGCTGCACTTTTCCAGATCCTTCCAATTTGTGGCTGCTCAAGAGGCTCTTAAGATAAATAGCGTGGAGCTGAACCAATTTTCTCTCCTCTTATGGCTACTGAAAAGACCACAGTCTAGAGGAGCCTCCTATGTCACACTCAAGGTGGTCGTTCACAAGCACTTAATCTTTTCCTCTAAAATCATCGGAATTTTCTTCAGAGAAGAGAAAATCCATCCACCATCTCCTGGAGACAAGGAAATACTGAACAGACATCTGATGGCTAAGGCGTATAGAAGCATGGGAGTGACGTCACTGAAACCTAGGCTTTTCATTGGTCCTTTGTCTCTACCAATCTGCTGGTAGGGGAACAACCCACTTGTCTGTATTGGTCTAGTAGAACAAATATGGAAGTCCTTTCTAATCCAGTCTATACTGCACCATCTTCTCAATGGAGCAGCCCCTAGAACTGGACGCTCTAAATTCTTATTCGTGATAAACTTGTAAGATGACTAGGATCAAAGAAGGTATAATTAACCCCTGATATTTAATCAACCATTTACATGGATATCGTAGAAAGAATAATCCACCTGGGCCTTAGCAGAAATTGTTTCCTATACTTTTCAGTTAACATTAACACATCTGAGAATATTCTAATATGAGAACCATAGCGCAGCCAGGTCAGAACATTTAGATTCTACTTATGAGTGTACTGCAGACAAGAGTCACTCATCTTGCTCCTGCTGATCCAAAACTTGAGCAGAAAGCACAGTTACTTACCTGTAACAGGTGATCTCTGGGAACAGCAGGAATTAGTCCTCACATATGGGTAAGTCGGTACCGACGGAGCCCGTGCGGGAAAGCTCCCCAGCTTCTTAGAATAGAAGCTTTTGGGACCTCCCACTGCACATGCGCACTGCCTTCCCGCCTTCCTGAACAGCTCTCCTCAGTTTCGAGTTTATAGCTGAGTCAACAGAGAGAGGACAGGAAGATAGATAGATAAAAGATACAACTCCTAGGGGAGGTGGGTGGGTTGTGAGGACTAATTCCTGCTGTTCCCAGAGATCACCTGTTACAGGTAAGTAACTGTGCTATCTCCAGGAACAAGCAGGAATAAGTCCTCACATATGGGGACTCCCTAGCTTAGATGCAGGGGATCCCCTGTAAAGGTTCGCCATCTTCGTATGGATCTTAGGAATCCTTTCTGGTTAGGTGGGCAGGTGTTGTTTAGGAATGGAACAGTTGCTTGAGGACAGCCTGGCCAAACAAGGCATCCCGGCGGGAGTCCTTGTCCAAACAGTAATGGGCTGTGAAGTTATGAACAGAGGCCCAGGTAGCGGCTCGACAGATCTGATCTATGGAAACAGAGTGCAGATGAGCCATAGAAGTTGCCATGGCCCTCACATTGTGAGCAGTGACATGGCCTTCCAGAGAAATGTTTTTGCTCTGGTAAGCAAAAGAAATACAATGAGCAATCCAATTGGAAAGTGTACGCTTGGAGACTGGAAGTCCCAAATGGGAAGGATCAAAGGCCACAAAAAGTTGAGAAGACTTTCGATGTGGCTGAGTCCTATTAAGGTAAAAAGCGAGAGCTCTTTTACAATCCAGAGTATGAAGGTTTCCTCTCTGCATTGGATGCATGAGGAGCTGGAAAAAAGACAGGTAGATATACCTCTTGATTAAGATGAAAAGGCGAGACCACTTTAGGCATAAAGTGGGGATTCGTCCTAAGGACCACCTTATCATGATGAAATCTTGTGTAAGGTGGATTAGCCACTAAAGCCTGCAGCTCACTGATGCGGCGAGCCGAAGTGACTGCAATGAGGAAGATGACCTTCCAGGAAAGAAATTTCAAGGAGGTGAAAACATTGGCTCAAAAGGTGGCTTCATAAGTTGACCGAGCACTAGATTCAAATCCCATGCGACCGGGGGTGGTCTGATGGGAGGTTTAGTGAGAGTCAGGCCTCTCATGAATCTTGCAACAAGAGGATGAGAGGAGATAGGTTGTCCATTTATATGTTTCAAGGATGCTGCAATAGCACTTAAATGGACTCTTACCGAATTCGTCTTGAGGCCTGCATTGGATAGATGCAGGAGATAATCAAGAAGAGAATTCAAAGGAAGTGCCAGAGGGTCAAGACCCTGCTGAGCACACCAAATGGAAAAACGTTTCCATTGAAAGCATAGGAACGCCTGGTAGAGGGTTTCCTAGAGGCAGAAAGGATATCTTTCACTGGTTGGGAAAGATGAAAGTCTTGAAGGCTTAAGCCTTCAGTAACCAAGCACTGAGGTGAAGGGATTTGGGGTTTGGGTGCCACAAAGTCCCCTCCTCCTGAGACAGGAGGTCTGGCGCAGCTCCCAGATCCAAGTAGGATCCCTGGGAGAGCTGTAGAAGTAGAGGGAACCCAACATGGCGTGGCCAGCGTGGAGCTATGAGGAACATAGTTCCATGATCCCTCTGGAGTTTGAACAGATTCTTGGCAATCAAAGGACTGGGTGGAAAGGAATATAGGAATGACTGATTCCAATTCAGCAGAAAGGCGACAGTAGCCTCAGCTCCCTGACACGGAGTTCTGGAACAGAACCGGGGAAGTTGGCATTCCACGGACTTGCAAAGAGGTCTATGTCCGGGGTCCCCCATTCCTGAAAGATTCGGTTTATTTGGTCCAAATGTAGGGACCATTCGTGTGGCAGCAGAACTCGACTGAGCCTGTCTGCCCGAGAGTTTTGAACTCCTGGGAGATACACTGCTAGCAGGTGAATCTGATGCTCTCTGGCGAAGGCCCATAGTCTTAGAGCTTCGTTGCAAAGCGACAGAGAGCCCGTCCCTCCTTGTTTGTTTATGTAAAACATGGCCACCTGATTGTCCGTCTGAACTAGGACAGTGAGGTTGGCTAGGAGGGAGTGGAAGACCTTGAGGGCAAGGTAAATTGCTCGCAGTTCCAGAAGATTGATATGAAGGGTGGACTCCTGTAGAGACCAAGTGCCCTGAGTGGAGAGAGTTTGCAGATGGGCTCCCCACCCTGTTTGGGAGGCATCTGTTGTGAGGGTTGCTTGGGGTAGCAATGGTTGAAATGGAGACCCCAACAACAGATTCTTGGTGGAAGTCCACCAGTGGAGGGACCAAAACAGACGATCGGAGGTTTGTATTTGGTCTGAGAGCGCTCCTGACGCCTGAGTCCACTGAGTGGCCAGGGTCCATTGAGCTGCTCTCATATGAAGACGAGCATAGGGAACCACATGCACTGTGGAGGCCATATGACCCAGTAGGCGTAGCATTTCCCTGGCTGTCAAGTGAGTGCTGGACTGAGCTTGGGAGGCCAAACTCAGGAGGCGCTGGCCTCGAACATGTGGAAGGTAGGCCCTTGCAGTGATGGTGTCCAACTGGGCCCCTATGAATTCTAGAGATTGAGTAGGGATGAGTTGGGACTTGGGAAGGTTTACTACCAGTCCCAGATACTGCAAAAGGCTCCTTGTGTGGTCCAGGGAAATCTGGGCCTGTGACTGAGTTGGAGCTCGGATGAGCCAGTCGTCCAGATATGGGAAGACAAAGATTCCCATGCCTCTTAGAAATGCGGCTACGACTGCCATGCATTTTGTGAATACTCTTGGAGCAGAGGCTAGACCGAAGGGGAGTACTCTGTATTGGAAATGTTTTCCCTGAAACAGAAAGCGAAGATACTTTCTGTGGGATGGATGGATGAGTATATGTGTATACGCATCCTGTAGGTCTAGAGAACAAAGCCAGTCCTGACCCTGGAGGTAAGGAAGGAGAATGCCGAGAGACAGCATTTTGAATTTCTCCTTGAAGAGAAATTTGTTCAATTCTCTCAGATCTAGGATTGGTCTGAATCCCCCTGTCTTCTTTGGAATGAGAAAATAAGGGGAGTAGAAACCGGACCCTTGTTGAGGAAGAGGAACCTCTTCTATGGCCCCTTGGGCAAGAAGAGAGGAAACCTCTTGACCCAACAGGGTTAGGAGAGATGGGGGAGAATTGAATGGTCTCACCATATGATGGGGAGGAAGGCTGGAGAAATGAAGTTTGTAACCCTCTCGAATGATAGAGAGGGTCCATTGTTCTGTTGTGATTTGTTCCCATCTGGGAGCAAAGTGAACCAACCTTCCGGGTATGGTGAGAGGTTCTGGTTGTGTTAGAACCAGAAGTGGCAAGTTCCCTAGGAGCAAGTCAAAACCCCTGAGGGGTTGGAGCCTGCTGAGCTACAGTAGCTGCTGCAGGCTTAGCTCGTGCTTGTTTGGATTGCTGACGCTTAGCAGTATAGCGAGGTTGAGAAGACTGCTGGCCAGTATTTGAAGCAACTCTGGCCTTCTTATAGTAAGGCCTTTTAAAAGACTTTTTCTTAGTAGGAATTGAAGTGGACTTTGAAAGTCTTTCCAAGGTGGCATTTTCAGCATCCATCTGGGTGGCTTTGATTTGCCACTCTTCCCCAAATAAGTTCTCACCTGTACAGGGCAGATTCCGTAAGCCATCTAGAACCCAAGGTTCCAGATCAGAGGCCTGGAGCCAAGCAAGACGTCGGGCTGCAATAGCAATGCCCGAAGCCCTACTGGCTCCCTCAAAGGAATCATATGCTGCCCTATTAGAGAACTTAGAAACCTCTAAGAGTTGTTTCACTAGGGAAAGGAATCCCTGCTTTTTATCCTCAGGGATAAAGGGGGCAAAATGCCGCACCTTTTTGGCAAGTTCCTCCAGGAACATGCCCATATAGAGACTGTAGGAATTAATCCTGGCTATAAGCATACTAGCCTGGAAAATTTTCCTACCAAAAGAGTCCAAGGTCTTACATTCCCGTCCTGGAGGGGTGGAAGAGTGCCTTTTGGTACTCCTAATCTTCTTCATTGCAGACTTCACCACAATAGAGTGGTGGGGCAATTGAGTCTTTTGGAAACCAGGAGAAGGAGGGACCCTATACATGGTGTCCAACCTACGGGAATAAGGAGACAAAGTCAAAGGATTTTCCCAGAAATCCATCAGTTGTTCTTGAAGGATTTCATGGATAGGCAGGGTAACTGCCTCCTTAGGGGCCTTTGAGTATCCCAAAATATCCAGTTTTTTGGATCTGGGTTCCTTTTCAGAGGATGTGGTAATAGAAAGGGCTGTAGCCATATCTAAAACAAAGTCCTGGAAGGACAAATCCTCTGGAGGGGACATTCTCCTTTTAGGAGAAGAGGGCTCCTCAGGTAAGTTGAGTGAAAACTCAGAAGAATCATCAGAGGAGTGAAAATCCTCAGATGAATCGGTGCTTTCCTCTAACGCACGATACGCGTACCGATCGGTATCGATATCGGGCGTATCGTGTATGGAACCGGTATGGAGCGAAAGCCCATACGGTACCGACTTGCGTTTAGAGGTGGACGGCCTCGATTCCGGAATGGCGGACGTTACCGGTATCGGGCCGGGAACCGCTGAAAGAGGATACGATGGCGTTGCAGCTTTAATGAAAGCCATGACGGCCTGCTGCATGGACTGTACAGTATCGCCCATGGACGCCATAGCTGCCTGGATGTCGGTACCGGAGTGACCCGGTACCCCAGAGCAGGCTAACAGGTGATCTGTCGAGGCCGTAGCATCGATATCAACCTGAGACCCCTGAATTGGCGTTTTTGGAAGTTGGACTTCCCGCCGGGGTTGTTTGGCTGGGGCAGGGTCCTCAAGTTCTAAGCTAAGAGCCTCTCGATGCTTTGAAGGAGATTTGCTCTTTGAGGACTTGCCCACAGAAGGTTTGGTTACCTGAGATCCATCCGGAGAAGAAGACCTGGATGACTGTGATGCTGTATTCTCTGAAGCAAACAGCACATGGAATTTGTTGGCCCGGTTCTGCAGCCCACGTTTAGACATGTGGGAGCAAGATGGGCAGTCCGGTATGGAATGGTCAGGCCCCAAACATTTCAGACACCATTCATGGGTGTCTGTGACTGAAATAACAGCATTACATTTGGTACACTTCTTAAATCCAGGGCTGGCTTCTCCATGAGGAGAAATTGAGTAGGCCGAGAGGCCTCTCTGAAGTGACCAAAAAGCTAAAAAATAAGAAAAAAGAATTATAATTTTTTAAAGAAAGAAAGAAAAGACCGGCGATACCGGTATCGGTATGGGGAAGGCAGGTACGCGGTCTAAAGAAACAAATAAAATAACAATTTCTTCAGCGGTGACAGGAACACGACCTGCTGGCTCCGCGGAAAAAGAGAAACTGAGGAGAGCTGTTCAGGAAGGCGGGAAGGCAGTGCGCATGTGCAGTGGGAGGTCCCAAAAGCTTCTATTCTAAGAAGCTGGGGAGCTTTCCCGCACGGGCTCCGTCGGTACCGACTTACCCATATGTGAGGACTTATTCCTGCTTGTTCCTGGAGATTGTGATAAATTCCCTTAGGCAAATTTAGAGTTGTCTTTTGTCCTATCAAGTACACAATCTATCCCACAGTGTTTCAAAATTAAACTGAAGTGGTCTCACCAATAGTAGTTTTCGATTGTAGGGATTTAGCAGCTCTGGATGTCTCAGATGGAGAAATTTTGTTTGAACCAAGTTGTAAACAAGTAGACACCAAAACAGATGTTCTGCTGACCTGGGCCCCAGCGCTCTAAGCTGCCTCCGACACAGACAGTAACACTGAGGAAGAATGGCTCTCTTGACAACACACACTATGACTTGTGCCTCTACCTTTAAGGTCCCCACGGTCCGCTTCAAATACTGAATTGGGGGTATCTAGTCCTCCAGAGACACATCATGCTCCAAGGGGCGTAGCGAGCCACTTCCTGCTCTCATGACATCCAATGTACTCAGAGGATTAAGCTCTGCCATTTGCTGTATGTCCTTTCTCTTCTGCAGCATTCAAACAGATATGAAATTTAGTGAAGGGGGCAATGCAGCAGTCTCGCCACACGGTCTGCATGTGTCTGCCATCTTAACCCCCTATACTTTTTTTTGCCTTTTGTTAAAGTCCATTCAGTTTTATGCTGATTTATCTTTGTTTAGTTTTAATGCTTTATTTGTATAAATTATGAACGTAATATTGTAACTTGCTTAGAATACTGGATATGCAAGAAATCTTATAAACTGTCAGTCCATCACAAAGCTGCATTTTCAATGTAGGAAAGGTGGTGAGAGTTAAGCATGGCTGCATTCCCCTGCTGTTCCATGGAGGATCCCATTACAAATAATAGAGAATCACATTACAATTAAGCAATGCCGCTTTCTCCATGGACAAGCAGGGGATATGCACTCTCACTTATGTGTGCTTATGGAGTTGAGGGTTGTTAAAGAGTTCTTGATAATGTAAGGACAACCAATAGGGTCAGCACTAGAACAATGGAGTTGGAAAATGTCTTATGAAAAATGTTCTGTAGAAAGCATTAACCAAGTGGCATCCAAGTGTGAGGAAGATCCCAATAATAACAACTAGTAAAAGCGTGGGTAGACGATCAAGTTGCTGTTTTGCAGATTTCTACCATGGAAGTGGATCTCAAACTGGCAATGGTTGTTGAACTGGCTTGAAATTGGTGGATATTAATGTGACCTGGAGGCTAGATACTTGCTATGGCAAAAGTAAATGCAGTTTGCCACTCATTAAATGTGTACACTTGGTTACTGGAAGACCTGGATTGACTGGGTTAAAGCGAGACACAGAATATGCCCAATTGGCATGCGTTTCCCAAGGTTAAATAAGAGTGTTTGCTTGCAGTCCACATGCAGCAAGTGTTCTGCAGACAGATACATGACTTGATGAAGCAGACTAATACAATTTAATATAAAAGTCCAACACAACTTTAAGAAGCTGTAGAATCGCCCTATTTGGGAAGAACTGTGTACAAGAAAAGTAATGAATGAGGGCTTGGGGTTCACTGACTCATCTGGCCAACGTGATGACTATCAAGAAGAGTTTTTCAAGAAAGATATTTAAGAGTAGCCTGTTCAAAAGATTTGAAGGGCTAAGGGAAGCAACATATGGATGGGTGGTTTCATTTGTAGAAGGTCTCACATGGAAAAGGAAACAAGTGTATGAACCAATATTGGCTTCCCGTCCACATGCACGTGAAAATTGCAATGGCAGAAAGATGAAAATGAACAGCGCTGTGTATGCACTGTGGTGTTAAAAAAAAATTTGCTTTCAGGCCAGATTCAGAAATATATCATAGGTATATTAGAAGGTCCAGAACTGGACAAATTAGTAGGTCTGATCAAGTTCTGTGCACCAGTTAAAAAATGCTGCTATTAAGCTGAGAAGTATTTCTTGATAGCTGGCTTTCTAGAGGCCAAGAGATGATAAAGATGAAATAATTTACATCTCGATATTCATGCTGTCAAAAACAGGAAAACAAAGCTACTTACCTATAATGTGGGTTTTATGTTGACAGCAGAGGTATGCAGCCCACTGACGGAAAGGTCATTGACAGAGCCAGTGTGTCTGTGCTCTCCCCTTCTTCAGAGAAATCTTGATCTGAGGCTGCATGTGAGATCCCACATTCACCTGGCTGCTCCTTCATTGTGGTCCGTTTCCACAAATACTCTATAAATGAACAAGTGCTGGCTAGAGTGCAGAAGGCTGGATTCATAAACTGGAACAATTGGCAGGTGGAAGTCTTTGAAGATCTCTCCCCCACCATGCAGAGGTGCAGCGGGAACTTAGGGACGTAACACAAACAGAGAGGCTGGAATTCAGTACCGTTGGTTCTTCCCATTCGCCCTGGCAATTACTAAGGGCGGGCGCACTATCCGGAGCTGAACCCATGCAGATATTCTTGCAGTGCTACAGGAGCTGGGCATTGAGAAGCCATGGATTTACCACCTGAGGCCGATGGAAGGCCACAAAGAGGCTACTTTGCAGAGAGGTGAATGGCATCTGAAATGAGAGCAAGCTCCCCAGACCACTAGCAATAATTTGGACTCTTAATTGAAAAACTAAGTGGGAAACTGGTGAGTTGATGGGGTTATTGGAGAAAGTAGGTTATGAGAGTGATTTGTGAAGTGGCTGGCAACATAAATGGAAGCAGTGATAGTTCGAGGTTTGATATGACAGAAATGAGAAGTTGTGTCTCTGCAGAGTGATTATGAGGGATGGGAATTTGGAGCATGCGGCAGAGGGGTGCAGAAGTCTTGGGAAATGCGGAGGGGGTTTGGGGAGTGGAAAGGAGGGAGATGCACGTCACTTGCTCTACAGGGAGGTGCTGCTGGATTGTTGAGGGCAGCGTGACTAGAGGGAGAGGAGGGTGAGGGACTGTGGAGGAAGGGGGGAAGAGGGGGAGGACCTTGAAGATAGGGAGTAGAAAGGGGGAAATGTGAAATGAAGGGGTTAAGGGTAGGCGCTAAAAATGCCAAAGGGCTCAATATTCCGCACAAGCAAAATTGCTGTTTGAAGAATTTAATAGTCTGCAATTGAAAATTGCTTGTATCCAAGAGACGCATCTAGGCAGCGGGACCATGGGGTGGGCGGGAAGGGCAGGTAACCCCAGTAGGGGAGCCCCTTTCTTTGGAAGAACGGCTTCTTGGTCTGCTGCTTCTTTCGAGGGAGAGAAGGTCTTACGCGAGAGGCGGATCCGAGTCACGAAACGCAGAAACAAAGAAATATGACGACAGAAAAAGAACACAAGGCCTATCTAGCCTGTCCTTCCATATCAACAACTACAACAGTCCCCTTTTTTCCTTCAGAGATCCTCTGTGTTTGTCCCATGCTTTTAATTCAGTTACTGTCCTCATCTCCACCAACTCCACTGGGAGACTATTCCACGGATCCACCACTCTTTCCGTAAAGAAATATTTCCGCATATCACTCCTGAATCTATCCCCCTTCACCCTCATCCCATGTCCCCTTGTAGCGGAACTTGCTTTCAATTGAAAGAGGCTCTCCCCCTGAACATTTATGCCACAGAGTATTTAAACATCTCAATCGTATCACCTCTATCCCATCTTTCCTCTAAGGTGTACATATTAAGATCCTTAAGTCTGTCCTCATATGCTTTATAATGAAGACCACTAACCATTTTAGTAGCCACCCTCTTCACATCCTTTTGAAGGTGCGGTCTCCAGAATTGCACACTATACTCCAAATGAAATTGCAACAAAGACTTAGAGGCACTATATCACCTGCTTTTTTCTGCTAGCCATTCCTCTCCGTATGCACCCAAGCATCCTTCTAGCTTTTGCCTTCGCCTTTTCTACCTGTTTAGCTACTTTAAGATCATCAAACACAATCACACCTAGGTCCCGCTCTTCTTTAGTGGACAAAAGTACGTCACCCCCTATACTATATTGCTCCCTTGGATTGCTGCAGCCCAAATGCATGACCTTACATTTTTTTAACATTAAATCCCAGCTGCCAAATTCTAGACCATTCTTCATGCTTAGCTAGATCCCTCCCTCATGTTATCTACACCGTCCTGGGTGTCTACTCTATTGCAGATTTTGGTATCATCCGCAAAGAGGCAAACCTTACCCGACAGCCCTTCCACTATATCACTAACAATGATGTTAAAAAGAATCAGACCAAGAACAGATCCCTGGGGCACACCACTGGTAACATCCTGCTCCTCAGAGTGAGCTCCATTTACCTGTATTCTTTGTCGCCTCCCACCCAACCAATTTCTAACCCAAGCAGTAACTTTAGGGTCCATCCCTAGGGTGCTCAGTTTGTTTATAAGTCACCTATGAGGAACGGTGTGAAAGGCTTTATTGAAATCTAAATACACCACACATCTAGGGCTCTCCCTTGGTCCAACTCCCTGGTCACCCAGTCAAAGAAATTAATCAGATTTGTCTGACAAGACCTGCTTGTGGTGAAATCCATGCTGCCTCGGATCCTGTAATCCGCTGGACTACAGAAACCTCACTATTTTCTCTTTCAGCAGCGCTTCCAATAATTTACTCACCAACAAAGTTAAACTAACCGGCCTGTAGTATTCAATCACATCCTTACTTATGCTTTTGTGTAAAGGCACCACATGAGCCTCTCTCCAGTCCTTTGGCACCACTCCCGACTCTAACGAACTCCCGTTGCACCAGTTCAAAAATGTTTCTATCTCAGTGGCCTTATCCTCCATGGGCTTACCAAACAGTTGTTCGCCAAGGCAGGGGACGTCCAGAAGCTTCTCCTGGACCCACTGCTCCAGGTCCAAGGACTGGAGCCCATGCCTGGCGCCAGGCCCCGATGCCGGTGCCGCCACTCAGGCAGAGGACTCAAATCCGTCATAAGCGGCACGGGAAAGGTACTTTGAGAACTCCATGACAGACCTCAGGAGGGTTTGGAACCTGAAAAGGGGTTCAACACCGAGATCTGAAGAGAACCCGCCGAGCTCCTTGGCGAGGTCATGCAGGAACATGCCCATATACAATTGGTATGCCTGGATGCGGTATGTGAGCACGGACCCCTGATAAACTTTGCGCCCAAGGGCGTCGAGGGCTCTGGACTCCCTGCCTGGGGGGACTGAAGAGTGTGACTTCAGGCTCTTTTTGCTTCCGCATTGCCGATTTCACTACCATGGAGGTGTGTGGAAGCTGGGTCTTCCAGAAACTCGAGCCGCGTTGGACCTTGTACATGGCATTGAGGTACTTGCTCACAATGGGGACGAAGCAGGTGTCTCACACATGCGGAGGAGCAGCCTGGACAAAATGGGAGGAACTGGGACAGTAAGACTCCCGAGGCGGGGACTCATACTGTAAGATGTTGAGCTCCTCAGCTTGCGGCTCCTCTTCAGCCTGCATAGCCAGGTTGAGAGCCCTGCCATGTCCCGCACGAATACTAGAAAGGATGTATCCTCGGGCGGCAAACACAGGTGGGCATGGGTCTCCGGGGAGGTATCCCTGTCCGACTCCCAGCCTGAGAGTGCAGAGGAGTCAGGCTGGTTGCCCCACCCAGAGTACAAGGCCCACTTGGAGCCAGAGGCCTTGGAGGATCTCGCTCCCGAGGAACAGGAAGGACAGCGAGACAGGCGCCGAGGACCCTCACGAGGCCCACAGCAAGATTTGGGTGTCCCTCTTGAGGGAACCTCGATCTCAAGGCACAGGCCAGCCATGCTGGGCAAACCCTGCACTCTAGTGACAGCATTCAGGACTCCCACGCGGACGTGGGTCCCTGTGACGCCAACACCGGGGTTACGAGGTCTGGCATGGAGGAGGAGAGGGGGTCCTCATAGGACGACCCTCAGGAAATCAGGCACCATCACTGGGGGCCTCAGTGTCTGTACAAGGTACCTTTCGAGGCCGCTCTTTGTCCGACACTCGGGAACGTTGGGGGGGGGGGGTGCTGAGCAACCGAGCGCGGGAGCACTCATGCTTGTCTGAAGCCCCCGACATTGACTTCAAGGTCATTTTCTTCTTACATCTCTCCACTTCAGGGGATCCCTCATTGGAGTGCCGCCTTAAACGTGGGACCGAAGTGGGGGATCCCACCAGCGGAGGAACGACCGAGGGTGCCGCCAGCGATTTCAGGGCTACCTGCCGGAAAATGTCATTGGACTTCTGCTTACGACTTAGCAGGGCTTTGGAGGACATTTTCTTGCAAAGAGAGCAGAGCTCCGGGTCATGGTCGGCCCCAAGACACCGAAGACAGCAGTCATGGGTGTTCATGAGCGACATGTTCTTGGAGCATCTGTCATATTTTTTAAAACCAGTGGCCATTGGGGCAAAAAGGGCCCCCATTAGGTCAAAGACCTTTGCGGCCAGAGGTTGAGGGAAAAAAAAGGGTGCGAACCCTGCAAAAGGAAGTTTTCAAATGAAAGGACGTCCCCTCGCTCAGGGGAAAAGGAGAGCAGGGGAAGGACAGGTAGAGGACTGGTGCCACCGGAAAAAACACAGGCCTGTCCCCATCTAAGAATCTATTGGGAAGCAGTCCAAGGGGAAAAAAGAACAGTGCATACATATACAGTATGGGGGCAGCTCTGATGCCCCTTATTTTCTCAGTGACCCTACCCAGAGGGCCATTAATTTTTCTTTTCACTCAAAGTGCCAGCACTGCATATAGGCTAGGAAATACTTATTGTCAAGCTGTCATTTGTTTTTTTATCTAGTCAAATATCAGGAAAGCTGCACCTCCAGGCTCCGCAAGCTCTCTCACATATCGACAGCCCTGCTTCACCCATTGCCACCCAACCCCCCCCCCCCCCCAAGTCCTGGCTTAAATTTGGGGTTCCTCACCAGGCAACCAAAGGGTGAATTTTGTTGTCCATCGCCAGTGAGCCACCACTGCCACACCCACCACATTGGTTCTAGGAACTTTCTGCTCCACCCTGCCTTGCTCTTCCACACGTCCATGTACTTCTGCCCGATTTGTAGTATCCCGAAAAAACTGTAGGGTACACTGACCTCATCTAAGAAACCCTCCAAGGCATAGCATGTGACTCCTGTGTGTAAAGAGTAGTTACTCACCTGTAACAGGTGTTCTCCAGGAGCAGCAGGAATCAGTCCTCACATATGGGTGACATCGACGTCGATGGAGCAATTGCATAGCATTTCCCCAGCTTTCCATGAAAGCCTTTGGGAATGCAGGCACGCATGCGCGGTTCCCTTCCCGCCTAAAGGTGCCATCTTGCTTCAGTCAAATGACATAGCTAAGAACAGCACAGAAAAATGTAAAATAAACTATGTACAACTACAACTGCAACTCCAAGGGGAGGAGGGAGGATTGTGAGGACTGATTCCTGCTGCTCCTGGAGAACACCTGTTACAGGTGAGTAACTACTCTTTCTCCAGGACAAAGCAGGAAGTCAGTCCTCACATATGGGTGACTCCCAAGCTCTGGGCTACCAAGGAACCCAGGCTGAACAAGAGAACGCCCTCTTGTCCCAGCATCAAAGAAAGGCTTTTTACTGACAGAACCTCCACCGGTAGCCCAATGGAGGGCAGGAGTTGCCTAAACCTCAAAGAGATTCCGGAGTACTGCCTGGCCAAAAGCACTATCCCTACGGGACTCCCTCTCCAGACAGTAATGGGTCGCAAAAATCTGGCTTGAAGACCAAGTTGCAGCCCTGCAGATGTCTACCAACGGTACAGAGCAGAGATGAGCCACTGAGGCAGCCATTGCCCTGACACGATGGGCCGTGACCCGACCCTGCAAAGGAAGGTCAGCTGCCCTGTAAGCCCAGGTGATACAGTCAGCCACCCAGGTGGACAAGGTACGCTTGGAGACAGCTAACCCCAAATTATTAGGGTCAAAAGAGATGAAGAGCTGAGTAGCCCTTCTATGTCCCTGCGTACGGTCAAGGTAGAAGGATAAGGTCCCTCCCTACAGTCCAGGGTATGCAGAACTGTTTCAGCCTGGCTTGCATGAGGCCTAGGGAAGAATGTTGGAAGAACCACCTCCTGGTTGAGGTGGAAAGAGGAGACAACCTTGGGGAGGAACTTTGGATGAGTCCTGAGGACTACCCTGTTCCTATAAAATCTGGTGTAAGGCCTGTCACAGATCAGGGCCTGAAGCTCACTCACTCGCCTAGCCGAGGTAAGGGCCATCAGGAAGCGTGTCTTCCAGGACAGGAAGCATAATGGACAAGTAGCCATCGGCTCAAAAGGTGGGCGAGTCAGTTGCTGCAAGACCACATTCAACTCCCACTCAGGGGCAGGAGGACGGATTGGAGGCTAGAGCAAGAGCAAGCCTCTGAGAAACCAGGACACCAAGGGATGAACTGAAAGAGAATGTCCTTCCACCAGAGAGTGGTGAGCTGCTAGAGCTGAGAGGTGGACCCGAACAGAATTGGACTTAAGCACCTGAGTGGATAAGTGCAGTAAGTGCTGAAGCACTACTGGTACAGTACAGGAGAAAGGATCCTCTGTACGTAACTGACAACACACGGAAAACCTTTTCCATTTAAGAGCACAGGTTTTCCTAGTGGACTGTTTCCTAGAGGCTAGGACAACCTCCTCAACCTCCTGGGGTAGGCCCCAGGGAGACAAAACTACCCTTGCAGCCTCCATGCCATCAAATTGAGAGCTTTGAGAATGGGGTGCAGAAGGGTACCCTGATCCTGAGAGAGAAGGTCGGGTTGCAACCCTAGAGGCAGAGGGGGATCCACTGCCAGCTGAAGCAAGAGTGGAAACCAAGGCTGTCTGGGCCACCTGGGAGCCACCAGCAGGACTGAGGCCATGTCCTGAAGAACCTTGAACAGAGTTCGAGCCACCAAGGGCGGCGTGGGAGGAAATGCATACAGTAGGCCCTGAGACCAGGGAATCAGAAAAGCATCAGCTGCTATCCGCAGAGGATGCGGTTGCCTGGAGCAGAACTTTGGCAGCTGTTTGTTCAGATGGAAGTCCCCATTTCAGGAAAATCTTTTGAACTACCAAAGGATGGAGCTGCCACTCGTGGGGCTGCAGAAGTCTGCTCAACCTGTCCGCCAGGTAGTTCTCCTGGCCAGGTAGATACACTGCCTTGAGGAGCATGTTGTGTCTGAGAGCAAACAAGCAAAGGTCCTGTGCCTCCTGACAAAGGAGCCTGGACCCAGTTCCGCCCTGCTTGTTCACATAAAACATGGCTACCTGGTTGTCTGTTTGAACTAGGACAGACTGATGAGCCAGGGTTTGAGAAAAAGTCTTGAGGGCTAACCGAATAGCCCTGAGTTCCAGGAGATTTATTTGCTGTGCAGCTTCCCAGGGAGACCACAGACCCTGGGTACACTTGCCTAGACAATGGGCCCCCCAGCCTTGCAGGGAGGCATCCGTGGTCAACACCACTGTGAACCCAGGACTCTGAAAAGGTACCCCTTGTAGCAGATTGGGTAGGTGCAGCCACCAGCTGAGGGAGTTCAGAAAATGTCTGGACACCCTTATCCTGTCTCTGAGGCTGCCTGTGGCCTGTGACCACTGAGTCCGAAGGCACCACTGTGCAGGCCTCATATGGAGCCTGGCATTGGGGGTCACATGTACTGTCGAAGCCATGTGGCCTAGAAGCCTCAGGCAGAGTCTGGCGGAGACCAGTGACCTGCTGAGAAACTGGTTTGCTAAGTTGATCAGTCGTTGGGCTCTGTCTTCTGGCAAGAATGCCTTTGCAAGCAGAGTCCAACCCTGCCCCTATGAACTCCAAGTTCTGGGAGGGGAGCAAAGTGGACTTTGCGAAGTTTATGATGAACCCCAAGCTCTGAAGAAGAGCAATAGTTCTGAGAGTAGCTTGTCGGGCCTCCTGGCACGTCTGACCTCTTATGAGCCAGTCGTCCAGATATGGGAAGACAAAGACTCCCTGATTTCGCAGGTAGGCCGCCCCCACCGCCAGGCACTTGGTGAAGACCCTGGGAGCGGAGGCGAGGACAAAAGGCAGTACTCTGTACTGATAATGGTTTCCTCCCACAATGAACCTGAGGTACTTTGTGGTCTGGATGAATGAGGATGTGAGTATACGCATCCTTTAGATCTAAGGAGCATAGCCAATCTCCCTGCTGGAGGTAGGGCAGAAGTGTTCCAAGAGTAAGCATCTTGAACTTTTCCTTCTCCAGGAACTTGAGGTTTCGGAGATCTAGAATAGGTCGAAGGCCACCGGTTCTTTTGGGTACCAGGAAAAACCTGGAGTAGAACCCTCGACCGTGCAAGTGGGAAGGCACAGGCTCCACCGCCCTGTCCACCAACAGACCTTGGAGCTCTTGAAGGAGAAGATCTGTGTGCAGGGGAGGCCTTGGAGGCTCCCCTGGGAAGTATGGAGGAGGCAGTTGTTGAAGTGTAGTGCATAGCCCCTGTGGACTATGCTTAACACCCAACTGTCTCCAGTGATGAGTGGCCACTGGTGGGCAAACAGGGCGAGGTGACCTCCTATGCAGGGTTGGGAGAGCAGGGACGGAGAGGCTATGCCTAAGGAGTCAAAAAACCCCACCCTGCTGTGGGAGCAGGGGACGGAGGCTTGGGGGTCCTCTGCCTACGGGGCCCATTACCCTGCCCCTTGGCTTGCTGACCCTGAGGGGCAGCTTGGGCAGCCTGATATTGTGGGTACTGTTTGTAGGCAGTGCCCCTTCCTCGGGTAAAAGGGCTTTTTACCCGAGCCCTTCTTGTGAGAAGGGGCAGAGGTCTTTCTAGACAGCCTTGTCCTTGTGAAGTGCTCGGTCTCGAGCTGTGCGGCCTTCTCGGTCATGGGCTTGCCAAAAAAGTTCTCACCTCGGCAAGGGACATCGACCAACTTGTCCTGAACCCATGGCTCGAGGTCCGATGACTGCAGCCATGCCTGGCGTCGAGCCGCGATGCCGGCTGCCGCAACATGGGCCGAAGCCTTGAAGCCATCGTAGGCAGCACTGGACAAACTTGGAGCATTCCCAGATCCCCGAGAAGGACTTAAACCTCTGCAAGGGCTCCCCGGAGAGAACAGCAGAGAACCCGGCCAACTCCTTGGCCAGGTCTCGCAAGTACATGCCCATGTACAGCTGTTAAGACTGGACACGGCAAGCAAGCATCGAGCCCTGGAAGCACTTTCTACCAAAACCATCGAGGTTTCGGGCCTCCCTGCCAGGGGGCTCCGCGGAGTGCATCTTCTGACTTTTCAGGCGATGCATGTCGATTCCACCACCATGGAATGGTGTGGTAGCTGCGCCTTTTGAAAGCCAGGACTCTTCCGGAGTCGACAGATCGAATCGACCCGCTTGCTTAGAACCGGCGCCGAGGCCGGTGCCTCCCACATCCGAAAGAGGAGCCGTTCCAGCATCGGAGGAACCGGGACAGTAAAGGCCTCCTTCGGAGGAGAGTCGTACTGCAGGGCCTCGAGCTCCTCGGCTCGAGGCTCCTCCTCGGGGTCCGCAGGGATAGCCAACGCGGTGGCCATATCCCGGACAAACTCCGAGAACGGGGTATCCTCCGGAAGGGATCTACTCCGGGGTTCAGACTGCGGTGAGTCCGATGGGATGCACCGAGTCCTGAGGGTGTCGGGGGACTCCTCGTCCTCCGTCTCCCAGGCGGACTCGTCCGATGAGGCATCGGGGTCCGACTGCGCGGGGCCTGTGAGCACCCGCACCGACGCCGAAGGCACCGGCGTCGACACCCTCGGTCCCGAACAGGAGGTCAAGGGAGACCGTGACCGAGGTCGACCTCAAGCCTTCATAGTCTCGAGTATCGGCTCGGTCTCCGGGGTCGACTTCGATGTCGATGTCCTGGTGGTCAGGGAAGATGCGCCAGACAGGCTGGCCATCAGTGCCCGCTGCTGTTCCATGAAGGCAGTCTGCTCTCCAAGGCAGTCAACCTGAGACCCAGTTCAGGAGACTCAGCAGCCCCCGACTCGGGCCCTGGCGGTGCCGGGCCCAACGTCGGTTCTCTGGGAGAAGAGTCCACGAGGACTACAGGACTTATGTGTCCAGTAGACTACAGCTCCATGCGAGGAACTATGGAAGGCTTCTCCTGTTCCACGGGCCCGGGGCAACAGTCAGGGGTCTGAGACCTAGCCCTCAAGGAGCCAGGGACCTCTTCCGACGACGCCCTCGAGAGCCTCTTCTTCCTCTTTCGTTCCCGGTCAGGGGACCCCCTATCCGAGGAGCCACGACGGTGCTCAGGATCCGATTCCCGAGATGTCGAGGCCTCAGACGAGGTCTGGGCCCAGCCGGAGGCCGTCAGAAAAAAGCCTTTCCTTTTGGTGCTGACAACTTCGCAGTGCCTTGGAAGACATTTTCCCACATGGTCCACACGTCTTAGGATCATGATCAGGACCGAGGCACCAAAGGCAGCAGTCGTGTGTGTCGGTGAGAGACATCAGCTTCTTGCACCGATCATACTTTTTAAAGCCACTGGAAGCCATCAGGGAAAAAGAGAGTCCCCGCGAGGTCAAAGGACCGGCCTTCCAGGGAAAAAGAAAAAAGGGCGCGAACGCCAGCCACGAAGGGCAAAAAAACGAAAAAAGAAGATCGGGCTCGATACCGGTGTACCGAACCCGGCGGGAGGGGAACCGGCGTCAAAACGGAGAAGAAAAATAGTGAAGGATCGCCAAAAAATCAAACTATTTTCCAGGATGACTAGGACACATGTCTGGTGGGCTTCACGGAAAAAGAGAATGAAGCAAGATGGCACCTTTAGGCGGGAAGGAAACCGAGCATGCGTGCCTGCATTCCCAAAGGCTTTCATGGAAAGCTGGGGAAATGCTCCGCAAGGGCTCCATCGACGTCGACGTCACCCATATGTGTGGACTGACTTCCTGCTTGGTCCTGGAGAATTCATGTATCCAACATATCACCGCCACTGTGGTATAGTCACAGATCGGGGAGGCCCAGTCCCCCCTTGCTGCGCTCTCCCGCCAATTTGGCCAAGTTGAATGTGGACGGACCGCCCGCCCCCGCCACAGGCAAAATCCCATCGCACTGCAATATCGTTCGTCCTGGGGTTTTATTCATAGGGGCAGTAATTGCAATAGATAGAGGAGTCTAGGCAAGGTAGGTATCATAAGGAAAGGAATGGAAAATAAAACAAAAGATATTATAATGCCTCTATATCGTTCCATGGTGAGACCGCACCTTGAATATTGTGTGCAATTCTGGTCGCCGTATCTTAGAAAGGATATAGAGTTATTAGAAAAGGTTCAGAGAAGAGCCAACAAAATGGTAAAGGGGATGGAAGGATACGCCTATGAAGAAAGGCTAGAAAGGTTAGGGCTCTTTAACCTGGAAAAGAGACGGCTGAGGGGAGATATGATAGAAGTCTATAAATTAATGAACGGAGTGGAACGGGTAAACGTAGATCGATTGTTTACGTTATCAGAATATAGAAAGACTAGGGGACATGCAATGAAGCTACAGGGTAAACTATTTAAGACTAATAAAAGAAAATATTTTTTCACTCAACGTGTAATCAAACTCTGGAATTTGTTACCGGAAGATGTAGTAAAGGCTGTTAGTGTAGCTGGGTTTAAAAAAGGTTTGGACAAGTTCCTGGAGGAAAGGTCCATAAACCATTATTAAGAAGGGACCCAGGATATCAATGCTTGACCCAGTACAAGCATTGCGGAACCTGTCTCTTTTGGGGAAACTGCTAGGTACGTATGACCTAGATTGGCCACTGTTGGAAACAGGATACTGGGCTTGATGGACCTTGGTCTGACCCAGTATGGCATATCTTATGTTCTTATAATCAGTACTATTCTATCCAGGAGGGAAAGCGGAAGCTTCCTCCAGCACCAGCACCATATTTTAAAACTGTCCACATGCTCCCTAATGTCCTTAATATACAGATTGTGTGTGAGACGCACCTTAGCAGGGTATTGCTGCTGGAACAACTGGGTGTGCAGGTGATCGGGACGGAGCTGGCAGCAGAACAGATCCACTGCGTTGGACCTCGCTGGCAGAATGCTGAGCGCCCACGGCTGGTGACAGAATGCATCTTCAACCATGCAAAGAAGAATAAACTTAAGGAAAGGTACAGAGGGGCAAGAGAAAATTGGACTATCAAGGCCACAAGTTGTTCTTTTTTAATGATTACGCCGCACATGTGGCCGAGCAGAGAGAGTATGGCACCATACTGCTCTCTCCTGGCCCAGCGGGGGATCCGCTTCGCGCTGCAATACCCTGCTAAGGGGCGTGTCACACACACTAATCAGACCCAGACTTTTGAGGACCCGGCTGCACTGAAGCACTTCATAGATGAGCTGGCGCCCAGTCCATGATAGGCCTTTCAAACAGGACTGGTGCCCAGATAGCATGTTTGTTTCTCGTTTCTGGTAGCACATCCAGTTGCATCCAGACCTCGATCAGATTTCACAGCTCTGCCTCCTTGAGTGCCTCTGGGACCTTGATCACCCAGATATTGTTTCTTCTTCCTCTATGTTCTTGATCCGCCAGTCTTTTAAATAGAGTCTGTTTTTCCTGTTCTATCTAGGCTGGCTACCTGAACTTCCTCATGCTGTCCCAGTTGGTCTTCAGTGTGCTGTAGCCTCTGGGTATGGGTTTCCAGGATGACTTTCGGTTCATCAAAGGAGGCATGCAAGCAAGACAGTTTGTCATCTAGGTCTGCCATCAACGACTGGATTAATTCTTGCACTACCACCTCCTACAATGTAAAGATCAGTGCCGGCGAGCTCACCGCCATCTTGCTTTCTTTCTCCTGCGGTATATGGGCTGCTTTCATCGGCATTCCCTGCTAATGCCCTATCAATGTTCTCCTTGCACCATGCCCGGCCCTCACACCGTTCCTCCAGGGTAGGCTGGCCACTGAACTGAGGCTTTTTGCCAACATTTTTAGCAGATTTTGGCAATAGGGTGATGGAGCTCTGCTCTGCAGTGTCTGTTAAGCACGATCATTACATGACCCCAGTACAACTCATATTATTGATTGATAATCTTCTCATTTCCTTCTATGGCTTGTTTAGTGCGTGAGGTCACTAGGGGGGGGGGGCTAGGTAACTAGGTGGTCATCATGTTTAAGTATGTAATTGTGGTGACCTTGATTACATGTTGCAGATTTTGAAAAGAACTTGAAAGAAATTTTAATATAAAAAATATATGGATAATGGTATGCCCTTTTGTACTGGGACCTTCATGTTTGAGAGGGTTTATCTGTGGGTTGTATGAAGAGCTCCGACTGCTGAGGCATGGTCCTTTACTTCAGGTCATAACCTCTTGAACCTTGTCCCAAAGGGATTATTGCCACTGCAAGGGGCAACAGCCAAGCGGTCATATAGGTTTTCATGAAGATAAGGCTCTAAGCCAGGCTTTTCATAAGAGCAGATTTTGCTGTGGCTGCTGAACAAGCCACTATCATAAGTAGATCTATTGAGATGGCACATTGAGACTCCTTACTCCAGATTGAGGTGAATCTGTGCCCAGTCTGGTTGCAAGAGGGAATTTTGGGGTTCTTCAAGTTGCTGAAGGAGATTGTGATAATGCAGGATTTGGAGCTAACAGGCCGTTATTTTAAGGGCAAGCATAATATTCTGGTAAACCACCTTTCCTATGGCGCCCAAAGTTTTCAGCTCCTTCCCAGATTTGTCATGGAGTCTGGGATTTGGTTGTCTTGACCCTTTTGAACACAGCCTCAGAAACAAGATTGATATGGCAATTACTGATTGTTGTGTCCTGGTGTACATAGGACTTTGTATTTGAGTTTGTGGCACAGAGAGATGGAATTGATTGAAGCTGGCATTTTCCAGAGGGAAATCTAAAGATCTTGGAGGATTTCATGTACTAGTAGCACTATAATTTCCTTGGGTGTAGTATAGGACTTCAGGATGGGTTGAAAGTCTCTTTTTGCTAAGGGGTTTGGGACTTACTGTGAATGCTTTGGATATCTTTTGCAGAACTTTAGATAGTGACATTTTACTCAAACAATGTCCTTTCCTTGAATACTGATAGACCAGTCCAGACAAGTTCCCCTACCAGCAGATGTGGAAAGAGAAAAAGCTTCCAGAGATTTCTTACAACATCAAAGTGCCATTAACAGCCTGTGCCTCTAGGGACATAAACCAGTAACCAAACCCAAACATATGGTCAAGAATCTAACTTTACACAACCTCAATGAAAATGTTCAATAGGACAGGAAACATAACTATGTACAGCAGGGGTATCAAACTCCAGTCCTGGAGGGCCACAAACCAGACAGGTTTTCAGGGTATCCCTAATGAATATGTATGAGATATATTTGCATGCACTAACCCCATTGTATGCAAATATATCTAATGAATATTCATTAGGGGTATCCTGAAAACCTGGCTTGTTTGCGGCTTTCCAGAACTGGAGTTTGACACCCCTGATGTACAGGATCAACTTCAACAGAAGGCTTGTCAGAAAGTTATGAGATCACCTATCTTCTGGGAGGTGATGAGGTTTGGACTCGCCCAAATCCTTCTCCAAGTCCACCACAAACAAGAGCTTCCCTTTAAAGGTTAGCTGGGTCAACCAGAACTTAGGAGTACAAATCCACAACCCAGCAGTGAAGCCATATCCAATGCCCAATCACAGTCAATAGAGCAACATCTTTAGCCACCAAGCAGACAAGATCATACTTAGCATCCAACAGAAAGGCTGTTGCCGATTCCAAGAAGGGCGTAATATCCTTTGGCATGAGTGACTGAGTCTACTGGAGCCACCCACACACACCAGCAACTGAAGGATAAGAGTAGTTACTCACCTGTAACAGGTGTTCTCCAGGAGCAGCAGGAATCAGTTCTCACATATGGGCAACGTCGGCGGAGCCCCCATGCGGAGCATTTCCCCAGCTTTCAAAGAAAACCTTTGGGAATGCAGGCACACATGCGTGGTCCCCTTCCAGCCCAAAGGTGCCATCTTGTTCAGTCTAATGACATAGCTAAAAGACAGCACAAAAAAGAAAAATGAACTATATACAACTGCAACTCCAAGGGGAGGAGGGAGGGTTGTGAGGACTGATTCCTGCTGCTCCTGGAGAACACCTGTTACAGGTGAGTAACTACTCTTTCTCCAGGACCAAGCAGGAAGTCAGTCCTCACATGAGTGACTCCCTAGCTCTGGGCTACCAGGAACCCAGGCTGAAAAATAGAGCTCCCTCTAGAGCCTCAGCAACAGTGAGAGAATCTTCTTTGAGACCACACCTGAACGGTAGTCCAACACCAGGGCCAGAGGGTAGGAGCTGCCTAAACCTCAAAGAGATTACGGAGTACTGCTTGCCCAAAAGCACTGTCCCTATGGGACTCCCTCTCGAGGCAGTAGTGGTCCGCAAAGGTCTGGCTTGAAGACCAAGTAGCGGCCCGGCAGATGTCTGCCAACGGAACAGAACGGAAGTGAGCTATCGATGCGGCCTTCGCCCTGACCCGGTGGGCTGTGACTCGACCCTCCAGGGAGAGGCCGGCTGCCCTGTACGCCCAGGCGATACAGTCTGCCACCCAAATGGACAACGTACGCTTAGTGACAGGCAACCCCAATTTATTATGGTCAAAGGAAATGAAGAGCTGAGAAGCCCTTCTATGCCCCTGCGTACGTTCTAGGTAAAAGGACAGCGCCCTTCTACAATCCAAGGTATGCAAGACAGTCTCTGCCCTACTGGCGTGCGGCCTGGGAAAGAATGTCTGAAGTACCACCTCCTGATTGAGGTAGAAGGAGGACACTACCTTTGGAAGGAACTTAGGATGAGTCCGCAAGACTACCCTGTTCCTATAGAACCTGGTATACGGCCTGTCCGAGACCAGGGCCTGAAGCTCACTCACCCACCTAGCCGAGGTGAATGCCACAAGAAACACCTTCCAGGAGAGGAAACGTAAATGGCAGGTTGCCATCGGCTCAAAGGGTGGGCAAGTCAGTTGCTGCAAGACCACATTGAGATCCCACTAAGTGACCGGTGGACGAATAGGAGGCTTAAGCAGAAGCAGGCCTCTGAGAAAGCAAGACACCAGAGGGTGGCCTGAGAGAGACTGCCCATCCACCGGTGAGTGGTGAGCTGAGAGGGCACTGAGGTGAACCCGGACAGAGTTGGACTGAAGTCCAAGGTTGGAAAGGTGGAGCAGGTATTGTAGCACCACCTGGACAGAGCAGGAGAAGGGGTCCTCTTGCTGTTGAGAACACCAAGTAGAGAACCTACGCCACTTTAAAGCATAGGCCTTCCTAGTGGAATGCTTCCTGGAGGCCAAAACCACCTCTTCAACCTCCCTTGATAGGAGCAAGGGGGCAAGGACTAGCCTTTCAGCAGCCAGGCCATAAAATTGAGGGATTTGAGGTTGGGATGCAAGAGGGACCCCTGATCCTGAGTCAGAAGGTTGGGTTGCAACCTCAGAGGAAGTGGAGTATCCACTGCCAACTGCAGAAGAGGGAACCACGGCTGCCTGGGCCACCTGTGGGCTATCAGGATCACCGTGGCTCGGTCCTGCTGGATTTTGAATAGAGTCCGGGCCACCAGAGGTCTGGGAGGAAAGGCATACAGCAGGCTCTCTGACCAGGGGATCAGGAATGCATCGGGCGCTGTTCTCAAGGGATGCGGTTGCCTGGAACAGAATCTGGGTAGCTGCCTGTTTAGCGGACTGTCAAAAAGATCCATGGTCGGAAGACCCCACTTCAGAAAGATCTGTTGAACTACCACCAGAGGATCCAACTGCCACTCCTGAGGCTGCAGGAGGCTGCTGAGCCTGTTCGCCAGGTAGTTTTCCTAGCCTGGGAGGTAGACTGCCCTGAGGGTCATGCCCTGAGCGACAGCCCAGGAGCAGAAAGTTTGTGCTTCCAGGCACAGAAGTCTGGATCCTGTGCCTCCCTGCTTGTTGACGTAGAACATAGCCACCTGGTTGTCCGTCTGAACTAGGACAGACTGGTGAGACAGGATCTGAGAGAAGGTCCGTAAGGCTAGTCGAATGCCTCTCAATTCCAACAGGTTGATCTGCTGGGCAGCCTCCCATGGAGACCACAGGCCTTGGGTGCAGGCTCCCTGGCAGTGTGCCCCCCAGCCCTGCAGGGAAGCATCTGTTGTCAGTACCCGAGTGTGTGGGGAGGCCTGAAAAGGAACACCCCTGACCAGATTTGGGAGATGCCTCCACCAGCGTAAGGAGTCCACCAAGAGTTTGGACACCTTTATTCTGTCTGACAAATTCCCTGTGGCCTGCAGCCACTGCGCCCTGAGGTGCCACTGAGCCAGCCTCATGTGTAGCTGGGCATGTGGGGCGACATGCACTGTGGAAGCCATGTGACCTAAGAGCCGGAGGAAGTGTCTGGCCGAGACCAGAGAGTTCGCCCAAAACTGGCCGGTCAACTTTATCAGCCTGTGAGCTCTGTTCACAGGCAAATAGGCCTTTGCATGGATGGTATTCAACCTTGCCCCTATGAATTCCACGTCCTGTGAGGGGACCAAAGTGGACTTTGGGAAGTTTATAACGAAACCCAGATGCTGAAGCAGGGACATGGTTCTGCAAGTGGCCTGCCTGGCCTCTTTTTTAATTTATTTTATTTATTTCCATTTCTTATATACCGCACTATTTGGTATCAGCGCGGTTTACAGAGAACAAAATAAAAACCAGAACAGGCTGTTCGGTGTTACATATAACAGGAGCATAAACTTGGAAAAACATGGGAGAACTATCTACATGGAATATATGATCTGTTAACTAGATAACATACTCAAACTATTTACACAAATTAGCAAGAATGCTAGTAACAATGAGAAAGCTGTGGTTAAATTTGCGGTGGGACTGTCTCTTATGGAGACTGGCCCCTGATTAGCCAGTCGTCCAGGTAAGGGAACACAAAGATCCCCTGGTTCCTGAGGTAGGCTGCAACCACTGCCAGGCATTTTGTAAAAACCCTGGGGGAGGAGGTGAGGCCAAAAGGAAGCACTCTGTACTGGAAGTGCTTGCTTCCCACCACAAATCTGAGGAATTGTCTGTGACTTGGATGGATGAGGATGTGAGTATAAGCATCCTTCAGGTCTAAGGAGCATAGCCAATCTCCCTGGAGGTAGGGCAGTAAGATCCCAAGGGTAAGCATCTTGAACTTTTCCCTCTACAGAAACTTGTTCAGATTTCTCAGGTCGAGGATGGGTCTGAGGCCTCCTGTTCTTTTTGGTACTAGGAAGTACCTGGAGTAGAAGCCTTGCCCTTCCAGGTGGTGAGGCACCGGTTCCACCGCCTGGTCCCTCAGTAGACCTTCCAACTCCTGAAGGAGTAAGTTTCTGTGCAGAGGGGGTCTTGGAGGATGCAGAGGGGGTGAAGTGGAGCAGATAGCCCCTTTCGATGATGCTTAACACCCAAGTATCCCCTGTGATGGCTGGCCACCTGTCTGCGTACAGGGTCAGCCGACCTCCCGTGCCCTGGAGAGGAGGAGAGGCTATGCTGGCATAGTCAAAAAAAACACTCCCTGCTGAGCAGGAGCCGGAGTAGGAGGCTTGGGGGTCTTCTGCCTACGGGGCCCATGACCCTGCCCCTTGGCCTGTTGGCCCTGTTGGGGAGCTACAGAGGCCTGGTAGTGAGGGTAGGTTTTGTAGGCAGTGGTCTTCCACGGGTAAAAGGTCTTTTTCCCAGAGCCCTTCTTCTGAGAAGGGGCAGAGGTTTTCCTGGACAGCCTTGTCCGGGTAAGAGTCTTGGTCTCGAGTTCTGGCATAAACTCTACCAAAACTCCAAACAAGTTCCAACAATATCGATAGCCTAATCCACAATTGGAACACCACAATCTCCTCTGCATCCAGTACAACAACAAACAAGACTAAAACTAGACACACCTCCACAAAAGCCAGATGGTTCACCCCCACCCTCTGGAAACTAAAAACCAAACTCAGAAGAGCGGAAAGAAGATGAAGAAAAACCAAAACAGAGGACAACAAAACAAACTACATGTACAAACTAGATGCATATCATGCAGAAACAGACAAGGCAAAAAAGGCCTATCATTCGAAGATCATAAACACATCAATAAACAGACCACGAGAACTCTGAGATTGTTAAAAAACTGACAAAAACGCCCAGCCATTCCGACCAACTGCCAAACATCCCACCAGAATTACTAGCGCGACAATACAAACAGCTTCAGCCACCACAAAATCCGCAATTAAACAGACAACAGCAACAAACCCCACCACCATTAACAGAGACTGGAGCACTTTCGAAACGATCACAAAAGAAGAAATATCATCCACCATCTCCCGCCTGAATACCACCACCTCCCCGCTAGACCCCTGCCCTACAGAATGAATAAAGAAAAGCAAAGAAGACCTGAGCACACCATTAACCCGCATTGTTAATGAATCCCTCAGCCAAGGATGGATGCCAGACCTCCTCAAAACTTCAATCATCCGACCAACCCTAAAAAAACAACCTGGATCCCCTCGACCCCGCCTCCTACAGACCTATAGCAAACCTCCCGTTCACCGCCAAAATCATTGAGAAGGTAGTCCAGCAACAGCTCCAAGAACATTTGGATACCAACAATATACTGGACCCACAGCACCATGGCTTCCGTCCACTCCACGGAGTCGAGACCCTTATGACAACATTAATGAACACCCTCATTTATTTATTTATTTATTTAACTGCATTTATATCCCGCTTTTCACCGGGTCAAAGCGGTGGAACACGTAACATAGGACGGGGTAATTTTTTTGGGTGGGGCCATCATAGGAACTCAAACCAAACACTCTGGATATGCCATGATCTTCCTAGACATATCAGCAGCCTTCGACACCATCTCCCATGACATCCTCATACACAGACTACAAGCAATTGGCATCAAAGATACTGTACTTCAATGGTTCCACTCCTACCTAACCAACAGACAACAACTGATCCGCACAAACATATCAACCTCACCCCCCTCCCAGCAACACCAAGGAGTACCCCAAGGATCCACACTATCTGCCAAGCTCTTCAACATCTATCTACAACCACTCTGCACAATCATACGCACCCACAACATCAACTATCACATCTATGCAGATGACATAATGCTCTATGCACCAATCACAACCTCTAACCCAACAAATAAACACGTAACAGAATGCTTCACAGAAGTATCCAGCTGGCTGCAAAAGAACAACCTATCCATCAACAAAGAAAACAGAAGCCCTTATAGTAACAAAGGACCCAGACTTCACCCCACCTTCACACCTCAACATTGGAACCACACAAATACAAATACAACCACATATAAAGTATCTAGAATCATACAGCCGCTACATGATGTAAAACACTGTAATCATACCTAATATGTAATACAATCGATTTGTACATAGTTTCCTAAGTTTGCTATAAACTTGAATGTAAATAGTTCCCCAAGTTCTCCTCCATGTTAACTCCCCGTTTTATGTAAACGACGGCCAATGTATCTGGTCAAGTGTTCTATTGTTTTGATGTAAACCGCGCTGATGACAAATAGCGCGGTATATAAGAAATGTTAAATAAATAAATAAATAAATAAATCATAGATCAAGCACTCACACTCAAGCAACAAATCAAAAAGACCACTGGAACAATATTCCACAAAGCCAAAACAGTACAACGCCTCAGACCTCTCCTTGAACCACAAGACTTCAGAACAGTGATGCAAGCCATGACACTCCCCCACCTGGACTACTGCAATATAATCTACCACGGACTACCAGCCACCCACACCAACCCACTCTGAACTGCCTTAAATACCACAGCAAGGATTATCCAGAAAGCAAAAAAGCGAGACCACATCACCCCTGTCCTAAGGGAGCTACACATACTCCCCCTCGAAGCAAGAACCAAATACAAAGCCGCCCTACTTACCCATAAAGCTCTCTACCAGACTCAGACCTCCCAGCTCTGCACACTACTACCCCGACCAACCCACAACAGAACAACCAGACAAACCTCCAACAACTCCCTCACCATCCCCCATAAACGAACCAAATGCAATCAACGGACCTGCAACAGAGCCTTCGAGCTGTATGCACCAACCCTCTGGAACTCTCTACCAAGTCACATCAGATGCAATAGAGACCTCTCATCGTTCAGGAAACAGCTAAAAACCGCCCTATTCCAGGAATACCTCGGATCAGAAACAAGCACCCCCCCCCCCCCTCGTTCACCTCCATGAACATATGCTCTAAGAGACTGTAACACAACATTTATGTCTATGTCCCAAGTATTTGTTAAAATCATTAATGTTGGACTCCTGGTGATAGCCCCCACCCCCAGAAGCTGATTATTGTCCAACCCCCCCCCCCCCCAACTCAATGTTGCACCGCTTTGACCCGGAGAAAGGCGGGATATAAATACAGTTAAATAAATAAATAAAAATAAATAAATAAAATAAATTCTGCAGCCTTTTCGGCCATGAGGTTTTCACCTCAGCAAGGGACATCGACCAACTTGTCCTGTACCCATGGCTCGAGGTCTGAGGACTGTAGCCAGGCCTGGCGATGTGCACCGATGCCGGCCCCTGCTACCCGGGCCAAAGCCTCAAATCCATCGTAGGCTGCTCGAGATATAAACTT
Organism: Ichthyophis bannanicus; assembly: GCA_033557465.1. Lineage (NCBI taxonomy): Eukaryota > Metazoa > Chordata > Amphibia > Gymnophiona > Ichthyophiidae > Ichthyophis > Ichthyophis bannanicus. The sequence goes on along the minus strand of CM066039.1, from coordinate 315,680,775 downwards.
TGAGCACTCTCGAATACCAGAAGACAAGGCCTTGAACCTCTGCAAAGGTTCCTCGGACAGACCAGCAGAGAACCCGGCAATCTCCTTTGCCAGGTCTCGAAGGTACATGCCCATGTACAGCAGGGTAGGTCTGAACACGGCAAGCAAGCATAGAGCCCTGGAAGCACTTTCTACCGAGGACATCCAGGTTCCGGGCTTCCCTGCTGGGAGGCACCGAGGAGTGCATCTTCTGACTCTTCAGGCGATGCATGGCCGATTCCACAACCATGGAATCGTGCGGCAACTGTGCCTTTTGAAACCCGGGGCTCTTGCGGATTCGAAAGATGGAATCGACCCGCTTGCTTAGAACCGGCATCGAGGATGGCGCCTCCCACATGCGGAAGAGCAACCGCTCCAGCATCGGAGGAACCGGGACAGTAAAGGCCTCCTTGGGAGGAGAGTAATACTGCAGAGCCTCGAGCTCCGCAGGGAATGCCAGTGCCTTGGCCATGTCCCTCACGAAATCTGAGAACCTGGTATCCTCCGGAGGGGACCTTGTCCGAGGCTCGGAACCCAGTGAATCCAAAGGGACGCACCTAGTCCAAAAGGTGTCAGGGGACTCCCCCTCCTCCGTTTCCCACGCCGATTCCTCCAAGGAGGAATCAAGCGGCTCCGAGTGGGCGGGCAGCAACACCATCCGCCCCGACGCCAAGGGAACCGGCGTCGACGACCTCGGTCCCGAACGGGAGGCAGAGGGTGACCTCGGCCTAGGATCGACTCGAGTTCGAATGGTCTCGAGGATCGGCTTGGCCTCCGGGGTCGATTTGGACGTCGATGTCCCGGTGGTCGGGGCACATGCGCCGGTGAGACCGGCGATCAGCACCCGCTGCTGCTCCATGAAGGCAGACAATCTGCTCTCCAAGGCCGTCAACTGAGTCCGAGCTCAGGAGACCCAGCAGCCTCCGACTCGGGCCCCGACTGCGTCGGCTCCCCCAGAGGAGAGTCCACGAGTACTACAGTACTCACATGACTCGGGGCCTCCAACTCTACACAAGGATGCTTTGCAGGCCTCTCCGACTCCGAAGACCCGGGACAGCGATCGGGGCTATGAGACCTGGCCCTCGAGGAGCCAAGAGCGTCCACCGATGCCGCCCTTGCGGGTTTCTTCTTCCTTCTGTGTTCCTTCGAGGGGGACTCCCTTTCAGAGGCGCCCCGACGATGCTCGGGGTCAAACTCCCGAGACGGCAAGGCCTCTGACGAAGTCTGGATCCATCCAGAGGCAGACTTGGAGAAGATCCTCTCACGCTGGTGCTGACGGCCCCGCAATGCCTTGGAAGACATTTTGCCACAGGGACTAAAGACTGTAGAATCATGGTCTGGCCCCAGGCACCGGAGGCAGCAATCGTGTGTGTCGGTGAGAGACATCAGTTTCTTGCACCGATCACACTTCTTAAAGCCACTGGCAACCATTGGGGGAAAAAGGGCCCCTGCAAGATCAAAAAATTGGGCTGGCAGGGAAAAGAAAAAAGGCGCAAACGCAGTCTCTAAGGACAAAAACCGAAAGAGAGAGATCCGGGCTCGGCACCAGTGTACCAAGTCCAGGCAGGAAAAGGACCGACTTCGAACCGAAGAAAACACTCAATCCAACGCAGAAAAATCAACTTTTTTCACGGGTGACAAGGACAGGCTCTGCGGAAAAAAGAAGACTGAGCAAGATGGCACCTTTGGGCGGGAAGGGGACCGCACATGCGTGCCTGCATTCCCAAAGGCTTTCTTTGAAAGCTCGGGAAATGCTCCGCATGGGGGCTCTGTCGACCCCGACGTCACCCATATGTGAGGACTGACTTCCTGCTTGGTTCTGGAGAAACAGCAGAAACAGAGAAACAGAAACATGACGACAGAAGACATCCATATGGCCTATCTACTCTGCCCTTCCATATCAATCCTTATAACAGTCCTCTTTTTTCCTTTAGAGATCCTGTGTTTTTGTTCCATGCTTCTTTGAATTCAGATACTGTCCCCATCTCTACCATCTCCACTGGGAGACTATTCCACGGATCTATCACTCTTTCGTAAAGAAATATTTCCACATCTCACTCCTGAATCTATCCCCTTTCACCATCATCCCATGTCCCTTTGTAGCAGAGCTTGCTTTCAACTGAAAGAGGCTCTCCTGTGCATTTATGCCACGGAGGTATTTAAACGTCTCAATCATATCACCTCTATCCTGCCTTTCCTCTAAGGTGTACATATTAAGATCCTTAAGTCTGTCCTCATATGCTTTATAATGAAAACCACTAACCATTTTAGTAGCCACCCTCTGTACTGACTCCAGCCTGTTTATATCCTTTTGAAGGTGCCGTCTCCAGAATTGCACACAGTACTTTAAATGAGGTCGCACTATCAGCTCCTTTCTTCTGCTGGTCATTCCTTTCCCTATGCACCCAAGCATCCTTCTAGCTTTTGCCATCGCCTTTTCTACCCATTTAGCTACTTTAAGATCATCAGACACAAACACATCTAGGTCCCACTCTTCTTTAGTGGACAAAAGTACTTCACCCCCCCTATACTAGATTGCTCCCTTGGATTGCTGCAGCCCAAATGCATGACCTTACATTTTTTAACATTAAATCTCAGCTGCCAAATTCTAGACCATTCTTCAAGCTTAGCTAGATCCCTCATGTTATTTACACCTTCCTGGGTATCTACTCTATTGCAGATTTTGGTATCATCTGCAAAGAGGCAAACCTTACCCGACAGCCCTTCTGCTATATCACTAACAAAGATGTTAAAAAGAATCGGACCAAGGACAGATCACTGAGGCACACCACTGGTAACAACCTCCTCCTCAGAGTGAACTCCATTTACCTGTACTCTTTGTCGCCTCCCACGCAACCAATTTCTAACCCAAGCAGGAACTTTAGGGTTCATCCCTAGGGTGCTCAGTTTGTTTATAAGTCTCCTGTGGGGAACAGTGTCAAAGGCTTTACTGAAATCTAAATACACCACATCTAGGGCTCTCTCTTGGTCCAACTCCCTGGTCACCCAGTCAAAGAAATCAATCAGATTTGTCTGACAAGACCTGCCTCTGGTAAATCCATGATGCCTCAGATCCTGTAATCCGCTGGACTCCAGAAACCTCACTATTTTCTCTTTCAGCAGCGCTTCCAATAATTTACTCACCAAAGTTAAACTAACCGGCCTATAGTTTTCAACCACATCCTTATTTCTGCTTTTGTGTAAAGGTACCACATGTGCCTCTTTCCAGTTCTTTGGCACCACTCCCGACTCCAACGAGGCATTGAAAATGTCATTCAGTGGAGCTGCTAGAACGTCCCCCAGTTCCCTCAGTATTCTAGGGTGTATACCATCCGGTCCCATTGTTTTGTCTACTTCTAAGTTTAGCATATGAATTTCCACCATCACAAGCATCTGGGCAATACAAGCGCAAGGTGCACTAGGGCTGCACGGGCAAGTAACTGGGCGCTACCAGAATGCACAAGGGAAGGTGCGGAAGAGGCACAGGCAAAGTGCAGGAAGCACAAACAATGCATGCAAGCAGTTGGATAAGGTGGTAAACACCAATGCTGATCCAACGGACGCCCTGGGCAGCTCAACTCACATACCACCAGCAGACAAGGACAAGGTCAGGAGCCCCCCCCACCCCCCCACAAGCTAGTCTGAAAGGCAGAGACTTATTTTTGGTACTTACCCCTGGGGAGTCCCAAGGCAGGAAAACCGTGCCAGGCCCAGTACTACTCCCCTGTTGCAAGACCTGCAGTCACATAGGTTCTGAAGAGCCTTCTTCAAATCTTCAGGTGACAGCAGGGGGAAGGAGGGTGGAAGCACTGAAGTTGCGATAGGCTGACAAATTCTTTCTTTTTTCCAATCTTCTGGCTGCTTAATAGGTCCTTAACAGGATAAGACGAGCAGCTGAAACAATCCCCTACTCCTTATGGCATCCGAAAAGAGCATCAGTTTTAAGGGTGTGTCTAGTGGAGCTTCCTGTGTCATATTTCAGTGAGAAAGTCACCAGCAAGGATGGTTGCTCACAAGTGAAAACAATCTTTCCTTCTTCAATCTTTTGTTTTTCCAGATTCTTTCAGAGCTGAAAAGCTTGCATCCACCATCTGTTGGAGAGAGAATTATTGATTCATGCCCCTAGAGGCACAGGCTGTTAATGGTATGTCATCATCATAAGAAACCTCTGGAAGTTCTCAGTCTCCACATCTGCTGGTAGGGGAACACAACTCACTTCTCTGGACCGGTCTAGTAGAGCGATATGGAATGCCCCTTTGTTAACGGTGACTTTAACCCACTATCCGACACCTTCTGAAGCCTCTACTACAGAATTCCCATCTTGCACTCTCTAGACAAATACTTCCTTCTTTTAGCCTTGCAGTGACATCTAAAGATGGGACCTCCATGGTCTCGGCTCCTTTTACTACAATATATTAAGATTATAAGTTTGCTCTAATTGCAAATTAAGGGCATCAATTAAGATTTCACAAAATAAAGAGAAAGGAAGTGTTCGGGTGGAGGGGGGGGGGAGACCAGCCAACAATAACTCACCACTCCAAATCGCTTGAAGTATTCCCTGAGCTCTGTTTCACCACAGTTGTGAGGGATTCCACCAACAAAAATTTTATTCGATTTATTACTGTCACTCTTTGATCCTTTTTGCTGCATCAAAAGGAAGATAAAACCTTGTTATTCCATTTAGTTTTCAAAAAATCTGTATACTGATTTTAAATAGCATATACATACAGTAACATTTCACTATTACAAAGATACAAATCGCAGGTTTGCTCAGGGTGACAATCTTCTATCTGGGCACTGCATTCATTGCGTGTCCCGCAGGGCTCTACGCTTTCAGTGTTATGCTAAACATCTATTTGAGGCCTACAGGAGAAATTCTAGCAAGCTATCTGAACAATTGTGTGCATTCAGATGCTGCACATGGTTTTTTGTTCCAGTTCAGCATAGTTACTCACCTGTAACAGGTGATCTCCGGGAACAGCAGGAATTTAGTCTTCACATATGGGTATCGTCGGTACCGACGGAGCCTGCGCAGGAACGCTCCCCAACGTCCAATTAGAAAGCTTTTGGGAGCATCCCACAGCACCTGCATGCTGCCTTCCCGCCTTTCCCAACTGCCTCTCTCCAGTTGAGTTTAAAGCTGAGAAAAAGAGAGAGAGGGAAAGAAAAGAAGAGAGATACAACTCCTAGGGGAGGTGGGTGGGTTGTGAAGACTAAATTCCTGCTGTTCCCAGAGATCACCTGTTACAGGTGAGTAACTATGCTATCTCCAGGAACAAGCAGGAAAGCACAGTTACTTACCTGTAACAGGTGATCTCTGGGAACAGCAGGAATTAGTCCTCACATATGGGTACGTCGGAACCGATGGAGCCTGCGCGGGAAAGCTCCCCAGCTTCCCAGAAAGGAAGCTTTTGGGCCCTCCCACAGCGCATGCGCGCTGCCTTCCCGCCTTCCTGACCAACTCTCTTCAGTTCGAGTTTAAAGCTGAGACAATAGAGAGAGGAAAGGAAAGAGAGAGAGAGAGAGATACAACTCCTAGGGGAGGTGGGTGGGTTGTGAGGACTAATTCCTGCTGTTCCCAGAGATCACCTGTTACAGTTAAGTAACTGTGCTATCTCCAGGAACAAGCAGGAATGAGTCCTCACATATGGGGACTCACTAGCTAAGATGCCGGGGAGATCCCCCCCCCCCCCCAAGGGTTCTTCATCTTCCTATGGATCTCAGGCATCCATTCAAGGAAGGTGGGCAGGAGTTGTTTAAGAATGGAACAGGTGTCTGAGGACAGCCTGACCAAACAAGGCATCCCGGCGGGAGTCCTTGTCCAAGCAGTAATGGGCTGTGAAGGTATGAACCGAGGCCCAGGTGGCTGCTCGACAGATCTGATCAATGGATACAGAATGAAGATGAGCCATAGATGTGGCCATGGCTCTCACATTGTGAGCTGTGACATGGCCTTCCAGAGAAAGGTTCTTACTCTGGTAAGCAAAAGAAATACACTGAGCAATCCAATTGGACAGTGTTCTTTTTGAGACTGGAAGTCCTAAATGAGAAGGATCAAAAGCAACAAAAAGTTGAGAAGACTTTCGATGTTGCTGTGTCCTGTGGAGGTAAAAGGCAAGAGCTCTTTTACAGTCTAGAGTATGAAGGTTCCGCTCTGCATTGGATGCATGAGGAGCTGGAAAAGACAGGTAAATATACCTCTTGATTAAGATGAAAAGGTGAGACCACTTTAGGCATAAAGTGGGGATTTGTCCTAAGGACTACCTTATCATGATGGAACCTTGTATAAGGTGGATTAGCCACTAAAGCCTGCAGTTCACTGATGCGGCGAGCAGAAGTGATTGCAATAAGGAAAATGACTTTCCTGGAAAATGACTTTCCAGGAAAGGAATTTCAAGGAGGTAGTGGCTAAGGGTTCAAAGGGTGGCTTCATAAGCTGACCAAGAACCACGTTTAAGTCCCATGCCACCGGAGGAGGCCGAATGGGAGGCTTAGTTAAAGTTAGACCTCTCATGAATCTTGCAATAAGAGGATGAGAGGAAACATATTGTCCATTGATAGGCTGAAGAGATGCTGCAATAGCACTCAAAAGGACCCTTACAGAATTGGTTTTAAGTCCTGCATTGGAAAGATGCAGAAGATAATCGAGTAAAGAATTTAAAGGTAGTGCTAGAGGGTTAAGACCCTTTTCAGCACACCAGATGGAAAATCTTTTCCATTTAAAAGCATAAGAACGCCTGGTGGAAGGTTTCCTAGATGCATGGAGGACATCCTTCACCTGTTGAGAAAGATTGAAGTCTTGAAGGTCTAGGCCTTCAGTAACCAAGCTCTGAGGTGAAGGGATTTGGGGTTTGGGTGCCACAAAGTCCCCTCCTCTTGAGACAGAAGGTCTGGAGCAGCTCCCAGATCCAGGGAGGGTGCCTGGGAGAGATGCAGAAGTAGATGGTACCACACTTGGCGTGGCCAGCGTGGAGCTATGAGGATCATAGATCCTTGATCTCTCTGAAGTTTGAATAGAGTCTTGGGAATCAAGGGAATGGGTGGAAAGGCATATAGGAAGGCCTGACCCCAATGAAGGAGGAAGGCATCCTTGGCCTGAGCTCCCTGACACGGAATCCTGGAACAGAACCGGGGAAGTTTGGCATTGTACGGACTTGCAGAGAGGTCTATGTCCGGGGTTCCCCATTCCTGAAAGATTCTGAGTACCTGATCCATGTGCAGGGACCATTCGTGTGGAAGCAGAACTCGACTGAGTCTGTCTGCCCAAGAGTTTTGGATTCCTTGGAGGTACACTGCCAGGAGATGGATCCGATGCTCTCTGGCGAAGGCCCACAGTTTTAGAGCTTCGTTGCAAAGCGACAGAGAGCCAGTCCCTCCTTGTTTGTTTATGTAGAACATGGCTACTTGACTGTCGGTATGAACAAGGACTGTCATGTTGATGAGGAGGGTATGAAAAACCTTGAGGAAAATTGCTCGCAGCTCCAAAAGGTTGATATGAAGGGTGGTCTCCTGTGGAGACCAAGTGCCCTGAGTGGAGAGGTCTTGGAGATGAGCTCCCCAACCTGCTTGGGAGGCATCTGTAGTGAGAGTTGCTTGGGGTAACAAAGGTTGGAAGGGGGCCCCCAACAACAGATTTTGAGTGGATATCCACCATTGGAGAGACCAAAAAAGACGTTTTGAGGTTGCTATTTGGTCCGAGAGAGCTCCTGATGCTTGTGTCCACTGGGTGGACAGAGTCCATTGAGCTGCTCTCATATGTAGGCGTGCATAAGGCACCACATGAACTGTGGATGCCATGTAGCCTAGCAGTTGTAGCATCTCCCTGGCCGTCAAGTGGCTTTTGGACTGAACTTGATAGGCCAAGTGCACTAGACGGTGGCAAGAGGCCTGAGGAAGATAGGCCCTTGCAGTGGTGGTATCTAGCCAGGCCCCTATGAATTCTAGGGACTGAGTAGGGGTGAGTTGAGACTTTGGCAGATTGATGACAAGTCCCAGATACTGCAGTATGCGTCTGGTGTGGTCCAGGGAAGTCTGAGCCTCGGACTGAGATGGAGCTCGGATGAGCCAGTCGTCCAGGTATGGGAAGACAAAGATTCCCAGAGTGCGTAGAAATGCAGCTACTATTGCCATGCATTTGGTAAATACCCTTGGAGCAGAGGCTAGAGCGAAGGGAAGTACTCTGTATTGGAAATGTTTTCCCTGGAACAGAAACCGTAGGAATTTTCTGTGGGATGGATGGATGAGTATATGTGTGTACGCATCCTTGAGATCTAGAGAACAAAGCCAGTCCTGACTCTGTAGATATGGAAGGAGAGTGCCTAGAGAAGGCATCTTGAATTTCTCCCTGTATAGAAATTTGTTCAATTCTCTGAGATCCAGAATGGGTCTCTACCCCCCTGTTTTCTTGGGAATGAGAAAATAAGGGGAGTAAAAACCTGACCCTTGTTGAGGAAGAGGAACCTCTTTTATTGCCTTTTGGGCGAGAAGAGTGGTCACCTCCTGACCCAACAGGTCTAGGAGAGAAGGGGGAGAATTGAATTGTCTCACCATGAAATGGGGAGGAAGGCTGGAGAAATGTAGTTTGTAGCCCTCTCTGATGATAGAGAGGGTCCATTGCTCTGATGTGATTTGTTCCCATCTGGGAGCAAAATGAGTTAACCTTCCTGGAATGGTGAGAGGTTCTGGTTGTTTTAGAGCCAGAAAGGTTAAGTTCTCTAGAATCAAGTCAAAAACCCTGAGGGGGTTGGGACTGCTGGATTGTAGCAGCCCCTGTAGACTTTGTTCTGGCCTGTTTAGTTTGCTGACGCTTAGGAGCAAAGCGAACTTGGGAAGATTGCTGGCCAGTATTTGTGGAAAATCTAGTCTTTTTATAGAAAGGTTTCTTAAAAGGTTATTTCTTGGCAGGGGTAGAGGTAGACTTAGAAAGTCTATCTAAAGCAGCATTCTCTGCATCCATTTGAGTGGCTTTGTTTTGCCACTCCTTGCCAAACAGATTTTCACCTGTACAGGGCAGATTGCCCAAGCCTTCTTGTACCCAGGGTTCCAAATCAGAGGCCTGGAGCCAAGCCAGTCTGCGAGCAGCTATGGCAATGCCAGAGGCTCTGCTTGCCCCCCTCAAAAGAGTCAAAGGCTGCTCTGTTGGAGAACTTTGAAACATCTTGAGTTTGCTTTAGCAAAAGAAGGAACTCCTCTTGCTTATCCTCTGGGATAAAGGGGAGAAACTGACGTATCTTTAATGCAATCTCTTTCAAAAACATGCCCATATAGAGGCTGTATGAATTGATTCTGGCAATAAGCATGCTAGCTTGGAAGATTTTTCTCCCAAAAGCATCCAGAGTCCGACATTCTCTTCCTGGAGGGGTAGAAGAGTGCCTTTTGGTACTCTATCTATTTCATAGCAGACTTCACCACAATAGAGTGGTGAGGAAGCTGAGTCTTTTGAAAACCAGGAGAAGGAGGAACCCGATACATGGTGTCCAAACGTCGAGAATGTGGAGATAGGGTGAGAGGAGCCTCCCACAAGTCCATCATGTGTTCTTGAAGAATTTAATGTATGGGTAAGGTGGCTGCCTCTTTGGGAACCTTAGAGTATCCTAAAATATCCAATTTTTTTGCTCTAGGTTCCTTTTCAGAGGATACAGATATGTAAAGTCCTTTAGCTACTTCAATGATGAAGTCTTGAAAGGACAAATCCTCTGGAGGAGACATTCTCCTTTTTGGAGAAGAGGGCTCCTCAGGAAGAGTAAAAGAGACGTCAGCAGAATCATCTGATGTATCAGAATCTTCAGAGGATTCAAAGTATCGCCTATTTGCTTCCAGAGATCGATACGCGTACCGACCGGTATCGACATCGGGCGTACCGGGAATCGGAGCGGTATCGAGGAAATCTCCGGAACCGGAGACCGGAACCGGCATGCTACTGGAAGTAGATGCTCTGGGTACCGGTATCGGTTACGGTACCGGAGTCGGAACCGATTGTCGCGGTACCGATGGCGTTGCAGTATTAATGAAAGCCAGTAAGGCCTGCTGCATGGATTGTACCGTAGTACCCATAGTCGCCACAACTGCCTGGATGTCGGTACCGGTGTTAGCCGATACCCCAGAGCAGTCTAACAGGAGATCGGTCGAGGCCGTGCCATCGATGTCTACCTGTAACCCCATGGGAGGAGCTTTGGAAGCCGGAGCTTCCCGCCGGGGTTGTTTGGCTGGGGCAGGGTCCTCAGGGTCAAATGCAAGGGCCTCTCGCTGCTTAGAGGGAGATTTGCCTTTTGAGGACCTGCCTGAAGAATGTTTGGTTACCTGAGATCCATCAGGAGAAGACGACCTGGAGGATGTTGATGCTGGAGTATTGGTAGAAAACAGCATATGAAACTTAGCTGCTCTGTTCTGTAAGCCCCTTTTGGACATCAGAGAGCAGGATGGACAATCCGGAATGGAATGGTCAGGCCCCAAACATTTAAGACACCACTCATGGGTATCTGTGACTGAAATAGTACCGGTACACTTGGTGCATTTTTTAAAACCAGAAGCTGGTTTTTCCATGAGAGAGACCTGAGAAGGCCTAGAGGCCTCACAGAAAAAATACACCAAGTGAAGAAAAAGTAATTATTATTTTTTTTTTTTAAATAAACGAAAAAAGACCGGCGGTACCAGTCCGGAATCGGGGAAGGCAGACACGCAGTCAAAGAAACAAATTAAAATAACAATTTCTTCAGCGGTGACAGGAACACGACCTGCTGGCTCCGCGGAAAAAGAAGAACTGAAGAGAGTTGCTGGAAGGCGGGAAGGCAGCGCGCATGCGCTGTGAGAGGCTCCAAAAGCTTCCTTTCTGGGAAGCTTTCCCGCGCAGGCTCCGTCGGTTCCGACGTACCCATATGTGAGGACTCATTCCTGCTTGTTCCTGGAGATTGTAGTCTTCACATATGGGGAATCCCTAGCTACAGATGCCAGGGAGAGACCCCAGAAAGTCATGTGCCCCTGTGAAAGGGCTCCACTTCCCCCCATGGATCTCTAGCATCCTACCGGGAAAGATGGGTAGGAGTTGATTAAGTATGGAACAGGTGTTGTAGAACAGCCTGACCAAACGAGGCATACCGGCGGGAGTCCTTGTCTAAGCTGCAATGGGCTGCGAAGGTATGAACCGAGGCCCAAGTAGCTGCTCGACAGATGTCTTCAATAGACACAGAGTGTAGATGAGCCATTGAGGCTGCCATGGCTCTCACATTGTGAGCTGTGACATGGCCTTCCAGAGAAAGGTTTTTACTCTGATAGGCAAAAGAAATACACTGTGCAATCCAGTTGGACAATGTTCTCTTGGAGACTGGAAGTCCCAAATGAGAAGGATCGAAAGCAACAAAGAGTTGGGAGGACTTTCTATGTTGCTGTGTCCTCTGTAAGTAAAAGGCAAGTGCTCTTTTACAGTCCAAAGTATGAAGATTCCATTCTGCATTTGAAGCATGAGGCCTTGGAAAAATTACAGGCAGGTAAGCTGCCTGGTTTAAATGAAAAGGTGAGACCACCTTTGGCATAAAGTGTGGATGAGTTCCAAGGACTACCTTATTATGATGGAACCTCGTGTAAGGAGGATCAGCAACTAATGCCTAGCAATTCACTGATGCGACATGCTGATGTGATTGCAATGAGAAAGATAACTTTTCAGGAAAGGAACTTTTATTTATTTATTTATTACAGGCTCTTATATACCGCTCTATTCAGCATCAGCGCGGTTCACAATATAACAACATACCATAATGAACAAACTGTTTGGTTTTACAGAGAACAAGGTCAGAGAACTTGGATAAAACATGGGAACTTCATGGAAGTAGTAGCTAAAGGTTCAAAAGGCGGCTTCATGAGCTGCCCAAGAACCATATTCACGTCCCATGCCACTGGAGGTGGCCTAATGGGAGGCTTAGTTAGAAAAAGGCCCCTCATAAATCTCGCTATGAGGGGATGCGAGGAAATAGGCTGTCCATTTAAAGGCTTTAAAGAAGCTGACAGAGCACTTAAATGGATTCTTAGTGAGTTAGTCTTAAGCCCTGCATTAGATAAATGAAGGAGATACTCCAGTAATGATTCCAGAGGTATCGCAGAGGTGTGAAGACCTTTTTGCGATCATACGGAAAACCTTTTCCACTTGAAAGCATAAGAGCGTCTTGTGGAATGTTTCCTGGAAGCACAAAGGACATCCTTTACTTGTTGAGAAAGGTTAAGACCATGAAGGTCTAGGCTCTCAGCAACCAGGCCCTGAGATGCAGAGAGTGGGGATTGGGATGCCACAACATCCCGTCCTCCTGAGACAGGAGATCTGGAGCAGATCCTAACTCCAGAGATGGAGCTTGAGAGAGATGCAGAAGCAGATGGTACCACACCTGCCGTGGCCAATATGGAGCTATGGGAATCATGTGGCCTTTGTCTCTCTGAAGCTTGAATAGGGTTTTGGGAATTAGGGAAATGGGTGGAAAGGCATATAGGAAGTCCTGACCCCAATGGAGGAGGAAAGCATCCCTGGTCTGAGAACCTTGAGCCGGATTTCTGGAACAGAACAGGGGAAGTTTAGCATTCAACAGACTTGCAAAGAGGTCTATGTCCGGAGTTCCCCAAATTTGAAAACTTTTTGCTACCTGGTCTGCATGGAGAGACCATTCGTGTGGAAGCAGAACTCGACTGAGTCTGTCTGTCCAAGAGTTTTGAATGCCTGGCAGATACACCGCAAGCAGATGAATCTGATGCTCTCTGGCGAGGGCCCATAGTCGCAAAGCTTTGTTGCAAAGCGACAGAGAGCCTGTTCCTCCCTGCTTGTTCAGATAGAACACAGCTACTTGACTGTCTGTCTGAATTAGGACTGTCTTGTAGCTGAGCTGGGTATGGAACACAAAGAGCAAGGAAGATTGCTCTGAGTTCTAAGAGACTGATATGTAAGTGGGTCTCCTGTGGAGTCCAGGTGCCTTGGGTTGAGAGATCTTGCAGATGAGCTCCCCAACCCATCTGTGAGGCATCTGTTGTTAGAGTGACCTGGGGTAGGGGTTGCTGGAAAGCGGACCCCACCAACAGGTTTTGGGTTGACTGCCACCATTGTAGAGACAAAATAAGGCGACTTGTGTTTGCTATTATGTCTGATAGGCAGCCTGATGCCTGAGTCCACTGAGTGAATAGAGTCCACTGGGCTGCTCTCATATGGAGGCGAGCATAGGGAACCACGTGTACGGTAGATGCCATGTGGCCTAGTAGTTGTAACATTTCCCGAGCAGTGAGATGAGTTTTTAACACTGCCTGGGAGGCTAACTGCACAATGCGAAGGCAGCGGGGCCTGTGGGAGATAGGCCCTTGCTTTTCTGGTATCCAGCAAAGCTCCTATAAACTCTAGAGACTGAGTGGTAGTTAGGCTGGATTTTGGGATGCTTATGACCAGGCCCAAATACTGAAGGATACGCATTGTGCAAGATAGGGAAATTCTGGCCTCTGACTCTGATGGGGCTCGAATGAGCCAGTTGTCTAACTAGGGTAAGACAAATTTTCCTAGAGTGCGAAGAAACGCTGCCACTACAGCCATGCATTTCGTAAACACCCTTGGTGCTGAGGCCAGGCCAAAAGGAAGCACCCTGTATTGGTAGTGCTTTCCTTGAAAAAGAAAACGAAGGAATCTTTGGTGAGTTGGATGGATGAGAACATGAGTGTACGCATCCTTGAGATCTAGAGAACAAAGCCAATCCTGACTCTGAAGGTATGACAGCAGAGTTCCCAGAGAAATCATCTTTAATTTCTCTTTGAACAGGAATTTGTTCAGTTCTCTGAGGTTTAAAATGGGTCTGTGTCTCCCTGCTTTCTTTGGAATAAGGAAATAAGGGGAGTAAAACCCTGTACCCTGTTGGGAAATGGGTACGTCTTCTATTGCACCATGGGCAAGAAGTAAACCGACCTCTTGACAACTGGGTGTTGAGAGAAGCCTGAGAATTGAACTGTCTTAGGACTGTAGGAGGGGGCATGTTGAAGAAAGCACAGTTACTTACCTGTAACAGGTGATCTCTGGGAACAGCAGGAATTAGTTCTCACATATGGGTACGTCGGTACCGACTAAGCCTGCGTGGGAAAGCTCCCCAGCTTCCCAGGAGGAAAGCTTTTGGGGCCTCCCACAGCACATGCGCGCTGCCTTCCCGCCTTCCTGACCAACTCTCCTCAGTTCGAGTTTAAAGCCGAGACAATAGAGAGAGGAAAGGAAAGACAGAGAGAGATACAACTCCTAGGGGAGGTGGGTGGGTTGTGAGGACTAATTCCTGCTGTTCCCAGAGATCACCTGTTACAGGTAAGTAACTGTGCTATCTCCAGGAACAAGCAAGAATGAGTCCTCACATATGGGAACTCCCTAGCTAAGATGCCGGGGAGATCCCCCCAAGGGTATGAGACCCTGAAGGGTTCATCTTCCTATGGATCTCAGGCATCCATTCAGGGAAGGTGGGCGGGAGCTGTTTAAGAATGGAACAGGTGTCTGAGGACAGCCTGACCAAACAAGGCATCCCGGCGGGAGTCCTTGTCCAACAGTAATGGGCTGTAAAGGTATGAACCGAGGCCCAGGTGGCTGCTCGACAGATCTGATCGATGGACACAGAATGAAGATGAGCCATAGAGGTGGCCATGGCTCTCACATTGTGAGCGGTGACATGGCCCTCCAGAGAAAGGTTCTTACTCTGGTAAGCAAAAGAGATACACTGAGCAATCCAATTGGACAGTGTTCTTTTAGAGACTGGAAGTCCTAAATGAGAAGGATCAAAAGCAACAAAAAGCTGAGAAGACTTTCGATGTTGCTGTGTCCTGTGGAGGTAAAAGGCAAGAGCCCTTTTACAATCTAGAGTATGAAGGTTCCTCTCTGCACTGGATGCATGAGGAGCTGGAAAAAAGACAGGTAAATATACCTCTTGATTAAGATGAAAAGGGGAGACCACTTTAGGCATAAAGTGGGGATTGGTCCTAAGGACCATCTTATCATGATGGAACCTTGTATAAGGGAGATTAGCCACTAGGGCTTGCAGTTCACTGATACGGCGAGCTGAGGTGACTGCAATGAGGAAAATAACCTTCCAGGAAAGAAATTTCAAGGAGGTAGTGGCTAAGGGTTCAAAGGGTGGCTTCATAAGCTGACCAAGAACCAAGTTTAAGTCCCATGCTACCGGAGGAGGTCGAATGGGAGGTTTAGTTAAAGTTAGGCCTCTCATGAATCTTGCAATAAGAGGATGAGAGGAAACAGGTTGTCCATTGAGGGGTTTAAGGGATGCTGCAATAGCACTCAAATGGACTCTTACTGAATTCGTTTTAAGGCCTGCATTGGAGAGATGCAGGAGATATTCCAATAAAGAATTTAAAAGGTAGTGCTAAAGGGTCAAGACCCATTTGAGCACACCAAATGGAAAATCTTTTCCATTTAAAAGCGTAAGAACACCTAGTGGAAGGTTTCCTAGAGGCATGGAGGATATCCTTCACTTGCTGAGAAAGATTGAAGTGTTGAAGGTCTAGGCCTTCAGTAACCAAGCTCTGAGGTGAAGGGACTTGGGGTTTGGGTGCCACAAAGTCCCCTCCTCCTGAGACAGAAGGTCTGGGGCAGCTCCCAAGTCCAGGGAGGGGGCTTGGGAGAGATGCAGAAGTAGAGGGTACCACACTTGGCGTGGCCAGCGTGGAGCTATGAGGATCATAGATCCTTGATCCCTCTGAAGTTTGAACAGAGTCTTGGGAATCAAAGGAATGGGTGGAAAGGCATACAGGAAGCCCTAACCCCAATGGAGGAAGGCATCCTTGGCCTGAGCTCCCTGACACGGAATTCTGGAACAGAACCGGGGAAGTTTGGCATTCCACGGACTTGCAAAGAGGTCTATGTCCGGGGTTCCCCATTTCTGGAAGATGCTGAGTGCCTGATCCATGTGCAGGGACCATTCGTGTGGAAGCAGAACTCGACTGAGTCTGTCTGCCCAAGAGTTTTGGATTCCTGGGAGATATACTGCCAGGAGATGGATCTGATGCTCTCTGGCGAAGGCCCATATTCTTAGAGCTTCGTTGCAAAGCGACAGAGAGCCAGTCCCCTCCTTGTTTGTTTATGTAAAACATGGCTACTTGATTGTCCGTATGAACAAGGACTGTCATGTTGTTGAGGAGGGTATGAAAAACTGAGAGCTAGAAAAATTGCTCGAAGTTCCAAAAGTTTGATAAGAAGGGTGGTCTCCTGTGGAGACCAAGTGCCCTGAATGGAGAGGTCTTGAAGGTGAGCTCCCCAACCTGTTTGGGAGGCAACTGTTGAGGGTTGCTTGGGGCAACAGTGGTTGGAAGGGGGCCCCCAAAAACAGATTTTGAGTGGACATCCACCATTGGAGAGACCAAAAGAGACGTTTGGAGGTTGCTATTTGGTCTGAGAGAGCTCCTGATGCTTGAGTCCACTGGGTGGACAAAGTCCATTGAGCTGCTCTCATATGTAGGCGAGCATAAGGCACCACATGTACTGTGGAGGCCATGTGGCCTAGTAGTTGTAGCATCTCCCTGGCAGTCAAGTGGCTTCTGGACTGAGTCTGGGAGGCCAAGTGCACTAGACGTTGGCAGCGGGCCTGAGGAAGGTAGGCCCTTGCAGTGGTGGTATCTAACCAGGCCCCTATGAATTCCAGGGACTGAGTAGGGGTGAGTTGAGACTTTGGCAGATTGATCACAAGTCCCAGATACTGCAGAATGTGTCTGGTGCAGTCCAGGGAAGTCTGAGCCTCGGACTGAGATGGAGCTCGGATGAGCCAGTCGTCCAGGTATGGGAAGACAAAAATTCCCAGGGCGCGTAGAAATGCAGCCACTATTGCCATGCATTTGGTAAACACTCTTGGAGCAGAGGCTAGACCGAAGGGAAGTACTCTGTATTGGAAATGTTTTCCTTGGAACAGAAACCGTAGGAACTTTCTGTGGGATGGATGGATGAGTATATGTGTGTACGCATCCTTGAGATCTAGAGAACAAAGCCAATCCTGACTCTGCAGGTATGGAAGGAGAGTACCTAGAGAAAGCATCTTGAATTTCTCCTTGCATAGGAATTTGTTCAATTCTCTCAGATCTAGAATGGGTCTGTACCCCCCTGTTTTCTTGGGAATGAGAAAATAAGGGGAGTAAAACCCTGACCCCTGTTGAAGAAGGGGAACCTCTTCTATTGCCCTTTGGGCGAGAAGGGTGGTCACCTCCTGACCCAGCAGGTCCAGGAGAGATGGGGGAGAATTGAAACGTCTCACCATGGTATGGGGAGGAAGGCTGGAGAAATGTAGTTTGTAGCCCTCTCTGATGATAGAGAGGGTCCACTGTTCTGATGTGATTTGCTCCCATCTGGGAGCAAAATGAGTCAGCCTTCCTGGAATGGTGAGAGGCTCTGGTTGTTGTAGAGCCAGAAAGGTTAAGTTCTCTAGTATTAAGTCAAAAACCCTGAGGGGGTTGGGACTGCTGGGCTGTAGCAGTCCCTGCAGGTTTTGCCCTGGCCTGTTTAGATTGCTGACGCTTAGGAGCAAAGCGAACAGTAGAAGATTGTTGGCCAGTATTTGTAGAAAATCTGGCCTTCTTGTAGAAAGGCTTCTTAAAAGACTTTTTCTTGGCAGGGGTAGAGGTAGACTTAGAAAGTCTATCTAAGGCAGCATTTTCTGCGTCCATTTGAGTGGCTTTTATTTGCCACTCTTTACCAAACAGATTTTCACCTGTACAGGGCAGATTTCCCAAACCATCCTGGACCCAGGGTTCTAGGTCAGAGGCCTGGAGCCAAGCAATTCTGCGAGCAGCTATAGCAATGCCTGAGGCTCTGCTAGCACCTTCAAAGGAGTCAAAAGCTGCTCTGTTGGAGAACTTTGAAACATCTTGGGTATGCTTTAGCAAAAGAAGGAACTCCTCCTTTCTATCCTCTGGGATAAAGGGGAGAAAATTGTGCATCTTTAGTGCAATTTCCTTCAGAAACATGCCCATATAGAGGCTGTATGAATTGATTCTGGCAATAAGCATAGTGGCTTGGAAAACTTTCCTACCAAAAGCATCCAAAGGGCTACATTCTCTTCCTGGAGGAGTAGAAGAGTGTCTTTTGGTACTCTTTATCCTTTTCATAGCTGACTGTACCACAATAGAGTGGTGAGGAAGCTGAGTTTTTTGAAAACCAGGAGAAGGAGGGACACGATACATGGTGTCCAAACGACGAGAATGTGGAGATAGGGTGAGAGGAGTCTCCCATAAGTCCATCATGTGTTCTTGAAGAATTTCATGAATGGGCAAGGTGACTGCCTCTTTGGGAACCTTAGAGTATCCCAAAATATCTAATTTTTTTGCTCTAGGTTCTTTTTCAGAGGTTACTGAAATAGAGAGTCCTTTAGCTACTTCAATGATGAAGTCTTGAAAGGACAAATCCTCTGGAGGAGACATTCTCCTCTTTGGAGAAGACGGCTCCTCAGGAAGAGTACGAGATACTTCAGCAGAGTCATCTGATGAATCAGAATCATCAGAAGACTCGAAGTATCGTCTGTTAGCTTCCAGGGATCGATACGCGTATCGACCGGTATCCACATCGGGCGTACCTGGAACCAGATCGGTATCGGGAAAAACCCCGGAACCGGGAACCGGAACCGGTATCCTGGTTGATGTGGATGCCCTGGGTACTGGTATCGGTTGTGGTACCAGTACGGAATCGGTACCGCTTGCTGTGGTACCGAGGGCGTCGCAGCCCTAATAAAAGCCAGTATGGCCTGCTGCATGGATTGAACAGTATGATCCATAGACGCCACGACTGCCTGGATGTCAGTACCGGAAGATTGTGCCGGTACCCCAGAGCAGTCTAACAGGTGATAGGTCGAGGCTGTGCTATCGATGTCAACCTGTAACCCCATAGGAGCAGCTTTGGAAGCCGGAGCTTCCCGCCGGGGTTGTTTGGCTGGAGCAGGGTCCTCAGAGTCAAGCCCAGGGGCATCTCGATACTTAGAGGGAGATTTGCCCTTTGAGGACCTGCCAGAGGAATGTTTGGTTACCTGAGATCCATCAGGAGAGGAAGACCTAGATGATGTCGATGCTGGAGTATCTGTGGAGAACAGCATATGAAACTTGTCTGCTCGGTTCTGTAAGCCACGTTTAGACATCAGAGAGCAGGACTGGCAATCAGGAATGGAGTGGTCAGGCCCCAAACATTTAAGACACCATTCATGGGTGTCGGTGACTGAAATAGTACCGCTACACTTGGTGCATTTTTTAAAACCAAAGGCAGGTTACTCCATGAGGGAGAATTTTCTCAAGGCCTAGAGGCCTGAAGAGGAAAATACACCAAGTGGGAAAAAAGAAGATTCTTTTTTTTAAAGAAAAGTAAAGAAAAAGACCGGCGGTACCGGTCCGGAGTCGGGGAAGGCAGACACGCAGCCAAAGAAATAAATTAAAATAAGAACTTCTTCAGTGGTGACAGGAACACGACCTGCTGGCTCCGCGGAAAAAGAAGAACTGAGGAGAGTTGGTCAGGAAGGCGGGAAGGCAGCAAGGCAGCGCGCATGCGCTGTGGGAGGCCCCAAAAGCTTTCCTTCTGGGAAGCTGGGGAGCTTTCCCGCGCAGGCTCCGTCGGTACCGACGTACCCATATGTGAGGACTCATTCCTGCTTGTTCCTGGAGATATGAAGCTTGTACCCCTCTCTTACAGTGGAAAGAGTCCATTCTTCTGCTGTTATCTGCCCCCATCTGGGGGCAAAATGACACACCCTTCCTGGGATGGTGGAAGGCTCTGGCCCGTTCAGGGCCAGGAAGGCCAAGTTGTCTAGATGGGAATCAAAGCCCCTGTGGAGGCTGAGACTGCTGGGCCAGTTGAGGCTTAGCAGTCTTTGATTTCCTTTGCTTTGGGGGCTGCTGTACCTTTCGGGCGGACTGACCTGCAGAATGCATCTGCTGGGTATAGGAGGGATAAAACCTCTTCTTTTTAAAGAAGAATGGTTTCTTGTAGGATTTTCTCCTTGCAGGATCAGCTGTAGCCTTGGATAGTCTATCCAAAGTGGTGTTATCAGCATCCAGCTCATTAGCTTTCTCTTGCCAATTCTTGCCAAAGAGATTTTCGCCTGTACAAGGGATATTCCCCAGTTTATCCTGTACCCAGAGTTTTAAGTTAGATTCCTGGAGCCAGGCAATCCTACGAGCACCTATGGCAATAGCAGAGGTTCTGCTTATGCACTCAAAGCAGTCAAAAGCTGCACGATTAACAAACTTGTAAACATCCTGGGCATGTTTGACAAGTTGTATTATTTATTTGGATTTTTGGATCAGCGAAGAATATTGTACATAGAATATTTCATGTGAGAGTTGGATCAGCAAAGAATATTGTACTCTTGAGCCATGCTGAATTAGGAATTAGCTTGCTAGCCCAGGAGCTGATAGCTGAGCCTGGGGTTACTTTAGGTCGAGGAGTGATAATGGAGCTGAGCTTGGGGGTTACTTTAGGACAAATTCTCTGAGCAGGCAACAGGTTTGGCCGGACAAAACTGGATGAGTGACTCATACAGTGACTCAGCAGCTAACATTCTTTTCAGCTGCTGGTCACGAGCACAAATTAACTCTAGCCAATCATGATTTGAGCATGCAGCATGTTAACCAATTATTTGTAATAGCATGCAGCAGGCACGATCTTAGTTAGGTACTTTAGGGGGACTCTCAGGAGGAAAA
The DNA here is from genome assembly GCA_033557465.1 of Ichthyophis bannanicus. Taxonomy (NCBI): domain Eukaryota; kingdom Metazoa; phylum Chordata; class Amphibia; order Gymnophiona; family Ichthyophiidae; genus Ichthyophis; species Ichthyophis bannanicus. Next base: position 315,660,090 of record CM066039.1, on the reverse strand, counting down.
GATGGGACTGCAACTGATATACGAGGCAGACGTGTCTCTGTAGTTTTTTCCCGGATTTTCCTCCTGAGAGTGATCGCTGAACAGTCCCCCACCTGGAGTGAGCTACAATAATCCAGTGATGTATTGATGCTTATCTCTGTGCTTATTATTATTCCAAAAGGACTTAATTTAATAAAACTCATATTGCATTTACTAAAGTGTCTATGCCTAGTCTGTGAGCTAGTGAATGACAGGGTTAACTTGTATTTTCCAGAGTGTCTATGCATAGTCTGTGAGCCAGTAAGTGACAGGGTTAACTCATATTGTATTTGCCAGAGTGCTTATGCCTAGTCTGTGAGCTAGTGAGTGATAGGGTTATAGGAAGTGTAAAATTTGGCAATACACAAGTGTAAGATAATCCTGCCTCTTGTCATCAGGAAGGAGAGGGCTCATAAGCTCGAGATCTCCTGTAACCTCTTTAAGGAAAATTCCCATGTATAAGATGTAGGAACTAATCCTGGCAGAAAGCAGAGGCCTGGAAGGTTCAACGCCCAAAGGCATCAAGAGTCCTACATTCACGTCCTGAAGGATTAGATGCATGTCTCTTTGCACTCTTGATCCTTCTCATAGCTGACTCCACCACTATGGAGTGGTGTGGCAACTGAGTTTTATGAAATCAAGGACAAGGAGGTACTCGATACATGGTATCCAGCCTACGGGAATGGGGAGAGGTAGTAAGAGGTGCTTCCCACATTTTTAATATGAGATCATGCAAGATCTCATGAATAGGCAAAGTAGCCGCTTCCTTGGGAGCTTTAGGATATTGTAAAATCTCCAGCTCCTTTGCTCTGGGCTCTGTTTCAGGAGCCACTGTGATGGAAAGACCCCTAGCCACCTCTCTAATGAAATCCTGAAAGGATATATCCTCTGGAGGAGACATACTACGCTTAGGAGAAGGCGGCTCCTTAGAGAGAAGTACTCCCGCATCGCCAGAGCTGTCAAGAGTCCTCAGAGTCATCGGAGGATTCAAAATATCTTCTGCCCGGGTGCTCTTGTAAAGCACGATACCGGTACCAACTTCGATACCAGAGGAAATAGCATGACTCGGTGTCGGTAGAATAGTCGCCGATGTCGATGCTGTCGGTACCGATATCGGTGCCAGAGCTGGTGTCGATACCGGTTGAACTGTCTGAAGATGTCCCGAAGGCACCGATGCCGCAAGGAGAGCCGCCAGACTGCACTCAATAGCCAGGAATCGCTGGTCAATTGACGCTGCCAATGCCTGGGTGTCGGTACCGGATGAAGCGGCCAGTACCCCAGAGCATGGCACCAGTAGTTCTGCCGAGGTTGAGGCCTCGAGAACATCCTGGAGCCCCGATAATGCTTTGGAAGCCGAAGCCTCCCGCCGGGGCAATTTTGCCGGTACAAGTCCCTCAAGGGAAACACCAGAGGAATCTCGATGCTTGGAAGGAGATCTACCCTTTGAGGACCAGCCAGATTTATGTTTGGTTACCTGAGATCCATGGGAGGAAGACGAAGCCCTGGAAGGCGTCGATGCCACAGATGCTGCATCAGAGGGAAAAAGGGTGCTAAGCTTAGCAGCTCGGTTCTGCCGACCCCTCTTCAACATCATCCCACAGGCAACACACTCTGAGATGGCGTGGTCAGGACCTAAACATTTGAGGCACCACTCGTGAGTGTTGGTGACGGAGATGGTACCGCCACACTTGGACACTTTTTAAAACCCGAAGCGGGTTTTTCCATGTTGAGGATAAATTGGGCCTAGTGCCCTAAATGGCACATGGCACCCGAGAGAAAAAGGTTGGAAAATCCAAATAAAAGATTAGAATTTTTTTTTTTTTCAGAAAGAAAGAACTGGCAGTACTGGTATAGCGTCGAAGAAGGAAGACGCTACCACAAAAAAGAATGAAACACACGGGATAATTTCTGCGGTGACAGGAAAACAACCTGCTGGCTCAGCGAAAAACGAAGAACTGGAGAGAGGCAGTTGGGAAAGGCAGGAAGGCAGCACGCAGGCGCTGTGGGGTGCTCCCAAAAGCTTGGGGAGTGTTCCCGCGCAGGCTCCGTCGGTATCGACGATACCCATATGTGAAGACTACATTGCTGCTTGTTCCTGGAGATATTCCGATTCCCCACTATAGCTACGTGTATAAGAGCTTTGTCATCATGGATGTCAACTAGTAGTCTAGCTCAGGGGTTCTCAACCCAGTCAAGTTTACAGGATAACCACAATGAATATGCATGAGAAAGATCTGCATGCCCTGCCTCCACTGTATGTAACTCATATGCATATTCATTGTGCTTAGCCTGAAAACTTGACTGGGTAGTGCATCCCAAGGACTGGACTGAGAACCCGTGGTCTAGTTATAACAAAGCAATATATAACCTCACCCCCTCCTAACAAGAGGGCAAGAAACCACCGAAAACCAGGCAGAACCCAGGCTCATGAAGGAAACAAATGAAAAATGGCAAACCATGGAGATTAGTGGAACTTCAAACCCACTAGTGCCTAGAACATGTCACTAAATATACCAAATCTGCACAATCATGTACCCAAATGGTGGGTTCTAGACTGGTCTGGAAGGACTCAAGAAAAAAAAAGGCAAGATAGTTTCCCCTTTGCATTCACTCCTCCAGACCCCCAGGAAATATCAAAGCAGTCTATCAAGGGAGAGCTCTAGACAAGCCTATCTCCAATACGCTTTCACCAAAAGCTAGGTCCTGCCTCACCTGAAAATCTAATCTGTAATTATGGACAAAAAAATGCAGTCTACCAGTAGTAGAACCAGACTATGCTCTTTGCAAAATGCTTGTGCCTTAATCAAATGAGCCCCTAACCCTGATGGCACTGTATGTCCATGCACAACATACATAAAAACAAAATTTCCTTAATCTAGTGAAATACCAAAGCCTTTAATACTGCCTCACACTTTCTGGTCCCACTGAACAAGATGAACAGTTGATCTATCCTGCAAGATTCCTTGGCCCTCTTCAAATACCAAATGCAAGTCCCCTGAGAATTGCAATCATCCACTGACTGAAATGCTGACATGACCCTGAGCAAACGAGGCAACCAGCTTAATCACAACCCTCTCTCCAATTACTGGGAAGGGTTCCAAACAAAAAAACATTAATATCCTAAAGAACCAGCCACGAGAACACCATCTTCGGCATGATGTTCTCCAAAGCAGCCTCTTAGAGAGGCTCAAAGATGCTTTCACAAAGGCAGCAAAAGACAAGATTAAGATCTCATGGCAGCACCACAAGATGCTGAGGGGGCCTTAAGTTCTAAACCTCTCAAAAACTACCCATCTGTATAAGCAACCAAGGGATGGCCCTGCAACAGTCATTTATAAAACACACAATGGCAGCCATCTAGACCCTCAAGGAGTTTAAGCTAATGCCTTATCAGGACTATCCTGGAGAAATGTCAAGATGCCCGGTATAGAAGACTGAAACAGACTGATACTACAGGTCCTGGCACAAAGCTTCAAATATTCTCCATACCAGGACATATGCCAGTGAAACTGACTTTTCCTGCATTGTAATCACTTGACTAGAATACCATCTCTTCCTCAATCTCACAAGAGTCAGACCTTAAGAAACCAAGGATATACAGAATTAGTAAAGGTATAGAGGAAGAGTGATCAAAATGATAAAGGGGATAGAGTAGTTACTCACCTGTAACAGGTGTTCTCCAGGAGCAGCAGGAATCAGTCCTCACATATGGGTGACGTCGGCACCAACGGAGCCCTCGTGCGGAGCATTTCCCCAGCTTTCAAAGAAAGCCTTTGGGAATGCAGCGCGCATGCGCGGTCCCCTTCCCGCCCAAGGGTGCCATCTTGCTCAGTCTGATGACATAGCTAAAAGACAGCAAAAAATCAAAGTGAAGTACACGACTGCAACTCCAGGGAAGGAGGGAGGGTCGTGAGGACTGATTCCTGCTGCTCCTGGAGAACACCTGTTACAGGTGAGTAACTACGCTTTCTCCAGGACCAAGCAGGAAGTCAGTCCTCACATATGGGACTCCCCAGCTCTAGGCTACCGGGAACCCAAAGCTGAAAAAAATGGCTCTCTCTCAAGAGCCTCAGCATTCGTGATAAGAATATCCTCTGAGAACGGCCCCGTACGGTAGCCCAACACAAGGGCCGGAGGGTAGGAGTTGCCTAAACCTCAAAGAGATTACGGAGTACCGCCTGTCCGAAAGCACTGTCCCTTCGAGACTCTCTCTCCAGGCAGTAATGGGCTGCAAAAGTCTGGCTTGAAGACCAAGGTGCGGCCCAGCAGGTGTCTGCCAATGGAACAGAGCAGAGATGAGCTACTGACGTGGCTTTTGCCCTGACATGGTGGGCAGAGACTCAACCCTACAAGGGTTGGTCGGTTGCCTTGTATGCCCAGGCAATACAATCTGCTACGCTTGGAGACAGGTAACCCCATCTTATTAGGGTCAAAGGAGACGAAGAGCTGAGTAGCCCTTCGATGCCCCCCACCTACGTTCTATGTAAAAAGACAACGTCCTCTTACAGTCCAGGGTATGCAAGACTGTTTCAGCCCGGCTGGTATGCGGCCTGGGAAAAAAGGTCAGAAGAACCACCTCCTGGTTGAGGTGGAAAGAGACCACTTTTGGAAGGAACTTGGGATGGGTCCATAGGACCACCCTGTTCCTATAGAACCGTGTACGGCCTATCAGAAACCAGAGCTTGTAGTTCACTCACACGTCTGGCCGAGGTAAGAGCCACCAGGAAGAGCGCTTTCCAAAAGAGGAAGCGCAAATGGCAAATAGCCATCGTCTCAAACGGTGGGAGAGTAAGTTGCTGCAAGACCACGCTCAAATCCCACTCAGTTGCCGGTGGACGAACCGGAGGCTCGAGTAGAAGCAGACCTCTGAGAAATTGGGACACCAAGGGGTGAACTGACAGAGGCTGTCCTTCCACCGAGGAGTGGTGCGCTGACAAAGCGCTGACGTGAACCCGAACAGAGTTAGACTTAAGGCCTAGGTCTGACAGGTGAAGTAGATATTGCAGAACTACTGGCACAGGGCAAGAGAAAGGATCTTCATTGCGCTGAGCACACCATACCGTAAACCTACTCCACTTGAGGGCATAGGATTTTCTGGTGGACTGCCTCCTAGAGGCCAAGACCACCTCCTCAACCTCCTTAGGTATTTTTATTTATTTATATTCTCTTATATATTTTTTATTTTTATATTCTCTTATATACCACGCTATTCTGCATCAGTGCGGTTTACGTAAGGGTAGACGTAAGAGAGCTAGCACTATCATTTCAGCAGCCAGACCATCAAATTGAGGGACCTGAGAATGGGGTGCAGAAGGGAAACTTGCTCCTGAGACAGGAGATCGTGTTGCAACCCCAGAGGGAATGGAGTTTCCACTGCCAACTGCAGCAGAAGTTGAAACCACGGCTGCCTTGTCCATCTGGGAGCTACCAGAATCACTGAGGCCTTGTCCCGGAGAATCTTGAACAGAGTTTGAGCCACCAGGGGCATGGGAGGAAACACATACAGGATGCCCGTAGACCAAGAAATCAAAAAAGCATCTGCTGCTATCCGCAGGGGATGCGGCTGTCTGAAGCAGAACCTGGGCAGCTGACGATTCTGTGGACTTGCAAAGAGATCGATGGATGGAAGTCCCCAGCGGAGGAAGATCGGCTGGACCATCAATGGATTCAACTGCCATTTGTGAGGCTGGAGAATCCTGCTTAGCTTGTCTGCTAGGAAATTCTCCTGACCAGGTAGATAAACTGCTTTGAGAAACATGCCTTGTTTTACTGCAAAGGAGCAAAGGGCCAGTGCCTCCAGACATAGGAGCCTGGACCCCATGCCCCCTTGTATGTTCACGTAGAACATTGCCACTTGATTGTCCGTCTGAACTAGGACAGACTGGTGAGATAGGGTATGAGAAAATGTTTGCAGAGCTAAGCGGATTGCTGGCAGCTCCAAAGATTGATTTGCTGCGTGGCCTCCCGAGGAGACCACAGGCCTTAAGTGCACATGCCCTGGCAATGTGCACCTCAGCCCTTTGAGGAAGCATCGGTCATCAGCACCCTTGTGTGTGTTGGAGCTTGAAAAGGTACCCCCCTGAGGTGGTTTGGAAGATGTAGCCACCACTGTAAGGAGTCCAAAAGTGGTTTGGACACCTCTACTCTGTCTCGGAGGTCGCCTGTGGCCTGCGTCCACCAAGCTCTGAGGCACCATTGAGCAGTCTGCATGTGCAGGCGGGCGTTGGGAGTCACATGCACAGTGGATGCCATGTGGCCCAGGAGCCGCAGGTAGTGCCTGGAGGAAACATGAGAACTGCTTTGGAAATGATTGGCCAAGTCCATTAGTCTGTGGGCCTTGTCCTCGGGCAAGTAGGCTCCTGCCTGAAGGGTGTCTAATCTTGCCCCTATAAACTCTAGGTTCTGAGAGGGGAGCAAAATGGACTTTGCGTAGTTTATGACAAAGCCCAGATGCTGAAGAGAGACGGTGCGAAGAGTGGCTTGTCGGACCTCCTGGAGAGACTGGCCCCTGATGAGCCAGTCGTCCAGGTATGGGAAGACAAAAATTCTCTGATTCCTGAGATAAGCCGCCACCACCACCAGGCATTTGGTGAAAACCCTGGGGGAAGAGGTTAGGCCGAAGGGAAGTACCCTGTACGAAAATGGTTTCCTCCAACTACAAATCTGAGATATTGTCTGTGGTCTGTATGAATGAGGATGTGAATATAAGCATCCTTTAGGTCTAAGCAGCATAGCCAGTCTCCCTGCTGGAGGTAAGGCAGAAGTATTCCAAGGGTAAGCATCTTGAACTTTTCCCTCTCCAGAAGCTTGTTTAGGTTTTGCAAGTCTACGATAGGCCGGAGGCCTCCTGTCCTTTTTGGTACCAAGAAGTACCTGGAGTAGAAGCCTTGCCCTTCCAGGTGGTGAGGCACTGGTTCCACCGCCTGTTCCTTTAGAAGACTTGCCAACTCCTGAAGGAGGAGGTTCCTGTGTAGAGGGAATCTTGGAGGCTCCCCTGGAAAGTAGGAGGGGGGTAGCTGGTGGAAGTGGAGCATGTAGCCCTTTTGGATTATGCTCAGTACTCAGGCATCCCCTGTGATGGCTGGCCACCTGCAGGTGTACAGGGTCAGCCGACCTCCTGTGCTGAGTGGACCCACCGGCGGAGAAAAGGCTATGCTGTGCGAGTCAAAACCCCGCTCCCTGCTGTGCAGGAGCCGGAGCTGGCAGCTTGGGGGTCTTCTGCCTACGGGGCCCATGCCCTTCTGGCCCTGTTGGGGAGCTGGAGAGGACTGATATTAAGGGTAGGATTTGTAGGTAGCACCCTTCCTCAGGAAAAAGGGCTTTTTTCCCAAACCCTTCTTTTTTTGAGAAGGAGCAGAAGTCTTTCTGGACAGCCTTGTCCTGGTGAGAGTCTCAGTCTCGATTTCTGCAGCCTTTTCAGTCATGGGCTTACCGAATAGGTTGTCACCTCAGCACGGGACATCGACCAACTTGTCCTGCACCCATGACTCCAGGTCCGATGACTGCAGCCAGGCCTGACGGAGTGCACCGATGCCGGCCGCGGTTACCCAGGCTGAAGCCTTGAAGCCATCACGGGCTGCTCGAGAGATAAACTTCAAGCACTCTCGGATCCCTGTAGACAAGGCTTTGAACCTCTGCAAGGGTTCCTCGGAGAGGCCAGCTGAGAACCCGGCACTCTCCTTTGCCAGGTCCCGAAAGTACATGCCCATTTATAGCTGGTAAGTCTGGACACGGCAAGATAGCATAGAGCCCTGGAAGCACTTTCTACCAAGGGCATCCAGGTTCTGGGCCTCCCGGCCGGGGGGCACCAAGGAGTGCATCTTCTGACTCTTCAGGCAGTGCATGGACGAATCAACAACCATGGAATTGTGCGGTAGCTGCGCCTTTTGGAACCCAGTGCTCTTGCGGACTCGATAAATGGAATCGACCTGTTTGCTAAGAACCGGCGCCGAGGCCGGTGCCTCCCACATACGGAAGAGCAGCCGTTCCAGCACCAGAGGAACCAGTACAGTAAAGGCTTTCTTCGGAGGAAAATCATACTGGAGGGCATCGAGCTCTTCGGCTCCTCCTCAGCATCCACAAGGAATGCCAACGCTTTGGCCATGTCCCTCACAAAGTCCAAGAACCGGGTATCCTCTGGGGGGACCTTCTCCGAAGCTCGGACTGCGGGAAGTCCGAAGGGATGCACTGGGTCCGAAAGGTGTCCGGAGACTCCTCGTCCTCAGTCTCCCACGCCGACTCCTCCAAGGAGGAATCGAGTGGCTCCAACCATGTGGGCTTCGATGCCACCTGCCCCGACGCCGAAGGCACCGGCGTAGATGACCTTGGCCCCACACGGGAGGTCGAGGGGGACCTTGACCGAGGATCGACTCGAGACTGGATGGACTTGAGACTTCATGGACTCGAGGATCGGCTCGGCTTCCGGGGTCGACTTAGACGTCGAGGTCCCGGTGGTCAGGGCAGCGATCAGCACCCGCTGCTGATCCATGAAGGCAGCCAAGCTGCTCTCCAAGGCCGTCAACAAGCTCAGGAGACTCAGCAGCCCTGACTCGGGGCCCCGACATCGGCTCTCCTGAAGAGTCCACAAGGACAACAGAACTTGTGACTCGGGGACTCCAGCTCCATGCAAGGTAGTTTGAATGGCCTCTCCGACTCCGAGAGCCCGGGGCGGCGGTCAGGGCTACGCGACCTGGCCCTCTAGGAACCAGGGGCCTCCACAGACGACGCCCTCATGAGCTTCTTCTTCCTTTTGTGCTCCCGGGTGGGAAACCCCCTCTCAGAGGAACCACGACGGCGCTTGGGGTCAGACTCCCGAAATGTCAAGGCCTCTGATGAAGTCTGGGCCTGGCCGGATGCGGACTCAGAGAAAAGTGCTGACGGCTCCGAAGTGCCTTCAACGACATTTTGTCGCACGGGCCGCAGACCAACGGGTCATGGTCGGGCCTGAGGCATCGGAGGCAGCAGTCATGTGTGTCGGTGAGAGATATATGTTTCTTGCACCGATCACACTTTTTGAACCCGCTGGCAGCCATCGGGGGAAAAGGGCCCCTGCAAGGTCAAAAGACCGGGCTGCCAGTGAAAATAACAAAAAAAAGGCACGAACATTAGTCACAAAGGAAAAAAACGAAAAAAGAAATTACGGACTCGATATCGGTGTACCGAGCCCAGGCGGGAAAGGGAACCGGCGTCGAAATGGATAAGCAAAAGAGCAAAAATCGCAGAAAAAAAATCTTACTTTTCCCGGGTGATATGAACTCACGTCCGTTGGGCTCCACGGAAAAAGAAAGACTGAGCAAGATGGCACCCTTGGGCGGGAAGGGGACTGCGCGCATGCGTGCTGCATTCTCAAAGGCTTTCCTTGATAGCTGGGGAAATGCTCTGCACAAGAGCTCCATCGGCGCCCATATGTGAGGACTGACTTCCTGCTTGGTCCTGGAGAAAGCCATGATCAACTCTGCATCACCGCTGACAGGATATCATCCCTTGGTGGCAGCGGGTTAGAAATATATTGACATCAGAGCATCATCCAGCAGGAGAGACTGAATCCACAGAATACAGCCGAGGTGCTAGGCCTGCACAAACAGCTAATGGGAGAAAGCTGCAACTGCGAAATGGCTCTTCAGCAGAGGGTCCCATCTGTCTATCCATAATGCCCTTCAAGGCCAAGCAGACTCCCACAGAAATGGTGGCCCACTGTGTGACTGCTGTAATTTCTGCCTTCACCTTGGGCAGGCCAGACCAAGTGATGCACTCCCTTGAGAGAGTGCTCACATCCCTTAACACACCTGTATCCTCCAGGCTGGAAAATGATCAGTATCCATTCCAACCATAATATGTTCTGGATTAAGTCTGGAAGAATGCCGTAAATATCTGCACCACCTATCGAAGGAGGAGTCTGCAGCCCCTGCTCTGTCGCTGGAGCATCAGCCACATACCAGGTGGAGGAAAACTCAAGCAATCAAAGCTGCCAGGTCTCCCTTCCGGGACAGGAGGAAAATGTCAGACTCCACCAATGTTCCCTCTAATTTTCTGTAGGCTGTGTGCGCATAAAATATCAGCTGTGCAGCTTTTGAAGGAAGGTTAAATTTTTGTGCGCCACATAACGACACTCAGAGTTATATACTTTAAAATTTGACTACACGTCAGAATACAGTATGTACACCACATTGATTGCACTAGAAAATATTGTAGAACTTGTGAAAACCATAAATACACAACAACTTTTCAATTTTAAGAACGTCTGTGGTATTTTCTATCGGAATCAGAACCGTAATTTTTGTGCGCTGTGTTGTAAAGTATGTGCGCTCACTCGGCGAGGTGTGTGCGCGCGCACACGCGCACAGCTTAGAGGGAACAGTGGACTCCACATGAATCTCTAACATAAAAACTACTCTTCCGTTTTTTTTGCAGCAGCAGACTCCTCTCAGCCAAGCCGCCAAAGACCAGTACTCAAGTCAAAGTCTCAGACAGACCCCAGCCAACTCACATCTCGAGGAGGCAGCCTCCACCCAAGTCACTTACGAGGTACTGAAGCCAGGCTTCTACACTTCACCCATCCCTCATGTGACCGAGCTCTACGGAATCCAAATGCTGCAGGATCTGAGTTTTCATGCTAACCATCAGGCTTGCCTTAGAAGGAAAAGAATTCCAGGGAAGACAACCTGGACCGCTGGAAGCTTCAGCAGTCTTCTCCATGAGCGGAATCGGGAGGTATGTGTAAAGCAGCACCACTCTCCAATGCAGGAGAACAGCATTTGAGACCAGCCAGCAGCAATCCTGGAGCAGAACCAATCCACCTGGTCGTCGTGTGGCATGGCAAAGAGGTCTATCAATGGAGTAATCCACTCCCTAAAGATTCAGTCCATTACCCTCCTGTTGAGGATCCACTCCTGAGGTTAAAGGACCCAGCTGATGTGGCCCTCCCTGGCACTGAGCTCTTTAGGCAGGTAGGTTGCTCTCAGCTCCATCCCCTGGGCTGCAGCAAACTTCCACAACTGCACTGCCTCCCAGCACAGAAGGTATAATCCTGTGTCCCCCTGCTTAATGATGTAAAACAACCACCTGATTGTTTGAATCAGGACCACCTGGTAGGCTAGGTGAGCAGAACACCAGAGAGCATTCACAATGGGCCGAAGCTCCAGGAAGTTTCTGTGGTGCAGGTGCTCCTGCTCTGACTAAAGATCCTGAGTGCACAGGCCATCCAGGTGAGCACCCCAGCCCAGCTTGGACACATCCATGATGAGCATCCGGTGGGACGCAGCCACCTGGATGGGGAGGCCACAAAGCAGGTTCTGCAGCTCCAGCCACCAGTGAAGGGACTGCATGAGAGTTGCAGTAACTGCCACCTGGTCCCAGAGGCGGCCTGTGTTCTGCTTCCACTGGGTGCTCAGAGTCCACTGAGACTGCCATCCGCATACAGAGACGGGCCAGTGGGGGGGAGGGGGGTGTCACATGCACCAAAGCCATGTGGCTGAGCATCCGCAGCATTCCCCGAGCTTTCGTGTAGCACCTTTTGTCAGACGTTGCTGACCACCTCCATGAGTCGCTGCAGGAGGTCCAACAGGAGATAAGTTCGGGCCAGAGTGGTATCAAAGAGAGCCCAGATGAACTCCAACTGCTGAGAAGGTTGGCAGTGCAAAGTGCAGCAGGTACCCACTGTGGACGATCTGGAGGACCCAGGCATATGTGGTAATTAGAGGCCACCAGTGCGCAAAGTGGATGAGCCGTTCCCCAATCTGAGGTAGCAGCCCTTCGGAGTCCAGGTGATTGGCTATGCTCCTGAGGAACCAATCAAAAACCTGCCCCCGGCTGAGGAGTGGGTTGGGCCTTCTGAGGCTTGTCACGCCTCTGCTGACACAGGGCCTGTGCTTTCAGATGAGCACTCAGTGGCTCTCATACTACTGGCGTTTGCATTGGCAGAAGAGCTTTTCTCCCCTGGTATTTCTTTCAAGAGGGGTCGTCAGTTTTCTTCAAAAGCCTGGAGAAGATAATATGCCCCTTCTCTCTCTCGACTGCCCTTTCCTCCACCGGCTTGCTGAAGAGGTTCCCCCCCCCCCCCTTCCCACAGGACACATCTGCCAGCTTGTCCTGGACCCACTGTTCCAGGTCCAAGGACTGAAGCCAAGGCAAAGCGGTGTGCCCCGATGCCCAGAGTTGCCACCCAGTCAACAGACTCTAAGGCATATGTGGCACAAACCATATACTTCTAGCAATCCTTGCTGTGGCCTACCAGAGCACGGAAGGCATTGAGGTGCTCCGTGGATACGAGGAACTGAACTCATTCAGGTTCGCCATGATGTCCTTCAGGAACACACTCATGTAAAGTTGGTAGAAGTATGCAGACAACCAGCATGGAGCCCTGAAAGCATCTCCACCCAAAAGAATCGAGTGTGCCCGTGATACCAAAGAATGGGACTTGGTGCTTTTGATCGGCTTCAAGGCAGACTCCACCACCAAGGAGTTATGGGATAGTTGAGGTTTTTAAAAGCCCAGGGCCTTCTGTACCCGATACATGGAATTGAGCCACCCACTAATGACTGGCACTGTAAGGGGATTCTCCCATACTCTTAGCAGCAGCCGCTGCAGGATCTGGTGCACGGGCACAGTGACGGCCTCCTTGGGAGCTGAGGGGTATTGGAGGATCTCCAACTCCTTCCACTTTTAGCTTATCTGCTGCTTTCAGCAAAAATGTCATGGCCTTTGCCATGTCCCAGGCGAAGTCCTGGAAGGATACATCCTCCAAGGGTGACTGTTTGTACGGAGCGGTAGGTTCCAAGGGCACGTCCAGAGACTCCACTCGGACACCATCAATTCCTCCTGTATCCCATCCCTTGGCGTCAGACTGAGAAAGGAAGTCAAAACAGCACAGGCCTCCTTCCGAAGCTGACCAGGCAGGGGAATGCTGTTGATGGGACCGATGGTGCACTGGGCAAGAGCACTTGTGCACCGGGGCATAGGAACCAGAAATGCTGGACAAGGAAATGGTGGTAGGAAACAGTGTGACTGCCAAACACCAACCCCATGTCTCTGCTTTGGCCGGGAGTGCCTGGGTATCCCGGACTGGCTGTACGGCATGCAGACGATGCCATGGGCATAAGGGACCCAGGGGGCCATGAAGCCAGGATCACCTCCTCGAGGGCCCAAATGCATTCTTCCAGCATCGCCGTTTCCAAGGGCATCAGGGCCAGGACAACCTCGGCCACAGACTCCAGCACTCGTATCAGGGACTCCATGATGGTCAGCGCATTGGAAGACTGCCAGCAGCCCTATAGGGCCCTGGCATCTATTCCTCCCGCTAGGGCAGCTTGGCAGGCCATTCCTAGCCATCACCTTCGATATCACGTCAGGAAGGGCTCTGGTGTCTATGTCCATGGCTCTTGGCCCAGTGCTCGATTGCCGCCTTTGACATCAACGGAGTGGACGACAGCTCCTTCCGTGGCTCCAACCGGAGGTCAATGGAGAACCTCCTTTCCATGGCAACACAGGTCCTTGGCTCCGAGTGAGCATGGGCACCGTGTGATGCCAATGCCTCAGCAGAGCCCTGAGAGGGCATCTATGTCGATATCAATGACACAGAGTCCGATGGCCCAAAAAGGGTTTCTCCCGGCCCTTCAGGCCTTTCCCTCATCAACTGCAAACACAGATTGCATGAAAATGGTTCATGGTCAGGCCTGAGACACCAGTTGTGACAGTCGGTGAACGAGATGGTGCATGCACTTTTTAAAACTCGCAGGCTGGCTTAGACGTAATCTGGAACATAGCCACAGCAAGGTCTTACGGCTCAATGTCGCCAGTCAGGAAAAGTGCAGGGAAGAGAAAAAAATCCCCCAAGAAAGCAAAAAAAAAAAACCCAGGCATCAACAGGAAGCAGACGCAACTGACAAGTGGTAAACGCTACAAACAAAAAGGACCCATGAAGGGTTAAAAATATTAAGCATTTTCTGCCAATGGCAGGAGCACATCTTAGGGGTTCTGCGGAAAAAGACGAATGGAGATAAGATGGTGCTATGGCAGGTGTCTCTCCCAAAGGCTTCCCATTGGAAGATGGGGAGTATTCCCACACAGGGCTCCATCAAGGATATCACCCATACATGAGGACTTATTTCCTGCTTGTCCACAGAGAAATGCTCACTTAAGCAATTTCCTTTGAAAATTGCCCTCCAGAACACAAAAGTTTAGACTTCTGTTTTATAATGGTGGCAAGTCACTTAACCCTCCATCGCCTTGAGTACAAACAGATTATAAGCTCTCTGGTAACAGGGAAACAGCTACTGTATTTGAATATAACTCACCTTGAATTACTACTAGCATAGAATGAGCTAAATATAAAGTACAATACATTTCCGACAACTTTAAGGGGTATGTTTCCTAAACTGTGTTGGCAGTTAATGCATCATGCCGCGTTGACAGCTAACACAAGCAAAATGCAGATAGAGCGTAGTTACTCACCTGTAACAGGTGATCTCTGGGAATAGCAGGAATTTAGTGTTCACATATGGGTGGACGCCTGTTTTGACGAAGCTTGCACCAGAACGCTCCCCAGTGTCCAATAGGAAAGTTTTTGGGAGTATCCCACTGCGCCTGCGTAGCTGCCTTCACCACACTCCCTCCTCAGTTCAGTTTGTAGCTGAGAGAAAAATGAGAGTAAAAAGAAAACCTACAACTCCTAGGGGGAGGAGGATGGGTTGTGAAAACTAAATTCCTGCTGTTCCCGGAGATCACCTGTTAGAGGTAACTAAGCTATCCCCAGGAACATGTAGTTTTCACATATGTGACTCCCTAGATCCCAGATGCCAGAGAAGTAACCTCAGGGTGAAGGTTTGCCTCGCCTCAGGGTAGGCTTCAAGAGGTCATGAATTCTTCATTGATGTCTGGTATAGTTAAGGGCAACTCCTACCCTCCGTCCCAGACCTTAAGTCTGAAAGAGGTGCTGGAGAACAGCTTGACCAAACATGGCATCTCGGTGGGAGTCCTTGTCTAGACAGTAATGAGCAGCAAAGGTATGGACAGAAGACCAAGTTGCTGCCTTGCAGATTTCATCAATGGACACAGAGCATAGATTCGCCATTGAGGTAGCCATGGCACGAACATTATGAGCAATGACGTGACCATCTGGTGAGAATCCTGCTTTATCATAAGCAAATGAGATGCAATCTGCTATCCATTTGGAGAGGGTATGTTTAGATACTGGCAGCCCCAGGTGACTAGAGTCAAAGGAAATGAACTGTGAAGCTTTATGGTGATCGAGTCCTCTGAAGATAAAAAGCCAAGGCACGCTTTTAGACAAGCTTATACAGGGCTGCCTTTGCACTAGACGCATGTGGTCTAGGAAAGAATATAGGAAGGAAAACTGACTGATTCAAATGGAAAGGACACACTACTTTTGGCATGAAATGCGGGCGAGTCTTAAGGACTACCTTGTCATGGTGGAACCGGGTGTAAGGTGGGTCCACCACCAAAGCTTTAAGCTCACTGATGCTTCCTTGACAGACTTTAGTGGGGTCATAGCCAAGGGTGGCTTGACAAGCTGTGCTAGAACGACAAGATCCCAAGTCACCTTGGGGGTGGTTTGATGGGAGGCTTGGCCAGCAAGAGACCTCTCAAAGTGGGCTACAAGTGGTTGTGAGGAGATGGGCTGTCCATCTAAGAGATGAGAGGCGGCAATGGCACTAAGGTGAACTCTCAGAGTTGGTCTTGAGACCAGTTGAGGAGAGGTGAAGGTGGTATTGAAGAAGTGTCTCCACGGGAGCAGAGAAGGGAATTGAAATCCTTCTGAGAACACCAGGTAGAGAATCTATGCCACTTGAAAGCATATGAATGTCTGGCAGATGGCTTCCTGGAAGCTAAGAGTATCTCCTTTACCTCCTGTGGAAGGTTAAGGTCCTGTAATGCTATGCCCTCAGCAGCCAAGCTGTGAGGTGAAGAGACTGTGGGGATTAGGATGGAGCAATGTCCCTTCTTCCTAGGAAAGGAGATAGGGTGCGGATCCCAAACATAGAGGCAGAGTGAGTCAGATGCAGCAGCAAAGAGAACCACAGCTGATGTGGCCAGTGCAGGGCTATGAGACTCATGTAGGCCCTGTCTGCTTGAAGCTTGATGAGCATCTTGGGAATGAGGGGAATGGGAGGGAAAGCATAAAGGAGACCCCAACCCCAGTGGAGGTGAAAAGCATTCACCTGTTGGTTGCTGGACATGGGAGTCCTGGTGCATAAGCAGGGAAGCTTGGCATTCTGTGGAGATCTATGTCTAGAGTTCCCCAGGTCTGAAAGATGTAGGACGTTGTGCCCGGATGGAGAGACCATTCGGGGGGAAGAAGGATCTGACTGAACTTGTCTGCCAAGACCCTGAGCTCCCCTTGGCGATACACCTCCAGGCGATATATCTGGTGAGTAATGGCGAAGGACCAGAGAAGGAGAGCCTCCTCTTGCAGAGGGACCAAGAGCCTGTCTCACCCTGCTTGTTCACACAGAACATGGCTACTTGATTGCCTGTCTTGACCAGTATCCTTTGAGTCCCTAGGCGATCTTAAAACACTCTGAGGGCGTTGGAGATAGCACAAAGCTCCAATAGATTGATCTGGAGTTGTGACTCCTGAAATGTCCAGAGGCCCTATGTAGAGAGTGTGCCCAAGTGAGCCCCCACCCCAGTTTGGAGGCATCCATCTTCAGGGTGCACTGATGTAGAGGCATCTGAAAAGGAGACCAGACGAGGAGATTTTCTGGGGAACACCATTGGAGGGATGTAGTTAAGAGGGGCAGTGATTTGGATCTTGTCCCTGAGATGGCCCAAGGCCTGCTTCCATTGGAAGGCAAGAGTCCACTGTGCTGGGTGCATATGCAGACAGGCATATGGTACCACATGCACTGTTGAGGCCATATGGCCTGGAAGCTGCAGCATCTCCTGGGCAGACAGATGGTCTCCGAGTTGCACTTGGGATGCTAGCTCTATGATACGAGAACAGGGTTGGGGCATAAAAGCCCTTGATCACTGTGTGTCTAGGAGAGCTCCAATGCATTCTAGTCTGAGTTGGAGTGAGGTGGGATTTTGGAAGTTATATGACAAATCCCAAGTGTTGCAGCAAAGATAGCCGAACCTCCTGGGAAGTGTCTTCCTTTATTAGCCAGTCGTCCAAGTAAGGGAAGACAAATATCCCAAGAGACCTCAGGAAGGCAGCTACAACTGCCATGCACTTTGTAAAGACCCTTGGGACTGAGGCAAGTCCGAAGGGCAGAACTTTGTACTGAATGTTTCCTTGAAAAATGAAGCATAGATATTTCCTGTGTTCTGGATGAATGAGGATATGTGCACACGCTTCTTTTAGATCTAGAGAACAGAGCCAGTCCTGACTCCAGAGGTAGGGAAAGCAGGGTCCCAAGAGCATCTTGAACTTCTCGCAGACCAGAAACTTGAGGCTTCCGAGGTCCAGAATAGGCCTGTACTCTCCGCTCCTCTTTGGTATGAGAAATTTACAAAGTAAAAACCCTTCCCTGCTGAGATATGTGGATCTCTTCTATGGCACCCTGTAACAGAAGAGACATCATCTCCTGTTATAGAAGAGCAGTGAGAAGGGCCTGTGTAAGACAGTCCCCCTAATAGGGTGGAGGGGGGCAGAGTTTGAAGATGAAGTCTGTACCCTTCCCTCACTATGGTTAGTGTCCATTGCTCTGAGGTGATGAGATGCCACCTGTGGGCATAGTCTGCCTGCTATGTGGAGGGGGTGGGGTCCTCAAGAGGCGGGGTGGCTAGAAAAAAGTAAAAATAAAAACAGGCGCAGACTGTGGCTGCGGAGCTGTCTGAGTCTTAGGTACTTGTGGTTTCTTCTGCTGCTTGGGAAGCTGCTGCATCTTTTGAGGACCCTGAGCCTGGTACTAAGAAGCAGGAGGATAAGAAGTGTAGAACTTCTTTTTCTTATTAAAGGTGGTCTTCTTTTTACCTGTCTTTTTCCTAGCAGGGTTGGCTGTAGCCCTAGACAGTCTATTGAAAGTGGTATTCTCAGACTCTGAGAAGCCTTATCCTACCAGTCTTTGCCAAAAAGGTTCTCACCTGTGCAGGTATGTTGCCCAGTTTATCTTGAACCCACTGTTTGAAATCTGAAGCCTGTAGCCATGCAATTCTGCGTGCATCAGTGCAGATTGCTGTGGCTCTGCTAGTGCACTCAAATGCATCAAAAGCTGCTCTACTGACAAACTACAAGACATTCTGGGTATGCTTGGCAAGAGTAAGATGTCCCCTCTTCTTTCAGATAAGAGAAATGTCCATGGCCTCAAGATCCCTAGTAACCTCGAGGATCATACCCATATGGCTAATAGCAAGGAAGCCTTGAAACAGCGATGCCCAAAAGCATCAAGGGTTCTCAATTCTCTACCCGGGGGTTAGAAGAATGCGTTTTAGAACTCTTAATTCATCACATCGCCGATTCCACCACCACTGAATGGTGGGAAAGCTGAGTCTCTTGAAAGCCAGGACATTCCAGGATTCGGTACATGGATCTAGGCATTGAGTATGGGGTGAGACCGTAAGGGGAGTCTCCCACATCTGGAGCATGAGATCATGGAGAATGTGGTGCACTGGAAGGGTGGCCATCTCCTTAAGAGCTGTCGGGTATTTGAGGAACTCTAATTCCTCTGCTCTGGGCTCTTTTTCGGATGTTACTGTTATGGAGAGCCCCCTAGTCAGGTCTCTAATAAATTCCTGGAAATAAATGTCCTCAGGAGGGGACATATGCCGTTCTGGTGGGAGAGAGGGCTCCGAAGGCAGGCCCTGCAGCCCTCGGGAATCAACCAGAGTTCCACGAGAATGTAAGCCCAAAATAAAACAAAAAACTCCCATCTGGACAGTGAAAGTAGACTGTTCCATTCTAGAGCCGCATTTAATCCATGCGGTGCAACTGTATTTAGACGGAAGATCCAGCGTTGTTCAGTTTTCTGCAGTCTGTAAAGTCGGTTGTCCCCGCTGGATCTTCCGTCTAAATACGGTCGCACCGCATAGATTAAATGTGGCTCTAGAATGGAACAGTCTACTTTCACTGTCCTGATGGGGTTTTTTTTGTTTTTTTTCTGGCTTATATTTCTCAAGGAACTCTGGTGAAGATCTTACCCACCAACTTAGTAGGGGGTTCCCTTGTTTCAATAGGGTCTTCTCCTCCTTATTGGTGGATCATTCAGTAAGGTATCTTTTATTGGCTCACACATTCTGTCAATCATGATAGAGCTGTTTCTGACGTCAGATGCCAATTTCGAGCACTTTAAAGGTGGCTGCTTGCTGGCTTTGCTTTTCTGCTTCCGTGACTTCAGGATTAAAAATCATGTCTCAACCTGATGCAGGGTCGTAATGAGGGGACCCGAAATGTGCCATGTTGACGACAACAGTATCCTGGGAGCGATATTGGAGCATTTTCACAGTTCAGATAAGTTACTGAAAAATTCAGCTTTATAAGAAACTTGGTTAAAAAGGAGCGGCTGTTTTTGAGAGGAGGTGGTTTCCCTGCCCCTTCCTATTTAGCGCTCCGACAAAAAGATTTAATTATCTGATTGTGTTTTATTCAAAAGGAAAATATTTCTTTCAGTACAGTGGTTTATGATACAGGATCTTTTGTTTGAAACCGTCCCAGAACATGGCATCAGGAGCTCTCCTGAAGTCGAGGTCTCGGGAGCATCCTGGAGCCCCTCAATGGCTTTGGAGGACAGGTCCTCCCACTGGGGCTGTTTGGCTGGCCGATCTACCTCCAGGAAACGCCTGAGGCATCTTGATGTTTGGAACGAGATCTACCTCTACTGTAGAAGGGTGATCTATCTTCGATGAAGACTTATGGTTAGATACCAGAGATCCATGAGAGAAAGATGTTCTCAATGACGTTGATGCTGCATCTGAGAGAGAGTCCCAAACTTCGAGGCCTGGTTCTACAGACCTCTGTCATCTTTTTACAAAGGGGATATTCTAATGGCTGGTGATTAGGCCCGAGGCATTTTAGACACCAGTCATGCGTGTCAGTGGCCGAAATGGTACTGCCACATTTAGAACATTTCTTAAAAATACTAGTTGGTTTCTCCATAGTGACGGTAGACAGTATGGTAGGCTTAAGGCCTAAAATGATGTTGCTGCGCCTAAAAAAGTCTCTCTCTTTTTTATTTATTCTTTTTTTTTTAAGAAAAGGAATAGAAAGAAGAATTAGGGAACAGACAGCAAGGGACGGTTCTGGTGTTGACAGGAAGGCAAAAGCTGACCACAAAAAAGGAATTAAAGAATTTTCTGCCGTGACAGGATTTGTTTCTTGCTGGCTCCGCGGAAAACGAAGAACTGAGGAGGGAGAGTTGGGAAGGCAGGAAAGCAGCTACGAAGGCACAGTGGAATGCTCCCAAAAGCTTTCCTATTGGACGCTAGAGAGCAATCCCAACGCAGGCTCCGTCGGTAAAGACGTCACCCATATATGAAGACTACATTCCTGCTTGCTCCTAGAGATCACAGAAAATCACGCCATCTGCATTTTGCGTGATAGATGGAGGAGAAGTGGGATCAGAGTGGGGAAAAGGCACAGAGATAGGAGGCTGCCAGCGTACAAGCAATTGTAATATAGGCTGCCCAAACTGCCAATATATGCAGCTGTGTTAATCACATCTTATTGCTAGAGGACAGGACCATGAGACCGGCATCATTCTGTCTAATGCCAGAGACAAGTGCAGGAGCAGGTGCGAACCACTCTTGCCCCCTTCCCACTGGACCACCATGGAACTCTAGGGTAAGAGATGGGAGTGGGGGGCCCCCAAAGACCTCTCCCCCCAGACAGCATCCCATAGGGGTTGGGTGCTGAAAAGGGAGGGGGGTTGTCTTGCCTGGCACCATGGATCGGAAGATATAAGGGGTGGGGCCAAGGGTGTTGCAGAGGGGAGGGGTTAGCAGGATGCCACTGTCCATCAGGGAGAACAGAAAACTACTTGCTCTGTCCTCTCCTTGCTCCTTCCCTTTAGACTGCTTTCCCTGTATTGGCAGGCAGCATGGGAGTTCCCATGCGATAATCACCTGTCCTGTTTTATCTGCAGGGCACACGCTTGCCACGCCCCCTGCAGATACTGCACAGATTTTATTCCTACTACACAACTTTTTTACATATGCCACGTGGTAGGTGTAAAATCAATTACCACACTTTAGTAAACATGCCCCTAAGTCGAGAATTAGACCAGATGGATCAAGAACTGCCCACAAAGTAGTAATGGCAGACCGGGATAGGACTTTTTGGTCCATAATAGTACCTAAAATATCATAGACTATTTCCTAGTTCAAGGCAAGGGAACATTCATTATGGAAAAGAATTTTGGATGTCTGACCTTTTAGGGGACAATCCTTTAGACACATTGATATAAGGGTAACTCAGGCTCACAAACTTTGTTGTCAGGACACAGTGTTCGCTAAAGAAACTGCCTTTTCTCATTAAATATGCACAGATTTTTAAGAGTATTAAAAAGAGCACTTCCATTTTCTTTGCCTGTTGATGTGCTAGTCTTACCCATCCATCCCTGGGCCGTGTTCGCTCTGGTTGCAATCCCCTTGGTGTACATGGCTTTGGATCAATCTGGAAGAAGACTGAAATCTGTTAGCACCGAGCATGAAAAAAGTGTCTAAAGAAGAGAGTTTTAGCAGCAGCTTCAAGCTTATTGTCTGCCACACAAATCAGCATACTGTAGAAGAAAAACAAGTATCCATATGCCTCAGTGATGCAATAAGTTCATTTAATCACAAAATAAAAAGATAAGATATCCTATCTGCTCTTTTAATCTGTGATAAACCTAATCAATATTTAAATATATCTGCAGCCAATATCCAAATGAAGTGGGGTGTGATGCAAAATGTAATCAAATTGCAGCATTTTACGAAAAAAAAAATCGTTCCTTTATCATTTGGCAATCAACATAACTAGCGGTATATTTCTAAAATCCTTAATACAATCCGCATTTACAAAAACGTGTCACATGGGAGAAAATACTATTAGAAATGAAGAGTACACATCTAACGATCCACCCAGTAATACAAGGAAATGCAACTTACATTTCGACCATCCAGTGTGTGCGGCCTGCTGGCCAAAACTGTTCCAACACAGTTAGGATCTTTAAATTTCACAAAGCCAAACCCTCGAGATTGGTTTGTGGTTTTATCTTTCATTATTACACAATCAACAACTTCTCCATACTGGGAAAAGTAGCCTCGGAGAGTTTCTATGTAAAAGAGAGAAGATTATGCATGATTTGAACAGTCATAAGTTGTTGACAGATAAAAGACCTTTCGGCCCACCACACTTGTCGAGCTGCCGCTACCTGGTCTTCTCCCTCCTTTGCTCTTACCACTGCCCTGAACCTGTCCCTGGGCATGTATGAATTCTGTCACTGGAACTGATTGCTACCACCTGTGCTAAGAGGTAGTTCTAAGCCACTCAGCTCTGTTAAGGAACATTCACCCTTGGATCTTCCCACCTTTCAACTTTATATCATGACCTTTTGTCTTTAACCTATCTTCTGGAACTGAATAAGGCCTACCATGTGTATTTGAATATTTCTATTATACAGAAAAACTAAAGCAGCATAATGAATGGAACCAGATCTTGTTTCTGCCACTAATGCTTTGACACTTGGGCAAATTGCTATCTCCCACTGTCTCAAGAACCCATGTTAAGGGACAGTTCACCCATTTTACAGCCAGAGAGGTTTAAGTGAATAGTTGTTAAGACAAAGATACCAGATATCAAAAGTTAAAAATAGGACAGAGAAAGTGAAGCTGCTTACTTTTAATGAGGGGTTATCCACAGACAGCAGGAAACACAGCCATGAACTGTGGTGGTGTGCCACACAGATAGTAAATAGCCTGATTAAATACTCCTGTCTTGTGTGGCAGCAGTCCCACCATGTTGGCAACGGCAGCCCTACTGCAGCCCATATCATAGCTATAGGGAGCATGAGGAGAATATACTAGTGCTTGACATTTGCCTACTCTGTGTGCAGAAGTTATAGCTATTAAGATAAGTGTTTTTCAAGTTACGGACTTAACAGATGCTTCTCCCAGTAGTTCAAAGAGGCCTCAGAGTAAATGAGCTAACATTGATATATCCAATGATGGACAAAACTACCATAAAAAGCTGGTTCTATCCAGGCCTTTTGTTTTTAAATTTATTTATTTATGCATACACTTTTAAAATCACACAAGAAAGCACAGTTACTTACCTGTAACAGGTGATCTCTGGGAACAGCAGGAATTAGTCCTCACATATAGGTACGTCGGAACCGACGGAGCCTGCGCGGGAAAGCTCCCCAGCTTCCCAGAAAGGAAAGCCTTTGGGGCCTCCCACAGCGCATGCGCGCTGCCTTCCCGCCTTCCTGACCAACTCTCCTCAGTTCGAGTTTAAAGCTGAGACAATAGAGAGAGGAAAGGAAAGAGAGAGAGAGAGAGATACAACTCCTAGGGGAGGTGGGTGGGTTGTGAGGACTAATTCCTGCTGTTCCCAGAGATCACCTGTTACAGGTAAGTAACTGTGCTATCTCCAGGAACAAGCAGGAATGAGTCCTCACATATGGGGACTCCCTAGCTAAGATGCCGGGGAGATCCCCTCCCCAAGGGTATGAGACCCAGAAGGGTTCCTCATCTTCCTATGGATCTCAGGCATCCATACAGGGAAGGTGGGCAGGAGTTGATTAAGAATGAAACAGGTGTCTGAGGACAGCCTGACCAAACAAGGCATCCCGGCGGGAGTACTTGTCCAAACAGTAATGGGCTATAAAGGTATGAACCGAGGCCCAGGTGGCTGCTCGACAAATCTGATCGATGGATACAGAGTGAAGATGAGCCATAGAGGTGGCCATGGCTCTCACACTGTGAGCTGTGACATGGCCCTCCAGAGAAAGGTTCTTACTTTGGTAAGCAAAAGTGATACACTGAGCAATCCAATTGGACAGTGTTCTTTTAGAGACTGGAAGTCCTAAATGAGAAGGATCAAAAGCAACAAAAAGCTGAGAAGACTTTCGATGTTGCTGTGTCCTGTGGAGGTAAAAGGCAAGAGCTCTTTTACAATCCAGAGTATGAAGGTTCCTCTCTGCACTGGATGCATGAGGAGCCGGAAAAAAGACAGGTAGATATACCTCTTGATTAAGATGAAAAGGGGAGACCACTTTAGGCATAAAGTGGGGATTAGTCCTAAGGACCACCTTATCATGATGAAACCTTGTATAAGGGGGATTAGCCACTAGGGCTTGCAGTTCACTGATACGGCGAGCTGAGGTGACTGCAATGAGGAAAATAACCTTCCAGGAAAGAAATTTCAAGGAGGTAGTGGCTAAGGGTTCAAAGGGTGGCTTCATAAGCTGACCAAGAACCAAGTTTAAGTCCCATGCTACCGGAGGAGGGCGAATGGGAGGCTTAAAGTTAGGCCTCTCATAAATCTTGCAATAAGAGGATGAGAGGAAACAGGTTGTCCATTGAGAGGTTTAAGGGATGCTGCAATAGCGCTCAAATGGACCCTTACTGAAGGCCTGCATTGGAGAGATGCAGGAGATATTCCAGTAAAGAATTTAAAGGTAGTGCTAAAGGGTCAAGACCCTTTTGAGCACACCAAATGGAAAATCTTTTCCATTTAAAAGCGTAAGAACGCCTAGTGGAAGGTTTCCTAGAGGCATGGAGGATATCCTTCACTTGCTGAGAAAGATTGGAGTCTTGAAGGTCTAGGCCTTCAGTAACCAAGCTCTGAGGTGAAGGGACTTGGGGTTTGGGTGCCACAAAGTCCCCTCCTCCTGAGACAGAAGGTCTGGGGCAGCTCCCAAGTCCAGGGAGGGGGCTTGGGAGAGATGCAGAAGTAGAGGGTACCACACTTGGCATGGCCAGCGTGGAGCTATGAGGATCATAGATCCTTGGTCCCTCTGAAGTTTGAGCAGAGTCTTGGGAATCAAAGGAATGGGTGGAAAGGCATAGAGGAATTCCTGACCCCAATGAAGGAGGAAAGCATCCTTGGACTGAGCTTCCTGACACGGAATTCTGGAACAGAACCGGGGAAGTCTGGCATTCCACGGACTTGCAAATAGGTCTATGTCCGGGGTTCCCCATTCCTGGAAGATTCTGAGTACCTGATCCATGTGCAGGGACCATTCGTGTGGAAGCAGAACTCGACTGAGTCTGTCTGCCCAAGAGTTTTGCATTCCTGGGATGTATACTGCCAGGAGATGGATTTGATGCTCTCTGGCAAAGGCCCACAATCTTAGAGCTTCGTTGCAAAGCGACAGAGAGCCAGTCCCTCCTTGTTTGTTTATGTAAAACATGGCTACTTGATTGTCGGTATGAACAAGGACTGTCATGTTGTTGAGGAGGGTATGAAAGACCTTGAGAGCAAGGAAAATTGCTTGCAGTTCCAAAAGGTTGATATGAAGGGTGGTCTCCTGTGGAGACCAAGTGCCCTGAGTGGAGAGGTCTTGGAGATGAGCTCCCCAACCCGTTTGGGAGGCATCTGTTTTGAGGGTTGCTTGGGGTAACAAAGGTTGGAAGGGGGCCCCCAACAACAGATTTTGGGTGGATATCCACCATTGGAGAGACCAAAAGAGACGTTTTGAGGTTGCTATTTGGTCTGAGAGAGCTCCTGATGCTTGAGTCCACTGGGTGGACAAAGTCCATTGAGCTGCTCTCATATGCAGGCGAGCATAAGGCACCACATGAACTGTGGATGCCATGTGGCCTAGCAGTTGTAGCATCTCCCTGGCAGTCAAGTGGCTTCTGGACTGGGTTTGAGAGGCCAAGTGCACTAGACGGTGGCAACGGGCTTGAGGAAGATAGGCCCTTGCAGTGGTGGTATCTAGCCAGGCCCCTATGAATTCTAGGGACTGAGCAGGGGTGAGTTGAGACTGGCAGATTGATGACAAGTCCCAGATACTGCAGTATGCGTCTGGTGTGGTCCAGGGAAGTCTGAGCCTCGGACTGAGATGGAGCTCGGATGAGCCAGTCGTCCAGGTATGGGAAAACAAAAATTCCCAGGGTGCGTAGAAATGCAGCCACTATTGACATGCATTTGGTGAACACTCTTGGAGCAGAGGCTAGACCGAAGGGGAGTACTCTGTACTGGAAATGTTTTCCTTGGAACAGAAACCGTAGGAATTTTCTGTGGGATGGATGGATGAGTATATGTGTGTACGCATCCTTTAGATCTAGAGAACAAAGCCAATCCTGACTCTGCAGGTACGGAAGGAGAGTACCTAGAGAGAGCATCTTGAATTTCTCCTTGCATAGAAATTTGTTCAATTCTCTCAGATCCAGAATGGGTCTGTATCCCCCTGTTTTCTTGGGAATGAGAAAATAAGGGGAGTAAAACCCTGACCCCTGTTGAAGAAGAGGAACCTCTTCTATTGCCCTTTGGGCAAGAAGGGTGGTCACCTCCTGACCCAACAGGTGCAGGAGAGATGGGGGAGAATTGAAATGTCTCACCATGGTATGGGGAGGAAGGCTGGAGAAATGTAGTTTGTAGCCCTCTCTGATGATAGAGAGGGTCCACTGTTCTGATGTGATTTGCTCCCATCTGGGAGCAAAATGAGTTAACCTTCCTGGAATGGTGAGAGGCTCTGGCTGTTGTAGAGCCAGAAAAGTTAAGTTCTCTAGAAGTAAGTCAAAAACCCTGAGGAGGTTGGGACTGCTGAACTATAGCAGTCCCTGCAGGTTTTGCCCTGGCCTGTTTAGATTGCTGACGCTTAGGAACAAAGCGAACTTGGGAAGATTGCTGGCCAGTATTTGTGGAAAATCTGGTCTTTTTGTAGAAAGGCTTCTTAAAAGATATTTTCTTGGCAGGGGTAGAGGTAGACTTAGAAAGTCTATCTAAAGCAGCATTCTCTGCATCCATTTGAGTGGCTTTGATTTGCCACTCCTTGCCAAACAGATTTTCACCTGTACAGGGCAGATTGCCCAACCCATCTTGGACCCAGGGTTCTAGGTCAGAGGCCTGGAGCCAAGCAATTCTGCGAGCAGCTATGGCAATGCCTGAGGCTCTGCTAGCACCCTCAAAGGAGTCAAAGGCAGCTCTGTTGGAGAACTTTGAAACATCTTGGGTATGCTTTAACAAAAGAAGGAATTCCTCCTTCCTATCCTCTGGGATAAAGGGGAGGAAATGGCGCATCTTCGGTGCAATCTCCTTCAGAAACATGCCCATATAGAGGCTGTATGAATTGATTCTGGCAATAAGCATACTGGCTTGGAAGATTTTCCTACCAAAAGCATCCAAAGTCCTACATTCTCTTCCTGGGGGAGTGGAAGAGTGTCTTTTGGTACTCTTTATCCTTTTCATAGCTGACTGTACCACAATAGAGTGGTGAGGAAGCTGAGTTTTTTGAAAACCAGTAGGTGTCGTGCGGAGGCAGATATGACCAAAAAAAAAAAAAGTTTAAAGCGTAGTTACTCACCTGTAACAGGTGATCTCTGGGAACAGCAGGAATTTAGTCCTCACATATGGGTATCATCGGTACCAACGGAGCCTGCGCGGGAACGCTCCCCAGCGTCCAATAAGAACGCTTTTGGGAGCATCTCTCAGCACATGCGCGCTGCCTTCTCGCCTTTCCAACTGTCCCTCTTCAGTTAAGTTTGTAGCTGAGTGAAAGGATAGAGGGAGAGAGGAAAGAGACAAAGAGAGAGAGACAGACAACTCCTAGGGGAGGTGGGTGGATTGTGAGGACTAAATGCCTGCTGTTCCCGGAGATAGCATAGTTACTCACCT
This sequence comes from Ichthyophis bannanicus, assembly GCA_033557465.1. NCBI lineage: Eukaryota > Metazoa > Chordata > Amphibia > Gymnophiona > Ichthyophiidae > Ichthyophis > Ichthyophis bannanicus. Next base: position 315,632,357 of record CM066039.1, on the reverse strand, counting down.
GTAACAGGTGATCTCCGGGAACAGCAGGAATTTAGTACTCACGTATGGGTATCGTCTGTACGACACAGCCTGCGTGGGAACGCTCCCCAGCATCCAATTAGAAAGCTTTTGGGAGCATCCCACAGCGCCTGAGTGCTGCCTTCCCACCTTTCCCAAATGCCTCTCTCCAGTTGAGTTTTAAAGCTGAGACAAAGAGAGACAGAGGGGGAAAGGGAGATAGAGAGATACAACTCCTAGGGCGGGTGGGTTGAGGACTAAATTCCTGCTGTTCCCGGAGATCACCTGTTACAGGTGAGTAACTTATGCTATCTCCAGGAACAAGCAGGAATGTAGTCATCACATATGGGGACTCCCTAGATTTAGGTGCCAGGGAGAGACCCCAGAAGTTGTGTGCCCCTGAACAGGGCTCCACTTCCCCCCATGGATCTCTGGCATCCTAACAGGGATGGTGGGTAGGAGTTAATTAGGTTTGGAACAGGTGTTTGAGAACAGCCTGACCAAACAAGGCATCCCGGTGGGAGTCCTTGTCCAAGCAGTAATGGACTGTGAAGGTATGAACCGAGGCCCAGGTGGCTGCTTGACAGATGTCGTCGATAGACACAGAGTGCAGATGAGCCATTGAGGCAGCCATGGCTCTCACATTGTGAGCTGTGACATGGCCCTCCAGAGGAAGCTTCTTACTCTGATAGGCGAAGAAAATACACTGAGCAAACCAGTTAGATAGTGTTCTCTTGGAGACTGGAAGTCCCAAATGAGAAGGATCAAAAGCAACAAAGAGTTGAGAGGACTTTCTATGTTGCTGTGTTCTTTGTAAGTAAAAGGCTAAAGCTCTTTTACAGTCCAAGGTATGAAGGTTCTTCTCTGCATTTGATGCATGAGGCCTTGGAAAAAAACACAGGTAGGTAGAGCGCTTGGTTGAGATGAAAAGGCGAGACCACCTTGGCATAAAGGACTACCTTATCATGATGGAACCTTGTATAAGGTGGATCAGCTACTAGCGTTTGCAACTCACTAATGCAACGTGCTGATGTGATTGCAATGAGAAAGATAACCTTCCAAGAAAGGAATTTCAAGGAGGTAGTAGCTAAGGGTTCAAAAGATGGCTTCATGAGCTGCCCAAGAACAAGGATTAAGTCCCATGCCACCGGTGGTGGCCTAACGGGAGGCTTAGTTAGAAGAAAGCCTCTCATAAATCTTGCTATAAGAGGATGAGAGGAAATAGGCTGTCCATTTAGAGGCTTAAAGGAAGCCGCAATAGCACTCAAATGGACTCTTACTGAGTTAGTCTTAAGACCTGCATTGGATAAATGAAGGAGATACTCCAGCAATGATTCAGAGGTATCGCAAGGGGGTTAAGACCCTTCTGCGAACACCATATGGTAAACCTTTTCCACTTGAAAGCATAAGAGCGTCTTGTGGAAGGTTTCCTGGAAGCAAAAAGAATATCCTTTACTTGCTGAGGGATATTAAGAACATGGAGATCTAGGCCTACGGCAACCAAGCCCTGATATGCAGAGACTGGGGATTGGGCTTGTGGCTGAGCAGGGTGTGGAAAACTCACAGAGCAAGGAAGATTGCTCTGAGTTCCAAGAGACTGATATGTAGACAAGTCTCCTGTGGGGACCAGATGCCCTGGGTGGAGAGGTCCTGAAGATGAGCTCCCCAGCCCATGGGAGAAGCATCTGTTGTAAGAGTTGCCTGGTGTAGAGGCTGTTGAAAAGGACACCCCAGCAACAGGTTCTGAGGGGACTTCCACCACTGGAGGGACAAAATGAGGCGACTTGTGTTTGCTATTTTGTCTGACAGGCAGCCTAATGCCTGGGTCCATTGGTGGATAAAGTCCACTGAGCTGCTCTCATGTGAAGGCGAGCATATGGTACCACATGAACGGTGGATGCCATGTGGCCTAGTAACTAACATCTCTCGAGCAGTTAGAAGGGGTTTTGACTCTGCTTGAGAAGCTAACTGCATCAAGCGAAGGCAACAGGTCTGGGGAAGATAGGCCCTTGCCTTTGTGGTATCCAGTAGCGCCCCTATAAATTCCAGGGACTGAGTAGGGATCAAATTGGATTTTGCGATGTTTCTTACCAGCCCTAAATATTGAAGGATACGCACTGTGCAGGTTAGAGCAGTCTTGGCCTCTGATTGAGTAGGAGCTTGAATGAGCCAGTCGTCCAGATAAGGGAAGACAAAGATTCCCAGGGTGCGTAGAAAAGCAGCAATCACTGCCATGCATTTTGTGAACACCCTTGGTGCAGAAGACAGGCCAAAGGGGAGCACTCTGTATTGATAGTGCTTCTCCTGGAAAAGGAACCGAAGGAACCTTCTGTGAGTTGGATGGATAAGAACATGAGTGTACGCATCCTTGAGATCTAGAGAACAAAGCAAATCCTGACTGTGAAGGTATGGCAGCAGAGTCCCTAGAGAAACCATCTTGAATTTCTCTTTGACTAGGAATCTGCTCAACTCTCTGAGATCTAAAATGGGTCTGAAACCCCCTGTTTTCTTTGGGATAAGAAAATAGGGGGAGTAGAACCCCTTGCCCTGTTGTTGAGAAGGCACTTCCTCTATCGCCCCTTGGGCTAGAAGAGTGGCAACCTCCTGCTCTAACAGGCTGAGGAGGGAGGTTGGAGAATTGAACTGGTGCACTCTTGTGAGAGGGGGCAAGCTGGAAAAATGAAGTTTGTACCCCTCTCTTATGATGGAGAGTGTCCAATGCTCTGCTGTGATTTGCCCCCATCTGGGAGCAAAGTGACATAACCTTCCTGGGATGGTGGAGGGCTCTGGTCCTTCTAGAGCCAGGAAGGCTAAGTTCTCTAGCAGAGAGTTAAAGGCCCTGAGGGGGCTGAGATTGCTGGGCTGGAGCAGGCTTCACAGTCTTTGCCTTGGTCTGTTTGGAGGATTGCTGACGTTTGGAAGGAAACTGAGCTGCAGAAGATGCTCTCTGACTATAAACAGGATAGGATCTTCCCTTTTTAGAAAAAGGTGTTTTCTTGAACAACCTTTTCTTAGCAGGAGCAGCAGTAGATTTGGATAGTCTATCCAAAGCAGAATTTTCAGCATCCATTTGATTAGTAAAGATTGGCAAGCAAAAGCCAAACAGATTCTCACCTATACAAGTGATATTTCCCAATTCATCTTGGACCCAGGTCTCCAAATCAGATGCTTGAAGCCAAGCAATCCTACGTGCTCCTATAGCTATAGCAGAGGCTCTGCTTACGCATTCAAAGGAGTCGAAAGCTGCACGGTTGGAGAATTTGGAGATATCCTGGGCATGTTTGAGCCCAGAGAGAAATTCTGGCCTTTTACTGTTCGACATAAAAGGATTTAAGTCAGCAAATGGTCAGTGACTTCTTTTAAGAACATTCCCATGTAGAAACTATAAGAATTAATTCTCGCAGCAAGCATGGAAGCTTGGAAGACTCTTCTACCAAAAGCATCCAGGGTTCTACATTCACGTCCTGGAGGATTAGAGGCATGTCTCTTGGCACTTCTAATCTTTCTCATTGCAGACTCAACCACAATAGAGTGGTGAGGAAGCTGAGTTTTATGGAAACAAGGACAAGGAGGGACACGATACATGGTGTCCAACCTGCAAGAACGGGGAGAGGTGCTTAGAGGTGCTTCCCACATCCTTAACATGAGATCATACAGAATCTCATGAATAGGCAAGGTAGCTGCCTCTTTAGGAGGTTTAGGATATTGTAGAATATCTAACTCCTTAGCTCTAGGCTCTGACTCTGGGGCTACTGTAATAGAGAAGACCCGAGCCACCTCTGATAAAGTCTTGAAAAGACAAGTCCTCTGGAGGAGACATCCTTCGCTTAGGAGAGGACTCCTCCTGTGGAAGAAGCATCGCTGCATCGACAGACTCTTCAGAATCCTCAGAGTCAGAGGAATCGAAGTATCGTCTGTCAGGATGCTCTTGCAAAGCCCGATACCCATACCGACTGGGATCGGTATTGGGTATCACCGGTACCGGAGGGCTGCAGAGGGCAGAGTACCGGCATAGCTGACATCGATGCCGATGGTACCGGCGCCGATGGCGATACCAGAGCCGGTACCGGCGTAGTAGTCTGTTGCGGTACCACGGGCGTCGATGCCACAAGGAAAGCCGCCAGACTGCGTTCGATGGACAGAATCCTCTGATCCATCGACACCACCAATGCCTGGAAGTCGTTACCAGTGGAGGCCACCGGTACCCCCAGAGCATGGCCTCCAGGAGATCTGTTGAGGCCACGCCATCTAGATCATCCTGGAACCCCGATGTTGATGCTTTAGAAGCCGAAGCCTCCCGCCGGGGTAATTTTGCCGGTGCAGAATCCTCGAGGGCAAGGCCAGGGGTATCTCGATGCTTAGAAGGAGATTTGCCCTTTGAGGACCGGCTGGATTTATGTTTAGTTACCTGAGATCCATGTGAGGAAGCAGCAGCCCTGGAGGATGTCGATGCCACCGAAGCTGCATCAGAGGGAAACAGGGTACTGAGCTTGGCAGCTTGGTTCTGTCCACCTCTCTTAGACATCATGGAACAGGACACACAATCTGTAATGGAATGGTCAGGGCCTAAACACTTTAGACACCAGTCATGGGTGTCTGTGACGGAGATAGTACTGCCACATTTTGTGCACTTCTTAAATCCTGAGGCAGGCTTTTCCATATTTAAGAAAAGGGTTTTGGGCCTAAGGCCCAAAACTGAAGTACACTTGAAGAAAATAAATGGAAAAAAGGTCTTTTTTTTTTCTTTAAAGAAAAGAATAAGAACCGGCGGTACCGGTATAGCGTCGAGGAAGGCAGACGCGACAGAAAAGAAATAAAGAAAAAATAAGGAAATTCGTCTGCAGTGACAGGAACACGACCTGCTGGCTCCGCGGAAAAAGAACTGAGGAGAGAGAGTTGGAAAGGCGGGAAGGCAGCATGCAGGCGCTGTGGGATGCTCCCAAAAGCTTTCTGATTGGACGCTGGGGAGCGTTCCCGCGCAGGCTCCGTTGGGTACCGACGTACCCATATGTGAAGACTCATTCCTGCTTGTTCCTGGAGATAGCAGCTTAAAAAGTGTTGTCAGTGTTACAATGGATGTTTATGTATAAGTAAGACTGTGAAGGTTGTATCTTGCAAGGGAACTAGATAATAAGCTTATATTTGTAGAAAGCTCTATATGCTTTTTTTTTTTTTTTGGTGCCTTCAAATCAGTGCTGACTCCTGGTGACCCAGCTGCCTCTGGGTTTTCTTGGCATTGTATCACCGGAAGTAGATTGCCCGGCCTTTTCTTCCAAGGCAATGGAGGGTAAAATGACTTACCCAAGGTCACAAGGAGTGCCAGTGGGAATCGAACCCTTGATCTTCTGGGTACCAGGCAGTTGCTTCTAACCACTAGGCTACTTCTCCACTCTCTGTATGCTTAGGCCAGGCCAATTATGTTTATGAACAACTTGATATGTGAAGTATATTTTTAGGGTCACATTCTGTAAAAGATGACTAAACAAAGCTTATTCTCACAGCAAGTTTGCTAAGACTAGAACTAGACTAATATGTTTATGCATAGTTTGGCATGCAATGTGCAGATATTGTTAAAGATTAAGGAAAAAGCACGACATAGAATGGGATGTACAATGTACAAATTGTACAATGTGGCATTTTTATCTAATAAAAAGAGGAGCTGCAGCCAAGCTAATTGTGGGAGTTACAAGAGACTGCTCAGGTTTGCAGGTCCATGACTGCTTCCCTGCCTTAGCAGACTTTATTATGGCATAACTGTGTGTGTATTGTGTTTTCATTTCTTCTCACTTATTTCTGGGACCAGAGATAGGAAACCAAGGGCCGAGGAAGGATCCCTGTGTTTGTTGCCCCCGGCCAGGCAGTCAGGAACAGAGGTCACAAACAGTTTGTGCCATGCTAAGGATTCTTTTCTCTGGCTCCAAGGCAAGTCAGATGGAGAACTGCAAGTATGATGGATAGCTTTAGTTGCTGACTGACTCAAAGTGAAGTTGAATGAATGGAAGGAAAAGGTACTGGCTTTAGCATTTTAAGAAGGGAAGCCCATCTTGCTGTATATGCGTGTTAAACATGGTGATGTTGCTATAAACCCTGTTGCACGATGGCACTCAATGACTAGTGGCAACGAAGCACTACAGTTTCCTCGGGGAGGGGGGGGGGGAGTTTGCGAGAGACTGTTCAGGTTTGAGGGCCTGTGACTTTCTTCCTAAAGTTTTAACAGACTTTGTTATGGTATAACTGTGTGTGGTGCTCTCATTTCTTTCTCACTTGCTTCTGGGACCAGAGATAAGAGACCAAAGGCAGAAGGATCCCTGTGTTTGTTGCCCCTGGCTAGGAATTCATTACACCCAACACTTGTGACCTGGATTGGCCACTTTCAGAAACAAGATCCTGAGCTTGATGAACCCAGTATGATGTGTCTTATGTCCCTATATTGTCCCACACTGGCTGCAATGGAAACTGCCCATAGCAATCCTTTCTGCAGAGGGAGCCTCTATTGCACTAAAGAGTAGTGCTAAGGATCTTGGGCCATAGCCATTTGCATTTCCTTCTCCAGTCACGACCATGGAGGAAGCCCAATTACATATATTTTATCATGATACAGATTACTGAAGCATCCATCCTAGATGCCCCAGATGGGCTGTACCAGGTCACTCTGACTCTGAGAACAAATGGCTTACCTCCCCTGGAGTAGCCACAAAGAGCAAGGAGGATAATTAGCAGCAACTAATGAAACCTGCTGCCTTGGATTCTGTGTCACTCATACTCAAGCCTCTTAAGGTGGTTGGATAACATGGTTCTGGCTCCTGCCAGGCCTACCAAGGGGCTCTGAAGAAACTGCCTCAGAGAGGTCTTAGGAACCCATAAACAAAACTTCAGGGCACCTAACCTCCTCAGAGACCTCCCCCACTACTAGAGGAACCATGGAGGAAGAGCATAGCCACTAAGAACATGATGAGACCAACACCTACACAGGAATCCCCCGATCACAATACAGATGCCTGAGAAAGCTCTTGCCCATTCTGCCTTGACTGCCTTTTGTTGATGTATTTATGACTACTCAAGACTCCCACAATTTCTAATCAATCTCCAAAAACTGCAAAGGATAAGGGGCAGGTCAAGGGAAAATGGCAGACTTCCTGACAAAAAAGTCCCTGAGCCGACTAAGGTAGACTTTCCAGCCTGTTGTGGATCTCCTACCTCAGTGCTTCTTTTTTTCTGATAGTGTATGTTTTTCTCTCTCTCTCTCTTTTTTTTTTTTTTAAATCACAGCCACCAAAACTCCCAGGAGAACGGCAGGGGTCTGGGAGATGTCAAAGTCAACATTAACTAGGCCAACATGTGCCATTGATCAAGTACCCGACGGACCTGCCCAAGCTTATCCTGCACCCCAGCTAGCACTACAGGGGCTTGACAGACCTTGCAGACATTCCAGCTGAAATCTGAGCTTAGTTTGCCTAGACACAATTGCCGCTGCCTACCACAACCTTGTGTCATGCAGAGGCACCGCCAACTCAGCACCAGAGAAACCCCACTGTGCTTTACAACGTTAAGCAGCTCAATAAGAAGCCCATAAGTCATGCAAAACCGCAGCAAGACAACCTTTGGGATAACTGAAAGCCGGAGTGCACTAACGGCATCCTCCCCTTCAAAGGGAATGTCAGCCGTAGAGGCCTCAAAAACATGCTGAACACTGATCTTTTAGTCCACCCCACCCGCAGCTCTTCTAAAAATCTCAGTTTTTCCCAGTGTGCGCCACAGAAATCTGAGGGTGGTTTTTTTTTTTACTAAGTTTTTATTGATAAACCGCCATACAGCAATTCAAATAAACAACAAAACTGCACACATTTGGATATCCTAAATTCTGTTTCTAACAATTTCTATACTTATATAAGTCCACTTTAAGCCTCCCTCCTTTACCTCTCTTCCCCTAAACCATACCCTACCCCCTCCTCTTAAGATAGCTTAATACTGCCCTCCATTCCTTCTCAAAACACTCCAGGCGTTGACTACTGTGCGCAGTCAACTTTTCCATAAGTACAACTTGGCGCAACCTCCCCTCACAATTTTCCCATGAGGGTGGTTCTAATTGTTTCTATTTATGAGATATTTTGCATTTAGTCGCACTCAAGCAAGCCATAATCTGTTTCCGTTCCCTCCTAGCTCCCAACAGACACAGGCAAGAATCCAACCCTAGCACTACCCCCCCCTCCCCCCCATTTCATAGATCCAAGTTTTCATCATCTCCCAGAATTGTGCCACCTTAGGACATACCCATGCCCTCCCTCCCCAACTTGTAACCCAGGTAATGTATCACTTGTCAGTACTGTATGGTACCCATTCCCCCCCTCATCAATAAATTGGTGAAACCATTTCAATCCTAACCTCTCCCTGCAGTGATACACCCCCCTTTCAACCACAGGCCTAAATTCCTTTGTGAAGCATATCGAAAACTCGCCCACTTTCCGACCCTCTATTTTCTTGCACACCATATCCCTCACCCACAAGATATAACGTGCATAAGGGTTCCCCTTTCAGTGAAGAGCTCTCAGCTTGGTTTAACCAGGGAAGGCACCCCACTGGGCAGCTCTATATTCACATAATTCTTCTGTTTCCCCCACCCCCCCCCCATGCCAATCCATTAGGTAACAAATTTGTGCTGCCCAAAAGTACACTTGAAAATCCGGGACTCCCGGCCCCTCCTTCTTCCCTTGATCTGTATAGTACTGTTCTGGCTACCCTCTGTGGTTTCCTCTTCCAGATAACTTCTTTTTGTACCTCCCTTAAGCGCCCTACTGGCACCCCTATCAGCATAGCCTGAAAATAGTACAATGCTCTCGGTAGAATATTCATTTTAATGGCCGCAGCTCATCCCAGGCAAGAGAGTTCCAGTCCCATCCACTCTCTAAGATCCCTTTCAATAGTCTGCCACACCTCTCGGTAGTTACTGTAGCTTCATAACACGCATCTGGGTTCGCCATGATGCATACCACCAAATACTTAATGGATTTTGACACGCACAAAGGGGAACCGAGACTTCAGCCTTCCTAGCATCTCCTTGTCCAAGTTTATACTCAAAGCATCCGTCTTGTCAAGATTCATTTTGAATCCAGAAACTGCCCCATATTGTAGTAATGCTTCTAGCATGCTGGTTAATGTCTGTGTTGATCTAATCATCATTAACAATGTCATCAGCAAATAACGAGATTTTATGCTGTCTCCCAGCACTTGCACCCCTTTAATGGCCCCATTTATCCTGTACAACCCGTGCCAGTGGTTCCACTGCCAGGGCAAACAGCAGTGGTGGCATGGGGCACCCCTGACATGTGTCCCATTCTAGAGGGAAGGGAGTCGTGTAGCAACCAATGAGTTTCGCTTATGCTTTTGGGTCCTTATATAGGGCCTGCACCCAGTTGAGAGATATCAGGGCCCAAACCCCATCTTCTTCATAACTAAAAGAGGAATCTCCAATCCACATGATCAAACGCTTTTTCGGCTTCTATCAATAGCAACATTGCCCCCTCTTTGTGTTGGCGGGCCCACCATACCCCATTTACCACTCTTAATATTATCGGAGGTATGTCTCCCTCCTATAAACCCCATCTTATTGGGGTATCTTGGTGAATACTTTGACATCCACATTTAAGAGGGATATAAGGCGGTAGGATCCAAACTGCAGGGGGTCCTTACCTGCTTTCGGAAGGATTGTGATCCCTGCCGTCAGCATATCAGATGACAAGTTCTCCCCATCCCCCTCCCCATACACTGTTGAGGACTCTGCCCATCATGCCCACCAACTCACCCATGAAAACCTTATAAAACTTCTCCGGTAACCCGTCCAACCCCAGGGCTTTCCCATTGGCTAGGATCTGAATGACTTCCTTAAATTCTTCCCCCCTGAACTCAGCCTCCAGGGTAGCCGGACCTTCCTTTCCGGTGAGGATAATGTCATCCCTTTTAAATAGTTTTCCCCTTGCTCTCTTGTATTCCCCATTTCCTTAGTGTACAGGGCCCTATGAAACCTTCAAAACCTATCCCTGATAAGCCTTCCCCTCTCAACGTGTTTCCTGAGTCCCCCTTAATGGCTGTGACAGTTGCCATTAGTTCCCTCTTCAGTTTGCTTGCTAGTAACTTCCTGGCCCTATCTCCCCATTCATAATAGCGATGTCTGTAGGTAGAGACAATAGCATATCAACTCAAAAAATTCTGTAATTCCATTCTCAGTTGATTTAAATGCTGCAACCCTTTGTGTGTACTCTTGTTTATATTGATCTGCCGCCATCCAAATTTCCTGCTGCAATTTATCCTCTTGCTCTATCCTTTTCTTTTTCAGGCGTGAACTGCTGCTTTCATTCCTTCCCATAACACAACCTCACTCACCTCCCCCATGTCATTTTCCTGCCAATATTCACAGATACACTTCCGTACATCCATAACCACCTCTTCCTGCTTAAGCAGGCTTTCATTTAGGCATCAAAACCTCATCCCTCCTTCCCACCTACCCTCCCTTATCGCCATCCATACTGGTGCATGATCGGACCAGGTGATGCTTCCGATATCCATCTCAGAGACCCACAGTTCCCACCCCTTGTCCACCAATACTTAATCGATTCAGGTATATGTATTGTGTGGATGGGAGAAAAAAAAAGCATAATCTCTTCTCTCCCTGTTCATTGCCTCCCAAACATAAGCCAGATGGTATTTCTTCATCAAGCTTTATAGGATCAGTCTGCTCCTGCCCCCTCCCCACTACCTCCCATGTGCTGTTTGCCCCTCCTTGGGTCCAAGAACAGATTGAAGCCCCCCCCCCAATCATTAGCTTTGCATAGCGTTCTATCAGCCTACATACTTCGCTCCAAAATAGGGCTTGCCTTTCCATTTGGGGCAAACACATTTAACACTGTCACCTTTTCTCCTTGGAGCTCTCCCTGCCACCACCACTCTGCACCCTCATCCCACACCACCTCCTCAGCTTGTAGGGTGCAACCCTTCCTGATCAGTATAATCACCCCTCAACCCCACAGGCCTCCAAAAAATAGTTGAGGGAACATGGGTCTCTGCAAAAGGTGAAATTAGACTTACCTGCTAATTGTTGTTCCTTTAGGAACTCCAGGCTAGTCCTGAACCTTTGGGGTCTTGCTCCTCCTCCAGCAGCTTTGGAGACTGAGATACATCACGTCTTTTGATGTCACTGGTATAAGTACCCTGGATCCGCCTCCAGACATCAGTAACCTATTGACAAAGCAACTCACCAGAGCAACAAGTAGTAACTCTACTAACAACTCATTAACAAGCCTAATGAACATCGCCCCCGCCCCCCCGAAACCAACTATCTCATGTGCCGAGATACTTGCCGTCTGACAGAATAGAATAAGAGCTGTAATTCATGTCGCTTACCTGTCACACCTGCACCGCTTCAGGCGCTAGCTGCATTTAACTCCGGGAGGGATACAGGACTAGCCTGGAGTTCCTAAAGGAACAACAATTAGCAGGTAAGTCTACTTTCACCTTCCTTAGCGTTCCTCCAGGCTAGTCCTGAACCTTTGGGGATGTAACAGAGCAGTGCAAAGAATCAATGGGAGGGACCAGCTATCCCCGCCTGAAGCACTGATGAACCAAAACCGGCATCCCACTGTGCCTGTACATCCAACCAGTAATGCTCGACAAAGGAATGCAAAGAGGACCAAGTTGCTGCCCGACAAATCTCCACCGCCGGGACTAAACTATGCTCCGCCCACGACGCAGCCTGTGCTCTCGTCGAGTGCGCACGCAAACCCGTCAGAACTGGCCTACCCTTCAAGAGATATGCCAACGCAATCGCCTCCTTCAGCCACCTCGCAATGGAAGCCTTCGAAGCAGCTTGACCTTTGGCAGGCCCGCCAAACAGCACAAACAGCCTATCCGTACACCTGAAAGAAGCCGTAACCTTCAAATATCTCTTGAGCGCCCTCTTAATATCCAACCTGGGGACAGCAATCTCAGGCCGGAGGGACTGGGATTTCTAGTCCTATACTCCTTGTGGTCTTGGGCAAGCCACTTAACTTACAGGGAACATGGGCAATGGAGGGTTATCGTATGTGTCTCATATCCCCTCGTGTTAAATGTATCCCCCAATTGAACGCTTTGACCCGGTGAAAAGCGGGATATAAATACAGCTGAATAAATAAATAAACCTATGCAACTGCTGACTCACGCTCCCTTTCACACCTTCCGCAAAAACCGGCAGGGATACTGCCTGATTCACATGGAGAGGATACCACCTTAGGAAGAAAGGATGGCACAGTCCTCAACACCACTTTGGACTCGCTGAAAACCAGAAAGGGCTCCCTACAGGACAAAGCCTGGAGTTCCAAAATTCTCCTTGCGGAAGCAATCGCCACCAGAAACACCACTTTCAAGGTTAGATCCTTCAAGGACGCTCTAGCCAAAGGTTCAAACGGCACCTGCACCAAAACGTCCAGAACCAAACGCAAATCCCATTGCAGAACTATGTGTCTACGCAGTGGGCGCAGCAGCACCACCGCCCTCAAAAAACGCTTGACCTCGTATCTTACCGTGGTAGCAAGACAGCGCTGCTAACTGCACCTTCAGAGAAGCCGCTGCCAATCCCTTATCGTAACCGTCTTGCAGAAAGGCCAGTATCTGCGGAACCGAAGCCTGTAAGGCCACAACCTTGCGGAGCGCACACCAATCCTCGAACACTCTCCACACACGAACATACGCTAAAGAAGTTGACCTCCTAGCCGTCAACAACGTGGACACCACTGCCGACGAATAACCCCTCACCGTCAGCCTTGCCCTCTCAATAGCCAAGCCGTAAGCGAGAACTGATCCACCTGAGGCATCAACAGAGGTCCTTGACGCAACAGATCCCTCCGAACTGGTAGCTTCCAAGGCTCGTCGCTCAAGAGTCTGATCAGATCTGCATACCACGGCCTTCTTGGCCAATCCGGCGCAATCAAAATTACGGGCCCCCTGTGAAGCTCGATGCGCTGCAGAACCCGACCTATTAAGACCCACGGTGGGAACACAGAGCAAAAGATCCTCCGGCCAGGGCTGAACCAAGGCATCGAGGCCCTCTGACATCCTCTCGCGTCTTCTGCTGAAGAACCGACCGGCCTTTGTGTTTAGAAAGGTCGTCATAAGATCCATGGCCGGGGTGCCCCATCTCTGTACTATCATCTTGAAGACCTGCGGATGAAGGGTCCATTGTCCCGGATCTACTCTTACCCAACTGAGAAAATCGGCCTCTACATTCTCTACGCCAGCCACATGCGCCGCTGACACCGCTACCAGGTGCCTCTCGGCCCACAGAAACAACTGTTCGGCCTCTGCTTCCAGCGCCTGACTGCTGGTTCCCCCTTGTCGGTTGATATAGGCCACCGCCGTCGCATTGTCGGAGAATACCCTGACGGCCCTCCCGTAGAGGCTCTCCCGGAAGGTTTCTAGCACCAGGACCACCGCTTGCAACTCCAAACGAATGATGGACCACATCCGTCCCTGAGCGGACCACACACCCTGTGCGAACTTCCCCTGGACATGCACCCCCCAACCTGAAAGGCTGGCGTCCGTCGTCAGGGGGATCCACTCTGGCACCTCCAACGGCATCCCTTTTTCCAGCGACTCCGTCCACAACCACCATAACAGCGAGAGACGGGTCTCTGTCTGACAGGGCAACCGCTGAGACAGACTGTCGTTCTGATGGGACCGACGACACAGCAACGCCCTCTGCAGAGGCCACATGTGCGCCATTCGCCCAGGGCACCACCTCGATCGTCACCGCCATGGTACCTAACACCTGCAGGTACTGCCAAGCTGTCGGACACCTGCGTCTGAGAAACCCCCGGATCAGACACCGCAATCCTTGCGCTCGGCTCTGCGGAAGGAACACCTGTCCGGCCCTTATATCAAACCGTGCTCCTAGATACTCCAGGGTCTGCGAAGGCCTCAACCTGCTCTTGGCCTGATTGACCACCCAACCGAGGCTCTCCAAGAACGCCACTACTCTGCCCGTTGCCTCTTCGCTCTCCCTTTCGGACTTTGCCAGAATCAACCAATCGTCCAGATAGGGATGCACCAAGATTCCCTGTCTTCTCAAAGCCATGGCCACCACCACCATCACCTTGGTGAAAACCCGGGGCGCTGTCGCCAGACCAAAAGGCATGGCTTGAAACTGGAAGTGCCCCATCGTAACCGCGAACCTTAAAAACTGCTGATATTCGACGAATGGGAATATGCAGATACGCCTCCGACAAATCTAGCTACGTCAGAAACTCGCCCGGGCGGACCGCTACTAAGACTGACCTCAATGTTTCCATCTGAAAATGAGACACCCTTAGACAGCGACTGACACGCTTGAGATCCAAAATCGGTCGAAACGACCCTTCCTTCTTTGGCACCACAAAATAAACAAACAGAGTATCGACTGGAGCCGCATTGGTCTGGGGGTACTAGCACTACCGCCTCGAGGGAAAGCAGCCGGTTTAGAGTCTCCTCCACCGTCGCGTATTTGACCTGCGCCGCGCATGGGGACTACACGAAGGCATCCATCACTGGCCGCTGAAGCTCCAAGGCATACCCTTCTCGGATAACTTCCAGCACCCACTGATCGGACGTGATTTGGGTCCAGGCTGGATAAAATTTTCGCAGGCGACCTATCGGCTCCTGCCCAGCCTGGACCCTTCTGGCTTCATTGGGATTTCCGGGTATTGAGGGTCAAGGAGGATCCAAACCCCCTGCTTGCCCCTCTAAACCCCCGAAACCCCCAACTACGAAAAGGAAACCGCCCCCTCTGAGCCTGGCCAAACCTAGGGTAACGAAAACGCCGAAACTCCCTTGGTTGCCCCTTAGCGGGTGGCCCTGAGCAACCCTGCTTCTGCTTATCCTCTGGGAGTCTGCCCCCTTTCGACAACCCCAAATCTTTCACCAGCTTCTCCAGATCCTCACCAAACAGAAGCTTTCCTCTGAATGGCAGCTTGCTCAGCCTAGCTTTTGAAGAAGTATCTGCCGACCAATTCCGCAACCACAAATATCTCCGGGCCGCCACAGCTGAAGCCATACTATTAGCCAAACCACGCACCAGATCATAATGAATATCTGCCAGATAGGCTGCCCCCGTCTCTAACCTGGCCGCCTCTGCCGCCGAATCTGCCGCTTGCTCCGCCTGTAGCCCCTGAGCCCAACGCAGGCAAGCCCTGGCTACCCAAGCCCCGCAAATGGACGCTTGGAGGGACAGCGCATTAACATCAAAAACCTGTTTCAACAAGGTGTCCAATTTTCTGTCCTGCGCATCCTTCAGCGCAGCGCTCCCTTCCACCGGAATGGTAGTCTTTTTCGTAACTGCCGAAACCGCAGCATCTACCTTAGGGGACTTGAACAATTCCCGATCCTGCTCCGCTAAGGGATAGAGCCGAGCCATCACCCTGGACCCCTTCAGTCCAGCTTCCAGCATATCCCATTCACTCTGAATCATCTCTTTAAACACTCTGCGCACCGGAAAAAACTTCTGAGACTTATGAAAAGCCTGCAACAAAGGGTCTTCCAACGCAGCCTCCTCTGTTTGACCCCCTGTCGGCATATTAAGCGCTTTAAGTGCCTCGGAGATGAGTGCTGGCAACTCATCCCTTCGAAAAATCCGAACTACTCGGGCCTGGGTCCTCCTGCTCGGTAATCTCTCCTTCTTCCAGATCTTCCTCGATCTCCAAATCCTGATCCAGCTCCTCCAAATCTATGCCCTCCGAAGCCGACTGCGCTGCCGGCTCCTTACTGGACCGTACCCTCTTTGTTGGAATCCCTGAGCTACCCAAGCTTAGAGGAGAACCCGGACGCTTTTCTCCTAAACCCCCCTCCGCCGAAGCCGAGGAGGGAGACGCCTGCGCCCCTGCAAACACCTGCTGAAGGAGGGAAAAAATTGCCTCTAAACCCCCTGGGACCTGCCCCAGTGCCACCTGGCCCCCCTGAAGAGAAGGCGGCCCCAGCACGGGCTCCAGGGCGGGCTCAGACAACCTCTTCTGCTCAGAGATGTCTATGGCCCCTTCCTTTGGATCTGCCCCACTCTCTGCCAGCCCTTGCTCCATAGAGACTGCTTCTCTACAACAGTTTCTGCAGACCCCTGTCTCAGAAACAGCCCCTCTCTTAGAACCACACAGTAAGCAGAGAGACAGATGGCATGCTGCCTTCCCAGGAGAAAAGGAACACCCTACAATGTTGTCCCCAAAGTGCCTGCAGCCCAAGCCCTGCAACGTGGCTGTAAGTCGGGGTATGCGGGTCTTTTCTTTTTTTTTTTTTAAATCGAGCCTGCTTCTGCCACTGCCTGCACCTAATTTCCCAAGGTCAAAAAACAAAACGAGGCTTTACCGCCTGAAAGAAGCCGCAAGCAATCTGCACCCAGAGAACCCCGGCGTTTTCCCACACGCGCGATTACCCACACGCGGCCTAATCGCGGTCTCCACACGCGGCTCGAGAGCAGCACACTAACCTGAAGAGCACTTAGACGACCCCGGTCCCTTACCTTGTCCCAGGGCACTGTTCTGCGCGGCAGCTAACCCTCCGGTGCTCAGCCGTGATCGCGACTTCGGCACCCGGGACTGCACACAGTCTTCCACTCTCCGTAGAGCCTGCGAAGTCCCGCCGGAAACCACCTCGGCCTCAGACTTGCAGGCTCGCTGGCTTGAAGCTCCTGCCCGCCCGTTCCTCACCCGAAAGGGGGGTTCGGGAACTGGACAGCCCACCTTCCCCAACCGGTCCTCTTACACAGGACCAAACTGCAACAGCCCTGCAGAGCAGCAGAATCGGAGGGAGGACTAAGGGGGGAGGGGGGGGAGGAGGGGAGAGTATAGAAAGCCACAGAGAAGAAACAGCTGAAAAAACAGACAGAAATCAGCAGCTCAGCACAGCAATGGTCCCCTCCAAAGACCCTAAGCTCCAATCCTCAAAAAAGAACTGCAACTACTGCTTAATTGCTCCTCCAAGTGAGCCCCAACCCCGGGCTCACCAGCCCTCCAAGCTGCTTGGAGACTGAGAATACTGATGTCTGGCGGCGGATCCAGGGTACTTATACCAATGACATCAAAAGACGTGACATATCTCAGTCTCCAAAGCTGCTGGAGGAGGAGCAAGACCCCAAAGGTTCAGGACTAGCCTGGAGGAACACTAAGGAATCACTCATCTTTCTTCCTAAAATGAGTCTCCTGGACCAGTATTATGTCCCACTGAAACCTCTCTACCTCCCAAAAAAATTGTTGCTGCTTTCGTGGGGTATTCAGTGCCTTCAGATTAAGTGAATCTACCCGCACCATCATTACAGATGTGTAGTGATATACAAATTGTCTACATTCCTGTTCCCTTCCCACCCACTTCCCTCTCCCTCTCCTCACCTACTACCTTCCCCCCTCCCCTTCCTCCGCTCCCTCTTCTCCCTCTCACAGCACTTCCTGCCACATCTCTCCCAATGCTGCCTTTAACTCTTTTGTCCCACAAATTTCCATTTTGATATAGTCCCACAGCTCTCCCAGCCATGCTTTCAGTGTTTCTGTGGCCCTGTAGTCCAATTGTGTCCATAAACTCCTCTGCTTCTTCCACGCACCCGTCGGCCATTTTGCAAACGCTCTCTTCACTCCACACCATGCCGGCTGCTGCACAGGAGGAATGGAACTCTGCCAGCCGCTTCCAAACAGATATTCTCCTTCCTCCCGGTTATCCGCTCTGCTCTGGTGAGAATTTGGGGAGATTTTGGTGTGCCTATCTCTCTTTACTGCCAGCAGTGCAGGATCAGCCCAGAGCTCAGCTAGGCTGCAGACATCCTGGTTGCTGACGTCACTTCTTCGGGTTGTTTTTTTTTTGTTGTTGTTTTAACTTGAGAAAGCTGCAGCCCTCTCCCAGAATTTGGAGGGGAGCAAGGGAGGACACCACGCACCCTGGATTCCCTCTTACCCTCTCCCCAAAATTGGGGGAGAGGAAAGGGAACTGCCTGCGTCTGGGCTACTTCACACAAACTTTCCACAATTTCTGAGGAATGGTGGGTGAGTGGGGACCCGGTAGCATCAGGTCCTGCACCCCAGGACTCCACTGACAGTACCAGCCAATTTATGCCCCAAATTCCTGACCACCCTCTCTTTCAACACCAGACTGCACAGGTTTAACCAACCTCCATCTACTGGAGACTGGTGAGAGCAGGGCTGCACAGGACCCTTATACAAAGGCAGCATTAAATCAGTGGTTCTCAGTCTCCATCTGCTGATAGGCGCGCAAAACTCACACATCTGGACTGGAGGGATGAGGAGAGAAAAAATGTTTTAAATACATTTTACAACCTTCCTACTGTTCTCCAAGGGTAGGAAGTGTGTGTGCTGTCAGTAGCTCCTGCTGCCACACCCACCAAGGGTAAAAAGTCACTGGGTACAAAACCCATTGGTCTTTTTTCTTTAGATGTTCTTCAGATCAAACTAAAGAGCTTGCTCCTTTCCTGCAAATCAGTGGAATACGTTGCCACCTATGTAATAGAAGGGGAAAATAAAGGCAGCCAGAGCATCACATGAAGAAATGAGGTATATGAGAGTTTGGAAGATCAGCTCTTGCAGGTGGAGGTGAACCATACTGTGCTTCCCTCTATATGTGCTGCCCATGTCTCTGCAGGTGGTTGTCAGGCATGCAACCTTCCAGAATTAAGAATAAAATTCTACTTGCATGCCCCACACGTCCAACCCCTGTCTCTACAGCGGCTATCATCACTACCCCCCAACATTCTAGTCTCTACCTCCTACTCACATACTGCTCCTTCTTCCCTTTTCAAAGAAGAGATGCACAGAAAGGAGAGGGCTATAACTACAGTCTCATTCAGTACAACTACCCTCCAAACCACTTTCTAGTCTGAAAGCTCTCAATACCAAAGATGTGTCTTGTGGTCAGGCAGCTAGCAATACATCTGAACAGACCAAAAAAGGGCAATGAGACCAATAAATACATTTACTTTAATTTTTATATAATTTAATTAGTTTAAATAACTGGATGAATTACACAATTAAGTCATTCTATGTTATAACTGGTTGAGATAGAACTTTTCTATATCACAACTGCATAGGGCAGTAGCATTATTTTTGATATATGTAACTGACACTCATATAACAAGATATATGTAAAATAATTTGTTATATCTAAACTGCAATCAGATTTGAAAAGTTCAATATTAACTTTATATGGGGAATTTTATATTAGCTTTGTCCTTGCTTTTAAATGGTTTTAATATGTATACCAGCAAATTTGAAATATATTCATTGGCCAACTGGTTGTTACATTTTTTATTTATTTAGTGTTCAAGGTGACAATTAACTTACCAGTTGATGTCCTTTCCTTGAATCCTGCTAGATCAGTCCAGACAAGTGGGTTGTGTTCCTCTACCAGCAGATTGGTGGAGACAAAGGTGGTGAAATTAGACTTACCTGCTAATTGTTGTTCCTTAAGGAACTCCAGTCTAGTCCCGAACCTCTGGAGTTAAATACGTCCTCCCGCAGCTTGGAGACTGAGCATGTCACAATCTTTAGTGACAGTAGTATAAGTAGTCCAGGGACCGCCTCCATGATTCAGTAATCTACTGACAAAGCAGACTCACCAGAGCAATAAGTAAGCAGAACATAAACAGATAAACTTTAAGTCCAAACTAAAGATAATTGATAACTTCAACTATTA
Organism: Ichthyophis bannanicus; assembly: GCA_033557465.1. NCBI lineage: Eukaryota > Metazoa > Chordata > Amphibia > Gymnophiona > Ichthyophiidae > Ichthyophis > Ichthyophis bannanicus. The sequence continues at coordinate 315,612,680 of CM066039.1, read as the reverse complement.
AAGCTAACTCAATCCCCCCCTGCCCCGAGTATCTGATAAGTGTGCTCCACCTTCTCCCGAGCCCTTCCATGAGGCTCTTCCTTCTGAAGACAACTCTGCGGACACACACACACACACGCAACCTTTGACCTAAACTAAGGTCTGACTAGCCACCATGCTGTTCCTGTAACCATGGTACTTTCAGCTTCGGGCCCACCACCTGCAGGCCGTATCGGGGAGGGATGCGGGACTAGACTGGATACCACCTGATTTAACATGAAAAGAAGACACCAACTTAGGCAAAAAGGAAGAAACTGTCCTTAGCACTACCTTCTTGCTATCAAAGGACAAAAAGGGTTCTCAACAGGACAACTCCTGCAATTTGGAAATCCTCCTTGCTGAAGCGATAGCTACCAAGAATACCACCTTGAGTGAGATCCTTTAATGTTGCCTTCGCCAACGGCTCAAACGGCGCTCCTACCAGCGCTTCCAGCACAATGTTCAGATCCCAGCCCGGCACCGAAACCCGGCAGGGAGGCCTCAACAAAGAAGTCGCTCTTAAAGTCGCTCTTAAAAACCGTTTCACATCCGGATGAGTTCCAAGCGATATCCCTTGCACCTTCTCCCTAAAACAAGATAGTGCTGCCAGCTGCACCCTAAGCGTAGCTGCCGCTAGGCCTTTATCAAATCCATCCTGCAAAAACCACCAAAACCTGTGGTATCGTGGCCTTTAACGCTCTCCACTGCTTATCCTCGCACCAGGATTCAAACAGGCGCCAAACCCTAATGTACGCCATTAAAATCGACCGACGTCGAGACCTCAGCAACATAGAAATCACCGCTGCCAAGTATCCCTTGGTCATCAACCTTGCCCTCTCAAGAGCCACGCCGTAAGCGAAAACCGATCCACCTGAGGCATAATTAATGGACCCTGCGCCTCAGCAGCCTCCACAGGGGTTCCACCAGAAGCCGCACCAGGTCGGCATACCAAGGTCTCCTTGGCCAATCTGGTATGACTAGCAATACCAGCCCCTTGTGCTTCTCTATGTGCTGCAGAACTCGACCTATAAGCACCCACGGGGGGAATATATACAGAAGGCTCTCTTCCGGCCATTGTTGCATCAGAGCATCCAGACCCTCAGACATCCTTTCTCTTCTTCTGCTGAAGAATCTCTCCACTTGTGCTGACTTGAACGTTGCCATGCGATCCATCACCAGCAGCCCCCAGCGTTGTACCAACAAGCCAAAAACCTCCAGATTGAGGACCCATTCGCCTGGGTCCACCTTGACCCGACTCAAAAAATCCACTGTTACATTGTCCGCTCCTGCTACATGTACCGCTGAAAGCGCTTCTATGTGCGACTCGGCCCAACTTAGCAGACTCTGCCTCTTCTTCTAGCGCCACACTGCTGGTGCCGCCCTGTCTATTGATGTATGCCACCGCTGTGGCGTTGTCCGACAATACTCGAATCGCAGATCCCTGCAGACGTCTTTGAAAAGCTTTCAGAGCCAACGTAACTGCTCTCAACTCCAACCTGTAGATCGACCAACTCCTTTCCTGTTCTGTCCACTGGCCTTGTGCGTACTGGCCCTCGAAGTGAGCCCCCCAGACAAATAGACTGGCATCTGTCGTTAACGCCTTCCAATTCAGAGCCTCGAGAGGCATTCCCTTCTCCAGACACCCCGGAACGAGCCACCACTGCAGAGACTGTTGCGCTTCTAGTGGACAAACTAACTTCTGGGACCACTGATCGGACTGATGCGACCACCTCCTGAGCAGCGCTCTTTGCAGCGGTCTCATGTGCGCCCTGGCCCACGGTACTAACTCTAGCGTGGCTGCCATTGTCCCTAAGAGCTGCAAATACTGCCATGCCGAGGGCGCCTGTTTCTTCAGAAACTCTTGGACTAAGCCCCTTAATTTCTGAATCATGTCCTGCGGCAGGTACACTCTCTGCCCCTGTCCGTGTCGAACCGTGCCCCCAAGTATTCTATCTGCTGCGACGACACAAATTTGCTCTTTGCTACATTGACTACCCATCCGAGGGATTGAAGGAAAACCACCACTTGGTGCGTTGTCCCTTCGCTCTCCTGTCTCGACTTCACTCGAATCAACCAATCGTCTAAGTAAGGGTGAACCAACACCCCTTCCTTCCTCAACGCCGCCGCCACTACCACCATGACCTTGGTGAGCGTCCTGGGAGCTGTTGCCAAACCGAACGGCATTACTTGGAACTGGTAGTGCCCCATAGGCACTGCAAAACAAAGGAAGCGTTGATGTTACAAACTGATCGGTATGTGGAGATAGGCTTCTGAGAGATCTAACGATGTGAGGAATTCGCCCTGTCAAACTGCCACTATAACCGACCTCAACGTTTCCATGCGAAAATGAGACACCCGAAGGCTCCTGTTTACCTTTTTCGATCCAGAATTGGTCTCAATGCACCTTCCTTTTTGGGCACCACAAAACATATTGAGTATCGACCGCAGCCGCACTGGTCCGCCGGAACCAGTACCACTGCCCTGAGCGCTAACAACCTGTCCAACGTCTCTCGCATCGTCCTTTCCCTCAATCCCGTTCTGCAAGGGGACTGAACGAAAGCGTCTCTCACCGGACGTTGGAACTCGAGCACATACCCTTTTTGCACGACTTCCAACACCCACTGATCCGATGTTATCTGGGCCCAGACAGGAAAGAAGTCTCTTAAGCGACCTCCCACCGGAACCAATCCTGCCTGGACCCATGTCCCTTCATTGTGGCTTTTTGATGTTAGAGGAAGCAGAGGCCCCGAAACCTCTGACTGCCCCTTGAAATCCTCAAAACCCCAAGGATCTATACTGGGAACGCCCTCTCTGAAATTGACCAAATCTCGATTGGCGAAAGCGCCGAAACTCCTGCTGTTGACTCTTGGAGGGCGCCATGGGATGGCCTTGCTTTTGTTTGTCCTCCGGCAACCTGCCCCCCTTTGACTCAACTAAATCTTTAACCAGCTTCTCCAGATCTTCCCCAAAGAGGAGCTTCCCTCTTAAGGGCAGCTTGCCTAGTCACACCTTAGAGGCCGCAACCGCTGCCCAATTACGGAGCCAGAGATATCCCCGAGCCACCACTACCAATGCCATACTTTTAGACAAACCTCTAATCAGATCATATTGGCTATCCGCCAAGTATGCTGCCCCCAATTAGATGCGAGCCGCTTCCTCGGTCACCTCCTCAACCTGTAAAGCTTTCAGTCTCTGTGACCATCGAAAGCATGCCCTTGCCACCCAAGCTCCACAAATCACAGCTTGTATGGACAGAGCATTTACTTCAAACACCTGCCTAAGCAGAGTATCCAGCTGCTTATCCTGAGAATCCTTGAGAGCGGCACTACCCTCTACCAGAATTGTCGTCTTTTTTGTCACTGCCGACACCGCTGCATCCACCTTGGGAGATTTAAAAATCTCCTAATCCGGTTCCACAAGCGGATACAGACGAGCCATCACCCTAGAGCCCTTGAGATTCGCCTCTGGCGTATCCCATTCTTCTTGAATCATTTCTTTAAATATCCTATGAATGGGAAACGCGCGTTGAGACTTTTAAACGGCCAGTAACAAGGGATCCTCCAAAGTGGGATCCTCCTCATGCCCACTGTCGGAATATTTAAGGCTTTCAGCGTCTCCGCTATGAGCGCCGATAGTTCCTCTCTCCGGAACACTCGGACTACCAGCGCATGATCCTCTGGCTCCAGTATTTCACCTTCTTCCAGATCCTGTTCCATGTCAGAGTCCTCTAAAAGCTCGGACTGTACTTCCACCGGCAAGGCCTGTTCTGAACTGTCCTCTCGCAGCTTTGTCTTCTTGGCTGGAATACTACCCTCTGCTCCTTCCAACGGGGTCACCGGTCTTTTCCCTCCACGAACCCCCTCTGCCGCAGGCCATGGTATCTCAGTCCCGGAACTTCCCAGAGCCTGCTGAAGCAAAGACAAAAATTGCTGGGAAAATATAGCCCCCAAACCCCCTTGCAAAGAAGGCTGTGGTAAGGGCACCTCCAGAGCCGAGGAAGGCCCTGGTATCGGCTGCCGAGTTACCGCAGAGGAAGCCAGAGTTTCTGCCTCCCCAGAAACCTCCCTAGCGCCTTCTCCTGCTTCGTGCTCTGCCATCTCCGTCAGGACCACTTCTTGGGTACAGCCTCTGCACACCCCCATCTCCGAAACAGTCCCTCTACGCACCCCACACAGGAGGCACCAATGCTTAGTAGGCATAAATGGAGTTAAGACTGTTCCCCAGAGAACAGCTCCCCAAAACACAGTTTTCCGTCTTCCCCCCCCCCCCCAACCAGCCCTACTGAAGATTCAAAAGTACAAATACCTGCAGTGTCCAACACCACCTCAAACGGGCCTCCGAAGCAGTGCAAACCCCTGTCCCCCGTTTCCCGTGCAAATGCCACGGGGTTTAGGCCTGCCCGCAGAAAAGAGAGATGGCTGAATTGCAAGTGTAAACAAAAAAAAAAAAAGGAAAAAGACGCCTCTCCTCAAAGCCTCCAGCACTTACCTTTCGTGCGCCCTAGAGGCCTGGTGCAGAGAAACACTGTCCGAAAGAAAGTAAAACCGCAGACGTGCCTGAGAGAATCGCCGGCAGCAGTCCGGCCTCTTCCACTGACGCCGCAGAGCACGATCCCAGACTGCGTGCTCTGCCGGAACAGTGCGCCTCCACAGCTCTGCTCCCGCACTAAGGGAACTGCAGCCGGAGGCCACTACACAGCTCCCACACTCTCTCTGCACTCGCACCCACGGCAGAGAGGGGGGAGAAGGGGGTGTAGCTCCTATCGACTCTGCACTACCGAACCAAATCAACATTAAAATTTTGCCGATTTAAAGGGCCATCCACCTCTCCTCTCCCCGCCCCCCCCCCCCCCCCCCCCCAAAATCAAATACTAAACTACTTAAGATAATTTAAACCTCTTTCTGGACTTAATCGTTGCTCCAGTGAGTCCCAAACCTCTGGACTCACACCTCCTTTCGCTGCTTGGAGATTGAGAAAACTGAATCATGGAGACGGTCCCTGGACTACTTATACTACTGCACTAAAGATTGTGACACGTTCAGTCTTCAAGCTGCAAGAGGACGTACTTAACTCCAGAGGTTCGGGACTAGACTGGAGAGACGATAAGGAACCAATGAATAGCCCAAGTTTCAATGACATCACTCCCATGCCTCTCTTCGCCTCAGCCACTAGAGGTCCCTTCAGTATTCGTACCAAAGCATATGGAAGAGACATGGCAAGCCTCACACAACCTCAATCGTGGACAAGGAGTAATCAACAGTTGAAAACTATGTACAGTTAGGCAATACCCGTCATATCAGATCAATAAGGCATATGAAAAAGCTCGTCAGTCTTCGAGAACAATTGTTGCAACCACAAAAAAAGAAGGACAATGGTGATTTGGTATGCCCTCTCCTTTACTCTCACCAATCCCATAGTATCCGAAAAATTTAAAAAAAAACCATTGGCATTTAATCCAAACCCTTCCAGGTTTTGCAGAGATAAGTTTGACCATAGCCTATAAACGTAATGTAAATTTACACAACATGCTCGTTCCTTCTACATTTACTGAACGAAAATTCCTTTCAAAATAAGGGACATTTCCAGTGTGGTAGTTGTTGTGTGTTCATGCCCTTCCTGTCAGAAATCAATATATTCATCCCAGTAATAAACGTGTTTTCTATTTAGATGACTTTTCCAATTGCTTAACAAATCATGTTGTGTATGTAATACAGTGCCCCTGCAATAAACTATATGTGGGAATGTCTACACGGCCCATTCGTCACAGAATCATCAAACAAAGAAGTTGTATTAATAGAGGTTTGGTAGATAAGCCCCTGGTCAATCATTGGCTAGAGCAAAATCATAACATATCCGATTTAAAATTTTTTGTAATTAGAAAAGTAATGTTAAATTGGAGGGGGGTGACATTGCAAAAACCATTTTGCGCTTGGAACAACGGTATATCTAATTTAGATAGTTTACACCCTAATGGTTTGAATATGGAAGACGACCTATTTGTTTTCCTTTAATGATTGGTCCACAACAATACCAATTATAATTTTTATTGGATTCATAATTCCTCATTCCTTACATATTTTATAAAAATGATGCGGACTGTACTTTTCATGGGACAATGGCAATATAAGGGTTTCACAGTAATATATCACTATGATCCTCTATGGTTTCTTATATCGCCAATTTTTTGATCCCCAATGGTTCTGGTGACTCACATATGTTTCATTTAGGTATTATTTGGCAGGTGAGATTCAGTAATTTAATTTTTGTTTCCATTCAATAAATGCTCTATTATGCAGTGTATAAGGATTTATGTAGAAAACCCCCCATTTTAAATAAGATATTTTAGATGGTTTGAATTTGCATACTTCTGTCAATCTTGAGAATCGTCATATTTCCCGCGGAAAACCTGTTTTATCTACAGCGCAGACGCCGGCGTCTTTTGACAGAATAGTTAGTGTTGCTTGCTCAGCTTTAGCAGCGAAGAGAACAAATTATTGCAATCTTTCATCTCGATGTCATTGTAAATAAGCAAGTTTCATTATTTTATGAACATCGGTCCTCAGTTTATGATTGTTTTTAGGAATCAATAACGCCGAAATTGGTTTGTTTTGCCTTGATGCTTAGGTTTTGTTTTATATTGAACATAGATACAAAAATGTATATACTTTAGAGAGAGTTAAGGCTTGTAATTCACGTATTGACATGCCATCATTTTTAGATAAACCAGGTAGGGCCAATTATTAATATAGATCGCATCGTTGATTATGTGAACATCAGCAGTAGTACTCATGGATACCTATTGCGTGTGGATGAAAAGAGACAAAAGATTTGACATTAATTTTTAGAAAGTATTATCACAATGGTTTGTTACGGTGTCGTGCTCATTTTATGTTCATAACACAAATTTTAAAATTGTTGCTTTGTATCGGGGGTACTCTACAATTGTGATACCTGGATATTAGTTTTAGATATTTGACGACGTATCCATTATTAAAAGATTTTCCGGTTGTAATTTGGCAGCCACTGTTGTTTTGACTGCCCATCCTCATTATGAGAGATTTTATGCTATTCAAAGATTTTTCATTGAAGTTTTACAAGAAACATCTTATTAAGATGAAATGGCCTATCGTTTTCTGTTGTGCTTCTTTCTTCCTTTCTTCTTTGACAATGGATTACACATCTTAGATTATTAGTGAGTCTTTATCATCTCTTTGTAGAAAACACAGATTGCATTATCAGTAGTATTTCAAGTTACTTCCAAATGACATTTGTTTAAAAGCTTGATAAAATCTATAAAACATTGGTTTTAGTTATTTATAAATTTTATAGTCAATGTTTTTGGTATGTTTATAACATGGATGTTATTAGCTGTATAAGAATAACCACGAGTGTATTATTAAATGTTTTTTTAATTCACATTTATGTATTATACACATTTATTTATTTTATTTATTTATTTATTTGGACAACTTTTATATACCGCTGCTTCCAAGGATCAGCAGCGGTTTACATTATAACAAACAGAACAGGTACATTGAACTTTAAGAACTAGGAATATGGTTTTGTGGTGCTTTTTTTATTTGAATTGTTTATATGTTTTAATTATTTGGTTTTTTAAAGTATTTATTTATTCATTTGAGTAATTTTATATGTTGTATTTTTTAGCCAAAAAATCTCCTGATGAAGGCATAGCAAAACACGGCCTGTGTCGGGCCTTGGCTAATAGCTGTTCAATAAAAGATTCCGTCTCCTGCTATCCACGTTTCTTGTACTGGGCGTGTTGATTGCACGTGGATCTGTGCTCCTTGGTTGGACAAGAACATAAGATATGCCATACTGGGTCAGACCAAGGTCCATCAAGCCCAGTATCCTTTTTCCAACAATGGCCAATCTAGGTCATACGTACCTAGCAGTTTCCCCAAAAGACACAAGGGTTTATGGCCCTTTCCTCCAGGAATATGTCCAAACCTTTTTTAAACCCAACTACACTAACAGCTTTTACTACATCCTCCGGTAAATTCCAGAGTTCAATTACACGTTGAGTAAAAAACTATTTTCTCTTATTAGTCTTAAATAGGTTACCTTGTAGCTTCATTCCATGTCCCCCTAGTCTTTCTATATTCTGATAACGTAAACAATCGATCTACGTTTACCCATTCCACTCCATTCATTAGTTTATAGACCTCTATCATATCTCCTCTCAGCTGTTTCTTTTCCAGGTTGAAGAGCACTAACCTTTTTAGCCTCTCTTCATAGGGGTATCCTTCCGTCCCCTTTACCATTTTGGTGGCTCTTCTCTGTACCTTTTCTAATAACACTATACTGTTTTGAAGATACGGGGACCAGAATTGCACACAATATTCAAGGTGCGGAACTGTTCCATCCACTTGAAACCCACAGACATCCAGCAAATGGAGGGGACGCTCCTCTGGACTACTTGCACGGTCTGCAAAGAGTGGAAGAGTAACTGGCTGATTTAGATGAAATGCCGAGACCACCTTAGGCAGAAAAGAAGATACTGACTGCAACACCACTCTTCTTTCAAGATAAACAGAAAAGGTTCCCAGCAGGACAAGGCCTGAAGTTCCGATATCTACCGAGCTGAGTATACAACCAAGACTATCACCTTCAGTGTCAAATCTTTTAGTGGCACATCCCAACAGTCCAAAAGGAGATTCTATTAAGGCAGACAATACAAGATGTAAATCCCAGGGCAGAGCCAAGGACCACGTCTGGATGGGTGGCCAGCAAAAATCCCTGGATCTGCCCCCAATAACATGTCAGTGTGGCCACTTGCACTCGTAAGGGAGTTAAAGGCAAGCCCTTTGTCCAAACCTGTTTGTAAAAAGGCAAGTATATCTGGTAAGGAGCGATAGTGGCCACTGACCATTCTCCGCACACCAGTCTTCAAATATTCTCCACACGCACATACGAAAGAGGTAGAACATTTATGGGCCATCAAGAGAGTCGCTATTACTGAAGTCGAATACCCTTCTCTTCCTCAGCCAAGCCTTCTCAAGAGCCAGGCCATAAGCAAGAATTGATCCACTTAAAGCACGAGGATGGGCCCCTGTGAGAGCAGATTTGGACACACTGGCAGATGCCATGGAATGTCTACTGTTAGCCAAATGAGATCTGCAGACCATGGCATCCGAGACCAATCCGGCACTATCAGAATCACCAGCTCAGGGTATGTCTCGATCCTCTGCAGGAGACATCCTATGAACGCCCATGGGGGAAAGACCTAAAGAAGTCCCTCCATTAGCCACACTTGGACCAGCGTGTCCAGCCCTTCGGACATTCTCTCTCTCCGCCTACTGAAGAAACGGGACGTTTTGCTGTTGTTGAAAGTTGCCATCAGATCCATGACTGGTTTGCCCCAGCACTGAACCAGCCTGGCAAAAATCCTCAGGTCGAAAGACCATGTCCCTGTGTCTAGCCGATGGCAGCTCAGGAAGTCGGCAGTCAAATTTTCTCTTCCTGTCACATGTGCTGCGGAGATCGTCTGGAGGTTCACCTCTGCCCAACTCAGTAACAGAGCAATGTTGTCCTCAAGCAGAAAGCTTCACATTCCACCTTGGCAGTTGATATATGCCACTGTGGTTGCACTGTCCAAGAATAGCCTGCAGCCATCTTCTTGCTCCCCCGATCGGGGTCGAGCACCTGAGCGGGCCAGCCAGCCTTCCCGCTCAGGACTCCAGCCCAATCGGGGCTGTGGGAGGAGGAGAAACACCCTTAGGCGGACAGCCAAAAGCAGTCTGATAAGCAGCATCAAGAGACAGCGGGAAGCTCGGAACACCCAGCCCTGACCTGGATCATACTGAACATCTCTGCAGAGGCACAAACAAATCATCATCCTGATTGAGTTCACCCTCCACCGAAACACTGCTGCCTTCCCCATGGACCACACAACAGCGGCAAGTATGCACGCCAGAACTGAAACATTACCCTATGAGCACCTTTAAATGACTGCCTTCCAGGCACAGCCACCACCACCACCTGTTTCAATTACTACCACGCTGCTATGTAACACAAGATCTCTAAACACCATTCATGCAAGTAAATCTGTTAAATTTTCTGCTAATACTTTGATACTACTATCATCAGTAAGCTTGCTACTATTGTTATCATACTCTGCTTCTTTTGCTGCCTCTACCCAGCTACTACTGTTGCCAGTATATTGCTACTCTTGTTGCCTCTACCCAGCTACTACTGTTGCCACTATATTGCTACTGTTGTTGCCTCCACTTCATCACTATTCTTACCAGTATTCAGAGGCTACTGTTGCCAGTAAACTGATACTAACATTGTCAACTCCACGGATACCACTGCAGTCAATACACTGACCCACTCACAGAGGCCAATTCGAATCTAAACAAGCCAGGAATCACACTACGGCTCTACCAACCTGACAACTCCACATCTCAGACAAGACAGAACACCTAATAACTGGAAACAACAGACTGCTACAACTTGCCCACATAGAGCACCGCCCCAAAAAGCTAGCACCCCTTTCCCGAGTTACACAACGTATACCAGAAAGATGCACTAGCCATTCATAGCACTAGCCATCTCTTATCTCCTCTTTGTACTGTCCGGATGCTCATATGCCTTCAACCCCGGTACTAATTCTATACCAGTACTAAAGAGTAACGGGAAGAGATGGTCTGACAAGGCTCAAACGTACCCAACAAACTCCAATCGTAGCACCATCCCCATTTGCTCCACATTGCCCTCCAGCATACTAAGTCTCAGACCAAAAATCAACAGCACCAACAATTATTGAGATGCACCCTCATCGACATCAGATCTATTCGCACAAAATGGCCAGTGATCACCGACCTAATAGCATACCACAAACTCGACATCCTGATGATCACGGAGACCTGGTTATCAGATTATGACATCACTCTCAATCAGATGCTACCTCCCATGTTCTCAATTCACACCTGCCACAGGGCCAACCAAAGAGGTGGATGAGTACTCATCCTTGCAAAAAGTGATCTACAATTTCAGCTGAGCAAAACCATCAGCACAACCCATCTAAACGCGATCTCTATATCAAACAATTCTTGCTCAATCAACGTAATCTACAGAGCACCAACAACTGCATCTGAGGATCTATCATCAATAATCGACCTTGCCTGCAACACAGATAAACCACGATCCTCGAGCTGGCTATTAGGCAATTTCAACCTCCCCACCCTACATGACGCCCAAACCACAGCATTGCTAGAAGCACTTGACAACCTTGGCTATAGCCAGATAGTCAGAGAACCCACTCATGTGAAGGGAAACACGCTGGATCTGATTTTCGCCCCACAAGCAATCATCGAAGCAGATCACAACTTTGCATTATCCATAAACCCAGTACCCTGGTCGGATCACAGCTTGATCACTTTCCAACTACCCACCACTCTCAACAAACACAACACTAACACCATCCTTCCCAAACCACCAGCAAGAAGATTCCGGTCATTGATAAAGAGGAAATACTTAAGAACGTCCTCCCACTACTAAACTCTTCAGAGCCTGATCTGGACGACCTGATTAACACCTGGGACATCACCCTCAGGTCTAACTCACAATTACCTGATACAAATAAAAAAACCAGGTGCCAAGCACATGTAGCATGGTACTCAAATGAACTAAGGGCATCACTCCTCCATCTTCGAAGGCTTGAGAGACGTTGGCGCCGATCCCGATCTACTGAAGCTTATACAGTGTATTGCCCACACCTAAAAAAGCACTGCCAAGAAATAGCAGAGAGAAGGAAACAGTTCCATACAAATCTTCTAAAAAGATCAGTGAACAAACACCATGATCTGTTCAACATAGTAAAGACACTTGCACGAGAACCAATCCCTCAACAAACACACACAATACAACCTCAGGCCTACGCTAACTACCTAAAATCAAAAATGATACAAACACTTAAAAACCCTTGCCCCACTAGTCCCTCCCCCATACCCAAGCCGCCACACCCATCTCCACTGACCAAATTCAACACCATATCACCCAAGGAGATCGAAAACACTATTGCCTCCATCAATGCTACCACTGCACCAAACGACCCCTGTCCAGCATCCTGGATAAGAACTGCGCTGTGAATTAAGCCCCTTCCTAAATAAAATCCTAGAACAATCATTTGAAACGGGAACCTTTCCTCAAAGTCTAAAACATATCTCCATTAGACCACTATTGAAGAATAATAAAATGGATCCACTAAAAGTCGAATCATATAGACCAATATCCAGCATCCCACTGCTAGCAAAAATAATTGAAAAGGTAGTCCAACGTCAAATCCAGCAACATATAGACACAGAAGCCCCGCTTGATCCGTCCCAACATGGGTTCAGGGAAGCACATGGCGTGGACACTCTCCTCATCACCCTCTTCAACACTCTAATCACAGGAATAGATAACATCCGACAAGGCTTCATCCTTATATTCATGGACATCTTGGCTGCGTTCGATTCCGTAAATCATCAAATACTCATCGATCGTCTCGAGGAAAAGGGAATTCTTGACTCTGCACTGAGCTGGTGTAAATCTTACCTGTCCAACCGATGGCAAGTGAGGACCGACACCACAACATCAGATCCATTTCTACAAGAACAGGGTGTACCCCAAGGCTCCTCGCTTTCCGCATTAATGTTCAACATATACATGCAACCTATCTGTGACCTAGTTCATTCATTTAACGTTGCATGCCTAGCCTATGCAGATGACATTCTCCTATATATACAATTTTCAATCAGTCAACCCGACTTTACCCCACTGGTGAGATGTTTCGAAGCAGTCGAAGAGTGGCTCCTCACACAGAACTTACGAATCAACCATAACAAAACTGACGTGCTGTTCATTACGAGGAACCAGGATTTCACACCCCCAGCCACATTAAAGATAAAAGGGGACAGAACTAATGGTTAAACCCACTATTCGATACCTAGGTATCACCCTGGACCAACGACTAGACATGAAAACACACATAAAAAATACAACAATATCAATATATCACAAAATACGTACACTCCGGCACTTATGGCCACTACTTGAACCCTCGGATTTCAGAACCATCTTCCAAGCCTTGGTGATGCCACACCTCGATTTCTCAAACGCAATCCTATATGGACTCCCACAAGCAACGCTAAATCCTCTCCAACTGGCAATGAACACAGCCGCCAGAGTATTGGAAGGAATTTCGAAGACAGACCACATTACACCAATCCTGCCAGAATCCAACATAAGATTATAATCACAACCTTTAAAGCCTTGAACAATCAATCTCCTGCTGCCATCACCGATTACGCACCTCACCCCCCAATAGAATCAGAAGATCCGCAGCAATAAACAGCCTAATTGTCCCAAAAGAAATAGCGAGATGCACTAAGGCAACATCTAAAATAGCTTTCATCATTTATGCCCCAAAAGCCTGGAACGCCCTCCCACCAGACCTGAGAGCTATTACCAACTTAACCCAATTCAGGAAAAAAGCTCAAGCACCACCTATTCACAAGTTACTTCCCAATTTAGACTCCATAGGGATTTACACACACCATGCATATAACCAGATATTTTTAACTATGTAAATAACTATAGATAGTTACCCCTGTTCTTCCAAGTTTTCATCTCCTGTTAAATTGTAAAATACACTACAGTTACCCTGTATGTACATGTTATGTTCAATGTAAACCGCGCTGATGATAATAGTGCGGTATAAAAGAAATGTTAAATAAAATAAATAAATATCCAGACCACTCATCTTTACAGAAGAGGATGTAAAAATCTCAGCACTAGGAACATCGCTATTATTTCCAACCAATTGATGGACCATGAGCTCTCCTCCAGAGTTCAGCGGCCTTGCATCATTTGAGCATTGCAGTGAGCTCCCCATCTGCTGAGACTGGCATCTGTGGTCAGAGACACCCACATGGGTGGCTCCAAAAGTATGCTTGCCATCAGGTGCTTCGTCCGGTCACCACTGGAGCACAATGTGGGTAACTAACAGGCAGATCAATTTCCTTGAGAGCAGCTGCTTCTAAGGGCCCTCTGTAAGGGCCACATATGGACACACGCCCAGGGGACAAGGTCTATCGCGGCACCCATCGAACCCAACAGCTGAAGGTAGACCCAAGCGGTTGGCGCTACCATCCTCAAAAACTGCTGAACCCGATCGCTGGGTAAGGAAACCAAGCCCTTATCCATCTGAAATCGGGCTCCCAAATACACCAGGTCCTGAGACAGCTCCAAGCTGCTTTTGGCAAAGCTGACTACCCAGCCAAGCCACTGAAAGCATTTGATCACGCGCTGTCGCATCTCTGCTTTTGTCCAGCGACTTTGCCCACACCAGCCAATCATCCAGATAAGGGTGCACCAGTACACCCTTATCTCATTTTATTTATTTATTTAACAATTCTTTTATACCGCGCTATTACAATCAGTGCGGTGTACATTGAACAAGAACATACTACAATGCATACAAATAACATTGAGTTTTTACATTGAACAGGGACTTTCAACAATAGGACAACCGGGGGAACTATGTACAGATTAACTTAATGTTATATACAGTAATATGAAACTCGTTTGGATGTTGCGATGTGGTTCACTAATTAGGACTAGAGAGAAGGTTGACCAACTAGCCCTTTTCAGGTTGTATTGAGGAACTAGTTTTGTTAATGTCTAGGTTGACTTCTGGGTAGTGTTTTGTAAACAAGTGGTATTTCAATGCCTTTCTGAATAGGATTAGGTTTTTGATAGCACGGATTTAAGTGCCGCCGCCACCACAACTCATAGCCAAGCCGAACGGCAACACCTGGAATTGGAAGTGCCCCATAGGCACCACGAATCATAGAACCACCGATGCTCCAGACGGACTGGGATGTGTAGATACAGTTTGGTGAGAGCGAGAACGACAATCGTGAGGAACTCGCCTTCCCTTACTGCCATGACCACGGAGCAAAGTGTCCATGTAGAAGCGCGGCACTCACAAAGCTCTGTTTATGTGTTTGAGGTTCAGGATATTGCGAAAAGTACCCTTCTTTTTGGGTACCACGAAGTAGATGAAGTATCGACCACAACCATATTGGACAGGCGGAAACTCTGCCACCGTTTCCAGTTGGAAGCTGCAAAGCTTCCTGAACCTCAGCTACCTTTCCTGGTGCCCTTCAGGGAAAATGCAGGAAAGCATCTGTAAAAGGCTGAGCTAATTCAAGAACGTGGCCCTCTCAAATCACCTCAGGTACCCACTAGTCAGACATGATCTGGGCGCATGTGGAGTAAAAGTGCTGCAGATGGCCCCCTGTTGGCACTACTCCGTGGGTCCCCCCTCGCTTCATTGGGACGTCTTGGCACAAGGTGGATGCATAATCACCCCTGCCAATGCATCTATTTCAACAAAAGGACTGCTCCTGTGTAGGATACAGTGTCATCTGTAAAAGAGCAAAAACGCACAGCTTTGAAATGCCTAAAGTCACAGAATTGGCCTCAAGCCAGGGCCTCAGCCTTAGCCTGTCGTGGCTTGTCTTCGGGAAGCTGAGCACCCTTTGTGTCTCCTAAGTCCTTTATCCAGAGTCTCTCCAAACAAGAGCTTACCATTGAAGGGGAGCTTACTAAGGCAGGTCTTGGACAAGACATCTGCTGACCAATTCCATAGCCACAGAAATCGACTCGCTGCCCCGACCAAAGTCATGCTCTTGTCCAAGGCCTGGTCATAGACGGCATCTGCCAAGTAGGTGGTTCCTGACTCCAGTCTCCAATTTAGCTGCCTCAGGGGGATGAGTGCTGCAGGTTGGCCTCTACCTCTAGCATGTCTTTGCCACATAAGACCCAAAGATGAACGCCTGTAATGACAGAGCATTGGAAACCTTGCCTAAGCAGGCATTTGATACCAATTTCCAGTTGAAAATCCTTCAGGGCTGTACTGCTTTCTATGGAGACTGTGGTTTTATTTGTCACTGCCGAGACAAGCACAACATAAGAACATAAGATATGCCATATTGGGTCAGACCAAGGTCCATCAAGCCCAGTATCCTGTTTCCAACAGTGGTCAATCTAGGTCATACGTACCTAGCAGTTTCCCCAAAAGAGACAGGTTCCACAATGCTTGTATTGGGTCAAGCACTGATATCCTGGGTCCCTTCTTAATAATGGTTTATGGACCTTTCCTCCAGGAACCTGTCCAAACCTCTTTTAAACCCAGCTACACTAACAGCCTTTACTACACCCTCCGGTAACAAATACCAGAGTTTGATTACACATTGAGTGAAAAAATAATTTCTTTTATTAGTCTTAAATAGTTTACCCTGCAGCTTCATTGCATGTCCCCTAGTCTTTCTATACTCTGATAACGTAAACAATTGATCTACGTTTACCCGTTCCACTCTGTTCATTAATTTATAGACCTCTATCATATCTCCCCCTCAGCCATCTCTTTTCCAGGTTAATGAGCCCTAACCTTTTTAGCCTTTCTTCAAAGGGATATCCTTCCATCCCCTTTACCATTTTGGTGGCTCTTCTCTGAACCTTTTTTTAATAACGCTATATCCTTTTTAAGATACGGCGACCAGAATTGCACACAATATTCAAGGTGAGGTCTCACCATGGAACGATAGAGGCATTATAATATCCTTTGTTTTATTTTCCATTCCTTTCCTTATGATACCTAGTATTCTATTTGCTCTCTTGGCCGCCACTGCACACTGGGCCGAGGGTTTTAACATGGTATCCACAATGACGCCTAAATCTTTTTCCTGGGTGGTGGTTCCTAATGTGGAACCTTGCATCGTGTAACCATAGTTTGGGTTGTTTTTCCCTAGGTGCATAACTCTGCATTTGTCCATATTAAATTTCATCTGCCATTTTGATGCCCAGTCTTCCAATTTATCAAGATCCTCTTGCAATTTTCCACAATCCTCTTGGGTTTTAACAACTATAAATAGTTTTGTGTCATCTGCAAATTTGATAACCTCAGTCATTATTCCCTTTTCCAGGTCATTTATGAATGTGTCAAAAAGCAGCGGACCCAGCACGGATCCCTGGGGTACACCACTATTCACCTTTCTCCATTGGGAAAATTGGCAATTTAGCCCTACCCTCTGCTTTCTATCTTTTAACCAGTTCCTGATCCACAATAGTACACTGCCTCCTATCCCATGACTCTTTAGTTTTGCCAAAAGTCTCTGATGAGGGACCTTGTCAAAGGCTTTCTGAAAGTCCAAATACACTATATCAGCCTGTTTATTCACACCTTCAAAAAAACATAACAGATTAGACAAGGAAGATCTTGTCTTACTAAAGCCATGTTGGCTGTCTCCCATTAAGCCATGACTATCTACATGTTCAGCAATTTTGTCCTTTATGATGGTTTCTACCATTTTCCCGGTACTGACGTCAGGCTCACGGGTCTGTAGTTTCCCAGATCACCCCTGGAACATTTTTTAAAAATTGGCATTACATTGGCCATCCTTCAATCTTCAGGTATTACAGATGATTTTAAAGATAGTTCACAGATTACTAATAGCAGGTCTGCAATCTCATATTTCAGTTCTTTCAACACCCTTGGATGTAAATCATCCGGCCCAGGTGATTTGCTACTCTTGAGAGTTTATCTAATAATTGTAATACATCTTCCTGATGTATCGATATTTCCTTCAATTCTTCCGCACCTCTAAGTACCACTTCAGTCATGGGTAACATCCCTACATCTTCCTCACCGAAGCAAAGAATTCAGTCTCTCCACTGTCGCCTCTTAGTGCCCCTTTAACCCCTCTATCTCTAATGGACCAACTGACTCTCTCACAGGTTTTTTTGCTACGAATGTACTTGAAAAAATCTTTATTACACGTTTTTGCTTCCGCAGCAAGCTTCTTCTCAAATTCTCCCTATGCCTGCCTTATCAATGCCTTGCATTTAACTTGCCAGTGCTTGTGCTGTTTCCAGGTTTCGTCGTTTGGTTCTTTTTTTCCATTTCCTGAAAGATCCTTTTTTTGGCAACAGCCGCCTCTCTGATCTCACCTTTAAACCATGCTGGCAGTTTTTAGGACTTCCTTCCACTTTTCTTAAAGCGTGGAATACAGCTGGTCTGGGCTTCCAAAATAGTATTTTTTTCAACACCCAAGCTTGATGTAAGTCTTTAACCTTTGGCAACTGCTCCTTTTAGTTTTTTCTTAACTATTTTCCTCATTTTATCAGTCTCCCTTTCGAAAGTTAAAAGGTAGTACTGTGGATTTCCCTCCTCCACTAATTAAATCAAACGCGATCAATTTATGATCGCTATTGCCAAGTGGCCCCAACACCCTTAGCTCTTGCACCAGATCTGGTGTTCCACTAAGGACTAGGTCCAATATGGCTTCCCCTCTGGTCGGTTCATGAACCAGCTACTCCAAGAAGCAGTCATTTATTTCATCTAGGAACTTTATCTCCCTAGCATGTCCTGCTGTGACACTGACCCAGTCGATACTGGGGTAATTGAAATCACCCATTATTACTACTGTGCTGTACCTTTTGTTAGCTTCCTTGATTTCTTTGTGCATTTCCATCATCCATTTGTTCATTTTTGGCCAGGCGGTCATCCACCCCTTGGTGACTTGAGCTGGTCTTTCTTTTGCTCCAGTAAAGGGTATAAATGAGCCACTGTCTGACTCCCCTTCAAACCAGCTTCTGGTATGACCCATTCATCCTGAATCATTTGTTTTAGCACCCTCCAAACCAGAAAAGCTGTTTGGAAGTTATTTACACCATGTAAAAGGGGATCCTGTAAAGGCTCCTCAGTTGACTCAGCAGTATGTGATAAGTTGAGGCACCCCCAGTGAAACACACTGACAATGGTGGGGTCCTCCCCTTGGGGATGGGAATTTCACCTTCCTCTAACTCAGTAGAGGGAGACTCTGCCTCAGATATTGGAGGCAGAGGGTCCTCAGATTGCTCCAAATGAACTGATGCTCTCTCAACAGAGCTCGCTTTCACCACGCTGGCATATGGACAAGGGTTCTCTCTCGGTCCGCTTGCCCTGCTGATCCTCTGGAAATCTCTCGTATTTGTCACTTGCACAGGTAATGCAGCTGTGTCTCCTAACCCCTGCCTCAAGCTTGATGCAGAAGCAGGACAAACTCTGGGGTAAATGCCCCCAAGACTGGAGGTATAGACAGATCCTGATCCTTTGCAGCTCTGAAGGATAACAGCATAGTATCCTGCCTTGCAACCATTTGAGGAGTTTATCTGTCAGAATCCTCTAATATGGCTGCTGTTTCCATCAAAACCACGGGTGAACTGGTAGTAGGAGAACAATGAGACTGCTGAATATGACCTGTGGAGGAGGCCCCCAGCATTCCTGCCCCAGTTAAGCCTTCTTCTACAGACCACGATTTGGTCTCACAACCATGGCAAATCCCAAGGAGAGAGAAAACCTGGCGGCTCCCACAGGCAGAACAGCCAGCTTTCCCCACTGGCATCGTTGCACTTTAAAAAACGAAAGTAAAACCGAAGGAGAGAAGCAATGCGAGCACCATTGAAGCTGAGAACCCCCAGACCACCAAGCCTGCCAAAACCCTCAACAGGAAGAAAAACCCCTACAGGGTCTTCACTTTTTAATTTTTCCCTCAATCGCACGATCACAATAAAATTAATATAAGTTAATATACTAATATATTATCTACTTGTTCTATGTAAGTTCTGTTCTCTGTAAACCGCACTGAATGTGAAATAGCGCGGTATATAAAAAACAATAAATAAAAATAAACCAACTGACCTGACACTGCTGCCGAGAACAGCGGTACTCAGAAACGTTACGGGAAACTACGGGGGACGGACCAGACCTCTGCCGGTATTACTCCAATGTGCAACCTGGCCAATTCAATGGTCCCAGTTGTCTGAGACGGCTGCCCCCCGTTCCCCCCGCTCTTAATCAGCTGCCCACACAAATAGGCCAGTCTCACCTCCCACTCAAGGGATTAGTGAGCTACCTCTGCAAAAGCCTCCTTACTGTTAAGAAATTCAACTTTTTTTTTAAATCTGATTTATTCAAGTAGTCCCTTTTAAGTCTCCATAATTTTAAGTATCTCTCTCTCTTCAGTGGAGTCTAGATGACATAGTATTCGTTCACCAACTGCATGGAAACTGAGAATATTGATCTTGCTGGGCAGTGCAAGGTGCCTATGTAGCATGACATCAAGACCTATATATAAAGAACTTATTGCTCCACTATCCAGAACTTTGAACTACTACTCATTCCCAATACTTGATCATCAAATGTAAAGTATAAAATATTATTAAAAGCAACGGGTCTCAGACTTCAAAGAGCTGCGGTCTTTATATGGTTTCGATCTAATGCTCTGAATTGCATCAATGACCCTTATGTTGCTTCTTCATCAGCATTTGACTTAAGATGGTTTCAACTCTTTACCAAAAAATGGAACTTGTAAAAAGAGAGAGAATAATTGCTTATCTTCAAGACCTAGCATGCTCAGTCTCCAGCTGCTGGTGAGGCTAGATAACCCAGGTGTCTAGACTGATAAGGAAAGTAGTGAATTTCTGCACCTCTTGAAGGAGTGGGTGCACCTTCGGCTCCTGTTCTGTGCCGGAAGTATCCATCAAGTTCAAGGCGGATGAAACTCTGGCAATCAATACCTATAGCTCCTCCTTCCAGAACAGGTAGATCACCCCAGCCTCTTCACAATCTTATTTAGGAGAGTACTACTTCATCCACATCAGAGCTCGGTACCGAGCCATTTGAATCAGAGCCATAGTCCAAATCTCAGACAGCTCCCAGCTGGTCCCCATCTCCAGTGGGAGCAGCCGCCATTGACCCCCCTAGATGACAAGAAGTGGCTTACAGCACTGTCATCAGAGCCTCCTTCCTGCTGAACATTCTTACCCATAGAGCCATCCGGTACCTCCTGCCCTGAGGTAGACAAGGCCGGACTAACTGCATCCCCTGGCTGAGAGGGGGAGCAGGTCCTCCAGGGACAACTCAGAAGTTGCCATGCAAGGACAGCAGAGTCCAGAATCCAGAGATGAGGCACCTCACTTGCCACAAGTCTAACAACGTTTCCTGGAAAACAACAGAGACTTCAGGCAAGTATGACAACAGCACACGCCAAGGCTGCAGCAGCCCGAAAGATGTGCATTAACTGCATTTGTATTGTAACGCGCATTGGAGCCTCTTGGGCAGAATGAGTGTTAGGACTGCAAGACCACCAGATGCACTATAGGTAAAAACGCTACCAACGCATGCAGAAAATGGCAGGAAACCCCCACACCGGGCCAACAGTCACCAGTGACCCACCCCAAACTGCATCTCAAGACTGAATTGGGAGCCCCCAACAAAGACAATGATGAGGTCAAGCCATGGTACTCACCCCCCCCCCCCCCCCCCCGAGAGCTCCAAGTACAGAATCCATGCTGGGCTTAGCTCTATCTCCCTGAAACTGTTTTACTTGCTTTGCATTTAAGGTGGCTAGCAGGCAGATTCCTCAGACAGCCTTCAGTAATCTTCAGGAGAGTGCGGGGGCAGGGGGGGGGCAGAGCTGAGGTTGTGTGAGGCTGCTGCACTCGAAGATCCAATTTCTGGTTGCTCGACAGGCTCATCATAAGAGCATGGAGCTGAACCAAAAATGTCCCTCCTCCTATGGCTACTGAAAAGACTGCAGTCTAGTGGAGCCTCCCATGCCTTGCTCAAGTGAGTCACCCTCAAGATGGTTGTTTTCGCATATTTAATCAATCTTTTCCTCTCAATCCTCAGATTTTCTTTAAAGAGGAGAAAATCCATCCACCATCTGCTGGAAACAAAAATACTGAAGAGATCTCTGATGGCTGAGGTGAATAGAGGCATGGGAGTGATGACATTGAAACGGGCTTTTTATTGGTTCTTTGTCTCCACCAATCGGCTGGTAGGAGAACACAACCCACTTGTCTGGACTGGTCTAGCAGGACAATATGGAACATTGATTTTATATGAGAAGCCTTACATTAATTTGACGGTCTCATTATGCATGGCACAATGGCCATCATAGTAACTGTCAAACATCTTTGGCAGTTATCATTAAAGATTACGTCAGATCAAGAGCGTTCTGCTTTATTTTAATGCATGAATACTGCAACCTTCAGTTTTGGTGGACCTCAGATATATGCTGCACACTGGATTATGAAAATAAGTCCTTTTATTTTATTTATGCACTGGAGCACTGAAACATTGAGCGGGTTGGAAATGACTAAAGTGTGCTTTTTTAATTCAACGAAATGTTACAAGACTTAAGATAATGTCTTTAATGTCAACTAAGGTGAAATTTCACTTACCGTTAATTTCCTTTCCTAGAATACTGCTAGACCAGTCCAGACAAATGGGTTGTGTCCCCCTGCCAGCAGATCCTGGAGACAGAGAACTCTACCAGAGCTCTAATAGGCTGGTCCCTGGTGATGCTGCTGAGATGAGACTGTACCCCAAAGGGTCTCCCTCAGTATCGCCCACAAGCTGAACTTCATGAAAACTAAACAACTACATACAGCCAGTCAACTGACCCAGCCTCAACTATGTACAAGGTGCTGGAAGCAAAAGATAATGGCAGCTCCGCTGCACCAGCAGGACTGAGACTGACAGCAGGGTGGGTCCTGGACTGGTCTAGCAGTATTCTAGGAAAGGAAATTAACGGTAAGTGAAATTTCACCTTCCAATTCATACTGCTAGACCAGTCCAGACAAACGGGCAGTACCCAAGCTACCGACCTCTAGGGTGGGTCCAAGGCCGCCGAAAGCACTGACACGCCAAAACTCATCTCCTGCCGAGCGTGGACGTCCACTCGATAGTGACGGACAAAAGTCGATAGCGATGACCAAGTCACCGCCCGGCAGATGTCGAGGGGTGCCACATGGGAACGCTCGGCCCAAGACGTCGCCTGCGCCCATGTAGTGTGTGCTCGGAGCCCTACAGGCACAGACTTGCGCTGAAGAATATAGGTTGCTTCAAGAGCTCCTCTTAGCCACCTGGCGATGGTAGCCTTAGAGGCTGCAAACCCTCGACGAGAGCCCGCAAGAAGGACAAAGAGATGATCCATCTGTCGAAAGGAATTGGTGACTTTAAGATACCGACAGAGGACCCGTTTGAGATCTAACGCATGTAAGTGACGCCGCCGACCCGTACACTGCTCTGGAGAGGACGGCAAGAAGAGGGGCTGATTGACATGAAAAGGCGTAACCACCTTGGGCAAAAAGGATGGAACTGTCCGAAGAGTCACGCCCTCCGAGGAGAAAGAAAGATAAGGATCCTGACAAGAGAGCGCATGGAGCTCGGAAATGCGCCGCGCTGAGGTAATTGCCACCAGGAACACCGTCTTCAAAGTTAAGTCTTTGAGCAAAGAGGTCCGTAACGGCTCAAAAGGTGAAGCCACCAAGGCCCAGAGGACCAGGGCGAGATCCCACGCAGCACGGATTTAACTCCTCTGAGGAAACGCGAGACGTCGACATGCGAAGCGATAGAACGCCCCAAAACCGGACCACGGAAGCATTAAGGGCCGCCACCTGAATCCGAAGAGTACCGAGAGCCAGCCCCTTTGTCCAGGCCGGCCTGGAGGAACGCAAGAATATCAGGAATGCCGCTACTCCAAGGAGACACCCCACGCTGTGAGCACCATGATTCGAAAAGACGCCACACCCGAGCATAGGCTAAGGAGGTGGAAGAACGGCACGCCTTAAGCAAGGTGGATACCACGCTGGCCGAATATCCCTTACAAACTAGCCTGTGGCGTTCAAGAGCCAAGCCATAAGCGAGTAAGGAACCGGGTCTTCCATGGCAATTGGCCCCTGCTGCAGAAGCTCTGGAAAACCCTGAAGCGGCAGAGGAGCTGCTCGCGCAAGCCGGACGAGATCTGCATACCCGGGCCTGCGAGGCCAATCTGGAGCTACCAGAATCACCGGCCCGTGAGGCTCCCTGATCCACTGAAGAATCTTGCCGATCATGGACCACGGAGGGAAGACCTACAGGAGTCGTCAGACCGGCCACGGCTGCGACAACGCATCTATTCCGTGCGACCTGCTTTCTTTCCATCGGCTGAGGAAGATCGGTGCTTTGGCATTTTCCCACGTCGCCATAAGATCCACTGCCGGCTGACCCCATTGGCGGACAATCAGCTGAAAGGGCTCTGACGCCAGAGCCCATTCTCCAGGATACAGCGTATGGCGGCTGAGGAAGTCAGCTTCGAGGTTGCTCTTCCCCGCAATGTGCTGCGTCAAAAAGGCGAGGAGATGCCGCTCCGCCCAAGGAAGGAGAAGCCTCATTTATTTGGAAACCCCCGGACTCCTCGTGCCCCCTTGGCGGTTGAGATACGCCACCGTCGTGGCATTGTCGGAGAGAACTGCTTGACGATGCTCGAGAGGCAGGAACCTTTGCAAGGCTAGGCGAACCGCTCTCGCCTCGAGGCGATTGATGGACCAGCAGGCCTCCTGAGGCGACCAGACTCCCTGTGCTGTGTGTGCGCGCGCCGCAAAGCGCTCCCCACTCAGAGAGACTGGCGTCCATCGTCAGAAGCAGCCAACGTGGAGACTCCAACGGAACCCCCTGTAGAAGGTTGCGTGCCCGGAGCCACCATCGAAGGTCGAGCCGGACCGACAACGGAAGTGGAAGTCGAACCTGATAATCCTCCGACACCGGCGACCATCGCGACAGGAGTGCCCTCTGCAACTCTGGCATATGCGCCCGTGCTCAAGGCACCACATCGATGGTAGCCGCCATGGACCCCAGAAGCTGGAGGTAATCCCAAGCTCGAGGTGCCTCTCGCCGCAGGAATCGCTGGAGCTGATCTACAATTTTCTGGAAGCGAACTTGTGTAAGCATCACCCGCCCGCAGCGAGTGTCGAACTGAGCCAGAGAAACTCGAGGACCTGAGACGGCTGGAAGCAGCTCTTGGAGTGATTGATCACCCACTCCAGGCCCTCCAGAAAAGCCACTACGCAGTCTACCATCTCACGAGCATCTGCCAAAGAGTCCACCCGAATCAGCCAATCATCCAAGGATGAACTCTGATCCCCTACTTGCGTAAGGCCGCGGCCACCACCACCATTATCTTGGAAAATGACCGTGACGCCGAGGCCAAGCCAAAAGGCATGGCCTGGAACTGAGAATGCCGGCCTAGAACCGCCAATCGGAGGAACCGCTGACGCTCCCCCATGTGGATGGGAATATGAAAGTACGCTTCCGCAAGATCGAGCAATGCCAGGAACTCGCCCCTGCGTACCGCCTGGATCACGGAACGCAACGTCTCCATCCGAAAATGAGGAACCCGAAGGCTGCGGTTTACCCCCTTGAGATCTAGAATAGGTCAAAAGGAACCATCCTTCATGGGCACCACGAAATAAATGGAGAACCGACCCGTCCCTTCTTCGAGAGGCGGGACGGGACGTATGGTGTTCAAAAGAAGCAGGCGTTCGAGTGTTGTCTGGACGATGCGGCGCTTTTCGAGAGATCCCGCCGGAGAGACTAGGAAGGCCTCGGGGATCGGGCGAGAGCACTCGAGGGAATAACCCCGAGAGATGCTGTCGAGAACCCAAAGATCGGAGGTAATTCGCGCCCACTCCTGAGAAAACAATGCCAGCCGACCCCCTACAGGCGGCACAGACCGGAGTGGACCTAGCGCCCCATCAGCGGGAGGACCTCGCGGTCCCTGAGAACTTTCCTCCTGCTGAGTAGGAGTCGGAGCCGGCCCCCCGAAAGGACTGACTTCCTCTTCCAGAGCGATTAGGCTGAGTCGGAGGCTTGGAGGAGCGATACCTCCTAAAGTCCCTGCTCCTGGAGAAACGGTGAAAAGATTGTGCACGCGAAGACCGGCGAGCCGAAGCTCGCAGCCTATCTTCCGGCAAGCGTTGGGGGCTTAACCTCCCCAAGATTCTTTACGAGCTTGTCCAGCTCCTCGCCGAACAGAAGCTTACCCTTGAACGGCAGCTTAGAGAGCCTGGACTTGGAAACTACATCCGCCGCCCATTGACGGAGCCACAGCCAGCGCCTCGCCACCATCACGGCTGCCACCGATTGAGCCAAAAGGTGCAACAGATCATAAAAAATATCTGCCAAAAAAGGCCGTGGCAGACTCCAAACGCCCGAGAGAGGAATCTTCAGGCAAGCGCTGGATCCAGCGCAACAGCGCTCGAGCCATTAGTCCCCCGCATACCGTCACCTGCAGAGCCATGGAGGACACAGAGAAAGCCGTCCTCAGCAAGTTCTCCACCTTCCAATCCTGTGGATCCTTGAGAGCCGCTCCTCCCTCCACAGGGATGGTGGTATGCTTAGGTCACTCCAGAAACCAAGGTATCTACCCTTAGGATACACGAGCCACTGCTCCAGAAGCTCTGGCGGCCAAACATATAACTGCCCTAGGCGACGAGCGTTTCGCAAGGGCGTGTCCGGAGAGTCCCATTCCCGGGACACCATTTGCTGTAATTCCGTAGGGAAAGGAAAAACCTTAGAGGGCTTGCGAATGCCCAGCAAGATGGGATCCGCCTGAGATTGAACCTGAGAGGCTGGAGGCTCCGCCGGCGCCGAAAGACGGAGAGCTTCCGTCACTTGACCGATGAGGGCGGACAATTCGTCTTTGCGGAACAGCCAGATATCCTGTGACTTCTCCGGCCCCGGAATAGAAGAATCCGATGCAGAATACTCCCCATCCTCGCGCCCAGAGAGGTCCTCAGATTCTCCCGCGGAAGACACCTCCTCGTCAGGGTCACGATCATCCTGCACAAGCAAGTGTAATGCCTTAGACGTACCCTTGCGAGCTACAGCACCCTTAGAACGCTTACGGCCAGCTAGAGCACCCAGGCGCTCAGGTGTCTTTGGCTGAAGCCCCACCGAGGGAGCCGAGGATTCAGCCCACCACAAAGCCCATGCCTGGCGGAAAAGATGGAGAAGTTGGTCCTTGGAAGGAGAGCCAGGCGCCAAGGAACTCAGGGCAGCCGGAGAGACCCCCGTAGGGGCTCCCTGCAAAGCCGCCACCGAAAAAGGAGGTAATGGACCCTGCACTGCAGGTAAGTCAGGAGCTGTAGCTTCCTGAGTGGCCAGCAACACTGAAGACTCCCCGGGGTGCGCCAAACAGGATGCGCATTGCTGATTTTGCCGCTCCTTCTGCTTCCTGTTACACACAATGCATCTAAGCCCAGAAGAAGGAATTGTGTGTGAAAAATAACGATTTTAAATCTTATTCTCCGGAGCACTCCTCTTTCTATAGTACAATCCTAGTAAAACCCCCTTAAGAGAGGAGAAGGAACAGAGGCACATACAGCAGGGCAGAGTTGAGCTTCCCGCCAAAAATCGGAGCTCCGTGGAAATTCAAAATGGCCACCGGACAAATAAAAGTTAAATAAAAGGTCAAAAAGGCAGCGAATTTTTGAAAAAAAAGGCAGAAACCAGCCCCCCAGGCCAGGATTGACCCCTGTGCCAAAAATGGGACAATTCTGAGAACGCGAAAATTCGGCGGATTTGGACCCCTCAGGAGCTTCAGCATTCATTAAACAAAGGAAAGCTGTACTCACAGATGCCGGCCAGTACAGGGATTCCAAGGGCAGGATCAGGAAAACCACATCTGATGCCAAGCGAGCACTAACGCAGAGGTAACCCTCGAGTGTTAGTGAGCCCTTCTTCCAGCTAAGGCTGCCCTCATGGCTAGCTGCTGGGAATGCCTTCAGTCAGCGAGCGTCACTGTTTCTATACAGGAGCTCAGCTGAAACACCCTGCCAATAGAGGGGATCACTCTCAAAGTAGAGGAGCCCCCGAGCTTCGTCCTGAAATAAGGAAATTAATCCTTTCTCCAAAGGAGCAAAACAAAAAAACTACCAGGTCTGCTGGAGACAGAGAAATACTAGACCCCTTGGGGTACAGTCATCATCTCAGCATCACCACCAGGGACCAGCCTATTAGAGCTCTGGTAGAGTTCTCTGTCTCCAGGATCTGCTGGCAGGGGGACACATCCCGTTTGTCTGGACTGGTCTAGCAGTATGAATTGGAAAACGTGCTTAAGAATTATTTGGTATATTTTTTGTCCAGTGGACACATGAAAAACATTTTGAGAAAAAATTGTAAGCCAGGTATGATTTAAAAAATAGTGCTGAATAATTGTTATGACTATGGTTGGTTGGTGAGAACGAACAAATGGATGAAAAGCAGGCTATCCCAGGTCTTGACAAATTTTGTGCCCATTTCGGAGCTAGGCCAAAATCTTAGGAGACCAGTGCCAAAGTTCCTACACTGTACGCCATCTTCAGATAATAAGTGTCTGTATGGGTGTATGGTGCAATGGTGGTGTGACAGTCTGTGCGTGGGATTTGGTGGTGGTTTCCAATGTGTGTGTGCTGTGCTGTGCAGACATGATGTTCCTGTGTATGTACATGTGTCTGTCCTACGGAGGTGGGGTACGTGTGCATGCGCAAGGATGTGGTGTGGTGTGCTTGTGTGGGTTCTTGGGGGAGGGGAAAGCACCTTTAGGTAAATAGGCATTGTGCCCTTTTGTCCCCATGCATTCATCCCTTTAGTCTTTCACCTCTTCTTTCCCCACTTCCAACCCTTCCCCCCCCCCCCCCCGTTGTTCTTCCAGACTCTCCCCCCTTACCCCTCAGTACTCCCACTCCTGTGCCCTAGATTCCTCCTTTTTTATTTTTTAAAGTTTTTGCCGCTCTAAGATTTATGTTCACTCCCCAGACCCTTCCCATCTAACTTTCTCTTTTTTTTTCTTTTTTTTTTTATTGCAGGCCCCAACCAGTTTGGATCCCTGCGGGCAGTTTGCTTCCCCCTCCTGTTCTGCTCATGGGGATCAGATTTCCTGCGGACATAAGAGACGGGGAAGACCATCATCACAGCCCAGATGCAATCTGTCTGTAGATGGGCATCCCATCTCTGGACAGATAGCTTACATCTGTGCCGTGATCATGGCTAACCCCCTTCTCTTCTGCCTTCGGGAGATCAGATACCTGCGGGCAAGCCAGAGCCAGTACCGATCTTCATGCTGCTATACGGGTGTTCCAAGCTCCAGGTCCAATTTCTTAGTCACCATGGCGACTTGGCGCCTGGGGTTTGTTGAGCCCTGGGCTATCCTATACCTATATTCAGTATCTTTGTTCTAAGGGCGAGTTGTCTTAGCCCCTCTGGTAACATGGATCATTAATTGTATTTTAAATTTATAACTTCAGATTAAGAGATATGTAATGAATAAAAATTTGAGAGGTATGGTTGGCCTAATTATGATACAAGTTGTTATGATATCAGTTACTATTCTTAAAAAAAAAAAAAAAAAAAAAAAAAGACTGGTTTTTATTTACATATTCATTGAAGCAATGTGAGACATTATTTTGATATTTGTGAGGCTTCCCAAAAATTGTTTTATTATAATATTTCTATTTTAATATTTGAATTACAAGCATTTCTGGATTAGTATTTCAATATAAATCATCAAATTGAGGTAGGTTTGTTTTTTTTTAATAGGTCTGTATGGGGGGGGGGGCACTCGTGAGCCCGATAAGATGGCCACGACTTGAGGAGGCTCCTTCGCCACATTTCCCTGCTTTGAGCCATCCTGCTAATTATTTAGCCCAACTTGTCTGAACATCCTTTCATCCGATTCCCCCTAGTCTTCCGATGAAGTTTCTGCACTCAGATCGGGGATCAGATGTCCTGTGCTTAAGCTATGTCTGCATAAAGCCCCGGGCTAAAAAAGGCTTCCTGTGTACCTTCAGTAATGGAGAGACGACTCCGGTCCTACTCTTACCCCGGTCTCTGCGGACCTATTTGATGTCTGTCAGCTTGAATCTGCAGCGGTTCCTTCTCCCCTGTCTGAGAGTCACAGCGATCCTAGCTGCCTGCCTCCAATTCCTCCTTAACTTGTGTCTGTGTGTGAGTACCTGACAGCTTAACTTGCTCTTTTATAACACAGGTCAGCGACTAAAAAGCTGTTTGATTATTTTTATCTAATTTCCATGTATTTTAATGTGCTGAAAACAAATAAAATATTGAAAAAACTCCTAGACGTCATGATTTGCCACAACATGCAAAATTGTCTTCAACTTTATCAAATTTTTTCAAATTACTATTAATTAATTAAAATTACTATTAATTCACATTAGTGCATTTAAGATATAAAACGCCAAAAAAACCTTAAAGGGGTTGTCCGAGTTATGTAAAAAAAAATATAGCACTGTAAATCTGATGGTCAGCAATATATACATAAGCTAAGCAAGTTTTAAGTTCGTGCTTCTAATGGTAGAAGGGGTTTATCTTTCCTGAAGAATCCAATGGGAGGGAGAGACAGGGCAGATAGCAGCAGTTCCAGTCAGTGCAGGGGGGTGTGGCCAACACTGATGTCTCGTGTACAGACACAGAGCTGCTCTCTCCTGCATGCCACACTTGTGCACGAATCATCAGGTTCTTGATTCTAGGCTGTTCACACTTTTTCTTCGCAATTCGTGTTAGCTCGTCATTCTTCAACCGTTATGTTATGGCTCCGCGAAAGTGTATTAATTCGCCAGACAGTTTCTGTTTCATCTGTGGTGAATATACAGTGTTGAAGCAACAGCAGAATATTACAGACTTTGTGAAAAAAGTATACTTTGCATACTTTGGACTAAAAATTGGAGATCAAGATAAAGTCTGGGCGCCTCAAAGTGTGTAAATGGTGTGTTGAGAACCTCCAAAACTGGTTCAAGGGTAATAAAAAAAATCTTTCCGTTATGGGATTCCTATGGTATGGCGAGAGCAAAAGAACCATAGTGACGACTGTTACTTTTATTCATGCAATGTGAAAGGGTTTAATTCCAAATGGAAGCATTCCAATTCATACCCCAATCTTCACTCGGCAATTCGTCCCATCCCCCATGGCACAGAGATATACCAGTACCCAAGCCCCCTGCTACCTTGGAAGAGATACCTAGCTCCGATGAAGGTGAAGTCATACCTGAACCAGATGACGAATCAAGTTCTGACTTTGAAGATGATACAAGACCAAAATTGTTTTCTCAGAAGGAGATGAATGATTTGGTAAGAGACTTGAATCTTCCCAAAGATGCCGCTGAGTTACTCGGATCAAGGCTGAAAAGCAGGAATTTATTGTTGCCAGGAGTGTCATCTTCATGGTTCAAACATCGTGAAAAGGAGTTTGTTCCTTACTTCGCCCAGGAAGACAAGTTGGTTTATTGCATCGATGTCGAAGGTCTGATGGGTCAATTTAAAATCCAATATGATTCAGAGCAATGGCGTCTTTTTATAGATTCTTCAAAAAGAAGTCTCAAAGCAGTTTTACTCCACAACGGTTTTTACGCTTCCATACCTGTAGGTCATTCCGCACACTTGAAGGAAACCTACGAGAACTTGGAATTGGTTCTTCAAACTTAAATATGAAGACCATGGTTGGCAAGTGTGTGGGGACTTGAAGGTCTTGTGCATGCTGCTCGGGCAACAAGCTGGGTATACCAAATATCCTTGTTTTCTGTGTCTATGGGACAGTCGAGACCGACAAAATCACTGGACCAAGAAGAGTTGGCAGCCGAGGGTGCTAACAGTCGGTGAAAAAAATGTCCTCCGAGAAACTTTGGTACCTTCCCATAAAGTTCTTCTACCACCTCTCCACATAAAATTGGGATTGATGAAGCAATTTGTAAAATCACTTCCAAGAGATGGAGAATGCTTCAAATACTTGGTCACCAAGTTTCCAGGCCTGTCGGAGGCAAAATTGAAGGAAGGTGTGTTCGTCGGACAAGACATTAGAAGACTTATAGTTGATCAAGAGTTTGTCAATACCATGACGGATCCTCAAAAAGAAGGGTGGATTGCATTTAAAGAAGTCGTACAGATATTTTTAGGCAATAACAAAGATCCTCACTACAAAAAGATCGTCGGGCAAATGCTGAAAGCATTTCAAGCTTTAGGTTGCCTGAGTTTGAAAGTGCATTTCCTCCAGTCCCACCTTGACTACTTTCCTGAAAATTTGGGAGCTGTGAGTGAGGAACAAGGTGAACGATTCCACCCAAGACATTAAAGAGATGGAAAGGAGATACCAGGGAAAATGGAGGATTACAATGATGGCAGACTACTGTTGGATGCTTCAGAGAGACATTCCAGATGCTACTCACAAGCGTAAATGCACCAAGAGGAGCCTCACAAGGAAGAAGAATCGAGTTTAGTGTGTGTAGGTGAGCTCATTTCAGTTCAAAAAAGGATTTTCATGAAAATATTGTAATAAAACTTTAATTTTATAAGTCTATTTCCATTTATTTTGAGGTATTGCCTTATTTAACATAGTTACCTAAATTGTCAGGAAACGTGATGTCCTATGACAAAATGGAGGTCATTTTCGGATTCAGCGCACCAAAAAACATAAAGATTACGTGGAATAACCAAAACAGCTCTCGAAAAAAATTTTTTTGCAGACCTGTGTAATCGGAGCGATTACTCCTCTTCCCACAGAATTGTAAGACATACCTTCCTTGGTGAGAGCAGTCTGTGATTTTGACAGCTCCTGAGACGTTGAAGCCTGATCGAGCGCTCTCTGGCTGAATCTCTGGTCTCCATTGTTGAGCGTTTTCCATGGAACGCACGGTGGAACTGCAGGAGTGTGTGTTGTGATTTCGGCAGGAAAAAGGAGTGCAGATTCCTGGAACGCATCGTGGTGGACCTGTCATATCTGTCTTCTTTTTAGTCCTACCAGCTGAAACGCAAGTGTGCTGTTGCAAAATGGCTTCCTCTTCCTGGAATGCAAGCCCTATTCCCAAGGTGGCCGTTGGAGTTTGATTCAAGCTGCTGCAACATCGGAGCTTCGAGCTTTGTCTGTTTCTCCTGGATTTGGGTCCTGATCGCTGTTGCATCCATCCGATTGTGTCCAGATAGGCTGGTAATACCTGGTATCCATCCTCCCCCTGGATCTGATTCACCGCGCTGCCGAGATTAGTCTCTTCTGCAGTAACAAACCAACAAACTTTTCTCTCTTGCGGCTGTCTTGCCTTAGTTGGGAGCGCCCTCGTGTGGCCATTCATCAGATTGCAAGCTAATTTTGCTTTTCCTATACATTTTTCTCTCCTCAGACCTGGGACAATGGCTAAAGTTAAAAATTACGCCTCTGCACTCTCAAAGTTTTCCAGATCCTCGGAAGAACCACCAAAACTCTCTTCAGTAGCTGAGCCACATTCTACGCCAAGGGTATTAGACGAAGCAGTAATTTCTTTGTTAGCAACGAAGAAGGATTTGGCTGAAATTTTACAGGAACTCAAACTCTTCCACACTGATTTCACCAAAGTTGTTGCGGGTATGCGCTCTGACATCAAAGCATTGGATGACCGTGTATCTCATGTGGAAGTCCTCTTAGGTGAGCAAATGGATTCCTTGATCACTCTCCAATCCAAGTTGAGGAAAACTGACCAAGCAACTAAAGAGATGCTGGACCGCCAAGAGGACCTTGAGAACCGTCAGCGGAGATACAACATCCGCATCTTAGGGAGCTCCAGT
Source organism: Ichthyophis bannanicus (assembly GCA_033557465.1). Classification (NCBI taxonomy): domain Eukaryota; kingdom Metazoa; phylum Chordata; class Amphibia; order Gymnophiona; family Ichthyophiidae; genus Ichthyophis; species Ichthyophis bannanicus. The sequence continues at coordinate 315,579,202 of CM066039.1, read as the reverse complement.
GACAGAGAGGATACATTCGCAATAGTGCAGGATATCTTTGCTTTCTGCGTCTCTAAATCCGATCACCCAATTAAACTCGAATGAGCGCATAGGAGTCTAGGCCCTAAGAAGGACTCGAACGCTCGCCCACACCCTATCATCGCATGTTTCTCCTTCGAGGACAAAGTGGCGCTCCTTCGTAGTTTGCAAGGTAAACGCTCTTCTCTCTATAAAGGCCAGGAGCTCCAAATTTTCCAGGACATTGCCCAACGAACCTTGGAACGACGTAAAAGCTTTTGTCCACTTACACTGGCCCTCCAGAAGCAATCAATTCCATACCACTGGGGATCCCCATTCTCCTTGATTTTCGAGTGGAACGGTTCAAAGCAACGCATCTCAGAACTCCCTGACTGCTTACACTTTTTGGACTCTTTGCAATTTGGTGATCGGTCCCTTTCACAGCGCATCCCAAAAGGAGACTAGAAGGTCTCCACGCCGAAGCGTCGCAAATTCCCCAGGTCCAGATGCTCTTCAGAAGCAGACCAGGATAGTTCCGGGGCCACAGGAATGGACACTGCTGCTCCGACTTGAAAAATGAGCTTCGCTTATTGTGATGTTAAGGTGAAATTAGGTCTTACCTGCTAATTGTCTTTCCTTGAGCTTTCTCTGGGCCAGTCCAGGGAACGTTAGGGTTGTCAATCCCCTTTGGCAGCTGAGGACTGAAGACTTCAAGTTTTCTTGAGAGCTCAAGCCACTCCCCCTGAGGTCAATGTGCCAGTCTTCTCTTGACAAAGCAGCCAACAATTAAACATCTGAAAAAAACAAGGTTAACTCGACAGTAACTGAATTTTCTATATTCCCCCGGAACAAGTAGTGAAAAAGAAATAAATGTGGCCCTTTTTTTTTTTGCCATATAATTATCATGTGTCTTCAGAAAGGAATCGTAAAAGCCCCAGTTACACCAACTGCACGAACTATGGTAACCGGATATCATTCTTGCGCGTCGGCAGAGGCAACCGATATAGAAAGGGTGGGACCCACTGTTCCCTCTAAGCTGTGCGCGTGTGCGCGCGCACACACCTCGTAGAGCGAGCGCACATACTTTACAACAGAGTGCACAAAAATTACGGTTCTGATTTTGATAGAAAACAATACATACGTCTTAAAATTTTAAAGTTGTGATTGTAATTACTAGAGATTTTCCGCTTTATTTAATAATCGTCTATTTTCATTTAATTTGATTAAAATCAATGTAGTATACATACTGTATTCTGACATATAGTCCAATTTTAAACTATATAGCTCAGAGTGTTGTTATGTGGCGCACAAAAATTTAACCTTCCTTCAAAAGCTGCACAGCTGATATTTTATGCGCACACAGCTTACAGAAAATTAGAGGGAACATTGGTGGGACCCTGGACTGGCCTGGAGAAAGCTCAAGGAAAGACAATTAGCAGGTAAGACCTAATTTCACCTTCCTTATCGCTTCTCCGGGCCAGTCCAGGGAACGTTAGGGCAGTACCAAAGCAGTACCTAAACTCGGGAGGGACCCGCAAGTCCGGCGATAAGAGCTGAAGCCCCAACTTTCGCATCCTCCCTGGCCTGAACATCCAATCTGTAATGCTTGGCAAAGGTATGCAGGGAAGACCACGTCGCCGCCCTACATATATCCACCGGCGGAACAAAGGCAAACTCCACCCAGGACGCCGCCTGAGCCCGAGTAGAATGCTTTCAGACCAACAGGAGGCGTCTGCCCACTAGCTTCGTAAGCTGCTGCAATAGCGCACCTCACCCATCGAGCAATTGAGGACTTGGACGCCACCTGACCCTTCTTTGTACCAGCATACTGGACAAACAATCTTTCCGTATTCCGAAAAGGCCTAGTGATCTTTAGGTAAGACTTTAAAACACGACCAAGATCCAACTTGCGGAGAGCGCGGTCCATCTGTGAATCCGACAGATCTGAAAAAAATCAGCAAGGCCACCGATTAAGATGAAAAGCGGAAACCACTTTAGGCAGAAACGAAGGCACCGTCTGTAGCAACACCCTCTCAGGAAGAAACTGAAGATAAGGCTCCCGACAGGACAAGGCCTGCAAATCCGAAATTCGCCTAGCCGAACACAAAGCTACCAGAAACGCTGTCTTCCATGAACACTCTCGCAAATTCTGCGAGGAAGCCGACGCAAACGGCAGACGTGTTAAGACCTCCAAAACTACATTTAAGTCCCACGAAGGCACGATCCAACGTAACGGAGGACGAATAATCCTAGCCGCTGGAAAAAATCGTTGCACATCTGCGTGCGCCGAAAGACGACGATTTTGTACCGTACCCCGAAAACACACCAGAGCAGCCAAATGAACCTTAAGCGTACTGAGAGCCAAACCTTTATCTAACCCCTCCTGGAGAAATAAAAGCAATTGCGGTAAAGTAGACGACAGAGGAATTAAGTGGCGTTGCAGACACCAATCCTCGAAGAGCCGCCAAACTCGAATATAGGCCAGCGAAGTCCCTGGTCTCTTAGACCGAAGTAAGGTGGCCACCACTGAACTGTCGTAACCATGACGCGTCAAGCAAGCCCTTTCAAGAGCCAAGCTGTAAGCAAGAAGCGATCCACCTGTGGCATGAGCACCGGACCCTGACTCAGATTGATTCGGACGGGAAGTCGCCAAGGCGAATCTATCAATAGACGAACCAGATGGGCATACCAAGGACGCCGCGGCCAATCTGGCGCAATTAGAATCATGGTCCCGCGGTGTCCCGCTATACGCTGAATAACCCGACTCAACATCGGCCATGGAGGAAAAACGTACAAGAGGGAGTCCATCGGCCAGGGCTGAACTAGAGCATCCAGTCCTTCCGACATGCGCTCCCTGCGCCTGCTGAAAAAACGATTCGCTTTTGCGTAGTCAAAAGTAGCCATTAGATCCATAATCGGCTGCCCCCAACGCAACGTGAGCGCGTGAAAAACCGCTACGTTCAGTTCCCATTCCCCGGGATCGAGAACATTGCGACTGAGATAATTGGCTTGCACGTTGTCCTTGCCGGCCACGTGCACCGCCGACAATGCCAGGAGATGGCACTCCGCCCAAGCCATCAACTCCTGACATTCGTCGAGCAGAGGTAGAGACTCTTGGTACCCCCCTGCCGATTGATATAGGCAACGGTCACCGCATTGTCGGAAAAAATCCGCACCGCTGCCCCCTTGAGGAAGCTTTCAAAACTCTGAAGGGCGAGACGAGCCGCGCGGAGCTCTAGACGGTTGATCGACCACGAGCTCTCTTCCGAGGACCAACAGCCCTGAGTCACCCGCGACCGACAATGAGCCCCCCAACCTGTGAGACTGGCATCCGTGGTCACCAATACCCACATCGGTTCCTGCAATGGCGTCCCTGCTCTCAGATGCGTGGGGTCTAACCACCATTCCAGACTTTGCCGTAAGTGCTCTGGACAGACGAGTCTCTGCGACAGAGGGTGAAGCTGCGGAGACCATCAGGAAAGCAACGCCTGCTGTAAGGGTCGCATGTGAGCCTTGGACCACGGCACCAGATCCAAGGCCGCCGCCATGGATCCCAAGAGTTGCAAATACGTCCACGCCGACGGAGCCGACACCTGCAAAAACGCTCGCACCTGCTCCAAAATCTTGTGCACCCTGATTTCGGGCAAAAAGACCGCCCCCGAACCGTGTCGAAGGAGGCACTGAGAAGTCAGCTGAGTCACCGGCTGTAGGTGACTTTTGGTGTGGTTGATGACCCAACCGATCTGTTCTAGAAGTTGAATCACCCGAGTAGTCGCCGTCACTGAGGCTGACCGAGAATCTGCCCTGATTAGCCAATCGTCGAGATACGGATGAACCCGGATTCCTTCCTTCTGCAGCGCCGCTGCCACCACCACCACCAGTTTCGTGAAGGTTCGCGGAGCCGTGGCTAGTCTGAATGGCAACGCTCGAAACTGGAAATGACCCATAGGAAGGGCAAACCATAAAAACCGTTGATGTGCCGGTCTGATGGGAATGTGCAGATACACTTCCGTGAGATCTATGGACGAGAGAAACTCCCACGGCCGAACTGCCCGAATTACTGTACATAACGTCTCCATGCGAAAATGAGGCACTCGTAAGGCACGGTTTACTGGTCGAAAAGAACCTTCTTTCTTGGGAACAATGAAATAAATCGAGTATCGACCGCAGCCGTATTGGTCGCGAGGCACTGGAACTACCGCCTGCAGGCGTAAGGCGGGAAAGAGCGTCAGAGATCGCCTTGGACTTCAGCCCCGGAGCACAGGGAGACATCACAAAGGCGTTCGTCAAAGGGCAGGCGAAGTCCACAGCGCATAACCCTTTTGAATGACCTCCAGCACCCATTTGTCTGAGGTTATCGCGGCCCAGGCTGGAAAAAATTCCTGTAGTTGTCCTCCCACAGGAACCAGCGCCTGGACCATCAAACCTTCATTGTGGCTTCTTAGCCGAGGGCTGAGAAGCATTGAAGTAGGTTCTGCCGTATCCCCTGGCTCCTCGAAAGGACTGTCCACGAAAACCGGGCCGGCCTCTGGAATAGGGAGCAAAGCGAGCTCCCCTGAATCTGCGAGCGTCCCGACCGGAACCGCGTAGTCCCCCAGATCCTCTAACCGGCCTAGGCTTATCCTCTGGCAAGCAACCCCCTTTGGAATCTCCGAGATCCTTAACAATCTTTTCCAACGCTTCACCAAAAAGCAACTTACCTTTATAGGGAAGCTTACTAAGGCGTAACTTAGAGGAAACATCCACTGACCAGTTACGCAACCACAGAAAACGCCTGGTAGCCACTAGCAATGCCATGGTCTTTGCTGCAATCCGCAGCAAATCATAGAAAGCGTCTGCCATGTAGGCCGCCACGGATTCTAACTTTGCACCTTCTGCCGTAGAAGCCGACGCTGCATCTAAAAACGAGTCCCCTTGAATCCACCGGATGGACGCCCTAGAGACATACGCTCCACAAACGGCCGCCTGTAGCGCAAGAGCGCTAGAATCAAAGGCCTGCTTAAGCAGAATTTCCAATCTTGGAGGTCTTTAAGTGCCGCCGCTCCTTCCACGGGGATGGTAGTCTTTTTAGTCACAGCCGACACGATCGCATCCACCTTAGGCATGCGCAATAAGTCCTCCTTCTCCTGAGGCACGGGGTAAAGGCGAGCAGGCGCGACTCCCTCAGAGTAGCCTCCGGACACTCCCACTCAGACTCAATCATCTGTTTTATCACACGGTGCACCGGAAAACAGCGCTGTTCCGCCTTAAACCCCTGCAACAACGGATCCTCCAATGGCTCCTGAGATACCGAGGGAAGAAGAAGATTCAATGCTGATAAGGACTGAGAAATGAGCGCTCCGAGCTCTTCCTTGCGAAAAACCCGAAAAATATTGGGGTCCTCGCCGGGTACAATTTCACACTCCTCCAGCTCCTCTGGAGCTAGGTCCAAGCCAGCGTCTGAAACAAGCTCTCCCTCCCTCCTGACCCAGGGGTTCCGAGAGCATAGGTCCAAAGGGATCCAAAAGACCCTGTATTGCCACTTTTCATTGAGAAGGACCCTCTCCAGGATCTTCTGCAACAGGAGAAACCCCAGACACTTCCAAGGAGGAAGAGAGCGGGCCTGTAGAAATTTTCTGAGAGGATTTCAGTAAAAACGCCCTGTGCATGGCCAGAATAAATTCCGGGGAAAAGAAAGCAGAAATCCCTTCCTGAGCTTCAGGCAGGGTCTGCAGGGGCTTAACCAGTCCAGAAACGTCCTTATTGGACTTGGAGTTTCTTTTACCCGGCCAGTGATGGTCCGTGGGCAAAATGGCCGGTGCACATGAAATGGCCGACTTTCCCGCCTTTTCCGCGGGCAAAGAGGGCCTCTCTGACTCCGACGGAAGCTTTCCGTCCATCTGACACTAAGCGCCGCGCCGCAAATCTCTCGGGGAAAAAAATTCTGTCCTACCGCGCCACAGCGCGCTGAAGGAAGAAAGCCGTCGCGCTCTCACCCCGACTGAAACGACGCCGCAAAGCTACACACGCTCGCAAACCAGGCTCACCTGCGACAAGCAGAAAGAGGCGGCCGCACTGAAACGCTGACCCGCTGCTAGCGGGAAGAGCGCGAGTGCGGCGGATACCGAGGCAGAGGATAACTGGGGCTCCCAGAATCAATTTGCTTACTAAGAGACGGAGGCGGACAAGAAGGTAGGCTCTACCTTACCCGCAAATAAATAATAAGGAACTCAACGTCTCTGTCGTCAGGTGGAACACTCTGGCGACTGCCACCAGATCCAGGGAATAGAGAACAAAATCAGCCCCGCTAGAACTAACTTGTAACTCAATCACATAGAAATAAAAATAAGAAACTGAATCTTTCTTGAGTGAGATAGCCAGAATTGAGCCTCTTCAGCTGCTGAGGACTGAAAGACTGGCACATTGACCTCAGGGGGAGTGGCTTGAGCTCTCAAGAAAACTTGAAGTCTTTAGTCCTCAGCTGCTAAAGGGGATTGACAACCCTGGACTGGCCCGGAGAAGCGATAAGGAATGTTTGGTTCCCCTGTTTATCTATTTCTGTCTCTGAAGTTGGGCCTCCTTCCGAGCTGTGCAAATTGTATGCATCGCTTTGAAGACCCTCAACCTTCCGGTTATTCCTCAGAGGAAGATTTGTTTAGCAGTAGGCTGTATGTTCAGCATTTAAAGTTTCTTGCTCTTATGATAGGCTGAACTGATAGTTTAGGCTGCAGGGATTTATAGCTCAATAGCAGGTCAGTTTGTTTTTTCAATGTACACGTGGGAAATGTAGGCCCCGATGTGTTCGCCCGGAGACACAACTCCTTAGCGTCCTCCAGTGGGCGGCAGATCCCCCACGTATGGGAAGGGCTCTCCTGGAGAGAATGCTGTCTGTTCTATTCAGCTTAGTGAAAGGAGGGGTTGCCCTAGGGGGGGAGAGATGGTGGTAAATTCAGTCATGATGATTTTAGACACAAGGAGAGTTTGGAAGACACAACATGAAGAGAAGAGGATACAAAAGGAGGGATCTGATGGGGGTTTATGGAGAGCAGAGCCTTGTCTGGTGGATCTGTCAGGAGTAAAGATGGTACTGCTGCACTTCTTTTCTCCTCCTCTCAGTTTCTTTCACACTCAAATACCTTTGTTTGATAATGGTTAAACTACTCTCCTGGAATGTTAGGGGCCTGCAACACCCTATCAAGCGTCACAGAGTGTTTGAGCTCCTGCGGAGAGAACGTGCTGATATTGTCTTCCTGCAGGAATCTCATTTGGGTCCCGGAGCGCACTCTGTGTCTAATTTGCCGCAGATTTCCCCTTGTTTACTCTTCAGGTTTTTCTATGCATAGAAGAGGGGTTGCTATTATGTTTGCGCATCAATGTGCCTTCCAAGTGGTAAAGCAAATTCAGGATCCTAAGGGACGTTTCTTAATTCTTTCAGGTACACTTAATGGAGCATCAATATCCTTGGTGAATGTGTACATCCCTCCTACTGAAATTGCTCAATCACTTGCGGACCTTATGGAGCTCCTCACGACCCAAATTTCGGCAGACATAATTATGGGGGGCAACTTTAACTGTGTCCTATCGGCTCTGGATAGATCCTCAGGTCATAAGTCTATGCCGTGCTTGTCGCAACCTCTTGCTACCTTAATTTCTAACTTTGCTCTAGAGGATGTGTGGCGCTCCCGCCATCCTACTGTGAAAGACTATACTTTTTTCTCTTTGGCACATCAGTCATACTCACGTATAGATATGTGGCTGATCTCCAAGTCACTATTAGCGCAAATTGATAAGGTAAAGATTGGTACGAGAGGTCCCTCTGAACATTTTGTAATCTCGCTGGAGTATGATCCTGGAAATACTGAACTTCCCCCTCGCTCCTGGTCCTTCCCTCGACACTTACTAAAAGATTCCAATTTTGTGGAACAGTTGCAGAAAGGTTGGAAGGATTATCTTTATCATAATGACCAGGGATAGACTCCGCCATTCCTATTATAGGAGGCGGGAAAAGCAGTGTTAAGAGGGCAGGTCATTTCTTTGTCGGCGGGTCATAGGCGTAAGTCTGAAGCCATTCAAGCGGATCTCAGGGCCCAAATTACCATTCTCGAGCAACGGCACAAGCAGTGCCCGTCTCCGTCGATCCTACGGCAGCTCACTGTGCTTCGAGGTAAGTTAGCTGCTCTAGAGACAGGGGAGATCTCCTCTTGCTTGTTAAAAACGCGTCACCACTTCTTTGAACATGGAAATAAGGCTAATAAACTTCTCTTATGGCAATTGAAATGGCAGACACAAGCTCGGAGGGTGTCCTCTGTCCTGCATGAACAAAATCGCCCCATCCAGAAGTCTAGTGAAATTGCTCAGAGGTTTGCTGGGTTTTATAAAGACTTATACTCCTCTCATTTAACCGCCGATAACACAACTATTCAACAGTTTTTGTTAGATCTGCACTTACCTCAGCTATCTGAAGAAGCCCGTGATGCGTTGGATAAGGAAATCAACCTTTCTGAGGTACAACTGGTCTTGAAGCAGTTAAAGCCTGCCAAAGCTTCTGGACCAGATATAATCCCGGCAGAATTATACAAGTTGCTATCGGACCTTACAGCTCCCTTGTTAACTAAGGTCTTTAATTTGATTTTACTCCATCAACGCCTACCTGAGTCGATGCATCAAGCCCTCATCACGGTTATCCCTAAAGAAGGAAAAGATCCCTTACAAGGCAGCAGTTATAGACCAATCTCCCTGCTGAATGTTGACTATAAAATCTTCACTAAGATACTGGCCTCCTATTTAAATTTCCTAGTGCAAGAAGTAGTTCACCCAGATCAAACGGGTTTTATTAAGGGCCATCAGGGTTATGAAAATGTTTGCCATCTTCTAAATATTCTGATGGGAGTTGGGGAACTGGAGGGTAATTATGCGGTTCTTTCTCTAGATGCGGAAAAGGCTTTTGACAAGGTTGAATGGTGATATCTTCTACAGGTATTAGTCTTTTGGATTTGGGCCGTCTTTTCTTGGATGATTTCAGCTCTATATAGAGCGCCCTCAGGCATAGTCCAGGTGAACGGATTCTTATCACCACCGTTTGGTTTAGAACGCGGGACCAGACAAGGGTGCCCGCTTTCTCCGCTTTTGCTCACTCTTGCGCTGGAGCCTTTGGCAGTTAAGGTCCCTTGAATCTCATTTAGGGATTCCCTTAGCGAATAAGCATCACATCGTCTCGCTTTATGCAGATGACACATTAATATTTCTGCAGGATCTGAATACCTCTATGCCAATCCTGACATCTTTACTATCAGACTTTTCCTATCTGTCCGGGTATACGGTTAATTTCCAAAAATATGCTCTGATGCCTTGACGATCCGGGGTCCTAGCCAGGTCCAAACTGACGGCAACTTTCCGATGGTCACTAGCTTCAAATACTTGGGAATTCACATATCTCAAATTGGAGGCGCTATATGAGCGCAATTATTCTCTGCTTTTGTCGTCGCTAGTCAGGGAGACTACAGTATGGCAGGCCCTCACTGTATCATGGCTTGGTAGAGTTAACTCAATTAAGATGCTTCGCCTTCCAAAAATCATCATCTTATTTCAACAATTACCTATTTACTTACCACGTTCATTTTTTCTTCAGTTACGCAGGAGTCTCATGCACTTTATAAAGCAAGGGCGGAGACCCAGATTAAGCTGGCATACTATGACCTGTCCCAAATCCTGGGGAGGTGTTGGTCTACCCAATTTCGAACTCTATTACTTCAGTTCTTGTTTACGGGCCATTCCCCTGGGCTGTTTGAAAGAGGAATCGGCTTGGGCTGAACTGGAAGCACGCGCAATTGCTCCAATTCCCCTAACAGCCATCCCATTCGTCACAGACAAAACGCTAATACGTATTATTCGCTCTCACATTTTTCTGGGCCCCATTTGGACAGCCTGGCGCAAAGTTTGTGCTCAAATAGCTAGACCTTACCTTTGGTCCCCTTATGCACCCCTAGGAGTTTTCCCGTTTGTAAGAAGCTTTCCACGACCTCTTCAACGCACCCTGGACACTAAGCATTTAACCTCCCTGCTTCAGGATGCCAGGCTTCTGACCCACCCCCGTTTGAAGTCGAAACTTAAGATGTCCCTTATCGCGTTCCAATATCTCCAATTTTGCCAATGTTTTTCCTCTCAGCCGATTATAGAGGCAGCCACGTACACACCCACCACTTGGGAGAGACTCCTCTTTCTACCTAAATCTGACAAGGCACTGTTAGCGAGACTGTACCGCTCCCTGGCTGAGGATGCTGCTCAGGCAGCTCCTGCTCTGAAGGTTTGTGAGAAGAGGCATGAGGATATTCAGCCTAAATCGGAGGATTTTTGGACTGAGGTGTTCCATTACGCTCACACTTGCTCCATTTCGTTATCTTTAGTTAATACCCAATTACGTATTGTTTTGAGGATGTCCGTTGTTCCGACCGCTCTTTTTCAGTGGGGAAGAGCAGATGATCCACTTTGTTGGAGATCTTGCGGATCGTTGGGCACTTTTTATCACATGTGGTGGGAATGTCCCATAATTCAGGCTTACTGGCTAAGGATATATAATACGATAGTCCACAAACTTGAAATCACCTTCCCGTTCGATGCTGAACATTGCATTATGGGGTATTTCCATCCGGACTCATTATCTAAGAGTCAACTGGCTATGATTCAATGTTTATTGTTGGCTGCGCGTTCTGTGGTCGGCCGTTACTGGAAGAGATCGACTGTATCTACATATGACGAATGGTTGGTCAAAGTGTGGGATCTCTATCGTATGGAAAAGATGACGGCTGAATTGCGAGGGAAGATAACTAAGGTGAATGTTCTCTGGAATCAAATCCTACCTCTCTAAGGGTTCTAGGATCTGAATCTCAGGTGGGCCTAGGCTTCCCTGTTATCGCTCTTTCCTTGTGTGCTTCCATCCTGTATCCTATGATTGAAGTGGATTACCTCCAATACGCTTGATCCAGGGGATATCGTGCATTTAGGCTCCTCCAACTCTTTGGTATTCGGGAAGTAGACTTCCATTTCTTCTATTTCTCTCCATCTCTCTCTCATCGATGATAGTGTTGTAGCATCTGCTCGGGGGGGGGGGGGGAAGAGACCCAGATTCGGAATAATGAAAGTCTCCATTAGAGGGTAACAGTATATTGTCGGGAGCTAGTTTCCCTTCGGGGTCCGCAGCACCTTCTTGTTGTTACAACGTCTCTTTGTACAACTTTGGCATTGTCTGTTACTGCAAATTTAATATTTTGCGTTTAGGTGCACTTCAGGTTCTATTTCTGAGATTTTCAAGCAAAGAATCTCCTTCTTAGTTTGTTTGCCCCGCGGCCTTTACAAAGGCTATGTCGGGTTAGGATTGTTAACCATGATCTCAGATAAATTGAAAATACCTGTGTACTGTTATAGGTACTGTGTTTGTTTGACTATTATTTGTATTGTGTTTTGTCTATGGCTTTCAATAAAAAATCTTAAACAAAAAAATAAAAATAAAAAAATATGCCTGTATTGAACTTGTAGGTATGAAAGCTACTGTATCAATTTTTATTTTTATTAAATTACAGATTATATTATGATTTGACCCCCCAAGATAGGCTTTTTAGCCAAAACAATGGCCATGTAGAGTCTTTATATTAAAACACACCCTAGGTAAAAACATATAAAGTGTTATTTCTTGGTCAGATTTTCTCTTTTTGGGGATTTTCATATTTGATAATGTGAAGACATTTGCGTGAATACATATGAACAGTACAGCAGTACAAAACTTGAAATAGTTTTGACCATTCAGTGGATACAATATCTTCAATGAATCTTCTCCAAAATCAGTTTAGTTTCTGTTAATTCAACCAATCCCTTTGGGCTTTCAAGTCAATGAGAGTAACCTTCATTCAGACTACCTCAACTGCCTACCCCCCAATCCATAATGCTTGGTCAGGATCCAAAGATTATGGCTTCCCAAAATATACAGCCTGGCCCATAGATGTTGCTGGGTCTCTCTACCTTCTCCTATTATCCCAACCAATGCTGGCCCAAAACTCAGTAGCCCAGTTAAGGCATTCAGTCTCCTAACTGGCAATGCTGCTGCTGAGTCAGACACCAGAAAACAGGAGTAGCTTTTTTGTCAGACTTAAACCCTAGGATATGAGATAACATAAGTAACCCCTGATGCAAGCCTTAATAGTCCGAAATAGTAACAATGTATTGGGCAGGGGTACGAAAATTATTAATATTGACCTTTTTAGTAAAGCTGAAAAAGGATTTTAATATGAAAGATTAAAATGGACATATAGATTAACTCCTGGATGTTTATGCCAGGGAAGCAATTTATGAATCAGACAAAACAAAAATAAGAATTAAGGAGTCATTTGGTGATTTAGATACAATGCTGCTACTGAGCCATTCCCTCCAAAATGGCTTCCTACCTTTTATTTACAAAAACATTTCTCCTTCACATTTGCACACATAACTCACCCTGTGTTGTGCTCCAGTCTAGGCCCCCTACAAACAGCTTTCTGTAATAAACAAGTAAATAAAATGCTGGTTAAATGTGAACTATGCAAATTATTTTCATTCCCTTCCAAACATTAATCATCAGCTTAGTGGAGATTTATCACTAGTGCCAAGGAACCCATAGGAAGATCAGGTGCTGTGGGTTGCAGAAAACACATGGCAAACCTCTTCAGTTTTCTGCCAAGAAAAAGGTCAAGAGCACAAAGGTGAGGCTGAAAAATAAGCTAGGTATACTAACTAATGTATTGGGATGAAAATTATTCTTTTCCCATACTGGCAGCTGGATAAAGAGCCCTTGCCATTAGTTTTTGCACATTTGTGAAAATGTGATGCAAAATGAATTCCTGAAAAAGCACTGTGGAATGTCGCATACACACAGCAGGTTTGCACTGATGTATTAATTTCATTTTCTGCTTCTAACATAATGGATACATTTGTCAATTGGCCATTTTATAAAGTAACCTGGGAATACTTTTCTAAGGTGATGCCTACAATTCTTGATAAATTTTAGCTAAATGCTTCAGCATTTTGTTAATTAATAACATGTACTTACAAGCACACAGTATCATGACCTCTTTCATAAAAAGCTGTCAATTAAGAGGGCAGAAAATACAATTGTTCTCCATAAACAAATATGATTAAATCAGGCACACACCAGAAGACATCTGATAGCACTAGAAAGGAACAGTGTTTCAAAAGCCCTTCCTACATGCAGTAACCCACTCCCTCCCCCCCTCCCCCCGATTATTCTGCTCTGCCAGGAGAAAGGAAAAGCTCTCCCAGGTTTTTACAGTGTTCTCTTCTTGATGAGCCTATTTTTGTCATTTTAGTTCTCCTCAATTTAATTCCTCCAAATATCTTTAAAAAAAAAAAAAGTTAGTTTATGTGGAACACCTCAAATGAGGCTTCAAACTCTGTCCTACCTGTGCGTTCCCCCAGTCCCGACCTGTGGGTAGTCACCTCTCACCAGCAGCTTGGAGACTAAGCATGTTAGATCATCTGACCTCACCAAAGAAAGGCAGCAGGCACCTCCCACCAGCCCCCAGTATCCTACTGACAAAGCAGACTCACAGGCGCAACAATTAACATGTCTCTCAAACATTTCAGAATGCTGATTAAAATGAAAAGCAACAGCACCTTGGGCAGAAAAAAGGTACGGGCCGCACTACCACCTTCTCCTTAGAAATGCACAGAAAAGGGGCACGACAGGACAGCTCTTGCAGTTCTGAAATTCTCCTGGCCAAACAAATAGCCACTAAAAAGTCCGTCTTCAACATTAGATCTTTCAAGGAGCAAGCGCTCATCGGCTCAAAAGGCTCCTCCAACATTAACAGATTGAGGGTCCCAAGGAGGAACCACTGTGCAGACTGGGGGACAAACAAGCTTTACTGCCCGAAGAAACCAGGCGACATCCAGATGTATTGCCAAGAAAACCCCTGGACCCGACCACAATAACAGGTGATAGCCGCCACCTGTACACAAAGAGAGCTGCAAGCCAAACCTTTGTCCAACACCGCCTGCAAAGCGGCGAGTATATTCAGCTCTGAGCACCAACACTCGAAGAGCTTCCACACTCGAATATAGATGAGAGAAGTGCAGCGCTTCCGGGCTTTTAGAAAGATGGAGATGACAGAGGCCAAATAACCTTCTCTCTTCAACCAAGCCCTCTCAAGAGCCAAACTATAAGCAAGACTCACCTGAGACATTAGAATTGGGCCCTGCATCAGCTGGTCATCCCGCACCGTAAGACGCCATGGGTGATCAGCCACCAGACAGATCAGGTTGGCATACCATGGCAACCTTGACTTACCGGGTGTTATTAGAAGTACCAGCCCCCGATGCACCTCGATTCTTTGCAAGACCTGACCTATGAGCGCCCACAGAGGAAAGACAGAGCAGACCGTCCACTGGCCACTGTTGTAGCAGCGCATCGAGCCCCTCAGACATGTGATAAGAGTCTTCTGCTGTAAAAACGCTCTGCCTTGTCAGATGCAAAGGTCGCCATCAGATCAGACATTTGCTTTTAAAGCCGCGAGTGGAGGGGCAGCGGGGAAAAAGTAAGATGGCGGCGCCTTGTGCGATTTCGATGAGCACGGAAGAAGCAGAAGGGGTAGCGCTGGCAGACAGGCACCGGGACAGTGAAATTGCTGGCCTAAAAGAAGAGCTACAGGGGTGGTTTTCCACCTTAAGGCAAGATCTAGCCCACTTCAAGGTTGAAGTCCAAACGTGGATGGAGGAGTTGAGGGTGGATGTGAGAGAAGTGGCCAAATTGAGAAGATATCCAACTAAAAAGAATCCCCTTATTACCAGAATACTTTTTTTGTCGGAGAAGGTCTGCCAAGTGTCTAAAATCTGTGCATCAGAGACACCACTGAGACCACTCCATTTTAATTGATATATTTTAAAATGGACCCAAGTCCATTACTTAGCTGAATTCACCAAGCTGCCAAAGCTTCCAAAGGACGACGCGGCCCGCGTTTCGGGCTTTACTTCAGATTAATGGAAAACCCTGCTTCAAGTCACAAACAAGCCAGCAATCGGTGAGATGACAGCATGCTGGCCGCGGGGAGATATCAGCCATTATAAGATTATCGGCGTCTGACGTCAGAGAAACAAGAACGTGATGCAACCAATCAAAAACTGGACCCACCCCCTAATAAGGGAATCCCACCACACAGGGAACACTAAAGGGGGAACGATCTTATAGCAAAGGCTACAGCTTATCATATCAATGTGTGCCAATCAATTTGTAGGTTTAGACCGGCCGGGGCAACAGAGTTTAACAAGTAGATCCAACGTTGCTCACTCAGCTGGAGCCGATGCTCACGAGCCCCCCGGCGAGGGTCAGGTGGAACAAAATCCAGTATTCGCCACCTTAATGTGGAAAAAGTATGGCCCTCCAGTAAATGATGATCAACCATAGGAGCACCCAGATTTGAACCCGAAGTCGTGAGGCATGTTCCGAAAGGCGAATCCGAACCGCCCGTGTTGTCCTACCCACATAGCAAAAAAGGCATGGGCAAACGATCAGATAGACCACATGATCAGTAGAGCAGTCAGTTTGCCAGCGTGTGGTATAGGTGCGGGAGGTATGTACATCTGTCCAAGATAGGCCTTCCATAGTCGTGTCACAGTATGTACAATGGCCACATGCAGTATGTCCTGCTTGTTCATGAAATCGTGGAGGTCTATCCTCAGAAGGAACCATGTGCATGATTGCATCCCGTAGATTGGCTGTACGGGAATATGCAATCTGTAAAGTCTTATCCTGAAAACAAGGGAGTGTCACAAGAATCGGCCAGAATTGATGTAAAATTTTGGTAATCTGGGTTATCCCCCGAGTGTATGGTAGTACCCCAGTGATCTTTGTCTCAGTTGATTCCATAGAGGAAGGTAATAACCACTCACGATGTGAGTATCTTGCCCGTTTGTACGCTTGATTCACCTGTGTGGTGGGATTCCCTTATTAGGGGGTGGGTCCAGTTTTTGATTGGTTGCATCACGTTCTTGTTTCTCTGACGTCAGACGCCGATAATCTTATAATGGCTGATATCTCCCCGCAGCCAGCATGCTGTCATCTCACCGATTGCTGGCTTGTTTGTGACCTGAAGCAGGGTTTTCCATTAATCTGAAGTAAAGCCCGAAACACGGGCCGCGTCGTCCTTTGGAAGCTTTGGCAGCTTGGTGAATTCAGCTAAGTAATGGACTTGGGTCCATTTTAAAATATATCAATTAAAATGGAGTGGTCTCAGTGGTGTCTCTGATGCACAGATTTTAGACACTTGGCAGACCTTCTCCGACAAAAAAAGTATTCTGGTAATAAGGGGATTCTTTTTAGTTGGATATCTTCTCAATTTGGTATTTTCTATTCTATCCAATTGGGTTCGTTTTTATTCACAATTTGATTGTGAGAGAAGTGGGGCAGAGTCTGGACGATGTGCAGAGTAAAGTGGAGGAACAAGAAAGTACAATAAAGGATATACAAATGAAATGCTGTGCCATAGAGGGGGAACAAGAGGAGGTATGGCGGAAAATAGAGGATCTTGAAAATAGATCATAACGGGCGAATATCCCAATCCGGGGAATTCCTGAGAGTAAGGATAAAGAGAATTGTGTACAACTTGTGGAACAACTTAGGGGCTTGTTTACAAAGCCGCGGTAGCGGTTTGCGATCGTAATCGGAGCCGCGGCCCCATTGATTTCAATGGGGCCGCGGTTGCGATCGCGAACCACTACCGCGGCTTTGTAAACAAGCCCCTTAGTCACCAGATATTGGATCAGGCTGGCATGGATGGAGCTGGAAAATAGAGCGTGCCCATAGAGCTCTTGGCCCTATGAGGGACGAATAACAGATATAATAGCCTGCTTCCATGAGTACACAATGAAGAACGCTGTTATGAGTGCAGCAAGGAAGCTGAATGGCATAACTTGGGAGAACCATAAAATAGAGATCTACGCAGACCTGTCTGCAATTACTATGCAGAAAAGGAGAGAGATGGCAGGGCTGACAAGACGGCTGCGGGAGGAACAAATTAAATATAATTGGACTTTCCCATTTGGATTACAATTTAATAAGGAGGGTGTGTCCTCCCATATACGCACT
This sequence comes from Ichthyophis bannanicus, assembly GCA_033557465.1. NCBI lineage: Eukaryota > Metazoa > Chordata > Amphibia > Gymnophiona > Ichthyophiidae > Ichthyophis > Ichthyophis bannanicus. The sequence goes on along the minus strand of CM066039.1, from coordinate 315,562,101 downwards.
GCAGAGGAAGCGCACAAGTTTATGCGTCATGCGGGCTGGATGGAGGGGTCAGATTCGGCTGTCACTAAAGCAGGAAAGCGGTTGGAGGAGGAAGGCGGTTGGAGACGAGCACCCCTGGGGGACAGACGCCTGAGGAGACAGAAGAAAAGCGTGGCGCAAGCCAAAGAGAGGGGATGAGCAGATGGACAACCGCAGGGATGTTTTGTTAGAGCATGTTAATATGTTCATTATTGGATAGGGAATAAGTAGAGTGCTGAGGATGAAGGATGTAATATACAGGTATAAAAAGATATGTATATATACTGGTGTAGGAGTCTGTTACGTCATGCCTTTCATGGTGAGGGAGATGGGAGAGGACCAGGATAATGAGGGGAAGGGGGGGGTAAGGAGAGGGGGGGAGGATGAGGGAGGGGGGAGAGGGGTGTTCCTGCCAGAATATGTGGGGGATTGGCTCACGGCTCAGCAAGGGAAATGGATAAGAGTAATAACCATGAATGTGAGGCTTAAACTCCCTGATTAAACGGAAAAGAATGTACAAGGAAATCAATAGACTTAAAGGAGACATCATCTTTCTACAGGAAACTCACCTGAGGAAAGTGGATGAATGGGGGGTGGCACATCGGCAGTTTGGGGGTCAAAGGTATGCATCAAATAAGATTGATTTGAAAAAAAGGGGGGGGGGGAATCTTGATTAATGAGCGAATTCCCTATACAGTAATTGCAGAGCAGAGGGATAGGGGAGGAAGACTTTTGCTATTAAAAAACTTAAGATACAAGAGGAACTGCTCACTTTGGTGAATATTTATGGCCCCAATACCCTACAAGGGACGTTTTTTGAAAGCTTGGCCTTAACGGTTGAACAATTTGCGGAAGGTCAGGTTCTCATGGGGGGAGATTTTAATCTGACACTTAATCCCCAATTAGGGTTGTAGGTGATTTCAATTTACCATCCTTGCACGGCGCACAAGCCTCATCTTTCCTGGATGCCTTCGAAGAACTAGGATAGGAGGGAGGAGTAGTCTAGTGGTTAGGACAAGGTACTTCAGGCCGGAGGGCCGGTGGTTCAAGTCCCACCTCGGGACAGCAATCTCAGGCCGGAGGGACTGGGATTTCTAGTCCTGTAGGCACTCCTTGTGGTCTTGGGCAAGCCACTTAACCCTCCATTGCCCATGTTCCCTGTAAGTATTAGCGTATGTGTCTCATATCCCCTCGTGTTAAATGTATCCCCCAATTGACCGCTTTGACCCGGTGAAAAGCGGAATATAAATACAGCTAAATAAAATAAATAAATACACACAACTCGTTGATGAGTCCACCCATGCTAAAGGTAGGGCACTGGACCTTGTTTTTGCCCCCCCAACTGCCTTTAAAACAAACCACCACCATACTGTCCACTACTGCAGTCCCCTGGTCAGACCACATGTCAATCATATTCCAAATCTCTACCCAACAAACTCAAAAAGAGTGTTAAGGCCAGCAGCCTCAAAACAGCTCCATGCAGGTTCATAGCCTTTGACAAAGACCAAATATCTTAAACCATACCCGTACACTCTTTTGACCTAACATCCCATGACCCTGAAGTGTTCGTTTCCACTTGGAATGAAAACTTCAGTTCCATTGCATTACGACCACCAAACAAGCCTACCAAGAAGAGAACAGCAGCAGCTTAGTACTCCACAGAGCTTAGAATGCCACTCTCCTGCTTGAGAAAACTAGAAAGACGCTGGCACCGTACTCACTCCACAGAGGACCTAAGGACATACAACACTCA